>OX463241.1:101246936-101856936 GCA_949820135.1 Sylvilagus floridanus
CCAATGTAACTTTAATCTCCCCATAGGATATACTGAAAAATACTGACTGGAGTCCTCACTAGCTAAATCTACATGTGTTTTTTATGTGATTCATAAATAATGATGATCACTCATTATTGAAACTATCCTGAGATCAACAGTTTTTAAATTTCACAAGACAACTGGCTCACCAAGGACTAAGACTGAAATTCATTATCTTTGTAAACTCCAGAGTCTAATGGAGTTCTCCCACACAGTTGTTCACAGTTAGAACACAGGTGCTAAAGAAGTGAGTATGTGGGAATGTAAACTATATTTTGGTTCTGGACAATTAAACATTCTAAACCAACGTACATTTCTAATATAATATTTGTTGTGATGAGTAAAGGAAACACACATATAACAGACGGTTAGAGGCACCGTGGGGACCTCCAGCAAATCCAGACTGAACAACTGCCCCTGTCTAAATGAGAACTCAAAGCTCCCAAATGGGAAACTCTGGCCTGCAGACCTTTTCCCTGAAGTCCAATAGGGGTGAGCGCAGGCTGCTTTTGGAGACTAATTATTATTTTAGGAAGTCTGAAGCAGGCCTTCCCAATTACTGGCAGTTGGACAAGCACCAAACCAGGCCACAGGTTAAATTCAGTGTGTCCCAATGTGGATCCAACACCCCCAAGAGTGCACGAGAGGCAAAGAGATGATCTTCTTCCACGTTTCCCTGGGGTCAGTACTGCATTTAGAAACTGATAAAGCGATGAATCCGGCTTTCTTTTCCTTTAAAGTTGGGTTTACTCAGTCATTATCCACAGCCAATCAAATGTACTCTTTTTAGAGCACAGTTTATGAGTTTGACAAATGTGTGCAGTTGTGTTTCCACCACCACGATCAAGATACAGCACACGTCCATAACCCCAGTAAATCCCTCATGACACTTTTGAGACAATCCCACTCCACAGTCCCAGCCCCTGGCAACCAATGATCTGTCTTCTAGCCCCATAGTTTTGCCTTTTTCCAGAAGGTCCTATTAATGGAATCTACAGAATAGATGCCAGGTTCCAATGAGGTAGATACAAAGTTCCACAGCTAGTTCTTGGCAAAGCTGAGTTTGAGCCCAGTTTCCACTCCCAGTCCAGTGTTCTCTATAGCAACACACTGCCTCCATGAGCAGTGGGCTGCTCTCCTCAGACGTCTGGGGTGGGTCATTGGGGTACTCTTTCTTTCTCTGCTCAGCCTCAGAACTTTGAAGGCTGGGTATCCCATGCGGCTCTTGCCATTTGTTTCTGCCATGAGTGGATACGGAGACAGATACAGAGATGGCCATACTTGCCAAATTCAAAGGGGTGCAGTTGCTAGATTATAAGCTCCAGAAGAACAAGAACCAATTCCAAAATTCTCACCATGTATCCTTAGCACATAGCACATGCACAGAGCACATAATACTTTCTGTAAGGTAGAGTTCAGGTTGTGCCTCAGATCTCCTCTGTAGCAATAATTTTAAAAGTCCCAAGAAGCACTAATCTCTAAGTGGCTCTCCAGATCAACATGCAGTAACTTTTTATTTTTGGTTAGGAACACTAACCAGGAGCAGGAAGATCAGTTACAGAACCATAAAACGGTAGTACCAGAATGGATCTTATAAGTCATCTAACCCAACTCCCTCATTTAACAGAGTTGTAAGGAGGTGACAGAACCCACCCAGGGAGCTGCAGCTGTATTCTGCCACAGTTAGTTCCTGAAACTTAGATTTTCTAACTATCAACTAGCTGCTCATTCCTGAGCATCGCAGCATCTCCCCACCAATCAACAAACAATGAGTGGAAACCCAAAATGGAGAGGTGTACCCTTTAGAATATTTTCTGAGGTCCTGTTTGAGTTGGATGAAGATAATTCATGAGTTTGAGAAGATACACTAATGTATTCTTCTATTTTCTCCATGCAAGAGGCACTACTACTCAAACAGGAGAAAAAAATATTAGTCAGAGACCATTAGACTGAGCCCTTAGATTTGCTGAACAATGGAAGTGAACATGGGTTATGACAGTTCTAAACTTGTATGGTTAATTTAGAAAGCATTGCTGGTTAGGCACATGTAAACTGTGTAGGTCTATTAACTCTGACTCCAAGTTAAAAATTCTATGACCTAGATCATTAGTTTAGTCTCATGTGATGATTATTTTAATTGAAAATATGTATTATAAACAGGATGTCATCTCTTACAGCTATCTAAACAAATAAAGGAATGTGTTTATGAAGAAACAATGTACTTCGCAGATTTTCAGCTTCACTTCAGAAATTAAACTTTAGAAATAAAAACAACAACACTGGAACATCATTTCAAAAACATCTCACATTATGGGACTAAGCTGATGGTTCCGAATGTTCACAGGGTTATTTGATATTCTGTCACAGAAAAACTCTTCAGCAGAACCAAGTTAGTACACTATAGTGAGACTCCAGTGTTACACTATTCTATGGATCCTTCATTTCACATGATTATTAAAAGTAAAAGTAGCTTGTGGGGCAATTTTTTCTTCCTTAGAAAATAATCTTATACATTTAGATTAGTGATGAACTACAAATGAGAAATCTAAAATAATTTAAGTCTCCTAAGATAACAGTTTCCCAAGACAATTTTAATTTTGGAAAAGTCTGAAAATGGTGCTAGTGGGTAAGTGTATTACGAAAAGCAAAGCTGTATGTGTGCACATAGCTTCCACTCTGATGGCCTCGGACTTCTTAGCTGGGCCATCATGCAGCAAAACAGCAGTGGCACATGATACCTGGTCATGGCTGGCGTCAATGGAGCTTCCAATACCATGGAAAGTCATCTGCACAGGGGCTAAGGTCAGACAGGTCACACACTCTTTGCCACTTTGTCTATCACAGTAGTGAACCTATAACAGAACACACGCAATCTGCTGAATATGATTTTCAAGAGTGAGCCAGTTGCAAAAGGCCCTTTTTCAAAGGGTTTAGATTGCAATAAAAATTCAAATAATTTGTGCAGAATACACTTCAAATATTTCAAACCTTACGGAAATGCTGCTATATCTATGGAAAGTCCATTAATTTCATCTTAAGTGGGTTTGTTTGTTTTTAGGTTTTTGAAGGACTTTAGGAAATGCTACAAAAAGCACTTTATGTATAGCTAGGTAAAACCATTCAGAACTAAATGCTACATCTATCTTTAAGGTCAAGTTGTTCACAAGGCATAATGCATACAGGATTCAAGCACAAGCAAAAGTCAAAGCTCATTTGGTTCTGATGGAACTTTACCAACCTGAGTTGTCAGTCATCTTTGACTCCATGAGTATGTGACTGCTACATAATTGGCAATGACATTTCCTCTTTTTCTATGTTACAGTCCCTACAAAATCACTGTTTTTATATATACATATATATAAATATATAATATATAGTGATATATATATCACTATATCATGCCATTTGAAATTTTTGACATTATAGTCAAATTGAATTAAACTGAAATGATTTGTAAAGTACAGAGCAAAATAAAGTTACTATAATATTATTCTTCCTTTAAACACAACTAACCATGATTAAAACCACATGTCAGACCCTCTATATCAGAGGCAGGGGATAAGGGTGTGGGAGGGATAAGTCCTCTTCTCATTAAGAAAATTTCCATCCTTTATCTACTTCCAAAAAAGTTCTTTTAGTGATCTTTTCTTATGGTAAGTTAATAAAGTCACATGAGCACTGCTTCTATGATAAACTGGTGAAAATATGCCCATAGAATTAATGGGAGTCCTACTAATCATATTTAGAAGGAAAACTGACTTAATTTATTAAATGTATATAAATTTAGGATAAAGGCTTAGGTGAGAAAATTGAATTTGTGAGGAAGAAAATTAAAGCACATATCAAGTCCTTGTCTGAGGTTTTCTTTTCATTGCTGCCTAATGTCCACAGATTTTTGCAATAGAATACAGACCATCTTTATGCTGTCTTGTCTACTATGGATCCAGCTGAAAATTACCACAAAACAAATCCTAGTCTAATGCTTGAATAATTCCACTTTTCTAAACCAGCTGGGTTACTGAGAATGGCCATCATTTTCCCTAGGGATGGAGAAATATATCCTTCCTGGGAATCTATAAAACACAGTTTAAGGCTAAAATCAAGTCAATATAAAAGCCTTATTTCCAAAGTACTGTAAAGATTTTGTTATAAAAACATTTTTTCCATGTTAACCTTGGGGAAAGAGATTTGACAACAGTTTTAATTCACTGTACTATACCCCCTGAGCAAACTGAAAGCTCAGTGTATCTGAGTTCAAGAATGTGGAAGTGTGGTTTACTATGCATCAGCTTAGTATGATGGGGAAAAATGAAACTTATCACCCAACAGGTTTATGCAGAAGCCAATAAATGGTGACACTGTAACAGCTACAGTTCACAACCATTTATGGTACAGTTAAAGTATTATGGCTGATATAGGGCTATTATAAAACATGCCCTTTTAAAATTTAATAAAATATAATCACCCTTTTGACACCAATTGAAAGCCTGCGTGAAGGACATGACACAGAGTGACACTGAACACACCTACATGTCAACAGGCTCACTGCAGCTCTATTCTTTCTCCTTGAGAACGAAAGGCAGAAAGTGCAAACATACAACGACAATTTCAGTAGAAAAGACAGGTTTTAAACTTCATTTCCATCAGTGGTTTACACACCACTATTGAAGAGGCTTTAACTTTTCTCCTACCTGTATGCAATTCACTGTGAGCCTGCAAGTACTTAATAAAATTCCACACATCCTCCAGACATTCAGTGTCAGTGTACATACACTAGGAGGTTTCAGATAGTTCATGGAAAACTCATGTCAGCTTTTAGTTCTGTTTGCCCAGGAACTTGCTGAAGCTCCCTTGTGTGACTCATATGTGAAAGATGAACGCACAATTGGCACACAGCTCCAAGATGTAGTGGCACCCAGCATTGTGCTAGAGAATGCAAGCTGTCCTTCAACAACACCCCCACCCCCCAGTAATTCTCATCTGAGCACTTGGCTGCTCAGAAGAAAGATCACACTTCCTGGGCTCCCTTGTAACTCTGATTGATCATCTGACTACGTAGAGTGTGAATCAAAGAATTCTGTGGCAGCTCTGGCAACTCTAAAAATTAGATTTCAGGTGTGCACCCTTTGCTCTTCCTTAACCATTTTGCAAAGCTGATGCTTGGCATCTAGATTGTCACCATCTTTGACCATGAAGACAAGGACCAAAACCTATATTTGGTAGAGTGGTCAGTTACAAGGAACTTAAGTCCCTGAAGACTTCACCATGCCAGCTCTACAAGGCACATTGATGGACATTTCCATGAGCAAAACAAAACCTCTATTCTGTTTAAGTCACTTTAAAAAATCACTCATGAGAGATCATAATCTCAGTGAGACTTTACCAATTGCCCCAGAATTGACACCAGAACCCAGAACCAACAATAAAAAAGCTCAGAGGGCTGGCAACATTTAAAGCTAAGGCCTTATTTTCTACTCTGGTCCCCTTTGTAGGAATCAGCACTATTGGTCCAACTACAAAGAATACATAGAGGAACAAGGGGTGGGGAGTGAATAGGAGGGCATCACCTGGATTGTCCAGTCTTAGGAGAAATGCAGTATCTCCTGTGACAGCTCTAACAGAACATCTGATAGTGGGAGAACTGGAACGAGAGGAAGAATAACATTCCATTCCTGGTGGGTGGTCTGCTAAGAACTGAACCTGTAGGCTCCCTTTGACTGAATCTGATATGTGCCCCTAGAGCTTTGGAAGAATATAAACTATATATAAAGACTAGGCCTGGAGACACCCGAGAGCTTGCTATAAGAGGCCAAGGCACATAGGGTACCTGAAAAAAACCAAGAAGGATGGAAGACATGCTCACCTCAGATCTCCACGGCTCTTGGAGGGAATAAGAGAATTTCATAAGAAGCCAAGCAGCTATTCAAGCTAACCAAAGTGACACCCACCAACACAGGGGGTCAGTGGTATGGACTGGGAAAGCCCAAAGGAAACATGGCTGCTCCTGAGGGCCAGAGAGAGCTGGGAGAAACTGACCTGGGCCTCAAGAAAGTCACAGACACTGTCAATGTGGAAACCAGCAGCAGATGGAAACCAGGCTGGGTACCCTCTTCCCCTACCTTAGTTCCCTACAAACAACTCAGGACGAGAGGAGTAAGGCCATGAAGCCAATATAGGTTGTGGAGGAAGGTGTCTCAGAATCAGGTCAAGCTCTGAGCCACCAACCACAGACTGGATGAAGATGCTGGAGAGAAGCGCAGAGAGAGAAGCTGATGTCTACCCTTCTGCCTCTAATTCTCCTGAGCCGCAGTGAATGGCTTGCAAACAGGGAGACCATGAACTTGGTTTTACACTGAACTACACTAGATGTTTTTAAACAAATAACTACAAAACTAAGGGATCTGCCCAAGGTATCATAAATGGCCATGAATGGGAGATTTGACAGAGCACACAGGAAAGCAATGAGTAGATTTACACACTATCATTTCACATTTATGCCCTCACTGCATTGAGACTGCCCAATAAACCAGATAAAAATATATGAAACCACTGCTTGAGGGCCCAATTTTCAATTAAATGAGAAATAATAAAATGTTGATAAAAGGTCCTAAGAGTCATACTTTACAAACTTCACCAATGACTTATCAAAACAAGTTTCAGATGGTCTGCTTCAGGTATACATTTTATTTTCAGAAATAAAAACATGACTGTTCATACAGCTGTGAATTTTTTTAAAATGTGACATTTTGTTTTTTTTTTAAAAGATTTTATTTATTTATTTGACAGGCAGAGTCGCAGAGAGAGAGAGAGACAGAGAGAAAGGTCCTCCCTCCGTTGGCTCACTCCCCAAGTGGCCGCAAAGGACGGAGCTGCGCCAATCTGAAGCCAGGAGCCAGGTGCTTCCTTCCAGCCTCCCACACGGGTGCAGGGCCCAAGCACCTGGGCCATCCTCCACTGCCCTCCTGGGGCCACAGCAGAGAGCTGGACTGGAAGAGGAGCAACCGGGACTAGAACTGGTGCCCATATGGGATGCTGGCACCACAGGCGGAGGATTAACCCAGTGTGCCATGGCGCTGGCCCAAAAAAATGTGACATTTTGAAACCTATTATTCTAAATCTAAAAATGCTTCCTATGATTCAAAGCATTAGCAGAAATCAGCAATCTTAGAACAACATTGAAATAATAATGGCAAAAGTATTTAACTATGTCTGTAATGCATACATCTTCACAACCGACTAGGCAAACTGCTAGAACAAAGCAGTGTGCTTCTGTCACTGCGCCTCTGAACACTCCAGTGTACAGCATCAAGGACCTTGATTTGGATGAAATAAAAATGAACAATCTTAGAAGATTACTGAAGTTATCTCCCTATATATAGAATAAGATTTATTATTTATGAATCATATCACTTTGATGCTTTTGGTATGCTAAAATATAAGCTCCTGACTTTGGTTTTTAAAGGGTTGTCATACTTGTTACAGATTTATAACATATCAACAACTATAAACTGACATTTTGTTTCTTTCTTATGAAGCTACAGAAATTATTCCACTAACAAATGAATCATAAATTTCAATGTCAATTAAATAACATGGCTTCCTTTGAAATTTTCACACCTGCAATAATTTTTATGCTACCATAAGTTTCCTAGGTTGATTTATAATCCAGTAAACCCAGACGAGATACTTCTAATGTGGATTCTGACATTCATCTTGCCAGTCTGAAGACTTCTTTTTACCTGAAGAGACAGGCACAAACCACTTCAACTATCCAGAGTTTGAGAAGTAAAATCTATAAGTCTTAGAATGACTTATATAAAAAGTTGGGTATATGAATTTTTTCATGCTCATTAGAAAATACGAAGGAACACCTAAGTTAAAATTACCCAATCTCTTAAAAAAAAAAAAAGAGCTGAATCCCACTGCTTCCTGCTGGTTTGAAGTGCCTTGATGTCGCAGGACTACTAAATATTTGACAAAACTCAGCAGGGAACTGGTTAACTGCATGCCTGTCAGACATGTTTAATGGCTACCCCCTGTGGGACAAAGAATGAGGAGGGTCTGAAAAAGAGCCATGTTTAAAGCAAGTTGCTCATTAGGTCATTAATGAAAGATAAAGGTCTGTACATTCAAATCAGATCCATAACACAACACAATCACTGCGTCAAGAAAAGCCCAGGTTTGATTAGCAGACCTCAGGTTCCTTAACTGTGGAGCCGACTGCACAGCAAGCAGTAGGCAGTGGTGATTCCACTGGAGCTACTGCATAGAAGCCCTGCACAGAGAATCAAGACAACAAGGAGCTAAAGAGTGACAGTTCAACAACAAATCCTAAGATAATCAAAACATCCTTGATTCTTGCAGTCTGCACCCCAGCTGTACAACACATCTAGATTGTTAGTGACATAAAACAGTATATTCTTAGCAAGGCATGAAGTAGTTTGCTTCATAACTGTTGACCTAAATAAGTAGATTAAATTGGTATTAAACATTTCTCTTTTTTTATGTTTTTTTTAATATTTTTTTATTTATTTTATTTATTTTTTATTTTTTTATTTTTTTGGACAGGCAGAGTGGACAGTGAGAGAGAGAGACAGAGAGAAAGGTCTTCCTTTGCCGTTGGTTCACCCTCCAATGGCTGCCGCGGATAGCGCACTGCGGCCGGCGCACCGCGCTCATCTGATGGCAGGAGCCAGGTGCCAGGTGCTTCTCCTGGTCTCCCATGGGGTGCAGGGCCCAAGCACTTGGGCCATCCTCCATTGCACTCCCGGGCCACAGCAGAGGGCTGGCCTGGAAGAGGGGCAACCGGGACAGAATCTGGCGCCCCGACCGGGACTAGAACCCGGTGTGCTGGCGCCGCAAGGCAGAGGATTAACCTGTTGAGCCACGGCGCCGGCCTAAACATTTCTTAACTATTTTTTAGATCACTTGATGACATGTAAATTACATTATTTATTTGGGTCAGCTACAGCCAATAAGTACAAATCTACATTACATTAGTTCTATATAATTAATTAACTAATTTATAGCAGATAAAATTAGCTGATCTATGAAAAGCATTTAGAATGGTGGCTGGCTCTTGGTTAAAATAAATATTATATATTCTTATTGCAATTATAACGCAGTCCCAAAATGCAATAAGATATAACAAAATGAATAAATATTAATAACATTCATTAGTAAATGTCTTTTACTGACTTTAAGTTTTTCCTCCATCTCTCTTATAACTAATAACATATCCACTCCTTAACAAAAATGTAAACATATAGAGAGCATGCTCAATCAC
This sequence comes from Sylvilagus floridanus, assembly GCA_949820135.1. NCBI lineage: Eukaryota > Metazoa > Chordata > Mammalia > Lagomorpha > Leporidae > Sylvilagus > Sylvilagus floridanus. The sequence goes on from OX463241.1 coordinate 101,256,244, forward strand.
ATACCAGTGTTTTAGTTGTTGAGTAAGCTGTTTCACCCTGCTCACAATATGCCTGTGACATTAATGCCTCTAAAGGGACAGGAATAAACGAATGAAGGAAATCACATTACAGACTGGGACACAACTTTCAATTATATTCTCTCTCTCTTAGAAATTCTATGTTTGGAGCCAGCATTGTGGCACAGCAGGTTAAGATACTGCTTCTGATGTCACCACACCATATGAGAGGTTCAAGTCCCAGCTGCCCCACTTCTGTCCCAGTTCCCTGCTAATGTGTCTGAGAAAGCAATGGAAGGTGGCCTAAGTATCTCGGCCCCTACCACCAACGTGGGAGACTCATATGGAATCCTAGATTCCTGACTTTGGCCTTGCCCCAGCCTAGGCTGTTGTGGCCATTAGGGGAGTGAACCAGTGGATGGAAGATCTCTCTGTCTCTCTCTCTCTGTAACTCTACTTTTCAAATAAATAAGCTTTTTAGCTTTGAAAATGACACATTTCATGTCCAGAATCTGCCACTAATGTATAAAAATGTATTTCTAATGTAAGCCATAGATAAAAATTTTTCTGACAAATGCAGAAACACAGGTATTGTCAGCATTGTTAAATGAGTTAACGACATTCTCACTGTGAGTGATGAGCATGTACATGACAAAAGCCCTAAATGTTTCTTTGCTTTTTAGTCTCTATTGACTATGGCAGTGAAGGTCTTAAGGATACAACTAATTAGGACATAATCTACACACACATACACACACACAAACATATGCATGCACACATAAGTGTACACAGTTACTTCAGTTTTACATTTCCATTAAAGGAAAGAACTAAGTGATTTTTAATAGTCAATTTCATATGTACCACCAAAGGAGCTTCCTCTCTTCTGTAGGGAGCACTCATGTTCTGACATATCCATGTACATTCATTTATATATGTAAAACAAAGCACATTAAAATCAAGAGGACTTTGTAAAGAAGTAACTTTTTACAAGAGAGCAGGAAAGGGGAGGAGAATGGATGGAAGGGCTGGCACAGTGAGAATTATTATGTACATAATGCTGTATTTATGAGACACATACAAATTAAAAATAAATACTAAAAGGAAATAACTTTTTAATAAGGAAAATATTTTCAAGGTTAAAAGAAAATTACACTTCTATTGGTAGTTGGTACACCAAAGTTAAACTAATGCAATCTCCTCTCTCAATAGGGTTAACTCTTCCAATTTTTCTGTATTAGAATTCTATTTAATATACTGAATATTACTTCAAAAAATGGGTACACAAATCTTTCCCTTTCTGTGTGTGTAGAGTTTTTACTGCAGCATTATAGATTGTATAATGGCACTTAATTGTATTTTTTGCAGAATATTAGATCAGTGAAACAAAGACCTGGTCGTTTATAAAAAAAAAAAATGAAATTGGAAGAAAAAAGAAAAGAAAGGAAAAGAAAAAAAGAAAAGAAAGGCCCAAGTTAATAAAATCAGAGATAAAAAATTTAACAACAGATATCACCAAAATAAAAAGAATCAGCAGGAATTATTACAAAGAGCAGTATGCCAACAAATATAAAAACCTAGAAGAAATGGATAGATTTCCAGACACATACAACCTACCAAAATTGAGCCATGAAGACACAGAAAACCTAAACAGACCAGTAACCAAGACAGAGATTGAATCAGTAATAAAGTGCCTCCCAACAAAGAAAAACCCAGGACTGGATGGCTTCACTGCTGAATTCTATCAGGTATTTAAACAAGAATTAATTCCAATTATTCTCAAGCTATTCAAAACAACTGAATGAGAGGGAACCCTCCCAAACTCCTTCTATGAAGCCAGCGTCACCTTAATTCCTAAAACAAAAAAAGATACAACATAGAAAGAGGACAGACCAATTTTCCTTATAAATATCTATAATGCAAAAATATTCAACAAAATACTAGCCAATGGAATCCCACAACACATCAGAAAGAACATCAACTAGAACCAAGTAGGATTTATCCCTAGTATGCAGGGAGGGTTCAACATTCGCAAATCAATCAATGTGATACATCACATTAGTCAACTGAAGAACAAAAATGAGCTAGTTATTTCAATGGATGAAGAGAAAGCATTTGATAAAATACAACTTTCTTTGATGATGAAAACCTTAGGAAAATTGGGTATAGAAGAACATTCCTCAAGACAAACAAGGCAATTGGTAACAAACCCACAGCCAGCACCTATTGAATGGAGAAAGTTGGAAGCTTTCCAATTAAGATTTGGAACCAGATGAGGATGCCCACTTTTACCATTACTATTCAATATAGTCCTGGAAGTTTAAGCCAGAGCCATTAGGCAAGAAAAAGCAATCAAAGGGATACTAATTGGGAAGGAAGAAGTTAAACCATCCCCATTTGCAGATGGCATGATGCTATATATATAGGGGATCCAAAAGACACCACTGAGAGACTACTGGAACTCATTAAAGAGTTTGGTAAAGTGGTAAGATATAAAATTAACACACAAAAATCAATAGCTTTTATATGCACAATGTGTATGAGAAAAAGCTTCTAAGATCAATCCCATTCACAACAGCTACCAAAAAAATCAGATACTTTGGAATAAATTTAACCAAGGATGTCAAAGATCTGTATAATGAGAATTACAAAACATTAAAGAAAGAAACAGACGGCAATAAAAAATGGAAAAGTCTTACATGTTCGTGGATTGGAAAAATCAATATAATCAAAATGTCCATTCCACCAAAAGCAATTTATAAATTCACTGTGATACCAATCAAAATACCAAGACATTCTTCTCATATCTAGAAAAAATGATGCTGAAATTCATATGGAGGCACAAGAGACCTCGAATAGCCAAAGTAGTCTTTTTTTAATTTTTTTTATTTTTATTTATTTTTATTTTTTGACAGGCAGAGTGGACAGTGAGAGAGAGAGAGACAGAGAGAAAGGTCTTCCTTTGCCGTTGGTTCACCCTCCAATGGCTGCCGCGGACAGCGCGCTGCGACCGGCGCACCGCGCTCATCCGATGGCAGGAGCCAGGTGCTAGGTGCTTTTTCCTGATCTCCCATGGGGTGCAGGGCCCAAGCACTTGGGCCATCCTCCACTGCACTCCTGGGCCACAGCAGAGGGCTGGCCTGGGAGAGGGGCAACCGGGACAGAATCCGGCGCCCCGACCGGGACTAGAACCCAGTGTGCTGGCGCCGCAAGGTGGAGGATTAGCCTGTTGAGCCACGGCGCCGGCCCACCAAAGTAGTCTTACACAACAATAACAAAGCCAGAGGCATCACAATACCAGATTTCAAGACATAATTAGAGTTATAATCAAAACAGCCTGGTAGTGACACAAAAACAGATGGGTAGACAACTGTAACAGAAAGAAACTCCTGAAATCAATCCACACATCTACACCCAACTGATCTTTTTTTTTTTTATTTGACAGGTAGAAATATAGACAGTGAGAGAGAGACAGAGAGAAAGGTCTTCCTTTGCCATTGGTTCACCCACCAAAATGGCCATGACAGCTGGCGCTACGCCGATCTGAAGCCAGGAGCCAGTTGCTTCTTCCTGGTTTCCCATGAGGGTGCAGGGGCTTAAGCACTTGGGCCATCCTCCACTGCACTCCTGGGCCACAGCAGAGAGCTGGACTGGAAGAGGAGCAACTGGGACTAGAACCCGGTGCCCATATGGGATGCCGGCACCGCAGGCCACCCAACTGACCTTTGACAAAGGATCTAAAATCAATCCTGGGAGCAAGAACAGTCTCTTCTACAAATGGTGCTAGGAAAACTGGATCTCTGTATGCAGAAGAAAGAACAAGAGCCCTACCTTATACCTTACACAAAAATCCACACAAGGGGCTAGCACTGTGGTGCAGGTTAATCCTCCACCTGCAGTGCCAGCATCACATATGAGCACTGATTCTAGTGCTGGCTGCTCCTCTTCAGATCTAGCTCCCTGTTATGGCCTAGGTGCCTAAGTGTTTGGGTCCCTGTATCTGTGTGGAAGACCCGGGAAGAAACTCCTGGTTCCTGGCTTTGGATAGGCTCAGCTCTGGCCATTGTGGTCTTTTGGAGAGTGCACCAGAGGATGGAAGATCTTTCTAGCTCTCCCTCTCACTGTCTGCAACTCTGCCTCCTAAATAAATAAAATCTTTTAAAAAATGGATCAAGGATCTAACTCTATGACCCAATATACTCAAATTGCTAGAGTAGAACATTGGGGAAACCCTGCAAGACACTGGCATAGACAAAGACTTCTTGAAAAAGACCCCAGAAACACAGGCAATCAAAGCCAAAATTGACAAATATGATTTCATCAAGCTGAGAAGCTTCTGCACTGCAAAAGAAACACTCAGCAAAGTAAAAAGGCAACTGATAGAATGGGAGAAAATATCTGCAAACTATGCAACTGACAAAGGATTAATATGCAGGATCTAAAAGGAGCTCAAGAAATTCAAGAAGAAAGCAAACAATCCAATTAAGAAATGGGCAAAGCCATTATTAGAGTTTCTCAGGCATGGAAAGCCAAGACACTCTGGCAAAAAATGACCTAAATGAAAGATCTCTGTGAGTGAGATTCCAGTGGAAAGAATAGGCCATCAAAGAAGGAGGCACCATTTTCTGAAGGGAAGAGAGAACTTCCACTTTGATTATGGCCTTGTCTAAATAAAGTCGGAGTCTGTGAACTCAAGAGGCTTCCATAACCTTGGCAGCTCATGACAAGAGCCTATGGTGATTACTGACATCATAAATAAGAGTTCAATTATTAAATCAACAATAGGAGTCACTGTGCACATGCTCCCCATGCAGGATCTCTGTCCTTAATGTGCTGCATTATGAGAATTAACGGTAAAATTAGTCTTCAAATAGTACTTTACACTTTGTGTATCTGTATGGGTGCAATCTGTTGAAATCTTTACTTAGTATATACTAAGTTGATCTTCTGTATATAAAGATAATTAAAAATGAATCTTAATAAAGAATGAAATGGGAGAGGGAGTAGGAGATGGGATGGTTGCAGGTGGGAGGGTGGTTATGGGGGGGGGGACCTGATATGATCCAAAATTGTACTTTGGAAATTTATATTTATTAAATAAAACTTTTCTTTTTTGACAGGCAGAGTTAGACAGTGAGAGAGAGAGACAGAGAGAAAGGTCTTCCTTCCGTTGGTTCACCCCACAAATGGCTGCTAAGGCAGGCACGCTGCATCGATCTGAAGCCAGGAGCCAGGTGCTTCTCCTGGTCTCCTATGTGGGTGCAGGGCTCAAGAACTTGGGCCATCCTCCACTGCCTTCCTGGGCCACAGCAGAGAGCTGGACTGGAAGAGGAGCAACAGGGACAGAATCCGGCGCCCCAACTGGACTAGAACCTGGGGTGCCGTTGCTGCAGGTGGAGGATTAGTCAAGTGAGCCACGGCACCAGCCTAAATAAAACTTTTCTAAAAAAAAGAAAAAGATACTGGCAAAGTACTTAATCAGGCATTTTTCTTTTTCTATTTAATAAATGTAAATTTACAAAGTGCAACTTTTGCATTGTTGTGGCTCCCCCCCAACCTCCCTCCCACCCACAGCCCTCCCATCTCCCACTCCCTCTACCATCCCACTCTTCATCTCGTTTCATTTTCAATTATCTTTTTTTTTATTTTTGACAGGCAGAGTGGACAGTGAGAGAGAGAGACAGACAGAAAGGTCTTCCTTTGCCGTTGGTTCACCCTCCAATGGCTGCCGCGGACGGCGCACTGTGGCTGGCGCACCACGCTCATCGGATGGCAGGAGCCAGGTGCTAGGTGCTTCTCCTGGTCTCCCATGGGGTACAGGGCCCAAGCACTTGGGCCATCCTCCACTGCACTCCCGGGCCACAGCAGAGGGCTGGCCTAGAAGAGGGGCAACCAGGACAGAATCCGGCGCCCCGACCGGGACTAGAACCCGGTGTGCCGGTGCCGCAAGGCGGAGGATTAGCCTGTTGAGCCACGGCGCCGGCCCAATTATCTTTATATACAGAAGATCAGCTTGGTACATACTAAGCAAAGATTTCAACAGACTGTGCCACACAACTGCACAAGATAGAGAGTACTGTTCTACTCGTAGTTTTATTGTTAACTCTCATAGTAAAACACATTAAGGACAGAGATACTGCATGGGGAGCATGTGCACAGTGACTCCCGTTGTTGATTTGACAACTGACACTCTTATTTATGATGTCAGTAATCACCGGAGGCTCTTTCCATGAGCTATCGAGGCTATGGAAGCCCCTCGAGTTCACCAACTCTGAACTTGTTTAGTCAAGGCCATATCACAGTGGAGGTTCCTTCCTCCCTTCAGAGAAAGGTGCCTCCTTCTCTGATGGCCTGTTCTTTTGGCTGGGATCTTGTTCACCAAGATCTTTCATTCAGGTCGTTTTTGCCACCGTGTCTTGGCTTTCCATGCCTGTGAGACTCTCATGGGCCTTTTAGCCAGATCCGAATGCCCCAAGGGTTGATTCTGAGGCCCGAGTTCTGTTTAGGGCCTTTGCTTTTCTATGAGTCTGCTGTGTGTCTTGCTTCCCCCGCAGCATCATTCTCTCCCTTTTAATTCTATCCTTCATATTTGCTTACACTGGTCTTATTTGTGAAATCTCTTCGACACTTACCCTATCTTTTTGATCAATTATGTACTTACTCTTATCACTTTAACAAATGAGATGGCATTGGTACATGCCTCCTTGATAAGATTGAATTATTGGAATCCCCTGGCACATTTCTAGCTCTACCATTGGAGGTAAGTCCAAGTGAGCATGTGCCGACCTTAAACAGGCATTTTTCAAAGGAAGAAATTCAAATGGCCAACAGACACTTGAGAAAATGCCCAGGATCACTAGCCATCAGGAAAATGCAAGTCAAAAGCACAGGGAGGTTCCACATCATTCCAAATAGAACGGCTTTCATACAGAAATCAACAATAAATGCTGCTGAGGATGTGGGGGGAAAGGTACCCTAATCCACTGTTGGTGGGAATGTAAACTGGTGCAGCCACTGTGGAAGACAGTATGGAGATACCTCAGAAATCTGAATATACAACTACTATATAAACCAGTCATCCTACTCCTGGGAATTTACCCATATGAAAAGAAATCAGCATATGAAAGAGTTATCAGCACCCCCATGTTTATTGCAGCTCAATTCACAGTAGCTAGGATATGGAATCAACCCAGATGTCTATCAACTGAAGGCTGGGTACTGGTATATGTACACTATGGAATACTACACAGTGGTTTAAAAATAATAAATGAAATCCTGTCGTTTGCAACACAATGGATGCACTGGAAACCATTATACTTATGAAATAAGCCAGTCCCAAAAGGACAAATACCATATGTTCTCCCTGCTGAGTGGTAACTAATAGAGTAACTAAAAGGCAGTATGCTGTATAGGGTTAATCTTATGAGTATAAAGTTAACTGAAAACACATATTTGTGAAAAATAAGAATGGGACTAGGAGAGAAGAAAAGTGGGAGTGAGGGCAGAATGAGAATCACTGTGTTCCTAAATTTGTATACATGAAATGTATGAAGTTTGTATACCTTAAACAAAAAGGTTCTAGGTAAAATAAATTTTAAGGGGCTAGCACTGTGGCACAGCAGGTTAAATCCCTGGCCTGCAGCACCAGCATTCCATATAGCTGCCTGCTGTTCCACTTCTGATCCCGCTCCCTGCTAATGCGACTGGGAAAGCAGCAGAGGACGGCCCAGATGCTTGGGCTCCTGCACCCAAGTGGGAGACCTGGAAGAGCTCCTGGCTCCTGACTCTGGATCGGCTCAGCTCCACCCCTTGCAGCCATTTGGGGAGAGAACCAGCAGATAGAAGACCTGTGTGTGCATGTGTGTGTGTGCCTGTCAGTCTGTCTACACTCTCGGTGAACTCTCTCAAATAAAAAACAATCTTGGCTGGCGCCGTGGCTCAACAGGCTAATCCTCCGCCTTGCGGCACCGGCACACCGGGTTCTAGTCCCAGTTGGGGCGCTGGATTCTGTCCCGGTTGCCCCTCTTCCAGGCCAGCCCTCTGCTGTGGCCCGGGAGTGCAGTGGAGGATGGCCCAAGTGCTTGGGCCCTGCACCCCATGGGAGACCAGGAAAAAGCACCTAGAACCTGGCTCCTGCCATCGGATGAGCGCGGTGCGCCGGCCGCAGTGCGCCATCCGCGGCAGCCATTGGAGGGTGAACCAACGGCAAAGGAAGACCTTTCTGTCTGTCTCTCTCTCTCACTGTCCACTCTGCCTGTCAAAAAAAATTACAATATAGTGTCTTCTACTTAAGAATTATGAATTTTAGAAACATACACATTTTTATTGAAACCTAATTATATTCATGATGAAAAGACCGTTTATTACTTGTGCTTCCAGACAAGAGGAAATAGTTTTAGTTTTCCCTATTCTGCTTGTAAACGCTCTGAACATTATACATAAAACAAGCAAAAGAGGACTCAGAAAGTAGAGAGGAGAAAGACTGACTATCTGTGGACTTCAGAAAAGCCAGAAACCTGGAAATGCCAATGGCTACAGGAAAAACAGAGCAGAAAAAGTCCCACAGTATGCTCTCCAGCCAAAAGAATGTAAAAGGAATAATCTAGCAAGACAGAAAACCACCCTGCCTCAGGAAAACACCACGGCAAGAATGGAATACTCACTGCTATGCACAACAGCGAAGGTTAACCAGAAAGTCTATTCTTTCACCCTCACCTGACTACAATGAGGAGACCCAACGCCTACAGCGTAACAGAGAAAGCCAAATGGAGAGTGAGGACTTTCATCCCTGTGGGATTCCTGGACTTTCTGTCTGCTGACAAGGAGGCACCCACCTGTCTTTGCCACGGTGGTGTTAAGCGATGCACTGTAGAGAGTCAGGACATTCTTCACCCCTAGGTTGTAACAGGTCCCCTTCCTCTCACCACGGTGTTGACAGCAGATGAATAGAAATGCCAACCTGCTAGTAATAGGGTAGCACCCCTACTCCAAGCTTACTGAAACAGAAGTTTTAGGAACATAGTACACAAAATGTAAAGATCTCAACAGAAAATCCTCCCCCCAAGATGCAGGATAATTTCAACGTGAATGGGAAAAGACGATCACCAGATGCCAACAGCAAGACGGCACAGGTGTAAGACGTATCTAAAGTAGCCTTCATAAAAAAGTTGCAAGAAGCAATTATACACACATACTTGAACAAATGAAAAAAGTAGCCTAACTAAAGGAACAGAAGATACCTCAATAGATGGACAGCAAAATGGAGAGGACAGAAGAAGCTAGAAAAAAATAAATTCCCCCATCTGAAGAATAGAAAACCAATCAAGAAAAAAAAATGAACAGATCCTCACAAGGATCTGTGAGACCATAACAAATGATTTAATATTTGTATCATCAGTGATCAAAAAGGAAAAGAGACAGTGGGTAGAGTTGAGAAAGAATCTAAAATAATGGCTACTGGCCGGCGCTGTGGCTCAACAGGCTAATCCTCCGCCTTGCGGCACCGGCACACCGGGTTCTAGTCCCGGTCAGGGCGCCGGATTCTGTCCCGGTTGCCCCTCTTCCAGGCCAGCCCTCTTTTGTGGCCAGGGAGTGCAGTGGAGGATGGCCCAAGTGCTTGGGCCCTGCACCCCATGGGAGACCAGGAAAAGCACCTGGCACCTGGCTCCTGCCATCGGATGAGCGCGGTGCGCCGGCCGCAGCGCGCCGTCAGCGGCGGCCATTGGAGGGTGAACCAACGGCAAAGGAAGACCTTTCTCTCTGTATCTCTCTCTCTCACTGTCCACTCTGCCTGTCACAAAAAAAAAAAATAAATAAAATAAAATAAAATAAAATAATGGCTACTAATGTATTTTGTTAGAAAATATAAATGTACACCTTTAAGAATTTAGGCAATCCCCAACAGGATAAATATAAAGAGATCCACTTAAAAACATATTATGAAACTTTGGAAAGTTAAAAACAAAAATCTTGGGAGCAGAAAAATCCATGAGAGAAAAATCCCCTGAACTATGGAGGTAAAACAGTTACAATGACAGCAGTGTCAGAAATAACTGGCACATTTTTTCAACTGTTGAAAGAACTGTCAACTGCAGAATTTTATATCCAGATGGGGCTGGCACTGCAGCACAGCGGCTTAACACCCTGGCCTGAAGCACCAGCATCCCATATGGGCACCAGTTCTAGTCCTGACTGCTCCTCTTCTGATCCAGATCTCTGCTGTGGCCTGGGAAAGCTGCAGAAGATGACCCAAGTCCTTGGGCCCCTGCACCTGCTCGGGAGACCTGGAGGAAGCTCCTGGCTCCTGGATTTGGATTGGCGCAGCGGCAGCCATTGCGGCCATCTGGGGAATGAACCAGCAGATGGAAGACTTCTCTCTCTGTCTCTACCTCTCTCTGGAACTCTGTCTTTCAAATAAATAAAATAAATCTTTAGAAAAAATAATTTTATATCCAGCAAAAATATCCTTAAGGAATTGAAGAGGAACCCAAAACATTATCAAATGAAAAGAAACAGAGTTTGTTGCCAGCATACTTACCCTAAAACAATGGCCAAAGTTCAGCTCTTGAAACAAAGGAAATGAAAAAAAGCAGGAATCTTGAAAACTCCATAAGGAAGGAGAGGCAAGCATAGAAAATAATAAAAATATTGCTAAACACAACAGACTTTCCCTGTCTTCCTGAACTTTATAAATTATGTTGGACATCTGAAGCAAAAATTCTAACACTGACGTGGCTCTCAGTGTACGTGGAGGAAATACTGTTGACAATTGTAAACAGAGACACATTGCTGAGAAGAGCACAGTACAACTTCTGTGATACTTATCAAGAAGCACAGCCTAAGTGAATCATGAGAAAACATTACAAAAAGTCAACTTCAAGATCCTTCTACAAAATAACTGATCAACATTCTTCAAGAGTGTGAGTGAAAAGACAAAGAACTATTACTTGATTGGAAGAGACTTGGGGCAAAATTTGAATAAGATCTGTAGATTAATTAATGATATGGTATCACTGTTAGCTTCCTGATATTGTACTAATATTATATTGTTATAGAACTGTGCACTGGTGGGTGTTTAACCTAGCAACTAAAATACTTGCACCCCACATCAAAGTACCTAAATTTGATACCCAGCTCCAGCTCGTAACTCCAACCCTCTGCTAATGCACACCCTGTGAGGCAGCAGGCTTTGGCTCAAGTAGTTGGGTCCCTGCTACCCATGTAGCAGACCTGGATGCAGTTCCCAGCTCCCAGGTTTGACATGGTCGAGACCAAACCATTACATTCTCTAATTAATTAATTCATTCCCTCTCCCTCTCAAATAAATTTTTAAAATTACAAAAAACAATAAATGGTAACCTTAAACAGTACTATTTTTCCACTTTTCTGAAATTCTAGTATTTTTAAGAGCTAATTATAATTAAAATAAATAAAATCCTTAGTGTGATCTTAGAATTAAAGTGACTTGAAAAAAGCCAAGAGCCTATTAGAGTAGTAACAAACAAGTCTTTCTATTAATATCAGTTATTTATATTAAAGGAACATTCATATAATAAGACAGGAATCAATGGAGACTAAATTTTCTCTTAATTAGAAAAATAAAGTCATGGGGATAGAAAAGTTATTTGAAGATAATTTAGTCAAAATTTCCCAAATTTGATGAAAATAATAAACATACAGATTTCAGAAAGCATTAGATTACATTTATCTGAATAATAGTCCCCAAAATACATGCCCAAGTAGGCTAATCTCTAATACCTTGAGTGTAACTTTATTTGAAAACAGAGTCTTAGCAAATATAACTAAACAAAGGATTTCAGGATGAGATTATCTTGGATTAGGGTAATCCCTACATTCAATAACAAGTTTCCTTTCAAGAGCAAAGAAAATGCAGACACAGAGAAGGCCACGTGACGATGGAGGTGGAGACTAGAATGATGAATCTCCGGCCAATGAACATCAAGAATTTCCAGCAGGCACAAGAAGCTAGAACAGAGGTACGGAATGGATTCTTCCTCAGAGGCTCCAGAAGGAATCAGTCCTGCAAACACTGATGTCATACCTCTGGTCTCCAGAACATGACAAGACAATCAGTTATAATAATTGTGATTGTGATAGACAATCAGAAACTTACAGTGTTTCCCCCTACTTTGAATTCTCTTCTTTGGAAAGATGCCAAGATTACTAGTACGTTAGTGGGCCAATTCAATAGACATTTCAAATAAACTGGTAATGTTCTAGATTCTGGTAATGAAAGAACGAATTCACTGGATAAAGCCTCTTGCGGACATTAAAACAAAATAAAAGAAAAAACATTCAAGGACAGTGGATATGATTAAAAAAAAAATTGGGTAAATACAGAGGCAGAGTTTTCCTTTGAAAAACTAAAGCTAGATGAAGTAAGAACTGTGAGCTGATAGCTTTCTGTTGTCTGAGTGTTTGCGACACTCGTACTGATAGAAAATTGCAGTCCTACCAGCTGCAGACAGAGACGCTAGACATTAGGGAAGAAATTTTAGAAGCATATGAGAGCCGCTGAATATATCTGAATATAAACTCTAACCAAATCATAGCTGGTTGCTAAACTTCACATGCACAAGGAGACCCCAGAAGGCCCAAAGTAGCACAAAGAAGTGAGAACTGGTTGAGCTTTGATATTTTGCCATTTTTTCGGACTGAGTGCACTCTCTAATTTGCATGCAGCTTAAATGACAGAAAGTTAGAACTTTTCTATCCTGAAATATCAGTGGGTCTGAAGCTGGCATATGAACTGGAAGTTAGGAGGTTCTGTGTGTGTGTGGGGGTGAAGTTGGAAACTAAGAAAGGCCAAAAGCATAGCCTCCAGAATCTGAACACAAACTCAGCCTAAATAATTTGCTTACAGCTACATTATGTAGGCACAGGGGAGTTCACGAAAGAAAGCCACAGTAGAAAGGCAAAAGACATGACTGAAGATATCAGTCAAGGGTTGTCAACATGGGGAAGACAAAGCCTAGAGTTCTGATTCAGGCAACTGACCTATTAGATATAACAAACAAAAGCAAAAAATCAGTCTGTGGAAAAAGATATGATCTTGCATCATTACAACACACTATGCACAATGTTCAATTTCCAAACAAAAAACAAAGACCTGCAAAAGTCAGGAAAGGATGATCCACCTTAACCCGATTCCTACTGGGATCATATGTTGGATTTAGCTGACAAAAACCCAAAGCAGCTATTGTAAAGATGTCAAAGAACTGAAGGAAAATATAACCTCAATACACACACACATAAATATATATATAAATGTAAGTATACATAAAATCTCAGCAAAGAAAAGATACTATTTAAAAAACTCAAATTGAGGCCGGCGCCGTGGCTCAACAGGCTAATCCTCCGCCTTGCGGCGCCGGCACACCGGGTTCTAGTCCCAGTCAGGGCGCCGGATTCTGTCCCGGTTGCCCCTCTTCCAGGCCAGCCCTCTGCTGTGGCCCAGGAGTGCAGTGGAGGATGGCCCAGGTGCTTGGGCCCTGCACCCCATGGGGAGACCAGGAAAAGCACCTGGCTCCTGGCTCCTGCCATCGGACGAGCGCGGTGCGCCGGCCGCAGCGCGCCGACCGCGGCGGCCATTGGAGGGTGAACCAACGGCAAAGGAAGACCTTTCTCTCTGTCTCTCTCTCTCACTGTCCACTCTGCCTGTAAAAAAAAAAAAAAAAAAACTCAAATTGAAATGCTAGATGTGAAAAATACAGTAACTAAAATGTAAAATTTCTTATATGGGGTCAAAAATAATTAGAGAAGACTCAGGGAAGAATCAGTAAACTTGAAGATGATCAACAGAAACTGCATAATACAAAAGATTAAAGAAAAATAAAGACAGTCTCAGAGAGCCATGGAACAGCATCAAGAGTTTTAACATGTGTTAAAGGGGAGGAGAGAGAAAAAGGGTACAACATTAAAAAAAAGTGGCTTAATTTGTCTTATAGATCTACTAAACTAAATGAATCCTAAGCTCAATTAAAAACATTCCTACATTTAGCACAAAGTAGCAAAAACTGAGGATACAAAGAATATACTGATAGTAGGTAGATAAAATACAACATAATACAAAACATGGTACTGAAAAAACTGGCTACTCTACTAGAAAAAAAATGAATATCACCCCTTATATCATACACAAAAAATTAACTTCAAGTAGATATCAACATTAAACATAAAAGCTAAAACCATAAAATGTCTATAAAATAAAAACATTAGAGAAAATCTCTGTGATCTTGAGTTAGTTGGTGATTTCTTAGGTAACATCAAAAAGTCATAAACTCTAAGGAAAAGATGGACATTTTTACTTCATCAAAATTGAAAACTTCTGTTTTTCAAAGATTACAGTAAAATAATGAAAAGGCAAGCCACAGGCAGAGAGATAATATTTGTAATGCAAATACCTTGTATTCAGAATATAAAGAACTCATATAAATCAACAAGAAAAAAGTGGACACCATTCACAAAGATACACAAATAACTAAATAAGCACATAAAAAGATGTTCATATCACTTGTCATGGGTGAGATACAGATGACATACTACTCTACCCACAGTAGAATAAGACAGATCATAGTAATAGATGGAACATGACTAGACTAGCAGGAATGTAATGACTGAGATTTTCTTATAAAACTATATGTACACTTACCACGTGATCCAGTAACTCCACTCCAAGGTATTTTTCAAAGAGAAATGGAAACATGTCTGCACAAAATCTTGTGCATGAACGTTCACAAACAGCTTTATTCATAAAGGCCTCAAACTGACAACAGCCCAAATCATCTATTAGCAGGTAAATAATAAACAAGTTGTGGTAGATATCCATACAATGGATTAGTATTTAGCAATAAAAAGGAATCCCCTGGCATTATATAAAACATAAATGAATCTCAAGAAAATAACACTGAATAAAAAAAGCCAGACACAAAACTTTGTATACTGTATAATTCCATTTATATGAAATTCCTAACAAGGCACAACTAATCTTTAGTGCTAGGAGGGATAGATTAGGGTTGTCTGACACCAAAGGAGGTAAGAAAAACTAACTATAAAGCGGCACAAGAAACTTGTCTGCAGTATTGGAAATTACATGGCTATATGGTATTGGTAGTTACATGACTATATGCATTTTCATGCATAAGACTGTACAATGTTTTGTTAAAGGTAAATTATACCTCAATCATGTTGATTCAAACATTTTAAAAGTGTAGTTCCCGAGGCCAGTGTTGTGGTGTAGAGGGTAAAAGCCACCACCCATTTGGGTGTTGGTTTGTGTCCCAGGTGCTCCACTTCTGATCCAGCTTCCTGCTAATGGCCCGAGAAAAGCAGCAAAAGATGGCTCAAGTGGTTGGGCTCCTGCCACCCATCCGGAAAACCCAGAAGTTCCTGGTTCCTGGCTTCCGCCTGGCCCAACCCCAGCCATTGCAGCCATCTGGAGAGTGAACCAGCAGAAGGAAGTTTCTGTCTGTCTCTGTAACTACTTCAAATAAATAAATAATTTTTTTAAAAAAGTGTAGTTCTCTTTGACACAAAAGTTGGAGACATTGTTATTGTTTATAAATCTCAATTAATTGTATCATAATTAATTTCCAGGTAATTGTTATTTCAGGAGCTTAATGCTATTTGAACTTGTAGTGTTTAGATGTAATTGGCTGCTTGTCTACCTGTCACCCTCCACCTCCCACAAATTCCGAATCTAATGTTAGCTGAGAGCAGAAACCTTGACTGTCACATTCTTGCTGTACCCTCAGTGTCAACAGCTGTACCTGGCTCACAGCAGGTGCTCAATACACACTGACTAAAATAATAAATAAATGAATATTTCATATGTTAGTACTCATTAAGAATCTCTCCTAGGCTTCTGTCCACTTTCCTTGGTCAAACTTAACTACTTTTACAGTTTCAACTATATTCTGAAGACTCTCAAGTTTGTGTGTCCAATCCTCTGTTGCTGATCAACACACCCTTTTCAACTGTTTACTGGACAACTCCAACTGAACGTCTCACAGGTAATTCAAATCCCACGTGTTTAAAATGAAACTCATGGGGTGAGGCGTTTGGCATAGCAGTTAAGACACTGCTTGCAACACCCACATTGCATATTGGAGCGCCTGGGTTTGAGTCTCAGCTCCACTCTTGATTCCAATTTCTTGCTAACGGGTATCCTGGGGGGCAGCAAGTGATGACTCAAGAAATTGGGTCCCTGCCAGCCATGGAGGAGACCGGGTGAGCTCCTGGCTCCCAGGTTTGGCCTGACCCAATGCTGGCTGTTGTGGGCATTTGGGAAGTGAACCAGTGGATGGAGAATCTCTCCTCTGTCTCTCTGCCTTTCAAAATCAAAATAAATAAATTCAAAAGTGGAACTCATGAATTTCCTCTATGTTTACTCATCTTGCCCACACTACAAATAAAAACCTTTGTCTAAAACACCTCTCACCCCTATTACCATTCCTCAAACGGTCTCTGTTTACTCTTCAACACAAAGTAAATCTAGCTTCCACTCTGATGACAGGCGAAACAGAAATCAGCCCAAGAGATCACTCGATTTTCTCAACTGCACCTTACACAAACACACCGTAGCCCCAATCACCAATGCTCACTAACCCTGTCCTTATTTGAGTCTTTGTTATTTCTCTCCTGGATTCATGTAAAACCACTCTCATTTTTCCTTCTACTATTCTATCCTCTAGTTCATCTTTCATATGGCTTAAAGAATTACCTTTCTGTAAACCAATCATGTCACTGCCTTTTCAAAAATGTTAGCTCGGTGTAACAGTGAAAACAATTCAAATTCCCAATAAAAAGCATTCATCTCTTTAGCCTCCCCAGTGACTTTCACTTTATGCATTTTCTGAAACACCTTGCCCTTTGGTATCTTCAGCACTTTGCTGCTCCTGCCTGGAGTTCCTTAAAACTTATTCTAATAATATTGTTACCCAGACTTCAATGCTTACTGGGTTACACACTCATTGACAATTATGTGTGGGAGGTATTGCATCCATTATTTCTTGCAGATGCTACAAATCTTTACTAATAAGTTTTCTATCAAATTGTTGTGTAATGTTTGAACAGTGATGCCTAGAGTTGGGTGTAACTTGTGGTAGTGGTTTACCTTCTGTATATTGGTTTTATTTATGTTATTCCTCAGCTTGACCATAACTCCTCCTGTACCCAGTGTTTAGCATCCTACCCAGCATTTGTAGGCACTTAGTATTTATCCAGACTGAATTAAAAAAAAAATCCTATTCCCTGTTCCTCAGTTAAGTCAATTCTAATATTCAACAGGATTAAATTCTGCAGCCAAATCAACTTCATATCTAATGCTTACACACACTGAAATTATTGAAAATTGCTTGTAATTCACCATCTATTATCTACCTTTCCCTTCATAAGAGTTTTTCAAGCTGTGAATTGGTATCAAGTTCCAGCACTAATCTTTATGTTCTCAAATATTTCATCTAAGATTTGATTCTGAACTTCCCTTATACTCAAAAAAAATGGCAATGCTATAGATAAAAAATAGTTTGGAAGTTTCCAAAGATCCATTTTCTCTGATCATTACATTTACTTTTTGATGTGACTATGTTAAGAATGCAGAACTAGAGTTGGCTGCAGTGCCAGCATACCATATGGGCACTGGTTCAAATCCCGGATGCTCCACTTCCAATCCAGCTCTCTGTTATGGCCTGGGAAAGCAATGGAAGATGGCCCAAGCCCTTGGGCCCCTGAACCCATGTGGGAGACCTGGAAGAAGCTCCTGGCTCCTGGCTTCGGATCTGTGCAGCTCTGGCCATTGCAGCCAGTTGGGGAGTGAACCAGCAGATGGAAGACCTCGCTCTCTCTCTCTCTGTCTTTCCTTTCCTTCTACTCTGTGTAACTCTGACTTTTCAAATAAATAAATAAATCTTTAAAAAAAAACAGAACTAACCAGAACCTAAAATATATCATGATTTTAAAACCTAATAATAACTAATAATTTCATAACACAATGTTTTATTAATATAGTCCCAAATGTGTGTACACACATACAAAATTTACCTCAGAAAAAACCCAAAGGTTCCTTACAGTTTAAAAGAGTCAGGACTCTTAAATGATTCACACTCAGTTGTATATACAGACAAGGGCAGAAATAAACTTATCAATAAAATTTGCTACTAAAACAAATCAATATCGAGAAGACTCTGGACTACTACCACACACTAGTCCTACTGCAGGGATCAGTCTTTAAACATTATGTAATAGTGTGGTTCAAAATAAAATAAAGATTTGTAAACAAAAATGTACCAGACTCTTCTGGGGAAAACGAATGTAAGGCTGACTTCACTATCTGATAGGTGAGTCAGGCAGTGTCAGTTTTCTTCCCTTACTTAGCCACAGAGCTCCTTACAGATGAAGCATGCTCCTGGTATGATACAGCAACTTTTTTGAGTGTGCAAAAATCCTTTACATGCAGGTCCCTAGGGTGAGAAGAGAATAATACATAGGACATTTTTGCTGTTGTCATTTGTGTGTGTGTGAGTGTGTGTATGTGTGCATGGGTGTCTCTTTAGATACAGTTAATAGCTGAACAGAGGATAAGGCAGGGATCATGACAACACGATTTAAAATGAGCTCAGGTACACAGCTGTCAGCCACCTGATGGGTACTACAATTAATCTTACATCATAAAGTACAAGTCACCATAAATGGGATCACACTAAATGAGCAGTGCCTATTTTTAAGGATAGGGTAAATTGGTGAATGATTATTTCAAATATACTAAAAAAATAAGACAAAAGCTAAAAAAAATTTTAAAATAAAGTACAAATCACATCTTTGTACACGTTTTCTAGTCAAAGGAAACACAGCCCATCATCAGAAGAAAAATAATGTCTTATTTTCAAATAATTTCAAATAGTAGAATTCTCAGGTTGAGTTGAAATTTCTTCTGATACAAACAGGAAAAGTTTGTGCAGCAATAATGGAGCACTTTACTCAGTCTGCTTGCTTCTTACCTGTGTCACTGTGACTTGTCACAGTATTTTTATGTGTATCATGATTCCTTTCTTCAAATGTAGTATTTTCTCAACAGAGTTTAAAATTTCAGCAAAATGAGCTGATTCATAACTCCACTAGTTTATAAAGAAGTACAATTATGTATTACTTAGTCTGGCTACCCCCAGGGGCTTGGACAGCATATGAAGGTTTAAAGATCTCAAACACAGTAAGTCAGGTTGCATGTAATTGGGCTTCCCATTCGAAGATCAATTCTAAAGATTAGGGTCACAATCGGAAGAGCAAACCTTTAGGAGAGTCCAAATACATACCAAATGCATATCTTTCCAGGGTCTTTGGGAAGTAGTAGAGGCAAATTCAAGAGTTATTTTCAAGAAGTAACTTCAAATCTGAGGAACACTTGTTGACCCCATGCAAAAACCCACAAACTTGTTTTGTTCCTTATAGCTTAAATGATTTCCCATCACGATAGACTACTATTTGTCTAACAGCCTACATGAAAAGCTGGGCTCCAAAGTGACATAAGTTATGTTTCAAGGACAAATTAAAAGAGAAGGGAAAACATTTCTAACTGAGAGATGTGTATGCATGAGGGCACTTCAAAAATTTATTTTGGTGCAAAGTATTTTGAGATCTATTCACATGAGAGGTTCTTCAGAAAATTCATGGAAATGGATGTTATAAAAAATCTAAGCATAAATTTCAAAATGTTTTTGTACCAAAATAAACTTACCTTTGAATTTCATTATTTCATGTTCTACCTGAAGTACCCCCTAGTATATGTATGATGTGTTTCTCTATGTTCTCCTATTGGAAATCTACGAACCTCCAATTACACTGGACCTTTTTTTTTTTTTTTAAAGATATGTCATTGTTAAAAACCTAAGTTTTAATTAGCCTCTTTGGTGGTAAATATATGGATTATAAAACATGTGGCATAGGGATGATGAGAAAGGAAAAAGTTGATTCTTAAATCAACTGCCAACCTGCCCCATCTCAATGTAATCTATACTAACATCATATATTGTTAAAAAAAAATGTTTAAAAGAAGGCTATAAGTACAAAATGTCAAATATAATAATTAATTCTACATATTAAATTAAATATTAAATTTCACATATTAAATTTCACAAAACGAGACATATCAGTTCAAATATATCAAGAGTAAATTATATTTGAGAAGAAAAATGTTAACTTGGGTAGCTATTCCCATCTTGCCAAGAATGGCACCATCATCTAAAATGTACAATAATGAAAAGCCCATCTATATAATATTCTTTGATTATTCTGAATGATAATATGGTTTAACTAAAACAGCTAAATACTTCTTTTGTTATTTATGTGAGGGGGAAAAAATTAGTTTGTCATATTTTACTCCGAAGGTCTCACAAACAATTATGTGCAGTGACTGCTGGTTGTAAGGAAGGGAACGAAACAGCACACTGAGGTTAAATCCACTGCGAAAGGTTAATGTACTAAAGCAACTCAATTTCATGTCCAACCCAACCATCATCCTAATGATGCATTTTACCCAAGGAAAGCCTTGCATTTACTAGTTGTGAAGACATTTCTAGTATGATAATACAAAAGCATATTAAAGTGTAAAAATTTAGAATGTAAAGTACAATACAAAAGAAAATCTTCCACTTTATAGCATCTCAAGAATGTCTTTCCCATATTTTCTTTAAAAAGATGAATGATTTTAAAGCACTGTAGCAGTATAATCAGAGTATCAAGGTGCACAACAAGGAAGTCTGAAACACTATATTAGGACTGAAATCTCCAATCCGTTTTTATGAAATGTACAGAAGTTACATACACCAGCAGACTGCACCAGACAAGTCTGAAGTTAACGTAACTATTGAACACCTTTCTTCTTTAAAAAAAAAAAAAAAAAGTAAACACCAAAAAGGAAACCTGTTGAAGTGAAATGGACACTATGAGAAACAGTGACTTGATCGGCCCTTGTCCTGACTGTTGATGAACAACTTAATACTTTATCCCTTTTAGTTCTTTTTTTTGTTTGTTTGTTCTACTTAATACTATTGGTTGAACTCTTTATTGAACATAATTGAACATAATAATTGAACACAATTATTGTTAGGTGTTTAAATTTAATTGAAAAGTAATCCCCATTAAATATAAGAAGGGGAATAAGAGAGGAAGGAGATGTACAATTTGGGACATGCTCAATCGGACTTGACCCAAACGGTAGAGTTGGAAACGTGCCAGGGGATTCCAATTCAATCCCATCAAGGTGGTGTGTACCAATGCCATCTCACTAATCAAAGGGATCAGTTTCAGTTCACAACTGATCATAATGATAGGATTAAGAGTCAAAGAGATCACATACATAAGACTAGTGTCTGCTAATACTAACTGATAGAATTAAAAAGGGAGAGAACGATCCAACATGGGAAGCAGGATTCACAGCAGACTCATAGAATGGCAGATATCCTAAACAGCACTCAGGCCTCAGAATCAGCCTTTAAGGCATTCGGATCTGGCTGAAGAGCCCATGAGAGTATTTCAGGCATGGAAAGCCAAGACACTCTGGTGGGGGGAAAAAAAAAAAAAAACCCTAAATGAAAGATCTCTGTGAATGAGATCCCAGTGGAAAGAACGGGGCCATCAAAGAAGGAGGTACCTTTCTCTGAAAGGAGGAGAGAACTTCCACTTTGACTACCACCTTGTCTAAATAAGATTAGAGTCAGTGAACTCAAAAGGCCTCCATAGCCTTGGCAACTCAAGACAAGAGCCTAGGGTGATTACTGATGCCATAAACAAGAGTGTCAATTGTTAAGTCAACAACAGGAGTCACTGTGCACTTACTCCCCATGTAGGATCTCTGACCTTAATGTGTTGTACAATGTTAATTAAGGCTATAACTAGTACTCAAACAGTACTTTACACTTTGTGTTTCTGTGTGGGTGCAATCTGTTGAAATATTTACTTAATACATATTAAATTGATCTTCTGTATATAAGGAGAATTGAAAATGAATCTTGATGTGAATGGAATGGGAGATGGAGTGGGAGATGGGAGGGTTGCACGTGGGAGGGAAGTTATGGGGGGAGGGGGAAGCCACTGTAATCCAAAAGCTGTACTTTGGAAATTTATATTTATTAAATAAAAGTTAAAAAATAAAAAAAAATTTTTTAAAGTAAAAATAAGATCTCTCTGTGTCTCTCCCTCTTCTCTGCAACTCTTCCAAATAAATAGACTAAATTTTTTTTAAAAAAAAGAAGCAAAAGTTCACTTATAGCAGAGCTCCAAAAATGCTTATTTTTAATATATGATAAAATTTCAGCTGAGTCCAAGGAAGGGTAAAACAAACTACTGAACTACTGCAAATGTACAAGTGTGCAGTCACAATCTGTTCTGTGAAATCAGCTTTGTCAACAGTAACTGTTATTTCACTTACTTGACAGAGTTAAACGAAAGAATGTGAACATACATCTATATTCTGGTGAATGAATTATCTTCTTGCAATTTATAAATTTCTAGTAAAGACAGGGTAATAAGAAAATTCAAAGTTAAAACATCTTTGCTTTCAATACAGTCACATATTTTTACTTTGTAATATAATGTAGCTGTCACATACAGTGGCTCAGGGAGGAATACGTCAAATTGCAATAGGCAGGGAAGGCCAAAGGAGGGTTTATACAATATTCAATAAGCAGTATTAGCTGGTTAGGGTGCAACAAAATAGAAAAGTACTAGCCTAGAAACACAGAAAAAGAATTTATTATTCTTTAATTCCAAAAATAACAGAATAGAAAATAAGCTACAAGTCGGTCCTATAATTTCTAAACTATAGGCCAATTACATGTTTTTCTGCCAGGTAAATACAGCTGAAAGTTGCCTAGAAATAAAACTCCTAATGATGAGAAACCTCCTACCATGACATTATGAAGATGGGCTCTATGTAGGACAGGGCACCAAGCCACTTCCCACAGAGATGTGGCTCACTGCTCAGCTGCAGGTTGCAACTCATCAGCGATACAGAATTTCACATCAATACCAGGCCATTCAGCCAAAGAAGCACAGGAATGTCTTTAAACCATGTGTTTATATTCATCAGTATGTAAAAATCACAGTATACAGCTCTGGAAATGTGTAGCGTGCCCAAAAATAAGTGCATATTATCTCAGCATAAGCTTCTTAAAAGGCCTAAGCAGTCAGCCCTCTACTGAGGGAAGCAAACTCTGTATTTTGGCTAAAGTGAAGATATGTGGAAATTATAACTGCCATTGCCTATAACAAATAAAAAGAAATTTAAAAAGCTATAGAAAGTGTTCTGGCAGCAAGACTGTGTCTACCATAATAACATCTCCAAGCAAAATCAAGTCAGAGCTAGAGTACAACATGTGCTTTGTTTCTACAAAAATGCAGTGTTACTCTCAGAGAGTTCTAAACGACTAGATTTGAAAGTAAGCAGCGAATTTATTTTCATCACAGTTTATTGCTGATTCAGCCTATGTAGATTATAGACAAAGCTAAATATGACTTAGCTGTTCCCACTTCATATGAATCAAAGTCCTTTCTTTTTTAACAGTGATTTATTGTGATTCTTAAGGTAAACAATCAAAACAAACTCTAAAATTGTTAACTGGAAATTACGCATTTAAAATTTCAGGTGACACAGCCAATAACTGGTAACAGCTTCTTTAATTTCATATTAATAGTCCAATTAAAAACACTAACAACTATCTGGCAATAGATTTCAAAGAATCAGAAGAGCTCTGTGAAGGGGAGAAAAAGAAACCAAACATGCAAAACACCTCCAAAGAACATGTGATCTTCTTTCTTACTTTATAATCTAAACTTGTAAATTTTTTTATAAATACATGATCACTCTACACAATACAGATCTTCTAAGCATTTCTAAAGGAAATTACAGTTTTTGGTCTTAAGGAATAAGACTAAGATGGAAAGGGTGGTGAAAACAGTGAAATCTGAGGAGGCAACATACTCTTTCTAACACACAAGCAAGCTGCAGTTCATCCAGTCAGGGCAGCAGTTACAGTTCAGTACATAATCTTCAAGGCAACTAAGAAACCAGGACACATGTACTTCCTCTTCCTGGGGTTAACAATTCTTGTCATTGCTCCGTTAAGGAGTGTTGGTTTTTTGTGATTTTTTTTTTCCAAAAAGAAACAACGAATAAATAGGGGGGAGCAAGGTTTCCATCCCCAAATTCACATACACAAATTAAGTTAAACTGTAAGCTAGTTGTAGACTACCAAGTGAAATAGAATTTCAGATACCATCTGAGGCAGGTGCTACTCTACCTAGACAGTTCAGAACATGACCCAATAAAACAAATACACATTATTATGCCTTAAACAACTAGAAAGCATTTCCTTATCACATATCAAGTTTAATGAACTCCTAAGCTTCTAGGATGTGTACCTTAATGGTGTACCTGAATCATAACTAACAAAACAATGACAAATTCAAAATTGCTATGAAAGTAAAAATCATCCTTAGAAAAAAATCTTCATGTAAAAAGAGAAAGGAACTGAGTGTGAAGTATTATCAACCAAATGTCTGAAGACAGAATTTTTGTTTTGTGGAAGACAGTGTGAGGAAAGCAATGCACCCAATTAGGATCAACTGGAAGACTGAACAGAGTGTGAAAAATGCTTAAAGGAAATAAAGGAGGAGGGGGGGAAATGAGGAAATGGAGGAGTCAGGCAGCAACAGAGCTGCGGAGAGACTGAAGATGAGAGAGAGGGAGGCGTGTGCATGTGATTCTTTTATTCTGACCTTGTGTTCCTAGATTATTTACTATGTAAGTGGCACACAGGCCACACAGGCAGGCAACAGGGAGCCATCTGATGGGCGGAGATGAAGGATTTGGTGCTAATGAATTGGTTGGTTGGTTGGTTTTTGATTCATACCTGAAAGCCTTGAATCCTTGCTAAATATTCCAGTTGTTTTGAAGGTTGTACTGGAGAACAAGGGGGAGTAGGAGAACTTCCTTTTAAACCTATGGCTTCGGCTGTAGGAGATGTTCCATTCATGAGGAGCTCCCTGGCAATTGTAGCTGAGCTATTCGATGTGGGAGATATACTGAAGAAAGAGCTGGAAGGCTGGTTCATATCTTTGGGTGACAAATAGCCTAGAGTGGTGCCAGAGATTACTTTGTGGCGGCTGGCTTCCATCTCTTGATAAACATCAGGAGACAAATGAAGAATTCCTTTTGGAGCTATAAATAAAATGAAGCAACATTGTTATTACACTTAAAATAATGAACAGAGAGACATGCTACAGCATTATTACCCCAATGGCTTCACTCAGCGTAGTAACAAAGAAACGAGGGCACTGCCAATCAAGCATCTTCCTCGGAACTGCAGAGGCAACTGCAGCTTTACTTAAGAGGCAAAGGACCTGTGCTCCGATATTCCTAAAACGAGATGTTTAAAACCCCACGGAAGTAGTTTCACTGGAACTTGAATTTGGTAGGGAGACTAAGGAAGGACAAGGGAAACTGATTCGTGGAAAGTGGGGACAAAACCTGGAAATGCGTGGTATCTTTCCCACGGTTTCGTATTTTATATCTCACACAAGGCATATAAAACTCCAGGAAAGTGGCCAACTGGGGCACAGAAGGCAAAATGAAAGCTGGGTCAGTCCAAACTCCTTGGGAGACACAAACCTAAATATTCAGTGGCCTCCTGGGTCCTCTCTTCTGCACAAGAACACCCCACAGAAAACCCTAAGTCACGAAGGTGTCAGAAAGTAATGAGGCAACCTCTTCCCAAAATTAATGCTGTCTCTATCTTGTTTAGCTTATTAATACCACCACCATCTCTCTGCCCGCCGTCCAGCCTAGACTTCTGGCAACCACCTCTGAGTCACCCACGGCCAACTCGTTACTATGTCTATTCAAACAATCCTATAATTTGCCATTTCATCTTTGAATGAGTTAGTTTAAGCAAGGCCATGGCTATGGTCTGAAAGTAACAGCAGTAAGCCTGGGGCTGTGTCATCAGTTGGTAGGGTTTTAAACCTATGAGAGAAGCACTTTCCTTTGACAAACATTTGTCTCAGAGAAGTTTTAAACCGTATTTCAAACTGCCTGTTATTAGTAACTCAAATTACATATCTCTGGGGGTGGGCATTTGGCCTGACAGTTAAGATGCCTGGGGAAAAGTCACCCACATCCCCTGTCTGATGCCTGGGTTTGGTACCTGCCTCTGCTCAAACTCTAGGAGGCAGCAGTGACAGCTCAGATGACTGAGTCCCGGCCACCCAACCATAAGATGGCTTGCAGCGAGTTACCAGCTCCTCATTTCTACGCTAGCTGGAGGCCGCTGCAGGCATTTGGGTGGGGAGTGAAATCATGTGTACCTTTTAAAATTTCTCAAATCACTGCCTGCACACAGTGCTCAGGGACAGAACTCAATTCCTTTGCTCTTGCCCTCCCTCTCATGTCATTAACCTTCTGATTCAAGCCTTCAACATTTCTCACCTAAGCAAACTGTGACAACTGCTAAAGGTTTTATGGCCGCTAGTCTCCCCAGGGTCCATTGCCCAAAATCTGCTCTATAATATTCCATGACAAATATATCTGGAAAATAATACAAATTATATCACACACATCTCTTTCTGAGAATGAAACATGCATATTAGCATAGTAAACAATCTGAGAAACTCAGAATAACAGAAATCTATTCAACTTGACTTAACTAAGAGTTTCCCAAGTTTATTATATAACCAAGCTTTTTTACATAACCTTAAAAACTGTTAGCACTGTGAAATACTGGGCTAGCCCATTCTCTGCATAATTTCCAATTAGGGTTTGTTGATCCTACTTCTGCTTGATTTATTGAACTCTTCTGGTGAATTCTGCATCTCAGCTATTATATTTCTCAGCTCCATGATTTCTCCTTTTTAACATTGTCTCGCTTTGTTGGAATCCTCACTTTGTTCATGCATTTGTTCACCTGACCTCAGTGAACATCTTTATGAGGATTATTTTGATTTCTCTGTTAGGCAAATAGTATGTCTCCACTTCATTAGAGTCAATTTCTGAAAATTTCTCTTATTTGTTTGTAAAATATTTCCCTGTTTACGTTTCATATCCCTTGATTCTCTGTGCTGTCTAATGTGATTCTAATGTGACTGCACATTAGACAAAACAGCCACCTGTCCTACTCCTCACGGAAGCGTCTCTTGAAGAAGAATACTCTCAGCTACCGTCCTAGCCAGAGACTCTGTGGGCCTTGCAAATGTCTGCTAGTCTAACCTATTTTTGTTCTTGGCAGCCCCAGGCATCTAGAGTATGCCTGCACCCTCAGCGTCCTGAGACAAGCGAGACAGAAGCCAAGTCTTCAGGAAGCTTCCACGTAAATTGGGTTGTTGGGCACACAGTGCACTTTTTGCTTCCAAAGAAAGAAGTAGAGAGGTGGCATTTTTCAACTGTTAGCTCTGTGCTGGGCTGGGGGCAGTGGCTATGGAGACCACTAGTTTTCTCTGTTTCCATTGGTCCCAGGTGGGCTGAAGTATGCCACCTCCCATTAGCATTCTTGAGGTGGGCCAACCAGAAGCTGGTCTTCTGAGTAGCCCCCAGAAAAGCTGGGGGTCTGGACAGCTGGTATACCACGTCCCTTTCTCAGGGAGAAGGTGAGAACTGGGGGAATTTGTCCCAGTTGTGTATCACTGTGCCTGGGATAGGGATTACAGCAACAGAATACCTCAAATTTCGCTACGAGTTTCAGGGTGGCTGGTTTTGAGCTCACCGGGGGGATGTAGGAGCCTTTTACCTAGGTTTTGGATTTCTCATAAACAGAACATGCCCATGAATTACTGTTGAATTGGTATAATCGTAAGGGGAAGGAGGGTGCAGGGCTTCTTATTAGAACATTCTCTCACTTAAAAGTTTTTGGTTCCCCATCACTTACACTGTAGAATAGAAACTTCTCAGAATGACACAGGAAGCCCTTAAAATTCTGCCTCCTACTTCTCTCTCTAATCTCATCTACTAAACTGTCATTGACAGACTCCCTGCTCTAGTCACACAGAGGCATTCACACTTCTCCCAACATTCCAGGTTATTCAATCCCAACACACTTTTACTTCTAGCACGCTAGTACAGACGTGCTTAAATGCACATGCATGGATGTGTGTACACCCCTCACACACACACACACACACACACAATTCCACACCATTCTAAGTTAAGCTTTGCTACCGCCAGAGCATGACGAGGGAGCCGGGCAACTGCAGAAGGTAGAAAGGATGGGACCACGCTCCAGGGAACTTTATTTTGATGGCATTAAAACATGTAAGAGTTTTGTGTGTGTGTTTTAAAATAGCTTAAGATAATACATCAATTTCTTTTATTGATTTTCTTTATGGATTTGCATAGGTTTTCAAATTCTCTATATTAGCAAGTATTAGTCTTTTATAATCAGGAAGAAATTTCAATACATTTTTGAAGGGAAATATAAGCACTGAAAAATACACAGATAAACCTCATGAGACAGGGAGAACCACTTTTAACATTTTGCTGTAAAGATACTTTTTAGCTTTTTTTATTCTATTCACTTTCTACTTGTTAACCTGAAAAAACTAGTTAAACACAGAAGTATCAATGATCATACTGTTTACAAAACAATATACTTCTACCAGTATTTTAAAAGGTGTAGTATTTCATTATAGGACCTGTTTCTTGAAACAATTCTGTGGGTTTTTTTTAAAAGAATTATTTATTTATTTATTTATTTGAGCGGTACAGTTATAGACAGTGAGAGGAAGAGACAGAAAGGTCTCCCTTCCGCTGGTTCACTCCCCAAGTGGCCACACGGCCGGAGCTATGCCAATCCAAAGCCAGGGGCCAGGAGCTTCTTCCCGGTCTCCCACGTGGGTGTAGGGACCCAGGCACTTGGACTATGTTCCACTGCTTTCCCAGGCCACAGCGGAGAGCTGGATTGGAAGAGGAGCAGCCAGGACTAGAACTGGCGCCCACATGGGATGCTGGAGCGGCAGATGTAGGCTTAACCTGCTGCACCACAGCACTGGCCCACAATTCTGTGTTGATGGACATCTAATTTGCTTTCAATTTTCCCAAGTATAAACACAGTGATTAACATTCTTACAATTAAATTGTTGATCACATGAAAATTTATTTCTTAAGAATTCTTAATTTAAAAGATAAGCATTTTAGGTTTTTATATTAACAAATTACTCTCCAAAAAAACACTGTACTAATGTCACACACCCACAGAAACACAAAAGTGCCTCATTACATATTTTGGTATTAGATGTCATTCCTAAAAACTAATGGCCACTTATTAACAGACAAAGAGCAGGTCAGTGACTGCCTGGGCATGGGGCTAGTGGAAGTGACAGACTGCAAAAGGACATGAGGAAACTTTTGGGAAGATGGAAATGTGTATTTCGCTGGCATAAAAGCATGTCAAAACTGATCAAAGTGTATGTTCTATGTACTTCAATTATACCTCAAAACTGTAAAAATCTGCCCATGTAAGTGGAATGTCATTATTACTAATTTCTTTCACTAGTTACATAAAATGTCATATAATTTTTACTTAAAGAATAACTTAAATGTAACTCTAAATTCTATATTTAATTTAAGAAATCAAGAAACTTAACAGCATTACTTCACTACTGTTGTTATACAGCAGCAATGGGCTTGCCAACAGCAATATTATGAAGCAACAAAAACGCTCTCTCAACACTCAGGAGAGGCATTACATCACTGGGTAAGAACTCATACAGAGTTCAGACTCCCCTATGTTACAGTAAAGCCTGGTAAAAAAGAAATCCTTTTTTTTCTCCCTACAAATAAAGAAGATTCTTTCTCCAGAACTCAACTAATAGAACAGTCATGGAAATAGTACAAAAACACTATTGCACTAACATGTGATACATCCAGTCAACTATTTAAGGATTTTCAATTTGAATATCAATAACAGCATAGAAATTGGACAGAACTTATTTAGGGTCTTCCTGTTGGAAATTTAAGTTGCTTTTTAATAGTCTAAATACATTTAAGTAAAATCAGAGTAATTTAGGGTATGCATAGCTAAGAACTTTTATTTAAGCCAATTAGGTCTCCCCCAAAAAACTACATCAATTTATATTTCTATTAGTAGCAAGTGACTAAACCTGCTTTCCCACACTTCTGCCAAAACAGATTTCAGTTATTCCTAACAATCTTTGCCACTTTACAGGGTCACTGATAACTGCTCAGGATAAGCTTTTTCTCACGTAACCAACCAGGGTCTGTGTCGTCTTTGATCAGTTTCTTTGCTCATGAACTTCAAGCACTGTGTTCTCTTCATTCTGCTGGTTACATCCATTTGTATTCACCTTTTATCTGAAAAGGTCCTGAACTCCTTCTCCCATCACTTATCTTTTGTCCTGGATTTTGCCTTTGCTGTTTCCACCTGGGAACTGTAGGTTTGTAACCACCATACACAGCTACATTGTAGCTAAAGCACGGACATTGTTCTAGCATTCTACTTCATTATCTTACATAATTCCCACAATGACCATTATCAAATGGGCATTACTGTTTCCCTATAATAGAGATGAAAACACTGAAGCCTGCAGAGGGTAGGAAATAAGTTGCAACACTAGAGCCAAACCACTGGCAATCTGTCTCTGAAGCCAGGATACTTAACCATCACCTGAAACAGCCTCTTGAAAGAATGGGTGTACAGCCAGCCAGCTCCAAATTTGCCTGGGGCAAACTGGCTCCATGGTTGATGCATGTTGTCATGGCTGTCCCTAGATGTTCCAGTGATGGCCTCCCCAGAATTTCACTAAAATATATGAGCATTTTAAACATCTAAAGTTGCCACAGTCATACATTTCACCAAACAGGAAATGCCAGGCTACGGGACTCTTGCGACATATTTTCACTCAATAGATCTGTGCTTCTCTCAAATGGGTTTGTGACCCATCTGGCATACAAAGCTTCCTGGAATATCTTCAGATGTCCAGTGTTCACTGAAGAACTGTTTAAAAAGTACTGACTGGAGATTCCCTTAAAAAGGTCCAATCA
Organism: Sylvilagus floridanus; assembly: GCA_949820135.1. Lineage (NCBI taxonomy): Eukaryota > Metazoa > Chordata > Mammalia > Lagomorpha > Leporidae > Sylvilagus > Sylvilagus floridanus. The sequence goes on from OX463241.1 coordinate 101,287,298, forward strand.
TATGTAGAGATAAGCAAATTCAGGAGCACTTTGCCTTTTAGTGTTCACTCGTGTCATGATATCTTTCATAAGGGTGGCAGAACATATATGTTTATGTAAATAAGTAATAATTATATGTTATGTAAGTGGTGTTGGAAGTATCGGAACACTAGGGCAAGCCAATACAGAAAGAGAGATGATGCTACCACATTGGTCCAAATTGCTATTTCTTCATAAAGTGAATTTGTCAGTTTTTACATCAAAATTTTGAAAAAACTTCTCTATGTCACCATAAATCAGCCTGAATTTTTTCTACAATGTTGGACTTTAAATTTTCAAAAATACTTCAATACCCAGTAATATTAAGGCCCCCTTCTGCCACAGTGGATTTTTTACAACAAAAAATTGTAATTAAAAATTCTTAAAAATTTGAAACATGCCGGCTGGCGCCGTGGCTCAATAGGCTAATCCTCCGCCTTGCGGCGCCGGCACACCGGGTTCTAGTCCCGGTCGAGGAGCCAGATTCTGTCCCGGTTGCCCCTCTTCCAGGCTAGCTCTCTGCTGTGACCAGGGAGTACAGTGGAGGATGGCCCAAGTCTTTGGGCCCTGCACCCCACGGGAGACCAGGAGAATCACCTGGCTCCTGCCTTCGGATCAGCGCGGTATGCTGGCTGCAGTGTGCTGGCTGCGGCGGCCACTGGAGGGTGAACCAATGGCAAAAGGAAGACCTTTCTCTCTCTCTCTCTCTCACTATCCACTCTGCCTGTCAAAAAATTAAAAAATAAAAAAAAAAAAAAAACTTGAAACATGGACTGTTAGTTTAAAATAGGAAATGCAAAAAAAAGGTATGAACAATAATAGAAAGGTTATTCTAAAAAAATTACTGATACTAAAATTGGCAGAATCCAGGTACAGTCTTTAGTCTAATTAATTATATGGTTTTGATAATGTAACAAACTATAGATATGAGAGGTTGAGTTCTAGGTACATGAAAGCTCTCTGTATCATTTTTGCAACTTCTCATGAATCTATCATTAGTGCACTTTAAAAGTAAAAACAAAAACAAAAAAACCACCAAGGACAGGAAATCACGGTTAGGCCAGTGATTTCTGGGACTCTCCCCTAGTAGATGGGCCCCAGCACGGACAGCGCTGACAGCAAGGTGGGAAGTGCTGGCAGCAGCACTGGTCTCCACATGGCCCTCAGGAGGTCTGCAGCAAGGCCCACTCCCTCTGCTGAACGCACAGCTCCTGGCTCCCTAGGATGCTCAGGCTCCAGCTGCTCAACGTGTGTCCACCCGAGAGCACAGCAGAACCTGGTGGCATCACACCTGTGACCCTGTTCCTTCCCAGAGAAACCTGAGGTCATGTATTAGTAGCGGATACACATGACGCCAAGAGGAGTGCACTGCACCATCACAGTGGTGCCTGCGGAGGCCAGGAACAGGCAGGGTCCGTCCTTAGCAGCATTTTTAGCTACCAGGCTGATGTGAGCTGCAGAAACCACTCCTTCTGCCCCCTGCTGTTGAGAGCCCAAGGAAGAGGCGAGATTTGGGTAGGACCAACCGCTTCTTTTCCACACAACTCACTGAAAACATCCTTGGTTCTGCCTAATTTTCATGCCAAATGCAGACCATAGTCAAAAAAATCACTGCCAAACTTGAAGGAAAGTCAGGTGAAAAATTTAAAAAAGAAACATGTTGAGTAAGAGCAAAACAATGAATGACAAAAATAAAACATAAATCATTTGTCAGCAGTTTTCTTTTTTAAGGTGAACTTCAGAGTCACCTTGAAAGGTAAAATCAAAAAGAAAAAGAAAATTAGAGAGTCATTATTGAACAAATGAAGAAAGCAGGCTCAAAGAGCTTCACTGCCATCAACAGTGAAAATTAACCTTGTTCTTGCTGTCGGAGTTACAGGAAAGCACTGATTTTGTTAATTTGGGGATTTTATTACTCCTTTTTACTCCTTACATTTAACATAATGATGTAGGTGAGGCACTGTTAATTTGGTGACTACTTATGAATAAAATTACTGAGAAAGAAGTTTTCAACAAGAGAGTCCAGGCTTTTGGTGAACAGTACAATGAGAAAGACCCACAAAAGGTGCAACTCCAGGACACAAGCCTGACCGGAGGTGGTGACACAGAGCCTCGCACACCTCACAGAGACAGCAGGGGCGGGAAAGGGAAGGTGCACACAAATATACATTAGTGAGAGGCTTTAGTGACAATTTTCAAATCCCAGGCTGAAATGTTAACTTTTCTTTAAAAGAGGAAAGTGAAAAGTATATGATGACGAAGGCTAGGAACGTGGACTGGAGACTAAATTCACGATTCCTTTTTCTTTTTACCTTACATTAATTTTTATTAGAAATTTTCTTTAATAAGAAAATTCTGGAGTCCAAAACGAGTGATGAATAAAATAGCTCTGGCACAGGGTTTTTAATAGGGATCCAAGGGCCCCTAAAGGATCCGTGAGTGGGTGTTAGGAGAGTAATAAACTGTACCTTTTGGTTATACACAGTGATGCGTATCTTTCTGGAGAGACAATCTAAAGTTTATATCAGAAATGAAAGGGGATCAACAACCCCTCTCCCCACCCCTGCAAACACTTAGGTCGTATTAAGCATAGTTCTATGGGTAGGAGCAATTTTCGAATAGAAGACATAATTACAGGTCAAAAATGAGGGAAACTGTATGAAATGATTAGAATGTACAAGAGCAGAAAACCTCGTATGTGACTCAGACTAATAATAGAGTAGGTGGGTAATTGGGAAGTTCAGGCATTCCCAAGAAGCACACACACCATTTATTTTAACAATAAAGGTTTCACTTAGTTGGCTTACTTGGGAGAAATGTTTCCAAGGTTCAACATTTCTCGGTAAAGGCAGAACAGAACTATGAGTACTGCCACCGAATAAGAGAAAGCTGCTGTGGTGAAAACGAAGTTTGAGAGCAGCTTACTAGCTTGAGGCACCACCCATTATTAGTTTATGTAAATGGGCTAACATTGTGGCTTGAAAAATAAAGACCACTCTCTGGTTATCTTTCTTCATGGAAAAACTCCATTAGTGACTACTTCCCTAAGACTGAAATGGATGCCCTGAGTACCACGTGACCCAGCACCTGCTCCCTCAGCAGGAAGAAGTGCACACTGAAACAGACAAGAGAGCACCACAGAGCACCAGCGTATTTACTTCCCAGGATCCCGAGTATCTCCTCCTAGTCCATACCCTCAAACAGCTCACAAAGCAGGGGTAACAAGGACAACCGTAGCGGACTCAGTCCTCATGAGATCTCCAGCTTGCTTCGAATGCTCTGCCTATGTGGGCTGAGGAACTCTCTTGGTGGCAGGGACCATGACTGTCTCCACTTCACCTCTGCAGGCTCTGATACACAAAGTGGTTACAGGACTTGCTCAAAGTCACAGCCAGAAAGTGGCAGGTGTTGAGCTCACTACCAGGCATCTGGCTATACGGTTGGTTAGTTAAATATTAAGTATTACCAATTTTTAAAATTACCGTGTGAAAATAACAAATATATATTCTTAAGAACAGGAAAGGAGCAACCGAGCAAGACAGAAAATTTATAGACAAACAGAAAACTCCGATCCATGGCAGCAAAACAGAGTGAGGACTCCCCGCTCCTAATTATAAGCTGTAACGAGCTCCCCAGCTTCGGAGACGTAGCAGCAGTTGTGTCAGAAAAGGCCTAGCAGGCAGCTGAGCCTTTCTTCTCTGCCCTCATGGTGCCAGTGGAGACCACCTGGGAGACCTGGACTTCCCCCGACCTGTCAGTAACTACAGGCCCCTCTGGCTACAGGGTGGTCAGGACAGGAACCAAGGAAAGCCAGGGACTAGCAGGAATGAGGTCATCCCACTGTGGTATCAGTGCAGACCCCTGGGGCTCAGACTTCTCACTGCCTCCAGCAGTAACAAGGAGCCCCTGACCTGGGGTGCCAACGGAGGCAGAATGGGGTAGCAGATCTGTACTTCCAGCTAGCAGAAATAATGTGGCACCCCTCACGTAATCTGCCAGAGCAGTCTCCTCTCCCTCTCCCTCTCTCTCTCACCAACACAGACACACACTCCAAACAAACAACAACAACAACAAAACAGATACGAGGTCTTAAATATGGGCATGTCTAAGTTTCAATTAAAAAAAATCACCAGTTATATATACAAACCATAAGTACCTCAACTGAATGAGGGGAAAAAACATTTAAAAGATGCCAATAGTGAGCTAGATAGAAATGTTAGGAAAATCAAACAAAAGTTTTATAAAGTAGCTATGATAAAAATGCTTCGGTGAGCAAGTACAAACACGCTCTCAATAGCTAAAAAAGAGAAGGGCTCAGCAAATAGAAAATCTCAGAAAAAAAACAGAAGATAAGAAGAACCAACTTTAGAACTAAAATATACAACCAAAATAAAAAGCACAGTGGACAGGTTCAGTTGCAGAGTGGAAGACAGAGGAAAGTACCCGTGAACTAGAAGTCAGAGACAGAAATTACTGTTAGGACACAGAAGAAAAAGATGGCAGAAAAAAACTGAGGAGAGCCTCAAGGACCAGCTGGGACAAAAGACCTGACACCTCTGTTCTTGGAAAGGACAAAGTGGGTGGGGCTGAAAAAATATTCAAAGAAACAATGGCCAAAAAACTCAAACTGGTAAGAGGCATAAACCTTCAGATTTAAAATGCTGAGTAAATCCCAAGTAGGATAAACACTAAGAAATCCGCACCAAGACATCATAATTAGACTTCTGAAAATGAAAGACAAAGAAAAAAAGTCTTCAAAGAAGTCAGAGAAAAACAAAACCTAACCTTAGGGGAATGACTATTTCGAGTGACAGAAGATTTCTCATCACAAACCACAGAGGCCAAAAGGGAGTAGCACAGTACTTATAAAGTGCTGACAAAGCAAAGTACCCCCAACCAAGAATCCTATATTCATCAAAAACACCTGAGGAAGGAAAGGGATAGCCCGACATTCTCAGGTGGGGGGAAAATGAGAATTTCCTCCATCAGGCACATGTTAATAGAATGGCTAAATCAAGTTTCTTAAGCAGAAAGGAAATAAAAAGAAGAAGAATCCATGGAACATCAGAAAGAAAAAATGTAAGCAAAAAATACAGGTAAATACAATAGGATTCCTCTCACCTCTTGATTTTTTTCTCTAAATGTTGTTTTTCAGATAAAGCAATAATTATGCTAGTGTGTGATGTGGTTCTAAATGTATAAAACCACTTAGACAATTATATTCTCAGAGAGTGAGGAAGAAGGACACGAAAGGAGGGAAGGTTTCTACACATCAAACTTGGAAAACAGCAGTATCAGTAAATTGACAAATTACATACATTCAGTACTCTCCTCACCCAGTTTTACTTTCCATGGTTTCTGTCATCTGGAGTCCCAAAATTCCAGAAATCAACAATTTCTACAATTTAAATCATGTTCTGCTCTGAGTAGTGATGATAGCTTGCAATGTCCATGCCATCCTGCCACAGACGGGAGTCATCTCCTTATCCAGCATGGCTGCACGGAACGTGTCTTCTGCTGCTCCTCATCTAGTAGCCGGCTCTGTCTTCCGATCAGTGGCTATGGGTTTACAGAGCCTGTGTTCATCTAACCCTTGCTTTACTTCTAATGGCCCCAAGTGCAAGAGTAGTCACACAAAGGAGGCAGCAGGGCATACTAACTCTGGCACTACGTGACGATGCTGCAGGTCATACAGGAAAAAACAACAGGACCTGGTACCGCCTGTAGTTTCAGGAACCCACTGAGGGTCTTGGAATGGATCCTCTGTGCATGAGGGGACACTACTATGAAACATAAGGTCACCACTAAAAATGCCATACAGTAGGATACACTTGAAAAACACTCTAGATAATCTAAATGAAATGTTAAAAATGGTCAAGTAACCCACAGGAAGGAGGGAGAAAGAAAAAAAAAGAATAAAAGAAAAGATAAATATAGAATAACAGATTTAAGCCCTAACATATCAATAATTACATTAAGTATAAATGATCTAAATATAAAGGAGAATAACAGAGAGGAATAAAAAATACTGTCCATGAGAAGCTCATGTCAAATATGACAGAGACAAGTTAAAAAGAAAGGATGGGGTGGGGGGGACATGTCATGCACATATTAATCAACAGAAAGCAAAGAGTTCTACTTCCAAATAACGAGATGAAGAGATCCGTGGACACCCCAACAATCATAATTGGCAAAAATTAGTTTTAAAAAAATTCAAACGTCATGAAGTGTACTAAGGGCATTTGTCCCAAGTTTTAGAGGGAATTATCTAAATCCTCGAAATTTCCCGAGTAAGAAAAATGTTTGTTATTTCTGGCGGACTACGTGGACCATGGCAGATATGCTAACAAAGTGATGAGCTCCTGGATAGCTTATGGCAATGAGATGACTCAAGATGGGAGCATGCTGTTGTCAGAAAGACCAAGCAAACGACTGGAGGGTTAAGGTCTGGAGCCACATGCACATCAAGTCAGCCTGATCTCTAACAGCTTTAGACTAGTATCAACTGGAGTTTGTGGATTCAAAAGGCTTCCATAGTCTAGGTAATTCATGTCAAGAGCCTTGGGTGATCACTGATATTATATCTATGAGTGTTAATTGCTAAATTAACAACAGGAGTCACTGTGTACTAACTTCCCATGCAGGACTTTTGTCCTAAAAGTGTTACAGTATTACAATTAATGGTGAAACATGTTCTCAAAGATTTACTTTGTTTTAGGGTCTAAGTAAAAGATATTAGGTCTCATAAGTTTTAGTTATGTCTAAATGCGTAGAAGGGGTTTGTAATTCATAGGTATTTCTTTAAAGTTAATTAAGTGTCTCAAACATGAACTCTTGTATACATATCTCCCTGTGATATTCCTATCTCATATGCTTTAAGGTCAAATGGAAAGTACAGAATGGTTAAAGGCCTCAGGACTACTAATGAGACAGTTGTTTCAATGCATTGTATTGTGTGTTAAGCCTTTACCTGAAGGTTAATTTCTTCTGCATCCATTAAACCCAGAATCTGGGAAAGTGAGGATGCAGAATTTCCCCCAACAAAAGCTCAGGTTTCTAAATAAGAGGTAATTATTTGGAATATATTCTAACCCCAGGAAAGCATGTTCTTTCAGTCAAGAGAAAAGAAGCTATTCTATGTATAGGATCACAACAGACTAAAAAGCTGGTAAGAGCACATCTGGAAAGGGCAGGATTCTGTGGAATGTGGATTCCAGGATTTGGATTCTAAGCCTTTGTATGAGGCTTTAAAAGGCCCTGACACAGACACACTGCGCTGGACAGGGGAGCTACACAAGGTGTTCCAAAGAACTCAAGAACTTCTAACAGAAGCTCCCACATGAGGAATCCCTGATTAAGCCATTCACCTTGTTTACTGAAGGATCCCATTCAGACCAGTTGCAGCTTAAATGGAAGGAACATTATTAATAAAGCTAGCCGATTTCATCCCGACAGTGGCTAAAAAGATGAAGCTCTCTGTTTCTTCAAGCTGCCATCAAGGAATACGAAATTTCACTGGAAACAGTAGTGGCCAAAATTTCTCACTTCTCCCATCTCAAAGCTGAAGACACCAAATCCTGCTGTATGGTTCCTGGGGAATGTGGTTTCACAACAGGAAAGGTAAACCAAGAACAGCAAAGACTACCTCGCCAACGAAGCTCATGCTCATAAAACAGGAAGGAGTGTCATCAAGGGGAGTGGGCCACTAGGCTAAATCTCCATTTCTCCAGAGGAACAGGCCATCCATCCATAAAAACCATCCAAAGGACACTGGGTTCATTTGACACAGAATGTGGGCAAGTTCAAGCCTGAGGGCACTCCTGGAAACAGGGAGAATTTGGTGGTAAGTAATCCACAGGAACCTAATAGTTTCATGGAAACAATAAGCTACAGCATAAACCAGCTAGTTTTCTTGGGGTCAGAATAAACCACAAAGAAACAACCTCAACAGCCATTTAATTCTATCAGACAGGGGATAATTTATATCTCATAAAAACAAGACAGCAATTGGTCAGCAATTAATAGAGCCTGCTGAGTGTGATAATAACAGGAGCAGAAAGTTTAGCAGAGATCAGAAACAGACAGTAATAGAGAGCCCTACTAAACCCACTGTCATCCCCAGTGATGAGCATGCTCAAAAAATGCAACATGAGCCAGGCATGTGGCACTGTGGTTAAGACAATGTTTGGGACACTTGCACTCCATATCAGAGTCCTGGTTCCGCACCCCATTCCAACTACCTGCTAATGCACACCCTGGGGGACAGCAGGTGGTGTCCCAGGTTGTGAAGTCCCTGCCATCCACATGAAAACCTAGATTGAATTCCCAGGTCCTCGCTTTGCCTCAACCCCATTCCAGCCATAATGGCATCTGGAAAATGAACCAGTGGATGGGAACCTGCTTTCTGTTTCCCTCTCAATGTCTCTCTCTCAAACAAATTAAAAATAAATAAATAATAAAAGGAATGTGCCCTCTGGAAGCAATATCAGAGGCTTCACACTGTAAAACAAACAAAAAAATTCACAAAGCAGTGTAGCCAAATAAACCACAAAGATAAGCCCAGGAGATGGGAAGGAATCAGTATCCAGAGCTGTTAGAATATATTACCCAAAATGTCCAGTCTCCAACATACCATTATGGAACACGCAAAGAAACAGGAAAATGTGACGAACACACAGCAGCAAGGAAAAGCTGGCAACAGAAGATGTCGTGGCTGATGCTGTGGCTTAGTGGGAAAGGCTGCCGCCTCCAGTGCCAGCATCCCTTGTGGGCACTGGTTGGGGTCCAGGCTGCTCCACTTCTGATCCAGCTCTCTGCTGTGGCCTGGCAAAGCAGTAGAGGATGGCCCAGGTCCTTGGGTCGGTGAGCCCTCCTGGGAGACCAGAAAGAAGCTCCTGGCTCCTGGCTTTGGTTCAGTCCAGCTTTGACCTTTGCTGCCATTTGGGGAGTGAACCAGCAGATGGAAGATCGCTCGCTCGCTCTCTCTCTCTCTCTCTGCCTCTGCCTAACTCTGCCTTTCAAATAAATTAATAAATCTTTTTTTTTTTTAAAAAAGCAGATGTCAATTCTCCCCAAACGGATACATAATTTTAACACAATACCTACCAAACTCCCAGAATATTTTTTGTAGGGAAAAAATTACTTCAAAATTTATGTGGAACAGCAGAGGAAGAATAACCAAAATAATTTTGAACAAAGAACAAAGTGAGAAGCATCATTTCTCTAGTTTCAAGACTCATCATGGGGCTGGCACTGTGGCCACAAAGGCTAAGCTTCCATCTGTGGTGCCAGCATTCCACATGAGCACCAATTCAAGTCCTAGTTGCTCCACTTCTGATCCAGCTCCCTGCTAATGTGCCTGGGAAAGCAGCAGAGGATGGCCCAAGTGCTTGGGCCTCTGCACCCCTGCACCCATGTGGGAGACTTGGAAAAGGCTCCTGGCTTCAGATTGATACAGCTCTGGCCACTGCAGCCATTATGGGAGTGAATTAGCAGATGAAAGACCTTTCTCTCTACCTGTCCTTCTCTCTGTAACTCTGTCTCTCAAATAAATAAATAAAATCTTAAAAAAAAAAAAAAGACTCATCATACAGCTATGGGAATCAAACCTGGTTTTGGCAAAAATGCTAATCACATAGATCAGTGGTAAGGAATAGAGAACTCAGAATTAAACCCATACGAATATGGCAGGTGATTTCTGGAAAAAGCAAACGAATTCAATGGAGGAAAGACAGCCTTTTCAACATGTGTTCCTGAAGCAGATGGATTTTCACAAGCAAAAAAAAAAAGTGAGTTCAACCTAAGTCTCACATTTTATACAAGTATTATCTCAAAAAGGAGCTAGAACTTAAACATAAAATATAAAATTACTAGGGAAAAAAAAAAAAAACAGAGCCTATTTGGGATCCAGGACTAGGCAAAGAATTCTTAGATTTGACACTAAAAGCACATTTATAGGCCGGCGCCGTGGCTCAACAGGCTAATCCTCCACCTTGCGGTGCCGGCACACCGGGTTCTAGTCCCGGTCGGGGCTCCGGATTCTGTCCCGGTTGCCCCTCTTCCAGGCCAGCCCTCTGCTGTGGCCCGGGAGTGCAGTGGAGGATGGCCCAAGTGCTTGGGCCCTGCACCCCATGGGAGACCAGGGAAAAGCACCTAGCACCTGGCTCCTGCCATCGGATGAGCGCGGTGCGCCGGCCGCAGTGCGCTGTCCGCGGCAGCCATTGGAGGGTGAACCAACGGCAAAGGAAGACCTTTCTCTCTGTCTCTCTCTCTCACTGTCCACTCTGCCTGTCACAAAAAAAAAAAAAAAAAAGCACATTTATAAAAACAAAAATAAATAAATAATATCCCAACAAAATGAGAAACTTTCTGTGTAAAAGACCCTTAAGAAGATGAAGATATAAACTATAGCCTGGGAAGCTGGACCCGAAGTGGAGCGGCCAGGACTTGAACTAGTACTCCTGTACGGGATGCGAGCATCCCCAGCAGCGGCTCAACTCCCTGCACCACAACCCCCCGGCACTGGAGCACTGGACAGACTGCCGTCATCTGGACGCCCAGGAGTTGCTGAAAACTAAGAGTGGGACTGTCTGCTGCGACTAGCAGAGCTCAGCATGATCCAGATAAGGGACACAACTGAGGTTTTCCTTCAGGAGGAAGGCAGAGGAATGAAATGTGCATCTTACAGTCTGGCTCTTTATAGGATTGCCAGAAGGACTGGACTGGGGTGCTGACAAGGAGCCTGCATACTTTGGATGGCCAACTGGCTGCTGAGGAAGGGGGAGACAGAGCAGCTCGCTGTTAGAGAGGGCATTATTGCAGACTCCAAGGGCAAGCAGAGACTCCCCACTCCTGAAAAAAAAACTGACGAGCCCCTGTAAGAAGTCACACCTCCTTTAGGGTTCCAAAAACCCCAGTATCTTATTCAAGCTGACTGGTCAGAGTCTTCCCCTGTACCAAGCTATTCCATCAAGACTGGGAGAGGTGCTGGTTTTTTTCAAGTACGTACTTCCCAACATAAAGTTATGAGACACATAAAGAAACAGGGAAACATACCCCAAGGAAACCAATCCTAAAGAAATGGAAGTATATGATCTTCGATATGGGTACCAAGACTAAAGAAACAGGGAAAGGACTTCAACAAAGGGCATTGTGAAAACTAGATACTCACATGCAAAAGAATAAACCCAAGTACTTATCTTATGCCATACATAAAAAATAACACAAAATGGATTAGACTTAAACATAAGATCTGAAATTATAAAAATCCTAGAAGAAACATAGGGACAAGCTTCATAATACTGTCTTCGTAGTGACTTCTTAGTCAGGACCCCAAAAATGCAGGCACCAAAATCAAAATTAAGTAAGATATCAAACTACAAAAGCTTCCATACAGCAAAGAAAACAACAAACTAAAAATGCAACCTCCAGAATGGAAGAAAATATTTGCAAAGTACACATCTGAAACAGGGGTTAACCTTTAAAATATATAAATAACATCTACAAGTCAACAGCAATAAAAGACAATTTAAAAATGAGGAAAGCTTAAAGAAATATTTCTCCAAAGAAGATATACAAATGGCCAATGAGTATATGAAAAGGCACTCATTCAGCACTAATCATAGGGAAATGCAACTTAAAACCACATTAAGATATCACTTTATACCTGGCAAGATGATCATTAAAAAAAAAAGAAAATAGAAAATAACAAGGGCTGACAAGAATGTGCAGAAATTTTAACAACTGTGGGAATGTATCATGATGCAGCTACCATGAAAAACAGTACAAAGTTCCTAAAAAAATCAAAACTAGAACTACCATATGTTCCTGAAAGTCCACTTCTTTCTCCAAAAAGAACTGAAAATAAGATACCAAAAACATACGCACACTGTCATAATTAAAGTGGCCTTACCTACAATAACCACGAGATAGAAACAATCTACAGGTCCACTGATGGATGGATGGACAGAAAAAGAAACAGTGGTAACTGTACACACGACAGAATATTACCAGTCATAAACATAAGGAAATCCTTTCCCTATCCCCCAAAGGTTCTCCAGTGTTGTACCCCTACTCCCACTTCAACTTCCCAGTAGTCTCAATACACTCACAGTGTAATAAAATAGTGTGTAATAAAATAGGAGAGTTGAAGAACAAAGGAAATCCTGTCACATGTTACATGGATGAACCTTGAGGACTTTATGCAAAGTGAAATAAGCCAGTTACAGATCAACAAAGAGTGCATCACTCCACTTACAGGAGGAACCTAAAATGGTCAAACTCAGAGAATCAGAAAGCAGAATGTAGGTTACCATGGGCTAGGGGGAGGGGGAATTGGGAAGTTACCGGGCAATGGGTAAAGTTTCAGTCATGCAAGATGAAAAGTTCTGGAGCTCTGCTGTACATCATGGTGCTTACACTTAACAGTACTGCACTGTTCATTTAAAAATTTACTGGGAGTACATCTCATGTGTTTTTTATCCCAACAAAAAATATTTAGTTAAACTTTTAACTGGAGAAGGAAGAAAAAAAAGTCTGACATTCTATAATTACAGAAAACATGACAAAATAAAGATCACAACAGTAACAGTAGTAAATGAAACAGACTGGGGTTCAGCTATATGCGCTTGAGTTGGAGCAGCACATAGCCTCTTTATCTCTTTAAAAAAAAAAAAAACACCCTGTGAAATGAATTAGACTAAAGGAGCTTGAAAATCTCTTCCAGTTCTAGTAGTCTATGAATCATCTTAACACAAACCAGAAAGCTTGGAATAAAAGAATATAGTTGAATAACATCACTCAAACAGCCTGTTGAGTGTTTTTAAAAATGGACTATTACTAAAGTTTTTTAAGTCTTAAAAAAATCAAGCAATGCAGATGTCTGTTCCACTGATGTAATAATGGGTAAAACAAACATTTCACATAGTTTCTCAGCTATTTAGTGTTTTTACACAATCTACCCAAAAATCAATCTGATATCTGAAACAACAGCTTGGATATTTTCCATGTTATAAAATATCCTAAGTGTTTATTCAAAAATATTCTGGTACATGACATATAAAAATCCATTTAAAAAGATGCAAACTTAATTTCCGTGGAATTTCTTTAAAACAATGCCTTTTTTCCTTAATATCAGCAAGTGATATTATCTAGAAATAAATGCATTCTGTAGGGGCAAATGCACACAACATGGAATCAGAAAACCTAAGTTCAAGTTTCATTACCTCCAACTAAATGAATGTCTTTGGACACATTATAAAAATCACATTAGTTTCAGTTTTCCTGTTTGCAAAATGAAAGGCTGGATATTCTCCAACTTTCATATGTAAGGCTCCATATATTGTTTTTCTTCTATGCACACAAAGTTTCATGGATCTGTCAGACAAATTTTACTAAGTAACAATTAATCACCTTTCAAAGATGACCAAACTGAGATTTCACAACTTTCTGAAATACGAATCCAAATAAAATTCTAACCTAAAGCAACTACTAAGAATAAATTACTTACTTCTATAAGTTGCTGAAATATCGGGGGTGGGGGGAGCAACACTGTGGTGTAGAGGGTTAAGATGCCACCTGAGAAGCCGGCATCCCATATGGACACCAGTTTGAGTAATGACTGATGGCTGCTCCAGTTCCAATCGAGCTCCCTGATAACATGCTTGAGAAAAGCAGTGGAAGATGGCCCAAGTACCTGGGGCCCCATGACCTAGGTGGGAGACCCAGAAGAAGCTCTTGGCACCTAGGTGGCAGATCTGTAGGTAGCTCTTGGCTCCTGCCTTCAGCCTGGCTCAGTCCTGACCATTGCAGCCATTTGGGGATGAACCAGTGGGTGGAAGATGTCCCTCTTTCTGCCCCTCCCTCTCTCCCTCTTTGCAACTCTGCCTTTCAAATAAATAAAAATAAATCTTTTTTAAAAAAGGCTGTTGAAATATCAGTAATCCCATCCATTACTCAACTCAGTCAAGCATCACCAAGCTGAGAGTTAGAGGTCTTAATAATAGCTAAACGTCTAGGATTCTCTTTCAACCAGGCTGGGGAGTTGCTAATTGATGTATAATTATAATATACAAAATATTATATTCACACAAAACATGGACCACAAAACATGTGATCCACAGAAGGCATACACCATGGTGGTCCCACAAGACTTCTAATGTTTGCATAAGAACAAAGCCACTTAACAAATTTCTCAGATTATATCCCATTGTTAAGCAACAAATGTCCCACTTAAGAGTATCAGTGGAAAAGAAAGGGAAAATACATTGTATTTCTTTCATCTGTTCAAATATCAGGCACCAGCAATATATAAATATATAAAAATATATAAAAACTCCACCTGGGTCTTCCATGTGGGTAGCAGAGGCCCAAACCATCATCTGCCACCTTCTCAGGCACAATAGCGAAGTGGGATCAGAAGCAGTTATCATGACTGAAAAATGTCATTCCAGTATGGTATGAGAGTGTCCCAAGTGGTGGCATAATCTGCTGCGCCACAATGCCGAGACTTGATGTATTTTTTTAAATAAAAAACAACTGTTTTATTTTTATTTACTATGTTGTAATACAGCAGGTGAAGCTACCATTTAGGACACATTTATCCTATTTGCAGTGCCGATTTGAGTCCCTGATGCTCCACTTCCAATTCAGCCCCTTGTATATGTGTCTGAGAAAGCATTGAATTCTGGCCCAAGGACCTGGACTCTGGTCACTGACATGAGAATTCTGGTGGGAGTTGATTCTATTTGGCTTGGCCCCACCCCGACTGTTGCAGCATCTGGGGAGTGAATCAGTAGATAGAAGATCTCTCTCTCTCTCTCTCTCTCTTTCTCTCTCTCTCCACCCCCCTCTATATGTGTGTGTAACTACCTTTCAAATAAAATCAATAAATCATCTTTTAAAGAGAAACCACCAGTAACATTAAAACAGTATGCTCTAGTCAGTAAGCACTTAGAATTAAGGAAGCATGAATGATGCGCTCATACACAGAAGTTTTAGGGAAACTGTCACTTGCCTTCCTGAATCTTAACAGCCTTCATAACACAGTTTTTCACTCCTTGTTTCAGTGCTCTATGGTCAGTGCTTTGACAACTCTTCTGTCTCTTATTTATGATGTCAAGGGGATTTTCATTTTTCAATTATTTGTACTCCATATAGTATATGCAAGAGGATCAAAGACCAACCATATCTTCACTCACATTTAAAGTGAATGTGAAAACTTAATGAAGACTCAATGATTAAAACTGCAACAAGAGGTCTGGCATTGTGACATATCAGGTAAAGCTGCCGCCTAAGGTACCAGGACCCCATATGGGCACCAACTTGTATCCTGGCTACTGCACTTTCGCTCCAGCTCCCTGCTAATGGCCTGGGAAAAGCAACAGAAGATGGTCCAAGCCCGTGGTTCTCTGCTATACACGTGGGAGATCCAGATGAAGCTACTAGCTCTTGGCTGCAGCCTGGCCCAGTCTCAGCTGCTGTGTCTATCTGGGAAGTGACCAGCAGATGGAAGATCAATCTCTCTCTTGCTCACTCTCTTGCCCTCTCTCTCACTCTCTATCCCCCTCCCTCTCCTTCCGTAACTCTTTCAAATAAGTAAATAAGTATATATATAAAAAAAAAAAACAGCAAACTGGTTAAAAAAAAAAGCATGGTATATGAATAATCAGATGAACAGAATAAAATAGGGGGCCGGTGCCATGGCACAGTAGGTTAATCCTCTGCCTACAGCACCAGCATCCCATATGGGCACCGGTTCTAGTCCCAATTACTCCACTTCCAATCCAGCTTTCTGTTATGGCCTGGGAAAGCAGTACAAGATGGTCCAAGTCCTTGGGCCCCTGCACCTGCGTGGGAGACCAGGAAAACACACCTGGCTCCTGGCTTTGGATTGGCGCAGTTCCGACCGTTGCAGCCATTTGGAGAGTGAACCAACAAAAGGAAGACCTTTCTCGCTGTCTCTCCCTCTCACTGTCTGTAACTCTACCTCTCAAATAAAATAAATAATCTTTAAAAAAAAAGAATAAAATAGAAAATCCAGAATAAAACATAACTAATACAGAATCAGTATATGATAACAGTGAATTTTTAATCTAGTGGAAATACAGTTGGATTCATACTTTCAGTATAAATCTCAACAGATCAAAGATTTAAAATAAAAAAAAATGACACTGGATAAATTCCAGAATATAACAAAATAATTTTTTATAATCTCAGAATGGGAAAATAATTATTGATTATACCAAGATTATAAACACTATAAAAGAAAAACTTATTTAAGAGGTCATTCAAATACAGCAAAAAGAAAAAAAGACATATAGGCTCACACAGAGTCCTATCAAGTTAAAAAAAATAGACCAACAATTCAATTCTAAAATTGGATATGTCAATAGATGATTATATCACTGATAGTACAGAAATGGCTAAAAAATGCACAAAGACTATGCTCAGTCTCATAGGATAAATACAAAATAAAATTATACTGAAAACTAAATTTCAATTATTGGATTGGCAAAAGATCCAAAAGTTTGCTAGCATACCATATTACTTGAGGCTACAAGAAAACAGGAAATCCCATATATTGCCAGTAGGAATATAAATATAAAATATAAAGTGTCTATTGAAGGTAATCTGGCAACATCTATCAAAATTAAAAGAACATTTATTCTTTAACTTAGCAATCCTCTCTTGTAGGAATTTATCCCCAAGACATACTAGTATACATGTTAAGTGACCCATGAATGAGTTTTTTACAGAGCAGGATTATTTATAATGGAATAACACTGTAAACGATCTATATACCCATCAATCAGAAGCTGATTAAATAGGACAGACACGTACACAAAAATTCACAAGATACCTCAAAAGTATTTGAAGAAATGGAATTAAAAGGTAAGTTTATTTTAGTATAATATACATGTCTCAAGACAAGAGGACCTTCATGTCATTTAATGGCAAAAGAAAACTGCAAAGCAACACACTTATCAGGAATGTCAAGGGATTATATACTTATTTGAATTTTCTTGTACACATAAAGAACGATTCTAGAACAATATGAGGATATTTCAAAGAGTTTGTAGAAAATTGATTTAAAAGGTAAGCTTATTTTGGTACAAAAAGTTTTTGAAATCCACATATACTTTTTAATATGCATTTTTCATGAACTTTTTGAAGATCTACCATGTGTACAAACACAAGAAAGTACCCAAACGTCAGTTCTCTGGAGGTCAGGGTGGAAATTGTTCTAATGAGCATGAAAGTACAGGGAGCTGTATTTTTTTGCATTTCTTGATTTTTTTCTCATTTAAATTTTAAGTGAAAAGAAAAAAATTAAAAGAAGACTGACATAATGGAATTTGAACTCAACTTCAATTAAATTCAATATCAAGAACAAAATCAAAGGTAAAAAAAAAAGTCCCACAAGATTTCTACTGTTGGCCATAAGAACTATATGCTTTAAAGGGCTCTCCCACTACAAAACTACTAGAATTTCCTACACAGCTGAGCTCCTTTTCCACTCAAAAGTGGATTGCCAGAAATTCTTAAATTTGTGTGCCAGTAAATAGTTCAAAAATGTTCATGACATTGCTTATACAGACTGCACACATCTGATCCAAATACTCCCAAATCTGAAAGGCTCCAAAACTTTTTGAGCACTGACACAATAGCACAAGTGGTAAATTTCTTACCTGACCTGAGGTAATAAGTTGCAGTCAAAACATTAAGTACACTAAGAATACTGTATAAAATTAATCTTTATGTGTATAGATGTATATTAAGCAGAAATAAATTTTGTGTTTGGACTTGTGTATCATCCCCAAGATATCTCATTATGTATATGCAAATATTCTTCAACCTGAAAAAATCTAAAATCTGACACACTTTTAGCTCCAAGCATTCCAGCTATGAGATATTAAAATAATAATAATAATATTAAAAATGTTTGGGACATCAAAAATATCCCAAGTGTGAACCATTAGGATAAAGGATATAGCATCAAGGAATATTCACAGTATGGATGAAACACTATATATAACAAAATAATCTTTAATTTCAATGATGGGGCAGAAGAAAGTTCTAAGAAGACAAATAATATGATGCTATTTTTCCTAAAGTTAAAAAAAGTACAACTAAACAAATACTGTTAAAGACTCATATTTACTTAATAAAACTATAAGGAATAGAACCTGGGCAACTATGCAAAAACCAGACAGGGTGAGCCCGTGTTCTGGGGAAGGCATGGTAAGCAGCAGACTATGAGTGAGGGGGTAAGGTGAAGGTAAACACACTGGCATGTACCAGTTCTTCAACTGGTGTTGGGTCCGTGGGCATTTATTTTACTATCATGCCTATAACTGGTACAAGGTTAAAAACATTGTACATCATCAAGTATTGCCAATTTTTTCTTTAAAAAAACAGGAAAATTTAACATTCCTTGGTAAATTGTTAACTTTGAGATTTTATAAAACTCCACCTTTCTAGATAAAAATAAATGAATAATTATGAGAATTACCCTTATGTTCTCATTATACTTATTATACAATATGTCTTTGATAACAGAAAGTCAATGGAGTACTTCTTAATTTTCAATTTCTGAGAGAAATTTGTTTCTCATCACTATGACTTGGTCCTACTTTTGAAAATACTAACTTTATATACTTTCAATCCCCATAGACCTCTTAGAATAAAGATTTCCAGATTTCTATACTTCAGAAAATGAAACTTCAGGCAGACTTGACATTTCCTCTTCTTGCTTAAAAAAAGTCAGAAAGGTTTCCCAAGAGATATTAATAGACTGAAAATTGTGCTGTCTGATACATAAAATTTATGTTTAAATCTAGAATATGTATTTCAGGCCAAAGTTTGCGTATCTGTGTTTTAAATATATTAGATTTTTTTTCTGATTACAGAATCAGTGTATGTTTAGTATGGCAAACTAATCTCTTCCATTTTTCCTTGGTGTTTTAGTGACACTTCAGAAAGAAGTAGGCCTAAGCACTGTGTGCTTATGACTACCCCTTCACAAAGGCAGAAGTAACTCCCAGTCCGACCAGCAAACATGTCAGGACAGGCTTCCTCAAGAGGTGTAATTCTTTTAAAATCCTTGACAATTTTTATGGATCCGAAATTACATCACATTTATTTTGTCTGACCTTTCTTAATTGCTGGACAATTTTTCACTATTTATTTCTTTCCTTCGAAACTGTTTCCTGAATGCCTTTGGTCATTTTTCTATTGAGGGGAGGGTGCCTTTTTTTGTCAATTGACCTGTATGTATTCTTTGTAATCAGTTGCTATATATGCTGCAATTTATGCTTTCTGTTTGTCATTCAGGTTTTTATTTTCTTATACTGTTCTCTGAATTCATTTTTAGTTTTATGTATCTAAATCCATCTTTTTCTTAACGGTTTCACCCTCTGCTCTTATGTTTAAACACATTCTCACAGTATGATGAACAAATGCATCTGTAAATCACATGGTTTACTTTTTCAAAACAACTCATCTGAAATCTCTTCTTGTGTGTAAAAATGTCAGGCAAGTACTTAAAAATCATAAAAACTTAAAAATCATTAAATATTTCCTGAGAATCTTTCAGAAAAAATATGCTATCTCTGCTACTCTATAAGGCTTGCCTTCTATTTTCAGATTACTTATCCTTTAAATGAGTTATGACTTTAACAATAACCAGAATGATTAAAACAGAAGAAAGCTTAACAGCACCTCTAACTTTCGTAGATTCAGTGGTTTTTAAAAGGCAATAACTTAGGGCCCATGCTGTGGTGAAACGGGTTACAATGTCACCTGAAATGCCTGCAACCCATTTGGGCAGCGGTTCCAATCCTGACTGCTCTACTTCCATCCAACTCCCTGCCAATGCACCTGGAAAAGCAGCAGAGGAAGCCCAAGTGCTTGAGCCCCTGAACCCACGCGGGAAACCAGGATGAAGTTTCTGGCTTTGGCCTGGCCTAGCCCTGCCTGTTGCAGCCATTTGGGAAATGAACCAGCAGTAAAAGATTCTCACTCTCACTCTCACTCTTACTGTCTCCCTCCTTCCCTTCCTCCCTCCAACTCCGATCTTCAAATAAATAAAATGTCTTAAAAAAAAGAAGGTCATAACTTCACACCAATCCCGCACAGCCACCAATATAAAAGGAAGAGGCTATCTGGAACATTTGGACCTTTCTTTGTTCAGGTGAGGAAAAACATTTGCATCTGCAGTCTAAGATGGACAGCAATGAGGACATGCACATTGCTATTGCCCCTGACCACTCCAGCCACGCAGCCCTCTATTCATGGTATCCGACTTCAAACCAAAACTTCCAGGCTGCACCACACAAGTAACCCATCAATCCTCTACATAAGATCACTACAAACCCGCTCACTTTTACATTTGCAACACAGTACTTATGACTACATAAATAATTAAGCTATTTAAATACAATATGATCACTCAAATGTATTACTATGAAACTAAATTTATATTTAAATCCAACTAGTTTCAACTATTTGAATTGTCTCATTACAAAATGGTTTCAGTTATGAGAGACCCAAAAGTTCAGGGAACTCTCTGAAAGCACTCTTTTAGAGGGCTGGTGTTGTGGCATAGCAGGTAAAGCCTCCTCTTGCGACCTGGCATCCTATATGGGCACCAGTTCAAGTCTCAGCTGCTCCACTTCTAATTCAGCTCCCAGCTAATGCTCCTGGTAAAGTAGCAGAAGATGCCCCAAGTGCTTGGGCCCCAGCACCCATGTGGGAGACCCGGAAGAAGCTCCTGCTTCCTGGCTTCAGCCTGGCCCAACCCTGGCCATTATGGCCATTTGGGGAGTGAACCAGTGGATGGAAGCTCTCCTTCTCTGTCTCTCCCCCTGCCTATAACTCTTTCAAATAAATAAATAAATAAAAATCATTGTTTTAAAAGAACACTATTTTGGCCAGCACCACAGCTCAATAGGCTAATCCTCCACCTGCGGTGCTGGCACCCCGGGTTCTAGTCCCGGTCGGGGAGCCAGATTCTGTCCCGGTTGCCCCTCTTCCAGTCCAGCCCTCTGCTGTGGCCTGGAAGTGCAGTGGAGGATGGCCCAAGTGCTTGGGCCCTGCACCCCATGGGAGACCAGGAGAAGCACCTGGCTCCTGCTTCAGCTCAGTGAGGTGCGCCGGCCGTGGCGGCCATTGGAGGGTGAACCAACGGCAAAGGAAGACCTTTCTCTCTGTCTCTCTCTCTCACTATCCACTCTGCCTGTCCAAAAAAAACCCACTATTTTGAGAAAGATTATATATTAATTTATTATCTTAAAAGTACAGCCCTCACACCACTCCCCTTAAATAAAAAAAGAAAGAAAGAAGAGAAAACAGCAGAGGCTGCAAATGTTGCCCTCGGTCCCAGCGTCACAGCACTGGAGCAGCGCAGCCTTCAGTTTCAGGAGGCACAGTGCTCAACAATTCATGCACGTGACACAAGTGCTAACACTTCTGGCAAGTCAATTAAGATCCTGAAAAGGTCAATGATAACTTTATCCCATCTCAAAAGGATTTGTCTTGGGCTATCTGTAATGAACCTAGAAGAGCCAGCATATTTCACAGGGGCTAAATAAAACTTTTCAAAAGGTTAATGGAAAAATATTTATGTGAAAAATGCCTCCAAATAATCTTTTAGTGGGTGGATTCGGCACATACCAGTGAATACCTTTGAGCTTAGTCCAATTTTGAATTAAGCTAGAGTTCACCTTTAAGCAACAATGAACCTGTTTTTAAGTAAAACCCTGTATTAATAAGAAACATGGAATGTGACTATGAAAGAAAGATATTATCAACTGAACTGTATCTAAATATTTTACAAAGTTTTCCATGAGCCGTCAATAGATCTTTAAAATGCATGATCTCTTTAAAAACTTGTTAGTCATTCATCTGTAAAAACCTAGCTTTTCATGTGTATGCCAAGCACAAAATTGCCCCATGCTAAATTTAACACAAACCTCACATTACAGTTATGTGTTCTTGTACTTCAATATAATTATGACAGTGATTCAAAGGGTAAAACACAGAATCGTCTAGTTTCTTTGCATTTTAGTACAATGAAGAAAGCCTGAGAAGCATGAAAAAATTAGGTCCATATTTTAAATCTGCAGGCAATCAAGCCAGGAAAATAAATTGAGGAACCAGGCTATGTAATCACAATCACTTGCAACACCGTTTAAACTGTTCTTTAGTAGTAATTGCTAGCAGTTTCTTATGACTGTAATCTTTTAAAAAGATCTTCCACTTGAAAAATTAAATGCACATGTACATTAACGCTTTTTGTCTACTTATAGTTAGGTGCTAACTATTCTAGATTAAAACTCTCTTCTTTCCCCTTTCTAATTCTGGATTCCTTTCGTTTAATTTTTGTACTTATAGTTTCAAGTTGATTTTATACTATTTATCCAAATGATAGCTGGCTAAGAAGTGTAACCTTCAAAATTACAATTCTGAAGTAATGCAAAGTTTAACAAAGAAAACACAACGAATAGAGCCACTTCATAATGATTCTGCTTTTCACAAATAAGCCACCTCTTCAGAAGGTATTCCAGGATGGCTAAGAATTATACAAATGTGACATAACTGAAGGCTCTTGACATTATAAACTGACATGTGTAATTCTTAACAGAGTACACTGAAGAGTAAGATGTGAAATGTACTGTTCCCAGTCAGACAATATGCCAGCAAGATAGACAGTGCTGGCAATCGCAAATTCCTGTCTTCCCCAACGTGATGCCACCCCAAGAGAACTCAGCAAACTTCTAACACAGGTATTCTTCACTGGACAGACAGTTCTCAGAGAGCTTCTAGCTCCAGGAACTGATTAAGCAGAAGAGAAGTTAACCTCAATGTCACCATGACATATGAATTCAAATTAGTTTTCAGGTAATTGATTCATTACCTGGACGACCAATTCCTAAGCAGAGACCAACTTTTTCCAAATGTATTTAAGCAGCTTTGAGCTGGCTCCAGGAACCCCACATGAGCCCTAGCTGCAGAGAAATGAAATAGTTACTAAATTTCGGAGCTCTGATCCTCTTTGTTAACCGGAAGCAGCACCACTCTTCATTTAGAGGAGCCTTTATGTCATTTTTCTTTTAGTTGAAGGGTAGGGAGACATTTTTGTTTCAAATTCTCAATTTGTATCACTGTAGACCAGAAGAATTCCTAACATGTTAACAGTTTGGTTAAGCTTTAAGCTTGCTTCCAACAACTTTACTGCTGCTAACTTTATGTCTAAGGAAAACTTTTTATGCATTCTTACACACTTCTGATCAGTTAAACTCATTGGTCTCTCTATGATAACCTTTTCCATATCAACAAAAGAGTTCCAGTATCCATTAGCAAGCTAAAAAAAAGTAAAAGGAAAGCAACAAATATACAATAAGGGTCACGGTATCTTGAGCCTGCAGGTTATCTGTAGTGCCATTTCATGTGAAAACTGTCTAATTAATAATTATCAGACTTCCATATTCAAATACATAATGCTTATATTCTTCAAAAAAATGTGTAATGCCAAAATGTAATTATTCAAAAATAAACTGTACATTCTTTGGTTACTTTGTATATGCTAAAAGCATTTGACAGCTAAAAAGTAGAATTTATGAAAGTCTACACAGAATTATATCACTTTTACAAAAGTGGGACAGACAAGATAGAAGGAAATCAGCCTTCATTATGTACAGGCATTCTGCTAAGTACTTTACAGAAAACGGCAACCAATTTAATGCTTCTTACATTCTTTTACAAAGTAATTATCAACCAATACATTCAAACATCAACAGAATAAAACACAAATTCTAGGAATCCTGAACTGATTCCACTTTTTCCTAGGGCTGTGTGCTAGGCCCACCACATTCATCACCCCTATGTTCAGAGTCCAACAGCTCAGAGGCACATTAAATTACTCCCAGAAAGTAACCCAAGAACACCATTACCTCACGGAAATATTCTTTTCAAGAGGCTAGTTTTGAAGATCCAAGAATTCAATTCTTATAAGTACACTATGATAAGATTTATTACTATTTTTATTTCATACTTACATCAAGAGATGAGTTGTTAATACCATACACCTTCATTATGACAATTTGTAGATTTAAGTTTTTTCAGTATACGGAAGTTGTAACAGGAAGAGAGATAGTGTTAGAATTGAGCAGCCTGAGTATTTTCACTGGCTGAACGTTTTGATTCATTGGTTTACAGTAAAATGGTCAAATTTCAGTGAAAACACAGACTTTTCAATAGAAGGTGGGAAAGATATTAAAGAAAAATGTCTATACCGCCAATGCAAAGTACCTCGATCATACACATTTGAAAAGAGGGGCAATCTGACAGTATTAGAAAGTGGGACACGATTGAGCAACTTTTTCACTGACTTTATGAAATATTAAAAATTCTAGTGACAGAAAAATGTGGAGAATGCTCATGGCAATGTTAAGTGAAATAAGAGAATAAAAACTTTTATCTATAATTATATAAATGCCCAGGTACATAAATTAGAACTGAAAGCAATTGATTTGACAGCATCATCAGTTTATAGATAACTGCTGCTTCAAAATAATCTTTATATTAGAACAATACGGGAAGGCAGTGGAGGGAGGATGGCCCAGGTGCTTGGGCTCTGCACCTGCATGGGAGACCAGGAAGAGGCACCTGGCTCCTGGCTTCGGATCAGTGCAGCGTGCCGGCCGCAGCGCACTGGCCATAGCGGCCATTTGGGAGTGAACCAATGGAAAGGAAGACCTTTCTCTCTGTCTCTCTCTCTCTCTCATTGTCTAAATCTGCCTGTCAAAAAAAAAAAATGACAACTTAAAAAAAAAAGAATATCATCACCTGTTTGTTAAATGGTACTCTGCAAGGACTTAGCCACATTAAGGATGTGAGTGTTTGTAGTATAGTTTTCTAGTTATTCTGTCCGTTTCAGAAAAGCAAAACCACAACTCTGCCCAACATTTAACACACCAATACCCAGTGATACTTGGTCATTGAGCCACTGATGAACACCCAGCACAGATAACATAAAAATGAAAACTTACTATTGTTTGCTGGTTCAGGAAACCCAGCCTTTGGACCACTCCATCCTTTGTTTTCCCCTGTCTGAGAGATTAAATAAAAATTATTTAGATCCAGAGAAACAGGCTTATTCAAAGGAAAAAAAAAAGCCGCATCTACTTGAGTCTTCAACCAAGCCAAGGAAGGATGTTTCACATACGCATTCTTCACATTCTCTCTGTCTCTGACCCTGGGACAATGGCTCTGAGAGTGAACAGTACAATGTCTTCTATCCTTTTCTACATGTGAGTCTATTTCTAAATCTCTTTCTGCTTATAATTTTAGGCATCAAGAAAGCCTGATATTCAGTGTGTGTGTATGTGTCTGCACATACGCATGTCTGTAATATTAGTAATATATTACATACATGTAATATATTTATAATATAGAAAATTTATAATATAAAAAATGGGCTCCACGTATGTGATTAGAAATAATGCTTATTCAAAGAGTAAATCATCATCATCATCACCACAAGTACCAGAGTGTCAGATTATCAACAGAAATGCTTTTGTGTCCATTCCAGAACAGTCCTATGATAAGCACCACCAAATATGAAACTGCTAATAACATACACAAAAAATTGAAAATGAAGTCTCAACTTTAAGCAAAACATTTAAGTAGCACTGTGACTTTTGCCAGGTGATCTCTGTTTTTGTATAAGATACTTTATGACAGTTTGAAGTAGTAAATATTCTAATCAAATTAATAAGTGACTTTAATTGGCTATGTTTTCTTTCTGTAGAGCTAGTATTACAGATACAAAGTAACCCAGGGAAAAAAAGCTTATTACTTTGTATCAGCATTTTATTATCAGATACCAAAGGTCACATGGATAAATTAATTCCAGATACAAACAAAAAATACAATTCTGTCAAGAGGTCTCCTAATGCTCAGTTTAAAAAAAAAAAAAAGTGTTCTTACTGAATTCTGTCCTATTCATTTTCATTATGTATTGTAGGGTGACTCAAGGAAAGATATAGTAGCAAAGAAAATAAAGAATCCTAGCCGGCGCCGGGGCTCACTTGGCTAATCCTCCACCTGCGGCGCCGGCACCCCGGGTTCTAGTCCTGGTTGGGCGCCGGATTCTGTTCTGGTTGCTCCTCTTCCAGTCCAGCTCTCTGCTGTGGCCCAGGAAGGCAGTGGAGGATGGCCCAAGTGCTTGGGCCCTGTACCCGCACGGAAGCACCTGGCTCCTGGCTTTGGATCAGCAGGGTGCACCGGCCGTAGCGGCCATTTGGGGAGTGACCAATAGAAAGAAGACCTTTCTGTCTAACTCTGCCTGTCCAAAAAAAAAAAACAAAAAAACAGCAGTTTCCTATGAACCAAGAAGCACCTTTTTTCTTTCTTTGTACCTCTTTAAAACACATTCCTACCTTCCTCCACATTTGCCACCTGAGAGATCACTGTTATAACCTCTGGCTAGAAAATGCCAACACAGGCATCATTCACAAGACAGAGAGTGCTGTGTCATGAAACAGACAAATGGTAGCAGGAGCTAATAGCTGCTAAGACTTGAAGTGCGGTTGTAACGTACTAGTGTTCTACATGGTTATGGATCACCTCATTTTTATCCTCACAAAGAGTAGGTAAGATACAAATTATTAACATTCAATTTTACAGAGACACAAACTAGAGTTAGAGAAGCCTGATAATCAATCTAAGGTCACACAGTTAAAATGCAAAGGTGCCAGGACAACAACCCAGGTCTTACTAATGGAAAAAACCATAACCACACCACCTTTGTATTAGCTTCAATATTAGGAAAGAAAGAAGCTGAAGAAAAGAATAAATAGAAGATTTATGAATTGAGTATAAACTGTGCATCTAAGAAAGAAAAGAAAAAACACTCAACTGAAGAACTGGGCTTGGGAGGGAGGGAGGAAAGGAGGGAGGAAGGAGGGAAGAAAGGAAGGAAATGAATGATCAAAAAGTACAGCTGGCCAGGATGGAGAGGACTATTGTGAAGAGAAAATGAGGGATGCAACTGAATCCTTAATGTGAAAATCTGAGGAACAGAAAGAAACACAACATATTCCATTTTTTTTTTGTCATTTCTTCCTTACCCTTAATTTTATTTATAGCTCCAAAACACAGTTTATACTCAATAAATTGCTGAAAACTGTTTAGGTCCTTAGAGAAGGATATATGTTTCAGGAACTCTGGAGCAGTTATACATTCACACAGGACTCCAGTGGATTTCCAATGCTAATGAGTGGAATTAATAAAATATCTTCTATTCAGCTGTGCTAGTTTCTTCTGTCCCTTACCTCTCTTTTCTTACCTTAATAACTGAATTTCAGTCAACAGACAACATACAATTTTCACCTGATAGCTAGCCCAACATCAAAATTTCTCATTCTTTCATTTTGTTAAACTTATTTTTCATTTATTTGAAAAGCAGAGAAAAGAGACAGACAGAAAAATATGTTCCATCCATATGTTCACTCAAGTAAATGCCCGCAACAGCCAGGTTGCAGTGTTCAAAGACAGGAGCCCAGAACTCAATCCAGGTGTCCTATGTGGGCTGCAGGGAGCCAGCTACTCCAGTCATCATCCGCTGTCTCACATGGTGTGCATTAGCAGGCAGATGGCATCAGGAGTAGAGCCAGGACTCACACCCAGTCACCACGCTATGAGATGTGGTGTCTCAAGAGGCATCTTTTTATGTTATCTAAGATATATTGTTTATTTATTTGAAAGGAGGAGTTACACACAGAGGAGAGACAGCGAAAAAATGAGAGAGAGAGAGAAATAGAGCGCTTCCATCCCCAAATGGCTGCAATGACTACAGCTGTGCCAGCCAGAAGCCTAGAGTTTCTTCCGGGTGTCCCACATGGGTACAGGAGCCCAAGCACTTGGGCCATCCTCTACTGCTTTCCCAGGTGCATTAGCAGGCAGTTGGATGGAGGTGGAGCAGCTGGGTCTTGAACTAGTGCCCATATGGGACACAAGTGTCACAGTTGGCAGATTAACCCCCCTCCCCCTGGCCCCAGCCAAAAGGCATCATAATTGCTGCGCTCACTCTTTTAAAGGTCACTGGAGGGCTTGGATTCAGATGGCAGATTAGGGCGAGAGCTTACTGCTCTAGTCTAGGAAAAGATAGTTTTAAAAAGTGGAAAGAGTGCAATGTCAGGGAAGAGTGAGGGAGATAACAGCAGAGGAAACTATGGAAATTGGTGGGATACAGTGCATCTACGTGAAGAGCAAGGACATGCACAACTCAGGACCCCAACAGCCCAGAGTCTCTGCACCATTGTTGGAGAGTGAGGTGATACCAGAATGCAACAGCCCAAACCACTGGCGAAAAAGCAGCAGGAAGAACCCAGAGGGAACCCAGCTTGGAAGTGGGGGATAGAGTAACTGCCAAGCTAGAGAAGGAAAAACAGAAGGGGCACGTTTCTCTCTCCTCAATCACCCTGCAACAGCATCCTGTAACAAGCTGATAGAGAACAGGCGCCACTTTGTACATAAGTAACAGCTGCAGCAGTTCTTGTTTGTGCCCAGAAACGAGTCCAGTAGAGATTCCTGAGTCTGGTGGGGAGAACAGACAAGGGGCTGGGTGCTCATGACTGTGGGAGGCTCGTGTGCCGGGACTGTGAAAACACTGAGGCTGTTGGGAGGACACAGGGTCTGGCTGGGACTTGGGGCAGTCCCTGTGGGAGGCTCCACATGGTCTGGTTATCTGGCAAGGGACATTGCTGGGGAAGCTGAGCTTATACTGAGAACTGCACAGATTCTTTGTGTGGTCCTTGTGGCATAGAGGATGAATAATAGACCCACTGGGGCTAGTGCCCAGGCACTGGTCTCCTTTGAGGAGACGAGCAAAGATGAATCTACACCTACAGACAAGAACAAACCTACCCTATGATTGAAAAAAGATAAAAAATAAAAAAAGATTTACCACATCAAAACTGGGTGTGTTACCTCAGTTACCTACTTCACCCTGGAGCACTTAAAAGAATTCCTTGGCCACACTCACAACAGGTATTCACTGAAAGCAGACACATCACTAATCTACACATGGTCCAAAGAAAAAAGCCGCCACGGTTTGTGTGTGTGTGTGTGTGTGTGTGTGTGTGTGTGTGTAAAAATTGTTGAAATCTTTACTTAGTATATAGTTGGTCCTCTGTGTATAAAATTAATTGAATATGAATCTTTTTTTTTTATTTGACAGGTAGAGTTCTAGACAGTGAGAGAGAGAGACAGAGAGAAAGGTCCTCCCTCCGTCAGTTCACCCCGGAAATGGCTGCCATGGCTGGAGCTGCGACAATCCGAAGCCAGGAGCCAGGTGGAGCCAGGTGCCTCCTCCCAGTCTCCCATGCAGGTGCAGGGACCCAAGCACCTGGGCCATCCTCCACTGCCCTCGCGGGCCACAGCAGAGAGCTAGACTGGAAGAGGAGCAACCGGGACCAGAACCCGGCGCCCATGTGGAATGCTGGCAAAGGATTAACCAAGTGAGCCATGGCTCCGGCCCCTGAATATGAATCTTAATTGAGAATGGAACTAGGGTATTGGGGGAGGGGATGAAAGTGGGTGCGGGCCCGCGCCGCAGCTCAATAGGCTAATCCTCCGCCTTGCAGCGCCAGCACACTGGGTTCCAGTCCCAGTCAGGGCACCGGATTCTGTTCCGGTTGTCCCTCTTCCAGGCCAGATCTCTGCTGTGGCCCAGGAGTGCAGTGGAGGATGGCCCAAGTCTTTGGGCCCTGCACCCCACAGGAGACCAGGAGAAGCACCTGGCTCCTGTCATCGGATCAGCGTGGTGTGCCGGCTGCAGTGTGCCAGCCGCGGCGGCCATTGGAGGGTGAACCAACGGCAAAGGAAGACCTTTCTGTCTGTCTGTCTCTCTCACTGTCCACTCTGCCTGTCAAAAAAAAAAAAAAGAGAGAGAGAGAGAGAGAGAAAATACATGTGGAAAAATAAAATGTATGGCCATACCAGGAGACCACAAAAACACAAAGAAGACGTAACATATAAGACCACAATAGAGGCCAAAGAGAAAAAGTGAGAAAATTAAGTGGAAAAATAGGAACAACTAGTAAGATGGTATGTTTAAATACAATCATCTAAATAACTACACATAGGGCTTGCAAGAAATAAAAAAAAAAAAAATTACAATGTATTTTGAGCTGAATGAAAACCAAAACCCGACTTGTCAAAATTTGTGGGACAGAGCTAAACCAGGGTTTATGAAAAGTTCATAGCAATAAATGCTTAAAAAACAATGTTTTTAGATCTATAATAACAGCTTTCATCTAAAATTTTCATCTAAAATTAAAAGCAAAGCAAATGAAGGAAGGGTAAAATAAAGAGCAAAAACTGTAAAAATTGAATGTAAAATAAAATGAAAAATAAAACCAGTAAGACCAAAAACATAGTCTCTGAAATGGCTTTTAAAAATTTATAAAGCCCAATTTAAAATAGCTAAGATATGAAACCAAACCAAATGTTTATCAACCAATGACTAGACAAAGAAACTGTGGTGTACAGGCTCAATGGAATACTACTCAGCCATAAAAAAGAATGAAATCTTGTATTTTGCAACAAAATGGATGCAATTGGAAACCATTATACTTAGTGAAATAAGCCAGTCCCAAAAAGACAAATGTCATATGTATTTCTTGACCTGTGGTAATTAATAGAGTACAAAAAATGTAAAGGATATAAGCAAAATAGACATTTTGAGACTTGATTACTGTTTATAGCCCTTGTCTACTGTTGAAGAACAGTGTTTTTTTTTTCTTACTTTTTGCTGAAATGTTTACTTATTGGAGGGTTAAGCTTATGATTATAAAATAAACTGAAAGTATGTGACTGTAAAAATTAAAAGAATGAATAAGAAAAGAAGGAGGAGGAAGGGAAGGAGTGTAGGAGGGAGGATGGGGTGAGAAGTATCATTATGCTCCTAAATATGTATATATATGAACTACATAAAATTTTTTCAGCTTATATAAATAAAAAATTATAAAAATAAAATGGGGGTCATAAAAATACATTTAAACAATCATTTAGAGAATCTTTAAAAATGATAAACCCTTAGCTATATTAAGCAGAAAAAAAAGTTACCAATAGCAGCAGTGAGATAGTATCACAACAGGTCCTGCAGCCATTAAAATAGAGAAATTTGAAACAAATCCCTTGAAAAACTCACACTCTCAAAGCTCAGTCAAGCAAAACTGGATAACGTGGGAAGTCCTACATTCATTTTGAACAACTAAATTTGTAGCTTAAAAATGTTCCCTCAAAGAAAATGTTAAGTTCAATGGTTTCAATAAATAACTTATACCAAACGAGGACCAAACTCTTCAAGAAAAGTGAAGAGGGATCCTTGCAAACTTATTATATGATGACAGTATTAGCCTGAGGCCAAAAAATCACACAAAGACATGACAGTAAAAGAATACAGAGCATCTCTAATAAATACAAATACATAAATATACAAAAGAGGAAATTCCAATGGCTAACAAACGTGAAAAAATGCTCAGGATCACTAGCCATCAAGGAAATGCAAATCAAAACTGCAAAAGATTTCACCTTGCAACAGCTGGAATGGCTTTCATACAGAAATCAACAAACAACAAATGCTGGTGAGGATGTGAGGAAAAGGGTACCCTAATCCACTCTTGGTGGGAATGTAAACTGGTAAAATGATTATGGAAGACAGTTTGGAGATACCCCAGTAATCTGAATATAGTCTTACCATAAGAACCAGCCATCACACTTCTGGGAATTTACCCAAGGGAAATGAAATCAGCAAATAAAAGAGTTATCTGTACCCCACCCCCATATTTCTTACAGCTCAACTCACAATAGCTAAGATATGGAATCAACCTAAATGCCTGTCAACTGAAGACTAGATAAAGAAAATATGAGGCTGGCACCACAGCTCACTAGGCTAATCCTCCACCTGTGGCGCCGGCACCCCGGATTCTAGTCCTGGGTGGGGCGCCGGATTCTGTCCCTGTTGCTCCTCTTCCAGTCCAGCTCTCTGCTGTGGCCCAGAAAGGCAGTGGAGGATGGCCCAAGTTCTTGAGCCCTGCACCCGCATGGGAGACCAGGAGGGAGCACCTGGCTATTGGCTTCAGATCAGCGCAGTGCGCCGGCCATTGCGGCCATTTGGGGGGTGAACCAACGGAAGAAAGACCTTTCTCTCTGTCTCTTTCTCTCTCTCCCTGTCTAACTCTGCCTGTCACTGAAAGTGATCCCTGTTAAATGTAAGAGTGGGAAAAAGAGAGGGAGGAGATGTACAATTTGGGACATGCTCAATCGGACTTGACCCAAATGGTGGAATTAGAAACGTGCCAGGGGACTCCAATACAATCCCATCAAGGTGTCATGTACCAAGGCCATCTTACTAGTCCAAGTGATCAATTTTAGTTCACAACTGATCACACTGATAGGTCTAAGAGTCAAAGGGATCACACAATCAAGACTAGTGTCTGCTAATACTAACTGATAGAATCAAAAAGGGAGAGAATGATCCAACATGGAAAGCGAGATACACAGCAGACTCATAGAATGGCAGATGTCCTAAATAGCACTCTGGCCTCAGAATCAGCCCTTAAGGCATTCAGATCTGGCTCAAGAGCCCATGAGAGTATTTTAGGCATGGAAAGCCAAGACACTCTGAAAAAAAAAAAAGAAGACCAAAATGAAAGATCTCTGCGAGTGAGATCCCAGTGGAAAGAATGGAGCCATCAAAGAAGGAGGTACCTTTCTCTGAAGGGAGGAGAGAACCTCCACTTTGACTATGACCCTGTGGAATAAGATTGAAGTCGGCGAACCCTAAAGGCTTCCATAGCCTTGAAAACTCATGACTAGAGCCTAGGGAGATTACTGACACCGTAAACAAGAGTGTCAAATTGTTAAATCAACATCAGGAGTCACTGTGTACTTACGCCTCATGTGGGATCTGTCCTTAATGTGTTGTCCAATGTGAAGTAACGCTATAACTAGTACTGAAACAGTATTTTTACACTTTGTGTTTCTGTGTGGGTGCAAACTGATGAAATCTTTACTTAGTATATACTGAATCGATCTTCTGTATACAAAGATAATTAAAAATGAAAAAAAAAACTTGGAGTTAAATTGGAAATTGCATAGAAAATTAATCAATTAAAAAAATATCATGTAGGATCTCTGTCCTTAATGTGCTATACATTGTGAATTAATACTATAACTAGTACTCCAACAGTATTTTTCACTTTGTGTTGCTATGTGAGGGCAAACTGTTGAAATCTTTACGTAATATATACTAAACTGATCTTCTGTATATAAAGAGAATTGAAAATGAATCTTGATGTGAATGGAAGGGGAGAGAATGAGCGGGAAAGGGGAGGTTTGCGGGTGGGAGGGAAGTTATGGGGGGGAGGAGCCATCGTAATCTATAAGCTGTATTTTGGAAATTTATATTCTTCAAATAAAAGCTTTATTAAAAAATAGTTAATTAACATAGAGTTAATCATATGTATATAAAAATAAATCTTATAAAAAACAGATCTTAGAAAACAGATCTTAGTAAAAAATAAGAGTGAAAATTAGAGAGGGAGGATCTATATAGTTCTTCATACATTCCTTCAGACATACTTCTAAGGGTACAGCTAAAATCTTGCCACGGGACTCCAAATCCCATTAAGCTGGGTGGTAATAATAACCATCTTAACTGTTAAAGTAATCATATTAAGTGTTAAATTGATCATATAGATAGGATTTAGTATTAAAGGGATCATATAAATAAGACCAAGTGTCTAGTAATAGCAATACCTAGAATTAAAAAGAAGAGAATGTTCCAACATGGGAAGCAGCCCACACAGCAGACTCATAGAATGACAATCACTATAAATAGCAATCTGACTAGTAGAATCAGCTATTAAGGCATTCCGATCTGGCTGAAAAGCCCATGAGAGCATTTCAGGCACGGAAAGCCAAGACATTGTGCAAAAAATAAAATAAAATAAAATTCTACACGAAGGATCTTGGTGAGAGAGACCCCAGTGGAAAGAAGGGGCCATCAAAGATGGATGTACTTTTCTCTGAAGAGAAGAGAGAACTTCCACTTTGCTTATGGCCTTGTCTAAATACTGACCAAGACCATGGACTCAAAAGGCTTCCAAAGCCTTGGAAGCTCTTATCAAATGCCTCGGGTAATCACTGACTTCATACATAAGAATGTTAATTATTAAAATAACAACAGGATTCACTGTGCACTTACTCCCCATGCAGGATCTCTGTCCTTAATGAGTTGAACTACAAGAAATAACTGTAAAACTTGTTCTCAAACAGCTTTTATATTGTGTGTGTGTGCATGCAAATTGTTGAAATCTTTACTTAGTACAGAGTTGGTCTTCTGTGTATAAAGTTTATTGAAAATGAATCTTGGGACTGGGCATGGGAGGGGGGGAAGGGATGGAAGTGGTATTGGGAGGGTGGGTGTGATGGGAAAGACTACTATATTCCTAAAGTTGTACATATGAAATTTTCATTCCTTAAATAAAAGGTTTCTTTGGAGGGAAAAACAAAAAAACAAGCATTTTCAACCATGTGACTGAGACATATGTACACTGCCAGTAGGAATGTAAAATAGTGCAGCCAGTGAAGAAAGCACACAACTCCTCAAAAAACAGAGAAATTACCATAGGATCCCCTTAGGTATATACCCTAAAGAACTGAAAGTAGGAATTCAGATACCTGATATCAAGTTCAAAACAGCATTATTCACAATAGTCAAAGGTAGAAAGAATCCAAGTGTCCATCAACAGATAACTGGATGAATAAAATGTGGTATGTACATGCAATGAGATATTATTCAGCCTTAAAAAGAATGCAGTTCTCATACATTCTACAACACTTGAAAACATTAGTAAATGAAGTAAACAAAATATGATTCTACTTATATGAGGTACTGAAAGCAAATCATAAAGACAGAAAGTGGAATACAGGTTGTCAGTGGCTAGAGACAGAAAGAGGGTGAGTTATTGTTTAACAGTACACAGTTTCTTTTTTATTTATTTTTCTTTAAAAACCATTATTAGTTTTTATGTATTTGAAAGAATGGGGGTGGGGGTTTTCATCTGTTGGTTCACTCTTCAAATATTTACAACTGCCAAGACTCAGCCAGGCTGATGCCAGGAATCTGGAATTCCATTCAATTTTCCCACATGGGTGGCAGGGATCCAAGTACTTGAGCCATTACCTGATGCCTCCCCGGAGGAATGGCAGGAAGCTGGATCAGAAGGCAGAGTCAGTACTCCATCTCAGGAGTTCAGATATGGGATATGGGTATCCCAAGCGGTGGATTAACCCACTGTGCTGCAACACTCCTTTCTTTACATAAAATTTACAATGTCCAGCATTTAATAAAAATTTTAAGATATGAAAAGAATTAGGGAAATATGGCCCACAATCAGGAGACAAATCAACAAATTAAAAAATCCAGATATGGGGGCCAACTTTGTGGCACAGCCTGCAACGCTGGCATCCCATACAGCCATTTGAGTACCAGTTGCTCCACTTGCAGTCCAGCTCCTTGCCAATGCATCTCAGAAAGCAACAGAGGCTGGTCCAAGTGCTTGGGCCCCTACACTCATGTGGGAGATCTGGAAGAAGCTCCTGGTCCTGGTTTCTGATCAGCTCAGCTCCGGCCATTGTAGCCATCTGGGGAGTGAAGCAGCAGATGGAAAACCTCCCTCTCCTTCTCTCTCTCTCTCTCTTCGTAACTCTTTCAAATAAAAAGAATAAATCTTTTTTTTTTTTTAAGGAAAAGTTTATTAGTGGGGAAACCTGACAGACCAGAGGGAAGGGGCAAAGAAGGAAAAGAGGGAGAAGGAGAGTGTAAGACAGATCAAGAGACAGAAAGAGAGATTGCAAGACAGGGAAAGAGATCGAGCAAGGGAGACAGAGAGCGAGCGAGCCACGTGCTCGGAACAGGTCCTCTTAAACCTCTGCCTGGGGGCGGGGAGGGAAGTAGGAACATTAGGATGGGGTTGGGGCTGACACCGGTGGTTGGGTCATGTGGTCACCTGGCTTCCAGCAATGGCGGTGGGGGCTAGAGCCTAGGATGGTGTCTGGGATGTAGATCACACCATAGATAAGACTGCGCCAAATAAAATAAATCTTTAACAAAAAATAATCCAGATATAATAAAATTAACACACAAGAATGTTAAGTTTTTACAAATATAGTAGTCACCCCTTACGTATGGGGATTATGTTCTAAGACCCCAGGGGATACCTAAAATTAAAGTTAGTACAGAACTCTGTACTAATATTTTTCCCTAATCATTCTTTTTTGTTAAGTATTTTTTAATGTTGAAAGAATTTCATTTGCATGCAATACTTATATGTTGAAATGAGGTATACTGCAGTATGTTAACATATGTGCACAGCATAGACTAATCAAATATGTTAAGTAGCATTTTCATTTCCTTTTCTTTTCTGTTTGTTTTCTCTTCTAGTTCTTCATACAGTCTATACTACATTACTGTGAACCACAGTTGCCCCAATGTGCTGTGGAACACTAACTTATTGTTTCTACTTAACTATGTTTTGGGACCCATTATCCAACTTCCCTCTGTTTCCCATTCCATCTGGGTACTGAGTTTCTGTTTGGGATGATGAAAAGGTTCTAGAAATAGATGTTGGCAGGTTGCATGATATTGTTAGTATATTTAATGCCATTTAACAGTACACTTACAAACGGTTAAAATGTTAAATTTTGGGGTACAAGTTTGTGTAGTGGTTACGATGACACAAACACACACACACACACACCCAATACTGGAGTGCCAGGGTTTATATCCGGGCTCTGCTCAAGACTCCATCTTTATAGGATGAGAGCCAGGAGATGATGGCTCCAGTACTTGGATCCCTGCCACCCAGGTGGGAGACTCAGACCAGGATTCAAGCTCCTGGCTTGGGGCTGGCACACTCTGTTGTAGACATTCGGGGAGTGAGACAGCAGACTGAAGATATTTCTCTCTATGACTTCAAAATGTAATATTTTTTTAAAAAATTAGTGCTAAATTTAATGTTATACATATATTATCTCATTTTAAAAAATCAATGAAATTGACCACATCAACAAACAGAAAAAGTTTATGATCTTAACAAATACAAAGAAGCATTTGACAAACTTTCATCAATGTTTTTAAAAATATGTCTATCAGCAAAGTAAGAATACAAGGAATACCATCAATGTGATAAATAGCATCTATGAAACACCTAAAACCATCCTGGTGAAAGACTGAATGATTTCCTCCTAAGGGAGCAAGGTAAGGAAGTCTGCTCTTATTGATTCTATTTAGCATTGTACTAGATATGTAACTAGATATGATACTAGATATGATAACTAGATATGTACTAGATATGTAACTAGATATCCTAGTTATTGTAAATAAAAGAACACAGATTGGGAAGAAATAAAACTCCTTACTTACAGTTGAAATGATCATCAATGCAGAAAATTACAAAGCTACAAACACACACACACACAAAAAGCAACTCTAACTGATAAGGTAGTTTACCAAGGTTGTGAGACCCAAGGCCAACATATACGATCAAATGTATTTATTTTAATAGCAAACAAGAACTGGAAAATGACATTAAAAACCAATTCCAATAACAATAATATCAAAAA
Source organism: Sylvilagus floridanus (assembly GCA_949820135.1). Classification (NCBI taxonomy): domain Eukaryota; kingdom Metazoa; phylum Chordata; class Mammalia; order Lagomorpha; family Leporidae; genus Sylvilagus; species Sylvilagus floridanus. The sequence goes on from OX463241.1 coordinate 101,325,014, forward strand.
ATATTGAAACTCAGTGATAAACATAATAAAAATGTGTAAGTTATTTCTATATATATATATATATATATATACACACATATATAAGTATAAAACACTGCTAGGATATATTTTTAAAACTAAATAAGTGGAAAGATTCTGTTCATGAATCAGAATGACTCAACATTAACATTAACCAATTTACATAAAAGTGGTCTAAATATTCAACACAATCTCAATCAAAATCCCAACTGGCTTTGAGAATGCATGTGCATGCGTATGCATGTGTGTGTGTGTGTGTGTGTGTGTGTGTGTAGAAACTGATTCTTATAATCGTATGGGAACACAAAGGACATTGACTAGCCCAAACAAGTGCAGAACATTAGATTCTCACTTTACCTGATTTCAACCCTTACCAATAAAGCTACAAAGCTGGAATAGTTATAAGACAGAAATACAGATTAATGTAACAAAATACAGAATTCAGAAACAGATTAAGAAATTCAATGAAAAAAAGCATTAAATTTTCAACAGATATTTCTAGAACAGATGGACAGTTAAATGTAAGAAAAGAGAACAGAGAAAGGAAAATAAAAATGGATAGGGAAAGGAATCTCAACCTTAACCTGGCTCTTGTGAATAAATATTAAATCAAAAACAGATCACAGGCTAAATATAAAGCCAAAAACTAAAAAAATTTCTTGAAAAAAAAAATAGGATAAAATTGTTGCCACTTTGGCATAGACAACATTTCCTTAGATAGCATCCAAAAAGTATGAATCACAAAAGAAAACTTCCTAGACTCATTGAAATTAAACACACTTGCTCTTCAAATGACATTATTATGAAAATTAAGACAAGCCACACAGTGGAAGAACATACTGTAAAACTTGTATCTGATAAGTGGCTTTTATATGAAATATATAAGTATCCTTAGAACAATAAGAAAGTAAACAATCCAACTTTTTTAAAAGGTAAAAATTTTGAGCAGATACTGCAAGGAAGAACACATAAGACACCCATCATTATCAGTTATTAAATAAATGTAAGTTAAAATCTAGTGAGATGGCATTATACACATACTACCAAAACTGACAAGCCACTGCTACCAGCATCCCATATGGATGCAGGTTTGTGTCCTAGTTGTTCCACTTCCAAGCTCCACTTCCAACACAACCCCATATTAATGGCCTGGGAAAAGCAATGGAAAATGGCCCAATATTTGGGTCCCTGATACCCATGTGGGAGACCCCAATGAAGCTCCTGGCTCCTGGCTTCGGCCTGTCCCACGCTGGCTGTTGCAGTCTATCTGGTGAGTGAACCAGTGGATGGAAGATCTCTGTATCTGTCTCTTCCTCTCTCTCTGCAACTCTGAGTTTCAAACAAATAAATAAATCTTTAACAAAAATTTGACAATGCCACGGAGGGCACTGTGACACAGGGGGTTGAATTGCAGCTTGAAATGTAGATGTCCCATATCAGAGGGCGAGTTGCAGTCCTGGCTCTTTGGTTTCTATCTAGGTTCCCACTAATGCACCTGGGAAACAGCAGATGATTGCCCTGCCACCCATGTTGGAGACTTGATGGAATTCCTGGCTCCTGACTTTAGTCTGGTCCAGTCCTGGCTACTGTGCACATCTGAAGGGTGAACCAGCAGATGGAGGATCTTTCTTTCTCTCTCTCTCTCTCCCCCAAACCACTGCCACTCTACCTTTCAGATGAGTAAATAAATCTTTTTTAAAAAGACTGACAATATTAAGAACAAGAAAGGATGTGGAACAACAAGAATATTCAAATACTGGCGGCAGGAGTACAAAATGGTAAGCCTCTCTGGAAAATGGCCTCATTTTATGAAGCAAAACACGTACTTGTTACAGCATATAACAGAGAAATACATGCATGTCAGGAATTGTCCATGAATGCTCTAACTGCTGTATTATAAAGACTCAAGCCTAACCAAATGTTGGTGAAGAATACATCAATGAAAAAGGACAAGCTAATGATAAATGCAATGATATGGATGACTCCCAAAAGCACTATGCCAAGGAATAAGAAATCACACAAGAAAAACGTATACATATTGTTTGATGTATATGCCATTCTAGAAAAGGCAAAAACATACCAGGTGATTAGGGAAGGGGACCACAGGGATATTAAAATTGTGGTGGTGGCTAATGAGTAAATACATGCATTCCTCAAAACTCATTGAGCTGTACTCTTCAGTAAATCTGATTTTTTTTTACAAAGTAACAGTATATTAATGTGTAAGCACAGAATATCTTCATGAGGGTATTTAATTTTTATTTATTGAATCCTTATGTAACAGATACTGCATTTCAGATACTATTTTAAATGCTGTACAAATGCTATTACGAGAGATGCCTTTGTCAAAGGAGAGTATGAGACCGAGGATCTCAAGGAAAAATGAGTCTAAACTGTGTTCACAATTTAATCTGTGATGTTTGAATTTTTTTTAACTATGCACATGTCTTGTCTATTTTAAAAATATCTAGTTTAAAAATATAAAATAAAAAAATGTATCTCCAGTCCAGCTTCCTGCTAATGCACACCATGGGAGGCAGTTCCTTTCACATACATGGGATACCTGGATCAAGTTCATCTCTCCTGGCTTCAGCCTGGCCCAGCATTGACTGCTGTAGGCATCTGGGGACTGAACCAGTAGATGGAAGATTCTGTCTCTGTCTGTCTCTCTCCCTCTGTGTGTGTGTGCGTGTACATGTGCGCACACACGTGCTGTGTATCTGCCATTCAAGTAAATAAAAAGAAAGAAATTTTAAGTAGGTTTTAAAAAACCTGCTTTTGCAGCCGGCACCGTGATCACTTGGCTAATCTTCTGCCTGCAGCACCAGCACCCCGGGTTCTAGTCCCAGTTGGGCGCCAGATTCTGTCCCGGTTGCTCCTCTTCCAATCCAGCTCTCTGCTGTGGCCTGGGAAGGCAGTGGAGGATGGCTTAGGCCCTTGGGCCCTGAACCCACATGAAAGACCAGGAGGAAGCACCTGGCTCCTGGCTTCGGATTGGCACAGCATGCCAGCCATAGTGGCCATTTGGGGGGTGTACCAATGGAAAGGAAGACCTTTCTCTCTGTGACTCCCTCTCTCTCTCACAGTCTAACTCTGCCTGTTAAAAAAAAAAAAAAAAAAAAAACCACCTGCTTTTGCTAAACTCACCTCACCAGAGATGATCTTTTTCTTTCTTCTAGATTTATTTATCTGAAAGGCAGGGAGACGTGCTAGCCACAGCCAGCACTGGGACAGGCCAAAGCAGTAGCCAGGAACTCAATCTGGGTCTCCAACATGGGTGGCAGGGACCCAAGCACTGGAGCCATTACCCATTGCCCACTGGCAGGAAGCTGGAATCAGGAGAGGAATTGGGATTTGCATCCAGGGACTCTGATGTGAGATGCCAGTGTCCCAAGCAGCATCCTAATTGTTAAGCCAAATGCCTGCATCACCCCCAACCCTCCCCTCGAACATCTTATTAACCGTAAGTATCTTCAGTCCTTCTCTTAGCTGATCCTTGTACAGGGTATGACTACCACCTACTACATCATCATTTTCTAATCCTCCTTTCTGCAGTATTCTTTCCTCTTCCTTCTTCTGGTATCCTCCGTGCATACCATCTGCTACTCCATCTTACCTACCAATGCTTCCAAAACAGCTCCAGGGTCTTTCCTCTCCTCTCTACCACCGATTGTCTTAATTCAAACCCTCAGGATCTCTGCTGGCCTCCTGACTGACCTCCCTGCCTTCAGTGTCAATCTGTTCAAATCCATTCTCCCCATTACTTACAGAACTGTCATTTGAGGAATGCAAACCACAACTAACCTTCACATTCAAGTCTCACTGAATGATTCCTGAAGTTCTTTACTTTTCGCCTGACTTCCAGAATCATCCTTGTGCTCTCCAGGAACCACAGTATTGTAACTTTTGTTTTATGATAAAAACTCCTCACTCCTAACCCTTGGTGGTCAGTTCCTTGAATGGAGGGACCGAGTTTTCAGTCATCTTGTTAATTCTGTTTTAAGTGTCTGGCATTTGGTGGGTATGACAGTTAACCATACATGCCAAGCTGGCTAGGTCACGAAGTACCCTGATGCTTGGTCAAACATCCTGGGTGCTTCTGTGAGGCTGTTTGGGATGAGATGTACAGTTAAACTGGTGGACTCCTGAGTAAGGCAGATGGCCCTTCACAGTGTGGGTGTGTGTTATGTGATCACTTGCAGACCTCAGAGAACAGAATGCCGGCCTCCCTCGGCAAGAGCAGTCTCCAGAAGACTACCTTTGGCCTAGGACTGCAACTCCGTCTTCAGTCTCCAGCCTACCAGCCTCCCCCATCAGATTTCGGACTAGCCAGCTTCCACAATCTCATGAGCCAACTCTTCCAAATTAATCTGTGCACGTGAGCATGAGTGCACATGCACACACAAGCACAACATCCTGTTGGTTCCATTTCTCAGGAGAAACTGACTAAACAGTAGGCATGCAAAAAACGTTCCTCAAATTAACGAAATTAACAAAAGTAACGGGCTCTGCTTTTTGCTTTTTTCTGCTTTTTTTGTTTTTCTTTCACCTAAGTTACAAATAAATGTCTATGAGAGGATTTACTTTAACATATTTTTATAAATCACTCACCAGTTTTAAGTCAACATAAATGTGTTAAGTTAAAACAACATATACACTATCAATTTAAGAACTAGGGAAACTTGAACATATGTTAGGTTTCATGTTACAAATACTTTTAAAAGAAGGAAAAGCACTGACTGGTCAGGTAATAAAAACAGTTAAAATCTCAAGCAATACTACGTAGAGAAATGACTTCTTAAGCCTTCAAAAGAATCATAGCTGCCTTAAAAAGAATAGTGTAGCTCAATGTTTTTAAACAGATAATTTTGTTTGTTACTTTAAATTTCAGAAGTACATTCCTGTAGAAACTAAAAAATACCTCTGACACAAAATCCTTATGTGAGAAAATGGTCTGGTCAAAATATATTACTCTTGAGCCTTTTTTGTGAATTTTCATACAAATAAAATGTCAAATAGAAGTAACTTCAACACATGCACAGATAAGAAAATGATAACCTAATATGGAATAAAACTAAATCAGAACTTCCAAGTTATCTGCCAAGTCCTGACTCTGGTTTCTCTGCTTCTCGCAACAGGGGTGGGTGTTAATGATGTCATTAACTGCTGCAGAAGAAACAGGGGCCCGAACACAGGTCTTGGCAGAAAATAAACACCCTCTGAGTTTACCTTCAGATTTTAAGTAAATACAAAAATTATTTATAGAGTGTCTGTCCAATGCAGTTCCTGCCCTAAAGGGATAAGTTAGATTTTTTAGTTCCCGTGTTTTCAGCTGTATTCCAAAAATAAAGGCTAACAACCTCTGCTCTTAAAAGGCACAAATTAAGATTGTGTCTGCAGACAAGAACAACTGAGTGGCCAAAAATGGTAAGTTAAAAAAAAATTAAACTGGTAATAGGATATGTATAACCATGTAACAAATTTTTAGTATTTGTTAGAGTATAATTACTCATTAATCATCCATTAGTATTTCATTTTACCTCTCAAGTAAATGCTATTTTGTGCTTGTAGAAGCTATCTTTAAAGATACAGAATACTATCCCAGAAAAATGAAAATTGACATCTAATTTAATAGCAGTTAAGATCAGAATTTGTTAATCATTTTAATATTCTGTGAGAAAGAACATACACATGTAAACTTAACTCTCACCTTGTCCAGTTGATCTTGAAGACTAGTCGACGCTTTATAACCGAGCTGTAAGAGCATCGCTTCTGCGGCATTCTTCTTGGCTATCTTTTTATTAGGTCCTGTTCCTGTAGCAACTTCATTGCCTACCTTGACCTGGTAAGATTAAAGGACAACACTGAAGGATAGTTTGGTAAAAGGGACTCCTTACCTTACAGAGCAATGCATTCTATTCCCTAGCATTCGAAAATAAAACAATTCAGTCCAAAATAAAAACAGTAAGAAAGATACCATTTATGTAATTATATATGTAGACACACACACACAAGTGAAAATACACACGGGAAAACGGTCTCAAAATGTCAATGAGGGGTTATCTCAGGATAGTAGATTTTTCCATCCATACATATTTATATGTCATTTAATTTTTTAAAACCTTAAATTAGTATTATTTGTCAAAGCAGAAAACTAAAATTTAATGAATTAATGTTATGACTATATTCAGTATTCCTTATTTTAATTAAAACATTGAAAAGTCTTCCATTCATATCCATGTCATTTATAATAAAGTTCAGAATGCATCCCAAGTTTACAAAGATTTATAAAGTAGTCCCTGAAGAGAACTGATACACAAAGATTAGTACAATATTGTTGTTAGTAGCAGAGGACTCCAAGACAAAATGGGGTATGCAACTCAACCCTACAATTTTCCAGCCGTGCCAATTTGTGCAAATTATTCAACTTCTCTAATCTTTGGGATTTCATCAGTAAAACAAGAGTATCAACTACCTCACAGTGTTGTTTTGAAAATTAAGCAGGATAATGTTTGTAAGCCAGTGTTTAATCAGTAATTACCCAATAAATAGTAACTTTTTATCAACAGAACTATTCCACAGTTATCTTTTGTGAGCAATTTACATATGTATAGTATTTAAATATACATCAAACACCTTACAGTAACACATACAGTCTATGAGTTACATCATGCTGTCTTAGAGATGCAAGCACTAAGAAATAATAAAAACAGAAGACACAAATTAATAAAGAAAAAAAGGACAGAACTACAAGGAGAAATTGAAAATACACAACTATAGTGGGATTCGTTTTTATACATTGGTTTCATTTAAGTGATTGAACAAGCAAACAATTAATCATGACTTTGAAATTAAACCATATAAATCAAATATAATCTGACGGAGAAGTCCCCGTTGAGATCAGAAAATGTTTTGAATAAAAAATAGTGAAAATATATGAAAACTTGAAGGACACAGCTGAGGGAAAGTCTAAAAGCTGCAACAGCTTATAGATGTTATGGTCTAACATCCATCTCAGGAAGTGATAAACACAAAACAAACCTGGAGAATAAGGACAAGAGCAAAAATTAAGGAAAGAAAAAACCAACCACAAAAGAGAAGTTAAAAAGTCAACAGCTTGTTCCCTGAAAACACTAGTAAAATGATAAACCAAAGGTTAAGACTAATCAAGAAATAAGTAAGACATAAATAACAGGAAAGGGATCACCACTGTTTCTGCACTATTACAAATTAATAAGGAAGACTGAGAAAAATTTTAAGCTAACTGATAAATGTTTAGATAAAATGGAACATTTTCTAAACAATATAAATTACCAAAATCACCACAGAATAAGCCTGTAACTAAATAGGACTATAAGAGATAAATAAATTAAAATCTAATTTTCAAAAACTTTTCCACAAGGAAATTTGAGTTTCTCCAGTAAGTTCTATCCAATATTTAAGGGAGATTTATGATAGTCTTACACATAATCACCCAAAAACAGAAAAAGAGGGCCCAGTTCCCTGTTTTTTTATGAGGCATCACTTTGATTTTGAAATTCAACACAAACAGTACAGAAAGGAAAATTACAGAATAGTTTCATTCATGAACACAGATGCTGTGTTTTAAATAATAAAGAAGTATATAAAAAGAAAAAGAATCATGACAAAGTTGGATTTATTCCAGAAATTCAAAGTTGGCTTATCTCTTGAAACTCAAACAAAATCAGTCCATAAAGCGGGATGCACAGCAGACTCATAGAATGGCAGATGTCCTAAACAGCACTCTGGCCTCAGAATCAGCCCTTAAGGCATGTGGATCCGGCTGAAAAGCCCATGAGAGTATTTCAGGCATGGAAAGCCAGGACACTCTGCCAAAAAAAAAAAAAACCTAAATGAAGGATCTCCACGCATGAGATCCCAATGGAAGGAACAGGTCATCAAAGAAAGAGGTACCTTTCTCTGAAGGGAGGAGAGAACTTCCACTTTGACTACCACCTTGTCTAAATATGATCAGAGTCAGTGAACTCAAAAGGCTTCCATAGCCTTGGCATCTCACGACAAGAGCCTAGGGTGATTATTGACGCCATAAACAAGAGTGTCAATTTGTTAAGTCAACAACAGGAGTCACTGTGCACTTACTCCTCATGTAGGATCTCTGTCCTTAATGTGCTCTACATTGTGAAGTAATGCTATAACTAGTACTCAAACAGTATTTTTCACTTTGTGTTTCTATGTGGGTGCAAACTGTTGAAATCTTTACTCAATATATACTAAACTGATCTTCTGTAAAGAGAATTGAAAATGAATCTTGATGTGAATGGAAGGGGAGTGGGAGCGGCAAAGGGGAGGGTTGCAGGTGGGAGGGAAGTTATGGGGGGGGAGCCATTGTAATCCATATGCTGTACTTTGGAAATCTATGTTCATTAAATAAATGTTAAAAAAAATCAGTCCATAGAATTTGCTATAATTAATATAGAGGAGCCAAACCCAGATGGTTATCCTAATAAGTGGACCATGTGATAAAATTCAACATTCATTCACAATGCAAATTGTCAGCAAACTAAGATAAGAAAGGAATTTCCATAGTATGCTACAAAAATCAGCAAACATTATACTTCACATGGAAACTTTGACATTAGAAACAAGACATGGATTTCCCTCTATCAACCCTACTATTCAACATTTTACTGTATAGCTTAGACAAAGCAATAGGACAAGAAAAAGAAAAGGTGTAAGAATTAAATGGGGGGGGGGGAATCTGTGATTACTTAAAGATAGGATATTTATATATGAAATCCAAGAAATTCTTTGGATAAATTTTAAGAACTTATGAAAGTGTAACAAGCTTTCTATAAAATGTTGTATATAAAAATCAACTGTATCCCATCAATATTCAAGTAGAAAAAAAATTAAAAGATACCATTTATATTCAATGAAAATGAAATACTTATATTTACAAGACTACTACACACAATATAATGAACCTTATTGAGAAAAAATAAGAACCTAATAAATAGAATAATATATCATGGTCTTTTATTAAATATAATGGTAGTACAATGGTATCAGTTATCTCTAAATTGACCTGTAAATTCAATGAACTTCAATCAGAATTTCATATTATTTTTCAATACTTGACAAGCTGATTCCAAAATCTGCATGGTGATGCAAAGTGTTAAGAAGAGCCTTATGAGATGCGTGTATTCACTTAGATGTCTAAACTTATAAAGTTAACACAAAAGATAAATTTCACTGCATTAAAATGAACTACATCTGTTAATCAAAAAGCACTATTAAATAAAGAAATGAGGAAAGTCAGACACCAGGGCTCACATCCATAATATGTAGTTGACTCCTTTAAATTGGTTTTTCAAAAAGTCAGTTAGAAAATGAGCAAGAGAGCTGAACAAGCAATTCATATCTGGAAAGCTAGACTGTTTTACCAGATGCCACTGTGCTTTGCTTAAAAAACAAAATCAGAAGGCTTCAACAGCTTCATGCCACTTTAACAAGATTGCTCAGTGACAGTAACACTTTGTTACAGCAATGAATGAATACGTGGTAGAACAGTATCTAGTTTTAGATATTTGGCATGATACTTCTAGTCATACTTTGCTTTTTTGGTTCTTGTGTAAGATCATAATATTAGTTATTCCACTTTTCCCAGAAAATAACAGATTCCTCTCTAGCATCCACACTTGAGTTTTGTTTGCCATTTATTCTTACACCATTACTTGGCATTGTATTTGTGTTACTATTTCCATCACTACTTTTAAGCTTCAGTGAACCAACCACTTTTCAGGAATTGGGGACATAAAAGGAAATGGTTAAAACAAGATACATATTTAACAAACATGAGCAAAATGCAAAGTATATGAAACTGTACTCTTCAACACAGCTTTAGTCAAGACAAACTAAATGACCGTTCTTAAAGCATGTGAAACTGTGAAAAGGTATACATTACAGAATTTCTGTAACAATGCTCACATGTTGCACACTTCAAATCTGTGAAATGCTTTTGAAATACTTCATTGCCTTTATTCTGAAACCAGAAATTACCGTATTGTGACAAGTTAGAAGTAATCTGTGGCCCTCAGTCTGAAAAGCACCTATTCAGCAGTCACAGCAGATCCTTGGAGCTAGACGAACACACGTTACCTACCACAGTAACGTTTGCTAGCACCTGACCCCAACAAGACAGGCTCTAGGGATAAAAGGCTTGACTCCCTGGCTAGAGTTGCCTCTGCTATCTGCTATCTTTTCTAGTGGTTGGTTTCTTCCCTAGTGTCACCAGCCCCTACGTTGTTGCTAGAATGCCTGTTAGCGAAAATCTTGGGTCAGCTGCATCAGAAGTTTCCTCTACTGCTCTGACAGCTGAGACTTGCCAAAGTAAACAGAAGCAAAAGATTACTTGAGCAAATATAACTGCATAAAACATTTCATCTGTTTTTGCATGCTATACACACCTCACTCAATCTCATCCAGTTTTTCTGCGGCTTCACCACTCTCATTTATCTACCTATGACTGACATCCTTCAGCTCCAGGCTCCTACTCCTGGGCTTGGAAGCAGTAATGCTATCCTACCTTTGCATTCACCCTCTATCTGTACATTCCAGATTTCCATCTGGTCTACTCTTGATACATTCAAGACTTATTTCTAGAATTAATCCCAGGATAATTTTCCCATTCATTTACCTCTTTCCTCACATAAGCTTTTTTGTTATATTATGTCCCCAACACCACCATCACTTTATTTGAAATGCAGAGACAAAGAGAGATCTTCCATCTACTAGTTCATTTCCTAAATGCCTCCAACAGCCAGGTCTAGATCAGGTGGAAGCCAAGATCCCAGAAGTTAATCCAGGTCTCTCACGTGGGTAGCAAGGACCCAAGTACTTGAGCTATCATCTGATACCTTCCCAGGATAGGCAATAATGAGAAGCTGCATTGGAAGCGGAGGAGCCAGGACTGGAACTGGCATTTTAACTGCTGTGCCAAATACCCACTGCTCACACGAGCTTTTATAACTACATGGGTCAACAGTTTGTAAGTAGTTGTCCCGAAGTAATTTGTTAGTACTGAAAAGACCACACTGCTACATGACCTTCATTCTCTGACACACACAATGGTTACTAAAAATATCACTTTGTTAGTGAAGTTAAGTATATGTAAGTAAATTTCATAAATCATCTTCCTAGAAAGCTCACAAATGTTCAAATATTAAAAATAAGAACTTTACATTAAAACTTGACATTAAAATGTCATTTCTATTTGCAAAGAAGCTTAATTATTTTACTACACAATAAATATAACACCAACAGGTTTTCTCTTAAAAATTAAATCATTCACATAAATCAAATCCAATCCTCCAAAAACTAAGAAACATATGGCAGGCATTGGCCTAGTGATTAAGATACTGGTTAGACTCTGACCTCAGAATCAGCCCTTAAGGCATTCGGATGTAGCTGGAAAGGCCCATGAGAGCATTTCAGGCATGGAAAGTCAAGACACTATGACAAAAAATATCCTACAAAGGATCTCTGTGAATGAGACCCCAGTGGAAAGAAGGGGCCATCAAAGAAGGATGAACTTTTCTCTGAAGAGAGGAGAGAACTTCCACTTTGCTTATGGCCTTGTTTAAATACTGATGGAGTTTGTGGTCACAAAAGGCTTCCATAGCCTTGGCAGCTCATGGCAAAAGCCTCGGATGATCACTGACATCATAAATGGGAGTGTTAACTGTTAAATTAACAACAGAAGTCACTGTGCACTTACTCCCCATGTAGGACCTCCATCCTTAATGAGTTATACTATGAGAATTAACTGCAAAACTTGTTCTCAAACAGTACTTTTCACATTGTGTGTGTGTGTGTGTGTGTGTGTGTGTGGCAATCTTTACTTAGTATAGAGCAGGTCTTCTGTATATAAAGTTTATTAAAAATGAATCTTAATGAAGAATGGGATGGGAGAGGGAGTAGGTGGTGGGACGGGAGTGGGGGTAGGAAGATGGGTATGGGGGAAAACCCAGTATATTCCTAAAGTTGTACCTATGAAAATTGTATTCATTAAATTAAGAAAAAAAATACTGGTTAGGACATCAGGTTTAATTTCTAGCTCTGACTTCTGACTCCAGCTTCTGGCCAATGAAGGCCCTAGGAGGCAGCAGGGGATGATGGCTCAAGTGACTGAGGTCCCTGCCACCCATGTGAGAGACCTGGATTAAATTTTGGCTCTTGGCTTGAGCCATGCCTCAACACCAGCTGTGACCCAGCCCCAGCCATTGCAGCCTTTTAGGGGAGTGAATCTGAGTATGAAAGCTTTCTATTTCTCAAAAACATAAACAAACAAACAAAAGACACAAAAAGTTCTGAAATAGTATTTAACAAAATTTAATTCATTATCTTTTACTGAAACATATAAATTGATGAAATTTGATTGATGTATTTTCTAAACAATCTGCAGAACTTAAACAAAGGTAGAAAAATAGTATTATATGATAATCATACAGAATGCTGATATACAATTTAGTCATAATTTTCTGTTTGAAAAATCAAAATACTTCTCTCCAATAAAATGAAAAGCTTTAAGAAATTTGATTTGGAACTGACTTCCCAAATAATGTCATCAGATTTTCTTTTGTTTATCTAGTATATCAACAGAAATCACTGCATCTGTTTTATAGCATACAAAGTTTCTTTCTTGATGATTGATAAAAATGAGTATATTATCTCTAGATATTTGACTTCCACATTCAATTATAATAAATAATAACATTGCTTAAGTAGTTTACAAAAGCCTTTACTTTGATAAAGTTGCTGTAATACTGTAATGAATCCACTGGGGCTTCCAGAAAGGGAAAAAACAATATGAATTCAGTGTGAAAACATTTAAAAGCACAGCCAAATGTCCCCATTTAACTAGAATGTTTATGAATACCCATAACATTGAAGCTGGCCTAAGATACTCTAAATTCCTCTTTCAAAAGGAGCACTCAAAATACTCCATAGAAAAGAGATTGTTTAACTAAAGGCCAAATCCCATTTATATTCCTAATGTATATATAAAATTTACATGATTTTTTTTAATTTAAGCTTGAGGTTCAAAGAAAACTTCCTAGAATTCTTGTTAGAAATGTAAGATAGCAAATGGTAACTACATTCTCCCAAGTGAAAATACTAGAACGCTGTTCTGGGTCCAGATAACATCTAGACAATGACATGTTTACTGACCATAGAAGAATTCTTCCTCTTTTGTTATCTGGATTCCCAGCAGTAGTTTATCTGTGATTACAACATAAGTTGACATCTCCAACAAAAGCCAAAAATACAAGCTGTAAGTTTGGAGGCAGATAACAAATATACATTAAATATGTATTAAAGCTCTATTATGTGCCAATACACTGGCACTGTGGCACAGTGGGTTAAAGAGCTGACCTGAAGCACCGGCATCCCATATGGGTGCCAGTTCTAGTCCTGGCTGCTGCTCCTCTTCTGATCCAGCTCCCTGCTATGGCCTGGGAAAGCAGTAGAAGATGGCCCAAGTCCTTGGGCCCCTGCACCCGCGTGGGAGACCTGAAAGAAGCTCCTGGCTCCTGGCTTCGGATCGGCACAGTTCTGGCTGTTGTAGCCAACTGGGGAATGAACCAGCAGATAGAAGACCTCTCTCTCTGTCCCTACCTCTCTCTCTGTAACTCTGTCTTTCAAATAAATAAAATAAATCTTTAAAAAAAAAAAAATCTCTATTATTTACAAACCACTGTGTTGAGTATCATGAGATAAAGATATCTGGAGACTGTAAATTAGAAGGAAAGGCAAAACTTAGCTATGCATGAAAAGTTATATATATGAGATACCATATATATCATATGAGGTATCATATGTGTAAACCAAAATGTCTGCCACATGATCAGCACTTAAGAAATACCTGTTGATTTTACCTGAACTCAATGAGAATTGAGATCTTTAGGTGGGTTGGACTACAAAAAGTTGATCTGACAAACCAATTATTTTAAAAACCAATTTGAGGACCATAAGGAGGTTTTAACTAGATGTTAGATGATTCCTTCTTTTTTTTTTTTTTTTTTTTTGGTGACAGGCAGAGTGGACAGTGAGAAGGAGAGAGAGAGAAAGGTCTTCCTTTGCCATTGGTTCACCCTCCAATGGCTGCCGCGGTCGGCGCGCTGCGGCCGGCGCACCGCGCTCATCCGATGGCAGGAGCCAGGTGCTAGGTACTTTTTCCTGGTCTCCCATGGGGCGCAGGGCCCAAGCACTTGGGCCATCCTCCACTGCACTCCCGGGCCACAGCAGAGGGCTGGCCTGGAAGGGGGGCAACCGGGACAGAATCCGGCGCCCCGACCGGGACTAGAACCCAGTGTGCCGGCGCCGCAAGGCGGAGGATTAGCCTGTTGAGCCACGGCGCCGGCCCGATGTTAGATGATTCTAATGAATCATATCTACTGTGAGAAAAACTCACGTTTTTAAAAGAGATACACACTAAGTAAGTAAGATTGAAATGACATGTAGTTAGAAATTAGCTTTGCAGTACCTCAAGAGAAAAAGGGAGAGAGGGAGGATAGAAAAATCAATAGGTAGATCAAGTGTGGCAAAAACCTCAGTAATTATTGGGTTTGAGTTATGGACATACTGGGGGTCCATTATGCTATTCTTTCCCTACCTGTGAATATGTTTGGCATTTTCATAATAAAAAATTAAAACAAAGGTTTCTTCAGCACTGCAGTTTAGATTGGCAAATGAAGATGACAAGGAGGATTAGAAGAGGAGAGCATGCTAGGCATTCCACCGCATTCTCATCCACATCCATCTGCCAATACACTCACAACCATTCTTGTGACACAATGCACCAGGTACCTCCCTTAGCAACTCTGAGTCCTCCATCCCCCACCATGGTCAGCTACCCAGCTTGTTCTCTTTCTCTAAGTTTCCTGATAGCCTACAACTCATGCTGTTGGCCCTGCTCCATCTACTATATCCATGCTTCTAAATTTTGCTTGTATTTCCATTTGTCTCCAATTCTCAGGAGTTAACAGACGCAGGCTGCGGCTAGAAAATGTAACACAAAAA
This sequence comes from Sylvilagus floridanus, assembly GCA_949820135.1. NCBI lineage: Eukaryota > Metazoa > Chordata > Mammalia > Lagomorpha > Leporidae > Sylvilagus > Sylvilagus floridanus. The sequence goes on from OX463241.1 coordinate 101,340,095, forward strand.
GCCAAGAGATAGGTATGAAATGATAAACTCTGGGGTAAATAACCTGTGTGAACTCACAGACCCTCCAAAAACCCACTTTGTCTATTCTAACACGTCCTTGACACTAGAATGTTTCCACAGAGTTGATAGGAGGTGGGCCTGGAGGGAATCAATGCTTTCATGTGTAGACACAGTTTTACTTTCTGCTTTCAGTTCAAGTTTGTCTTCCCCCTATATCGCTATTCCAACATGGGGATTTCTTTTTTCTTTTAACTTTTTATTAGTTTTTAGCAGATTCAATGTGATTTGTAGATACAATTCTAAGAATATAATGATATTTCCTCCCTCCCTTTGTCCCTCTGCCCCCTCTCCCTCCCACCCTCCTTCCTTCTCTATTTTTTTAGTTTTTGAGAAAATATATCTTAAATTTACATTACAATAAAAAGGTTAATACTTCACCAAATAATAAGTTTAACAAGTAAAAAAGTAAAAAAACCAAGTTTAGTGGGAATATAGACAACAGCTATAAACAATAATTGAATGGAAAAATGACCATTTCACCCATATAGAGTAAATTTTAAAATAATCACAGATCATTAAAACTATAGTAAGTATACATTTCTTAACCACTGGTTTGAAAATGTCTAAATGTTCAATAGTTTTCTAAAATTCTAATATGAAGGTTAGAAATACCTGCATCACAAATTCCCGACGTCGAGGCATTCCCCTTTCTGAAAGCAAAACATAATCTGGCTCCTTCTCCTTTTTGGCCTGTTGGATTTGAGCCAGGCGGCTAATGGGGTTCATTCCTTGACCATATTCTGGTCCAGCCTAAAAAATAATTTAAGAAACGGTCTCAAAATATGCTTATAAAACTTGTTCTTATGTTCTTTAAAAAAAAAAAAAACTAGTGGTTTGCCCCACCACCCCAATATCTCAAAATTATGACTGAAGAAGATAAGTCAGAGTGATTTATGAAGATTTAGGGACAAATAAATCATAAAATATATCTGTAACTAAGACTCCTATGGAGTTTGAGGCTCAGGGGTATTACTGGTAAGTTGGGTCAAGTATGCTTCTAAAACTTAAGTAGTCTTCAGTATAACATAGTTGCTTCAAAGCTTCTGCGCTTCAAAAAATACCAAATAGAACATAAGAAGAAAGCTATGACTTAGGAGATATCTACGATACATATAACTAAAAAGATATATATCCAGTATCTAAAATATACATATTTTTAAACTCCTAAAAAAGTATTAAGAAGACAATCTAAAAGGAAAATGCACAAAAGAGATGAAAAGATATTTTACAGAAAGAAACATGAACATATAATCCACCTCATTAGGATTCAGGAAATGCATGTTAAACCACAGAGAGATACTATTTCACACCAACCAATTTAGCATAAATTTAAGTCTAACAGCCCCAACTGCTAAGAATGGGAAATAGCAATTCTTATATAAAACCAACTGTGGTATAAATTGGAAAACAATTTGGCAATGTCTAGTAAGGCCTAAAATGGTATATTTTATCACCCAGTAGCCTATTTCTAGGCACATAAACACCCTACAAAAATGTTGCCAAGGAGCAAGCGTAGTGGCACAGCAGGTAAAGCCGCCAACAATTTCACATGGGAGCATTGCTTTGAGTCCTGATTGCTCTGGCTTCACTTCCAAACCAGTTTCCTGCTAATATGCCTAGGAAGGCACAGAAGATGGCCCAAGTACTTGGGTCCCTACAACCATCTAGGGGACTAGGATGGAGTTCCTGGTTCCTGGCTTTGGCCTGGCCCTTCCCTAGCTATTGTACCCATCTGGGGAGTGAACCAGTAAACAGAAGATCTCTCTTCCCCCACCTCCACTCCTTTCTTCCTCTCTTCCCTCTGTCCCTCCCTCTCTCACTCTGCATTTCAAATACATAAATAAATTCCTTTCTAAAAAAGAAAAGTGTCACTCAGGTATGGTAGGCTCAAATGTACAGAAATATCAATTGCTACATTCACTGAAATAGAAAAAAGAACTAGAAATAACTTAATTGATCACTGATAAAAGAACAGATTACAGTATATTTGCACAATGAAATGGTATAAGCAGTAAAAAGAATGAAGTATCGCTACATGCATGAAAATGAAAGAATTTCAGACAAATAATAAGTAAAAAAAAGCACAGAATAATGCATATAGTATTATATAATTTATATAAAGCCCACTAAAACTATAAAACACTGATGAAATTAAACAAGATCTAATAGAGGCACATGATGTTATGGACCAGAAGATTAAATATAGTTAAGATGGGTTTATAAATGTATGCATATTATCAAAAATAGTATATTTTAAATATGTACTGTTTAATACCTCAACAAAGCTCTTTTAAAAATATAACCAGCTAATGTATTTTTGAAAAACAAACAGGATGGGGATGGCATTGGAGCACAGTGGGTAAGCTGCTGCTTGCAATCTGGCATACCATATGGGTACCAGTTCCAGTCCCAGCCATTCCACTTCCAAACATGGGAAGGCTGCGGAAGATGCCTTCCTGGGCCCCTGCACCCACTGCACCCACATGAGAGACCTGAAAGAAGCTCCTGGCTCCTAGTGTCAGCCTGGCCCAGCCCCAGCAGTTGTGGCCATTTGGGGGTGAGCCAGTAAGTGGAAGATGTCTGTCTCTCCTTCTCTCCCTCTGAAATTCTACCTTTCAAATAAACAATCTTTAAAAAAGAAAAACAAGAATAAGGTAGGAAACGGTGACACAAAACTAATGAGAGTAGTTGCCTGTGGGAGAAAGCATGAGGATGCGACTGAAAATAGGCTTACGGAGAGCTTCAACCTCATTGAAAAATGTTCTGCACTTGAGTTGGGCAGCAGCTCTTACTTACCATTTAATTAGTATGTTTGTCAATTCATATACAAGTTTATAAATATGTTATGCATGCATTACTAAACACAAAACCCTTTGTAAATCAAGTACTCTGCATGTGAACTAATTTTCTTCATATATTTTTCCTAGAAATGAAGGTTTGTAAGTAGTCTGTAGCCAAAACTTTCCTTTAACCTGTGAAGATTTATTCTTATGCAGCTAGTAATTTAAGGGTAACCACTATGCTACAGACTATACGTTACACTGAACTTACATAAGAATTAGCTTTCCCCTGTAACCACTGTACTCAGAGTCAGTACTGACAACATCTACTTAGGTGCCACAGGTACAGCCTTCAAGTCAGACCCTTCAAGGTCTTTTAAACTATGTTTAGGATTTTGGATTTTTTCCAAAGAGCACCATTTAACTACTAAAAACAGAGGCACAGGCAGACAAGTATCTGCAAAATATTATACTTTTTAAAAGATAATTTGTCAAGAGTATTGTAGGGAGGCCAATTAAAACTTTACTGTAGCTGTTGAGACAAGAGACGATTTTGAGCTGGAGCAAGACAATGGCAGAAGGGATGGAAAGAAAGGACATAACTGAGGAAATATTTAGGCAACGGAACCAAAAAGACTTAATGATTTATGGGATCTCAGGGGTAGGAGAGAAGTGAAAAATGACTCCCAGCTTTTTGTGTCAGCAGACGGATGGTGGTGCCAGTCACTTCCACTAAGTTAAGGAATGCAGAAAGAAAAAGGGGTTTAAAAGGGAACATGATGAGTTTTGGACAGAGTCTGACATGCCTGTGAAATATTACATGAAGATGTCTAATAAGCAGTGGAGAGCATAAGAGAGTACTGAACCCCTAGAAGAAGAGCAGCCTAGTGAAAGACCAAGAGGAAGAAGACCAAGAATTTCACTTCCACAGCAGAGATCTTGAGCTTTTAATAAAATACTGGTTTCTACTTCAATTTATATGCCCCCAAATAAAAATAAGTCATCCAGAGAGTGAAGAAGGAACAATGAGAAATAAATAGCGATGATAATTAGTAAGTCTAAGAGCCCAGTGAAAAGATAAAGACAAGCTTTCAGTCTGGCTCCAGAAGGAGTACGCCTTGTACATGAAGATGTTCAAATAAATATGTATTTCCAATGGTATGTTGTCATCATTCCTGTTTAATTTGACTCTCTCATAAGAATGTCTGTAATTTCCAGAGAAACTGTAGTTGGCATGGATTCCAATGACAAAGAATCAGATGCATAAATCCAATCAAATAAAGAAACCAAGTCATTTTTATTGTTCTCAGAATTCTATCATTTTAACTACTTGCTACCTTGACAATTAAGTTATTTCTTGGACTTAAAGTCTTAGATTACCAAACCACAAACTGGTAAGCATTGTCTGGTAACAGCTGAAAACAAGAAATTTTATCTATAACACTGAAAGACTTCTTTAAAGTCTTATAGAAGAAAACTACATTTAAAATAAAAAGACAATAAAGGATATAAACCCAAAGATACTATCAGGGCAGTTGTACAAGTTTACAGGATAACACTACAGGGTAAATCTCAAACTCTGAAAAAGGTTCACAAATAACCAGTTTCAACTGGGAACCGTAGTCAGACTTGAAAGGATCCAAAATATATCTTTAAGGGGCCGGTGTTGTGGTGTAATGGGTAAAGTTGCCACCTGCAGTGCAGCATCCCATATGGGTGCCGGCTCAAGTCCCGGCTGCTCCACTTCCAATCCAGCTCTCTGCTATAGCCTGGGAAAGCAGTAGAAGATGGCCCAAGTCCTTGGGCCCCTGCACCCGTGTGGGAGACCTGGAGGAAGCTCTTGGCTCCTGGCTTCAGATCAGTGCAGCTCCAGTCATTGTGGCCATCTTGGGAGTGAACTTGCAGATGGAAGACCTCTCTCTCCCTGCCTCTGAGTCTCTGAAACTCTGCCTTAAAACAAATAAATAAATCTTTTAAAAATATGTATCCCTAAATAGAGAGGGCCTCATCTGTAAGATGGGGATAACAGCTCCTCACAGAGTGATCAAGAGGGTCACATGAAACAAACTATTATTATTTTAAATAAAACCAAGGCAAATCATTGAATAGTTTCACTTTTTCTATTGAATATAAGGAAGTGAAGGCCACAAATGTGTAAGTCATACAAGGAAGTGAGGAAAATGCTCAAAATCAAGATACTGTTCCAAGCTGATCCATTTATTGACACATTATAATCATGATCATCACACTTAAAATTTGTCTACATTCCATTTCATTATATGCATGTTGCTTTCTCAAAAGAATCCCATTTCAGAGGACATCGATAGGCTGATTTTACATAATGCCAAGTGTGATGGATGTGAGGACAGAATGCAAGGAAAGTGGGGGAGGAGCACGGGTAGTTTCCCTCAAGAGGCCAATTTTAAGCTGAAATCAGAGTGCTGGATGGGAAGGAAGTTATGGAACAAGATGCTTATAGACTGTGAACAGTAGCCAATAACCCAGAATTCAAAATGTGTCTCTTGTTCCCCACTTCCAGGAAATACTACTTAAACAAAAATGTGCTCCTAACAGCTATACTTAAAACAAAAGTCAGATTTTCATCCCACTACAGAAATGCAGATTGTCTCCAGTGTGATAACTTATTATTTTTAATTCATTAAGATTAGACTTAGCTTAAAAGAGCAGAGGGAAGTTATAGATTTATAGTTAGCTACAGATTTTATACATTAAAAAATATAAGTAAATAAAGCATGGACACATTCATCTACATATGAAATGTGACAGAATTAGATAGAAAATATCACTACTTAATATTTAGTGAGTACTTACTATTTCCATTGTTACTACTAATAATTAGTAATAATTACTAATGTATTCTGGGCATTTTTCAACTCAGACTTAAAACAATCTTATGAAGCAAGAACAATGATTATTCTCACTTTATAAGTGAAGAAATGAAGGATTACGAAAGTTAAGTGACCTCTTCAGGTTCACAATCAAACTGGACTCCAAAGGCCATGCTCTTCACGCTCAGTCCTACTCCCTGCTGTGTGGTTAGAGCTCATGAATGAAAGCCAGGCCTCTGCGGCATCACGGCGATGTGTGCGTGGTGAGTGGATCTACTTGGCATTTACTTTCAGCCTACCTCTCCTATGTCTGCAGTTCTTACATATGATGCAGAATGCTGTATCAGGGAACACTAAACACACATTTTCTTCAAAATGAAGTCATATCAGTATTCATTTATAAAAAAACAAGTTTCTTATGTATTTATTTGTATATCTATGTATGTATGTGTTTTTAAATAAAGCAAACATCCACCAGATCACTGCACGATCTAAACGAAAGAAAAGTCAGCAAGGATGAAATACATTTCTTATCGCTGATCCTTGATTTGCAGAGCCTGATCAGAAGTCTGCTGAGTAAGTAATGCCGGCAGACAACTGAAACGCTGACAACTTAAGGCTTCCTCTAGAAAGAAAGAGCTCTAGCTCCATGCAGATCGAGTACGCACGGGCACTGTGCTGCAGTACACACTGACTCAGCTCATTCCTCTGATTTTTGTAAATAAAATCTGATCCAGTAAAACAAATAGACACAACATCTTGAAAAGCTGTGTGCTCTGTATTCTTCTTTGGCAAGGTATATACGCATGAATGAATGGAAATAAAATAATAACCATCTACCTCATAATGGATGCTATGAGGATCAACTGTAATACAGCACGCAAAGCACGGGCCTGCTGCTGTCACTGCTGTACTATTACTCAGTGACTGCTCTGCATCTTGTTACCATTTCATGACATTGTGAGAAGTTACTGTAAAGCAGTGGTCTGAGCAGAAAGGACAAGTGATGAGAGACCAGAGTTCAGTTTGTTCCACTAGAGCTGAATAAAAAGTAAGCAAATTTTCTCAACCTGTTTTGTAAAAATTTTAAAACAGGAGATAACATTATCCACCTTATAGGTCATGATGAGGATTATATTACAAGTAACACCAACAGAAAAGCACTTTTTAAATTTTAAAAAGTACTGTAAGTTTCTGAGATAATCATTTTGATGAACATACAGGTACAAAAATATTTAAAAACAAAACAGGGGCTGGCGCTGTTGCACAGCGGGTTAATGCCCTGGCCTGAAACGCCAGCATCCCATATGGGCGCCAGTTTGAGATCTGGCTGCTCCACTTCCAATCCAGCTCTCTGCTATGGCCTGGGAAAGCAGTAGAAGATGGCCCAAGTCCTTGGGCCCCTGCATCCGCATGGGAGACCTGGAAGAAGCTCCTGGCTCCTGGCTTCAGATCGGTGCAGCTCTGGCAGTTATGGCCAACTGGGGAACAAATCAGAGGATGGAAGACCTTTCTCCCGTCCAAGTACTAACCAGGCCCGACCCTGCTTAACTTCCAAGATCAGATGAGATCGGGCGCGTTCAGGGTGGCGTGGCCGTAGAATGGAAGACCTCTCTCTCTCTGCCTCTCCTCTCTCTGTGAAACTCTGACTTTCAAGTAAGTAAGTAAATAAATAAATAAAGAGAGGGAAAGGGAGAGGGAGAGGGAGGGGAGCGGAAGGGAGAGAGAGGAGAGGAGAAGAGAGGGGAGAGGAGGGGAGGGAAGGAGAGAGGAAGGGAGGGAGGGAGGGAGGAAGGAAACAGTGAATTACAGGGCTGTTTAAAGCTAATTGGACCTGAGTTCAGATTTAAATCTTGGACACTGTGAAAAAATAAATAAATAAATAAATAGAACAAATCAGAATTGTCATTAACTTATAGTCACATGTCCTGCCCTGATTCCAGGATTGTATATAATTTACAGGTGCAAGGACTTGCCTTAAGGAACACTTTTTTACCCACAGCTGTGATAACACAATCATGTATCACTAATCAACCAAGGTTTGTCCTAAGAAACATCACCAGGCGATTCTCCTTATGGTGCATACAGTGTATTTCCACAAACCCAGATAATACAGCTGTTTGCACACCTAGGATTGAAGCTACCACATGGACCTAGGTACAACATATCACTGTCCTGGACACTTTAGGCAACTTTGTAACAGTAAGTAAAAGACAGAAGTAAAAATACACACAAAAAGTACAATAAAAATATGAGCCGACAGGCATTTTTCTGCTCCATTATAATCTTATAGGACCACCATCACATATGTGGTCAGTCACTGACTAAAATGTCATTATGAGATGCATGATGATACTTCATGGTAAACTGACCAACTTTTACAAGTACTTACCTTCACTATCGTTTTAGGGCGTTTTTTAAAAAATAATTTTGGCTTTTCCACTACAGGAAGAGGTGGAAGTTTTTTAAGCTCCTGTAGGACAGTGGTTGCAGCACGCTTCTTGGAGAGTTTTTTGCTATTTCCCTCTCCTTCTGCAGAGAACTCTCCCACCGACACTCGTGTAACAAAGCTTTTCATGTGTGGTGGCCCACTTTCTTTAATAACCTATTAAATGCAAGTGAAATATTAAATAACACATAAGCACTAAGATATTCACATCCACATAAAATGATATTAAGACTTATGCCAAAATTACAATATCTCTTTTAAAAAGCTGGTATGAAGGTACTCTATCTGGACGACTCATTTCTGACACTTCTGATGCTTAATGAATTGAAGTTCAAAGAAATCTAACCAAACACATTCAATTCATAATCACAATTGTTTTTATGATTTTAAAACAGACAATTCTAGTTATGGTTTCCTTATGTTGTATAAAAATATAAAATTAAGAACAAAAATACTGTATTAGCTACCATACTACATAAGCCATCTTGAATGACAATTTATATATCATGGTGTACATATACAATTTTCTCCTATGTAACAGTAAAACTTACTCGGGGACAAGGACTCTGTAGTTACAACTCATAAAACTGTCTATGGAAGTCTCACAAAGGCAGCTGACAGATAAAAATAAATTTTGATACAGACCTCAAAGGCTGTTTTACTGAAAGAGATCTTTACACTTGTGACACAGTCTTAAAAAGGAGGCTGATACACCATAAAAATAACCAGCTTTCTGGAGTACTGAATTATGAATCCATCAGCTCTGAATGCTCTTAAATACTGCTTACTACATTCTTTTAAACTACGCCAGCGTTTGGAGAAAAGATGCCTTCCAAAACCTGACTACAAAGACTTCAGCCTCCTTTAGAAGTCTGATCTGTAAAACAGAGCTATTTCACCTGAACAGTATATTGAAATCCTGTCTTCTAACGTTGAGTACTAATTAGGAAAAGAAATGAAACAGCACAGTTTCTTGATAAAATTATAGGAATAAAGAATTCATCATAAGCATTCTTCCCAAGTGATTTAGGTTTCCTGCTTTAAACACCAAAGCTGTTTATTTTAACTACTATGACAGACACCTTCCTTAATTAGAAAAACATCTATATTTTACCAGCAATAGAGAATGCTCTATCCTTAACCTTTCACTGTGCACATTAGATCATATCGTGTATATTAAATATTCTGTACTAAGACCCATTAAAGTCGCCTAGGACTTCTACGACTTGCCATACTCTCTGTACCTATTCACTGTAGCCATTTCCCACAATTCTTGGGTTTATACAGCATCTTTTGATAGGTTTTCTACCTTTTCCCAATCATTTCTTTCTGGGAACAACAGGCTTTAAAGGACAACTCTTACTGCCTTCCTCATTTTGCTCCTTTCAGTCTGTGACGGGTTAGAATTTAGTAACTTGTCAGATCCCTATCCAAGAAGGAAAGCATACAGTCTCTCATTCCAGGTCAATGATCCTGCCAATGAGTCAGATGTGGGAACTTTCTAATAGGTAAGTCTCACACAGTTTGAAGAAAAAGTTTCCTGAAGGATAAAAACTTAGCTGGTTTCTGTCTACTTTCTAGATAAGAGTCGTGAAATTAGTGACTTCTTAACAAGGGAGACATTCGGGGTCAGAGTTGTGAAATAGTGGTTAAAGCCACCATCTGTGATGCCAGGACCCCATAGGGCACCAATTCAAATGCTGACTGCTCCACTTCTGATCCAGCTCCCTGCTAATGAGCCTGGAAAAGCAGCAGAGGATAGTCCAAGGACCTGGGCCCTTGCACTAATGTCAAAGACCTGGAAGAAGCTCCTAGACCCTGGCTTCAGCCTAGTCACTGAGGCCATTTGGGGAGTAAATCAATGGATAACATACCTCTCTCTCTCTCTCTCAAGTAAATCTTTACTTAATTAGTTAATTTAAAAGTTGTCTCTAAAGTTTCATACAATTTTATAAACATATGTCTCATATTTTTCCAATTATAGAGAGGTGCTTCATTATCTCTCAGTGACTGGTGAGTTAAGATTAAAGTTAAGTATATTTTAGCCTTCAGCCAACTAAAAGAAATTGGATATTAACATGTATGTTACTAAATATTAATCTGAATATTTTTAACTTGATCCCTTTTTAAACATCAAACCCTACAGGGTACTACAAATTATCATATACCATAAAATAACTTGCAGGATAAAAACTGAAATATCATGTATACAAATATCTTAATACAGAAAAGACAAAAGAGATCAGCAGAAATCCATGATGTTACCAGCACTTCTACTCTCCCTAGCACCTGTACAATTTCACGACAGTGGGATTGTATATAGAGAAGCACATGAACTCTTGCAGAGCTCTAGCATACTGGTTAATGTTGCTGGCTTACTGAAAATAACCAGAGCAGGGAGTGAAACTGGAAGGTCTCTAGTGAGCACGTACCTCAAAACTGACGGGCATATTTCGCTTCAGAGCAATTTCAAACACTAAGCTGATCTCAGATTTATTTGCGTCTTTGTCATCATCCACTTCTTTTCCAGATTCGCCATTCTACATCATAAAAAAATAGGGTAACACTGAATCTTGGTTCTCCAACAAACTTCACATAATCAAGATTATTACTTCACGTCCATAATCAAGACAGCCTATCTAAAATACAGTAAGAAACAGCAAAGCATAGACTGTATCTAATGGATTCCTGTGGAACCACAGAACATCTAGGGCTTTCTGACAAAAAGCCTGTTACTTGGTTTTTAGTTTTTTTCCTTGAAGGAGAAGCATTTAATGCTCTTTGGGGATCTTTTATTCAGTCACATACTACTCTGAGTTTATCTTACATCCGTAGACCCTGTTCTATTTTAGAGATCCCCACCCTCCTGCCCACACACAATTTCCCCACTCATATTACATCCTGATTGATGAAAATTAAGTTCTAGAAAGAGCACAGGACCCAAACCAGGATGTTGGAGCTCTGTGTCCACACTGGTACTAACTCATTTATTCATTTTATAACACATATCTCTGGAGGACCTCACATACACTAAACATAGTCTAAGTATTAGAGACAAAGGGACAGTATTCCTGCCGTCAAGAAGCTTATTATACAGTGGGGAAACATACAAAGAGTTAAAATGAAAATACATAAAGCAGGAAAAAAAACACCAAAGTTTTCAATTAAAATAAATCTCAAAGCAGGAAGACCAATGGGTTTGGAGAAAGGAGAATTACAAACGTTGAATTGTAGAGTTTGAAATAACTAAGTGGATAAGAAGGTGACTATTCCATCAGACCTGCCTGAACTGGAGATGCTATTTTGAAGGCTATGTAGAAAGCAGCTGATTACTCAAGAGGATCTGCAATATCCTCCTTTGTAAAACAAAGTGGATTCATCTCTTTAAATCCCTTAATTATAGATTAACAGAATGTTATCTATGTTCAAAAAAGGTGGTATTAAATGCAACACACGGGGGCAAACACATTTGATGTGGTGGCCTGTTTCAAGTTCTGGCTCTGCTCCCAATTCCAGCATCCTGGAATGTATACCCTGGGGGCAGGAGATGATGGCTGGGTCCCTGCCACCCACCTAGGAGACTCAAATTGAGTTTCTGGCTGCTAGCTTCAGCCTGGCTGAGTCCTATCTGTTGTAGGCATTTGGAGAATAAACCAGAGGAGAGAAGATCTCTGTCTGTCTGTCTCTCCCACTCTCTAGGTCTCAGCCCTTCAAAAACATTTTAATGCAACACAAACGAATGTTATTTCTGATTGTTATACATATCCCAAAATTAGTTTCTGGGAAGTGAACTCCAGAGGTGAACCAAAGTTCTCAAACATAAAGTCATCCTGGCAGTAACATGTGAACCTAGTATGGGAGACAGGAAGTCTGAGAAGAAATTCTCAGCAGATCATCACTCTAGTATTCTTCCCTAGCAGAACAGATGACCTCTTTTATTTATTAAGTGCATTTATCTGTCTTCCCAATAACCTCACTGGGGAAGTATGTAAAAGAGACTGCCTCATGCAGCAGTACCACACCTGAGGTGATTTTTCTGGAATAGGTTCGTTCTGCAGTGCTTGGAGGGCTTTCATTGCAGCATTGTGTCTAGCAGCTTGTCGAGTCTTTCCTTCACCAAAAAATTCATTATTTCCTACAGTCAGCTGAACATAGAAAATCTTAGGCATTGGGCAATGATACCTAAAATAAGAAACAAAAATAAGAAAAAAAAAATAAGAACAAAAGTTCAATAAAACTACAATATTTGTTTCATTTCAAATGACACCAACTATATAATGTTCCATACCCTTATTAACCCTAATACAGTTTTAATTTCATCAACATATTTGTAAAAGATAAAATGTGAGTCAATAAATGTATAGATAATAGTATATATCAATCTATGAAAAGTACATATAGAAGACAAAATTAAACAAAAATTGATCCAGTACCATCAAATTACTTAGAGAACATTAGAGAAACTCTGCAAGACATTGGCATAGGCAAAGATTTCTTGCAAAAGACCCCAGAAGCACAGGCAATCACAGCCAAATTTGACAAATGGGATTACATCAAGCTGAGGAGCTTCTGTGCTGCAAAAGAAACACTCAGCAAAGTAAAGAGGCAACGGACAGAATAGGAGAAAGTATTTGCAAACTGTACAACTAATAAAGGGTTAACATCCAGAACTATAAGAGCTCAAGAAATTCAACAACAAAACAAACAAACCAGTTAAGAAATGAGCAAAGGACCTGCACAGGCATTTTTCAAGAAAGGAAATTCAAATGGCCAACAGATATTTAAAAAAATCCTCAGGATCACTAGCCATCAGGGAAATGCAAAACAAAACCACAATGAGGTTTCACCTCACTCCAGTTAGAATGGCTTTCATACAGAAATCAAAAAACAACACATGCTGGTGAGGATGTAGGGAAAAGGGTACCCTAATCCACTGTTGGTGGGAATGTAGATTGGTACAGCCACTGTGGAAGAGAGTATGGAGAAACCTCAGAAATCTGAATATAGGCCTGCCATATAAATCAGTCATCCCACTCCTGGGAATTTACCCAAACCAAAAGAAATCAGCATATGAAAGTGTTATCTGTACTCCCATGTTCATTACAGCACAATTCACAATAGCTCAGATATAGAATCAACCCAGATGTCCATCAACTGTTGACTGGAAAAAGAAATTATGGCATTTATACAGGACGAAGTACTATTCAGCTGTAAAAAACAAAAAAGAAAAAGAAATCCAGTCATTTGCCAAATGGATGCAACAGGAAACCATTATACTTAGTATAATAAGCCAGTCCCAAAAGAAAAAAACAGATAGCATATGTTTTCCCTGATCCAAGGTAACTAACAGAGTACCTAAAATGTAATGTTTGGAGTGAAATGGACATTTTGAGATGCAATAATTGTTTACAGCCCCTGTCTCTTCTGTTGAAGAACAGTGTTGTTGTTTTTTTTCTTCATACTATTTGTTGAACACTTTTACCTAGTGTAGGGTTAACTTTATAAACATTAAGTAAACTGAAAGTAATCTTTTGTAAAAATTAAGAGTGGTAATGGAGAGAGAGGAGGAAGAAAGGTTGGAGCGTGGGTAGGACAAAGGGTAGGATGGGAAATATCACTATATTCCTAAATCTGTATATATAAAATACATGAAACTTGGATAACTTAAATAAAATTTTAAACAATTGATCCAGTAAACATTATTGATATTGCAGATGACTTCTTGATAAGTTTTCAGATTTTGGCAGAAGTAAGCCAAATGGTATGTTGTTGAGAACAGGGAAGCCACTCCTGCCTAGAGACAGGAGGCCTGTTTATGTGACAACAACATGCAGATTACTATGCTTTTAAAGATACTTATAATCAGAAACGTGGGGGCAATGAGATGAACTGAGTACCATGCAAAGCAGTAAGGAAATCAGAACCAACATAAGAAATAATAGGAGTTTAAGCCCATCCTACACTCCTATTATCATAACAAAATGTATTTAAATAGAAATTGAAAATTTTGATAGGTTGGTGTTTAATAAGAATGAGGTAATAAGGTATGGTTAGAAAGTGGTAATAATTGCCGGCGCCGTGGCTCAACAGGCTAATCCTCTGCCTTGCGGCGCCAGCACACTGGGTTCTAGTCCCGGTCGGGGCGCCGGATTCTGTCCCGGTTGCCCCCCTTCCAGGCCAGCCCTCTGCTGTGGCCCAGGAGTGCAGTGGAGGATGGCCCAAGTGCTTGGGCCCTGCACCCCATGGGAGACCAGGAAAAAGCACCTAGCACCTGGCTCCTGCCATCGGATGAGCACGGTGCGCCGGCAGCAGCACGCCATCCACGGCAGCCGTTGGAGGGTGAACCAACAGCAAAGGAAGACCTTTCTCTCTGTCTCTCTCTCTCACTGTCCACTCTGCCTGTCACAAAAAAAAAAAAAAATAGTGGTAATAATTGGGTGGGAGGAGACGCTGTAATAAGAGGGAAGAAATCAAGGAGAAAAAATTAAGAGGACATGCAATAAAAATCTGTTAATTCAACAATTATAATGGGATGCCTTTTATATAACAAGGTACTACAACAATGAATAAAACACACATTTAGGGGGAAGACAGACAATATGGTAAGTATGCAAACTATCTGGCATGTTAAGAGATCCATGTAAGAAAAAATAAAGAGGAAAGGGTTCTAAAGTGTCAGGGAGGTGGGTTTTAGATAGGGTGGCCAAGAAAGGCTTACTTGAGAAGATGACAGGTGTGTAAGGACCCAAAGTAAATGAGGCAGAAAGCCATGAAAGTATCCAGGACAATGCATCTTATGACAGAGGGAACACCAAGTCAAATGCCCTAATGCAGGAGAGTGCCATAATGTTCACGTCGCTAAGATGAGGCCTGTCTAGCTATAGAGTCGAGGGAATGAGGAAAAGAAAGCTAGGAGATAAGAAGTGGCTACATGCCACAGGGCCTTCCCTAGAAACCACTGTAAGGATCTGACCTTTGCCCTTAGTGAAATGGCCAGCCACTAGGCATAGAAAAGACACGACCTTATTTACACTGGTAAGGAGCATCTGACTATGAAGTCAGGGAATGATGGTGGAAGCTAGGAGGCTACTGTACCAATCCAGGGAAAAGGTGATGGTGGTCTAAACTAGGAGCAGTGCTGTTGGGTATCTGGGGTGACGACAGGGATCTGGGACCTTGGTGCAGCCGTGTCTGTGCCCTTTCTTCCCTGTGGTGGAAAGATGCAGTGGGCATTTGTCTTCCTGTTCTCCCCTGTCATGGAATGAAGGCTGTGCCAAGATGGCCACTGGCAAGCGAGCTTCAGTTACTCAGGAATGGCTTCCTGCCTGGCAAAGGGCTGTGATTGGTTGGGGCATAGACTGCCCCTTGACCAGATTGGCTGCCTTGGCTATATAAACTGCTGCACCAACTGAAATAAACGAGTCTGCTGGCTGCTCGCCTCTGGTCCACTTTCACCCAAAAAATAAATAAATAAATAAATAAATAAACTAGGAGCAGTGACAAAATGATGGATTGGATTCTAGATGAATTTTGAAAGTGGAGATGATGGGTTTATCTAGTGACTGAGTATGGAATATTAAAGAGCGGTCACAGATGACCCCAGGGTTTACCCTGCAAGATGGAGACACTGAAAACTGGGGGGAAAATGGGTTTGCTAGTGGTAGATACCAGCAGCTCTGCTTTGGAGGTGTTAAATTGTTGCATCTATTAGATGCCCAAATGAAGATGTCTTTATGAGTCCAGATTTCAGGAAAAACTAAGGCAGAGACAAACTTTGGGAAACATCAATATATGTGGTATTTAAAGCCTTAAGACAATGAGAACTATGGAAGAAGGAGCGACAGGAAGAAAACCAAGTAAGCCTGACACACGTTCTGAAAGCCAAATGGGGAAAAAGCATATCAAGAAGGAGGGATGGATTGTTGGTCGCTAATGCTACTCTTAAGCAAAATGATGACTGAGAAACAAGACCACCAGATTGAGTAACTCAGCAAAATGAATAGGAATGAGTTTGATAGGGTGGTGGAATTAAAATTGCAGTGCTGAAAAATTAAGTTACAAATCACTCCAGTGCTGGAAAATGTTTGTTTCCAGGCAAAAAAAAAAAAAAAAAGCCAACTGAAGTCCTAGTGTATTTTAGATCATTATTGGACATTCAACTAGTGGTGTTCTACATTCAACCCAAGATAAATTGGACAGCACCCATAGTGTAAGAATTCACAGGGCAGATGGGACTAATCAATGAAGGTTTACTGAAGGTGAAGGACCAGAGATGTAGATCAGTCCTGAAGATGCAGATTCCAGAGGCAATAATGGAAACCATATGAGAGGATAAGCACCTGGAAAGGGTAAGTGTAAAGGAACCAAAAACAGAGCCTAAGGCTGAGCTCTGATTGATGCCTCTGATCAAAGTGCAGGGGAAACAATAGACGCCACAAAGCAGATCAAAGAGAGTCAGAGTCAGAAAAGAAATTACAACACAATGTTAGGGAAAGGGATAATCAACGGTATCAAACCGAATGGAGAAATCCAGAGTAAGAAAAAAGAAAAAGTTGGTGTTTTAACTTAAAATCAATTTTCTTGGCCTATAGTTTCCTACTAATTTGTCTTAAGAAAAAGCATTTTTATTATATGTCATACATCCTCATTTTTAATTAGCAAATGTAAAAACGTTGAAAGAAAAAATCACTTTTACTGAAAGACTATTTTTAACACTCAAAGACATTTTAAAAGCACTGAAAAACCAATCATTTTGTTCTTTGTACTAAAGCACACAATTTCCTGTTACCTATTTATTTTAAATCCCTTTAATGCAGAAATATCAAGAATAATCTGAACAATGCTGCTTATCTTCACTTTGTGTCCCACACAATTCAGTTTCCCAACTCCACAGAACTTTATGCATATTTTTAATTGGTTCTACTATAAAACTTTAAAACAGACAACTTGAAATTAGAAATTTACTCCTGATCTGAGATCTTACATGGCAAGCTTTCACTGTAGAGCAAATGTTTACAATTAATTATAAACTTCTGAAAATAGAAGTCCTCAACTGGAATGCTAACAGAGCTTTAACTACAGTAGAGGGAGTGGGCGCCACTATAATCACTAAGGCCTGCTGACAATTACAAAACTCATTTCGGTTTGCCACAGAGACAAACAAAATTTCTGTTCATTATAACTTTACTGGAATATGATGTCATAATACATAACCATACTGAAACAATCTGCTGATTTTCTGACCAAAATATTAATTGCACACTAAAGAGCCCTTGGGGCCTCTTCCTTTTTGGTCATCAAATATGGCTCTACACAAATGCATGTGCATACGTGTGAGTATAGATGTACATATAAACTATGGTGTTTAAATATCAGAGGGGAAAGTTAGTATGTTTTATTTTTAACCTAAGAAGTAAAATATTCAAGCATTAACAACAGGAAATACTGAGACAGATGCCTGACTTGTTTCATTCCTGTTTCACTTCATCCTCTTGCTTAACAATTATCTTAATAATATACCCCACGTGCACTGACCCTTATATATCATATCTCCTCATAGCATCATGACAATTAACATTAACCAGAGCACTCTCATTAATGGCATCCAGATTGGATTATAAGAAAGATGATGCATGGTGTTTTTTGTGTTAGGTCCTGGTCTCTAAATATTTATTTCCCTTGGAAAAGAAACATACAAGGGGCTGGCGCTGTGGCATAGTGAGTTAAGCCACCACCTGCGATGCAGGCATCACATATGGGCATCAGTAGGTGTCTCAGCTGCTCCACTGATAATGATCTGGGAAAAGCAGCAGATGATCGCTCAAGTGTTTGGACCTCTGCCACCCATGTGAGAAACCTGGACGAAGCTGTTGGCTAGCCCTGGCCATTTGCAGCCATCTGGGAAGTAAACCAGCAGATAGATGGAACACTGATATTTATTTCTTTATTTCTCTCTCTCTAACCCTTTCAAATTAAAAAAAAAAAAAAGCTGATTAACTTTAAAGGGAGACATGTTTTATTTAATGGAGTTCCTTCTTTTTATTTTTATTTATGTCAAATAATAAACGATAATACATCTCTACAGATTAGTGTCTATTTTCCTAATCGAGCATAGTTATTCTCAAGTAATTTTTCTCAAGTAGAATGTTATGGCCAATGCTTAGACCTCGATGGTGAATAGCATCAAAACATGAGCCATGAAAACTCACCCATCCAGGAAACGAAAGTCTGAGAGTAAAATAGCCTCTCCTTCCCAGAGTCTCCAAAGGATAATCCTACATTTAAGAGAATCATCTTTTGTGCCTGTTGAAAATGCAGATCCCTGCTCTCCAACCCTGATCTGTTGAATCAGAGTATCTGGGATGAGAACTTTAAATTGCCTTGGTGGGGCCAGCACTGTGGCGTAGTGGGTAAAGCCACTGCCTGCAGTGCCAGCATCCCATATGGGTGCCAGTTCGAGTCCCAGCTGCTCCACTTCCAATCCAGCTCTCTGCTGGGAAAGCGGTAGAAGATGGCCCAAGTCCTTGGGCCCCTGTACCCGCATTGGAGACCTGGAAGAAGCTCCTGGCTCCTGGCTTTGGATTGGCACAGCTCTGGCCATTGCAGCCAACTGGGGAGTGAATCAGAGGATGGAAGACATCTCTCTCTCTCTCTCTCCCTCTCCCTCTCCTTTTCTCTGTGTGTAACTCTTTCAAATAAATAAATAATTTTTTTAATAAATAGACTGCCCTGGTGACTCCATGCATACTGAGGGTCTGGCAGCCACCACTCTGGGACATCACCACATTCCACAATGGGCCCATGTCACTTGGCAACTGATTCAAACTCCATTCAAGAAAGGAACCACATACAGTCCACAGAGCACTATGTATAGGATTTTACTTTATCTCTCATTAAATACTCACAGCACCCTGGTATGACGTTCTTAGAGGTAACAAATTG
The DNA here is from genome assembly GCA_949820135.1 of Sylvilagus floridanus. Lineage (NCBI taxonomy): Eukaryota > Metazoa > Chordata > Mammalia > Lagomorpha > Leporidae > Sylvilagus > Sylvilagus floridanus. The sequence continues at coordinate 101,359,174 of OX463241.1, forward strand.
GCCAACAGAGTGGCAGGGAGTCAAATACAAGTCTACCTAACTTTAGAGTTTAGGAAACTCTTAAGGGGTTTCCTGAAAATGTGCTTTATCCTTCTCTACTTGTGCTCATTTTCGTTGATTAAACTGGCTACCTTTCTAGCAGGTCAGAGACTCTAAGGCAAGGGTTCTCCCATCCACGTACTAACCAGGCCCGACCCTGCTTAGCTTCTGAGATCAGACGAGATAAGGCGCGTTCAGGCTGGTATGGCCGTAGACAAGTCAAGGGTTCTCAATAAAGGTCTGCTACAAGGCATCAGAGGTGTTTTACTGAATGGGCACTGAAACAAACAGAAGTCCACATGAAAGCCCATCTTTTCACAGCTAGTCTGTAGGGCACAGAGTGAGAAGTTGGAACAATGGACGTCATGTGCCATGCTGCCTGTCTAATTTTTACAAAAGCTGCTTACAAGGCTTTTCTCTATGCCGCCTTGCCCTCTACCCACTGGAGGGCTTGCAAAGAAATAAACAACATCGCAAATAAAAGCTGCTTTTCTTTATATCTCAAAGATCTTTTAGTTGGCCTATCTTCGAGATACTACAAAGCAATACAGCAATAAAGGAAGGATGTATATCTGGTTCCTCTGAATTAACATTTTACATTCCTATACAGTCTTATTTTTTGCGTGAAGGGGAGACTTTACATTCATTTATATTAGACTGTCAGTTATAATAACTTTCTACACCACATATCCTTGCTATCCTCCCTAACGTTGCTCCATTTAATGCCCTCTTGATGGGCTCACTTTGTATTATCTTTCTAAACAACTGAGACCCATTTGTCCTCCCTCCTATTCTGTGACTGCTTTATTCCAACATCTCCACTCTCCTAAGTACTACTTTTACAAGGTGAGAAAGACATATTCCAAATAACATTAGAACTCTTAAAAATTGAAAAATAATTACCTCATTTGATTTGAAAGCATTATTCATAAATCTCAACACAGCTTAAACATTCCTATCTCCTCTACAGGTTTATGTCCCAAGATACATGAAAATGCTATCTTCTCATCTAATAAAGAGAGGCTTTGGATTTCTGTGTTTAATTCTAACACTGACTGAAAACAGAATTGTCACTTAACCTTTCTATCTCAGTTTACTTTATCTGCAAAATATTTGCAGAATCTATGTTTAAAGAATTCTAAAGGCCAAAACAGAATTCAAACGACATGTCGATTATTTTGACTCTGTGTACACTTTTTGGCACTACTAAGCCAAATTCTTTTTCTTGCTACAGAAAAATAACAAGTTTTATCATAAAGCTATAAAATACTCATTGGCTCATTTTCAAAGTTGTATATATATACAAAATGTCTAGATAGGAGATGGTTCTTTTCTATTCACTTCTATAAATTTTGAAAATGTACCTTTCAAGGAATCTGAGTGCTAATTCTTAAGGAATTTAAAAAATTAAAACTAGTAGGAAAGATTCACAGATCAGCCAAAAATAACTTTTGTAAGAGGTGTAAAGATATTCTGTTCTATTTGTAGAATTAATGCAATTATGCCTTAAGTGTCTAGGAAAAATACAGAAAAATATGCACTATAAGCTAGAATAAGGTTCTTTGGAGTAACAGATTATAAATATTTCCTAATTTCAAGTCTTTTAAAATTAATATGGTCACATTGGAGCAAAATCAGAAGAAAATATTTAATTGAAGCAAGTATAGTCCCTGTCCAAACAAAGGTAAATTTATATTCAAAACTAAATTTGATAAATTAGTGGAATGACTTATGGAATTCAGAATCCGCGCCAAGAAGAATAAACAACTTGTTCTGTCACTGACACTAGTACCACAGTCAGGGCTATGGAAAGCAGAGCATGTTATCAAAGAGCCTCATTATTGTAAACACACAATAACCACCCTCAAGCCTTGGATCCAACACAAACCAATCCTCGCCCCTTCCCTAAATGGATTTCTAGATAAATCATCATCCCCATCCCCATTACCATAATTGTGACCAAAACATACAAAGCACTTACTATGTGCCAGTCAGTATCCTAAGCACTTAGATACTAATCTCATTCGATTCCCACAACAACTCCAACTTCATTTTACAGAATTGAAGAATAGAGACAGTAACTAACTTTCCCAAGGCCAGCCGACCCAAGCTAGCATTTGAAGTCAAGCAGTCTCACTCCAGAGTCCACACTCTTAACCTCTCCTCCACGATGCATCTGAATTAATTGGAGAACCGAACACAAAAACCTGCATAAGCATTAACAGCAAACGTTGGAGGAGTCATGCCAGACTTGGAGTACCCAGGCATCTTAAGTCTAATGACAAAAGAGGTCTGGCAAATTCTCAAGACTTCTGAAGGCCTAGGGTCATTTGCAGGACATCTGTCATCAAAGGCAATTCTGGGGACACTGCAAATCCAGGAGTTGACTGCAAACTGTAAAGTACCACTACCTTTCTCCTCAGTCTTTGTTTTCTCTCCTAAACCACTGAAGACTTAAATGCTGATGTTCCCATTAGTGAAAAAAAAATGCAAACTATAGTGAAACACCACTTCACACTTACAAGGATAATTCTCAAAAAAAAACAAAACACACAAAACCCAGAAATCAAACCAAGCATTGGCAATGATATGGAAAAATGGGAACTCTCTGCATATCTTGTGGGAATCTAAGACAGTGCAGCTACTGTGGGAAAGATCTGACAATTCCTCAAATATCTGAACACAGAACAACAGAGCAATTCCACTCCCAAATATATACCCAAGAGAAACAAAAACAGGTGTTGAAACAAAAACTCATAGCAGCATTATTCAGAATAGCCAAAAAGTGGAAACAACCCAAAGTTCTATTAACCTGTGAATGGGTACACAAAATGTGGTATGTCCATACAAGGGATTACTATACAGAAAAAAGGATGAAAGTACAGTTACATCCCACAACATGAATGAACTTACATTATGTTAAGTGAAGGGAGCTACACACAAAAAGGTGTATTTGCTACATGGTTTACTTAGCTGAAATTGCCAGAATAGACAAACTCATAAAGACGGTATGGTTGCAGGGAGTTGGGAGGAGGGGGAATGAAGAGTAACCATTAATAGATATGGGGTTTCTTTGGGTTGCAATGGAAATGTTCTAGACTAGAGAGTGGTGACACTTGCACAACATTTTCAAAGTACTAAATGCCACTAAAGTATACACTCTAAAATCATTAATTTCATGTTACATGAATTGTTATCTCACAAAAAAAGAAAATCTTTTAAAATGTAGATATTCCCAAGGGTTCTGTCTCCTGTTTCTCATAGGCAAGACAGTCTTCCTAGGTGATCCCATCTATCTCCATTTATAGTCTTGATAAATTCCCAGAAAGGATCCTACTAAACTACAGGAGGTGGGAATAGAGAAGAGCAGGAAGAGGCACCACCTCTCTTTCTACAATCTAGGATACTACTCACCTGACCTGGGCTTCTTCATGCTCTTGTCTATTGGAGGTGGGAGGGGACATATGAATTACATGAGGGCCATTTTTAGTTCCTAGGGACTGTCTTCAAGAAATAACAATCTAAATACATATACACATATCAACAAGTACATTGGGCTAGGTAGAAAAACAAGGCAGAATAAAGAAATAGAGTAACAAGGGCTCCTTTAGGAGGTGATTTTTGAATATAGATTTGAATGGAGCACAAAATTCCAGGCAAGAAAACTGAGAAAATAGGACAGCAAGTGCAAAGGCCCTGAGCAAACAGTAAGTATTCCTTATACCTGGAAAGCAGTGAGTTAAGGAATCAGTGGTTAGGAAACCAGGTCCAGGAATAGCCAATAGCAAATCAGAACTTAATTCCACATATGATGAGAGCCATTAAAGGGTATTAAGCAGGCACAATCTGATATGATTTAAAAGGATCTTGCTACTGCTTGTCCAAAAAGCAGCAACAGGTGAACAGCTGGCAGGCCACTGTAGAGTGCAGAGAAGTCACCTCTGAAAACAGAAGCATGAATTGTCCAGAACAGAGTAGGCTTGCAGGCAGTGCTCCAATTTCACTTGAGGACTGTGGTCATTACTTTTAAGATTTATTTTATTTATTTAAATCAGAGTTTTGGGGAGGTGAAAGAGAGAGGGAGGAGAGGTCTTTCATCTGCTGGTTCATTCTCCAAATGGCCACAACAGCCGGAGCTGGGCTGGTTTGAAACTAGGAGCCAAGATTTTCTTCCAGGTCTCCCACACAGGTGCAGGGGCCCAAGCACTTGGACCATCTTCCACCACTTTCCCAGGTGCATTAGCACGGAGCTGGACTGGAAGTAGAGCAGAAAGGACAGGAACCGGTGCCAATATGGGATGCCAGCACTGCAGCCAGCGGTCCAACCCACTACGCCACAATGCCAGCCCCTGTGTTCACTGTGGCATATTATTTTAGGGCACGTCAAATCAACACAGTTGTGTGTTTTTCTGTAGCTTCCTGGGTACAATCAGAGGATCAGAGGAACTAGGTGTAACCAGTTACAGTTTTGTCAAGGCTCAGTGTTCATTCAAGCCAGGAGGCACACGATCATTACATGACTGTAGTTGTGGTGAGCAGTAAGTGACAAACTCCTGTGCAATGCAGCCATGCAGAACTTGACAGGTTAGGTAAGTGGCACCCATCCTGAAGGGTCTTCACAAAGCACAGGTGCGAGAGGACATCTTTCCTGCCCTCCAATGGATGTGGCTGAACAATGTGCAGCAGAAACAGCAAGTCATGCCGCCCACGTGGTGGCTGACAAGCAGAGCAGGCCTCAACGTATTTTTACTTTGTAATTGAAAAGGGTCCCTGCAGGACAACATGCAGCATGCCTGTTTGAGTCAGAAGAAAGACAAGACTGCCACCACAGAGGGCACTGTGGAAACTAGAGGTAAAAGGAGTGACATCACAGGAATGTGAGAGGAAGCTCCTCAGGACAGCATTTCTCAACATAACGCGTCCTACACAGCAAACATCAAAATCCTCCTAGTGGGGTCTGGAACACATATTAAAATGCAAAATCGGGGCAGCAGCAGTTGTTTAGCCTGCCCCCTAAGATGTGGTGAGGATGTCTGTGTCCCACACCAGAGTCTGGGTTGGAATATCTGACTCCAAATGCTGACTCGAGCTTCCTAAAAGTGCACCCTGGGAAGAGGCAGGTGATGTCTCACATCGCTGAGACACCCACAACGAGTTCCCAGCTCCTTGACTTCACACTGGCCAAGCTCAGCCAATGCAGGCATTCCTGGAGTCAATCAGTAGATAGGAGTGTGTTCACTCACACCCTCTGTCTCTGTCTCCCTTGCCCTCTCCCTCTTCCTCCCTGTCTCTCTCAAATAAATAATTTTTTTAAACTGCAGAGTCAGGGCTAACTGGGTGGACTCTTAGGGTGGAGTTCAGGGATTTACATATTACCTAACAGTCCAGGTGGCTCTTATGCATGCTATGTATCCTGGTGGGGGTTCCCTTGTTGGTGAATATGAAAGCTCTGGATTCTTGAATATTAACTTTGTACTCATCTCCCTTATTGCATTCTCTTGCTGGCCCTGGCAGGTTTTTAGTTCATGCACTGATTTCCAGATAACATCACATCTAATTTGCAAAAAATCTTGGTTTTCCTATTTCCTTCCACAACTTATCTTACAGTTTAATCTCTACCTCAAAACGAATATTAAATAGCAATTAATAAGAACACTCAGGACTTGTTTCTTATTTAATGAGAACTAGTGAATAGCCATTACACACAATGCTGGCTAATGGGCTGGGGTAGAATGAAAGGAAGGTGGTAGTGGAATGCGTGTGCGTGTGTGTGTGCGTGTGCATGTGTGTTCCGAGGCACAGACATTTTAAAATATTAATGAATTATTCAATTCTTTTTGATGCACTGAGTTTTGATGGTCAAGAATTATTTCCTAAATGTCTTTTCAGCATCAATGGAAACAGCAATGAATTTTTCTAATAATGAAACAACTTAACATGCCTGGACTAAATCTCAGTTGGTTACGGTTAGTATTCTGTCAAGGTATTGCCAAATACTGTTTGCCAATATTTCAATTAAGATTTTCACATTGGTAGTCTAACAATATTGATCTAAATATCTAACTCTTGTTTTATTTTGTAAATGGCATCATTGAATTAGAAATCAAGGTTATTCTTGATTACTAGAAATAATGTGTTCCCTCTTTTACAAAGTTTCACTAAAATTTCTCTGGGAAACCAACTGGGTTAGCTGCTTTTTTAACAAAGGGGAAGGTAGTGGTAGCTAACTGTCTGACTATTTATTCTGTTACTTCTTAGGAAGCAACTAAATCTCTTTTCTTCTGAGGTCAGTTTTGGTAATTTCTGTTTTCCTAAAAAAATCATCCAGATCCTGAAATTGTTTATATTATGAGTTGCACCATTTAGTCCTTTATGAGAATCTTGATTTCCTAAGTATCTGTAGTACTCTCCTCTATTACTAGTTTATTATTTTGCATATTAGCTTATCAGAATATTTACATATTTTATTGAATTTCACAAATTTTCTATCATTCTTTTGTTTTCTAATTAATCTATATTTACATTCATTTCCCTCCTTAGTCTTTTTACTCCTTTTCTAATTTCTTATGTTAGCTAATGTGTAACAGCAAAAAAAAAAAAAAGAAATATAAACACAACAGATTATATTTTTAAAAGAGGTTTTATACAATTTTTTGGATAAAGTATTTTTGTGATATATAGAATAAAGGATTCAAATGGATGGATATGTTCCCACTGGAATCTTCCAAAAGCTTCAGAAACGGTTTGCTTTGTTACAAGGTTTAACCCAGACCTCTCCTCCAGTGCTTTTGCTGATCAGAATTAACTATCAACTTTGGATGCTTGCCCATTGCAAATACTCCCAAAAGTAACATGGAGACATTACATCAGCGGTATTGCAGAAAGATTAATGTGCTTTGTTTGGAGATACAAACAGTAATTATACTTACTGCATACTTCTCATATTTTGTGTCATTCAAAACCAAGTGAATCTAGCTGTATATTTACATATGGTTTAATGATAATATACAGTTAATAGATATTCATTAGAATATAATAAATTTACTTGGCATTTCCCCAGTTTATTGTTTTAACAGCTTGACTTCACTTTATGTATTAGCTGCATTCATAAAAACGTTTACATAAAGCAAATATTTTCATACTAAATCCCAGTTTCCCACTGTTGCTCAATGTTAAATCTTGAGTTATACTTCTATAGGAAAACATCAGCTGCAACACATCATAAAAACTATAATTAAAAATCTAAACAGGTATGTCAAGGAATAAGCATATTTAATCAATTATTTTGTAAAATACATTTTTATCCACTCATCCACCATCAGAACTAATATAATGAATAATCTTTTTGTTTCATAGTCTCACAAATATTAGGACATTTATGTTTTTTAAAAACCTACAAGATTTTAACACAAAAACCAAAGGAAGAAATAAAACTTGTTAGCAGGAATTGCCACATGGAAATATGTTTTCAGAATTCAAGCAATGCAAGTAGTTTCAAATTACTGATGATAATAATTTAAGGGTGTTAAATTTTTTTTCTGTTAACAGCAATACTAAGGTACTTCAAAAAGTCTGGGATAAATCAGCTTAAACAGTTTATTTTGATGGAAAAAAATCTAGAAATCCATTTATAGTTTTTCAACAATATGCATTTTCCTCAAACTTTTTGAAATACCATTATATACTCCCGGGGCTCCAGCACAATGCATACCAGATGATTTACTGAACTTCTATAGATACTTCAGAGCTAATACCATTTTCTGACTCAAACACTACCTTTCAAAAAAACACTGGCTCAACTACCTGGCTCCTTCCATACAATAAAAAGCAAATTTGGGGGCAGGTATTTGTCACAACAGTTAAGATGTTGTTTGGGATCCTAGCATTCTACATCAGAGTGCCCGGTTTTGTTTCCAATCCCAGCTTCCCACTAATGTGCACCCTGGGGCCAGCACATGATAGCTCAAGTACCTGGGTTCTTGCCACACACACACAGAAGACCTAGACTGAGCTCTGGGCTTTTGGCTTCAGCCTGGCCCAGCCCTGGCTAATGAGGGCATTTGGGGAATAAAGCAACAGATGGAGGCTCATTCTCATATTCTCTCTCTCTCTCTCTTTATCCCTGCTCTCTCTGATAAAAGAAAAATAAATTAATTTTTTGGAAAGCAACTTTTGCAAAAACAGCAGAGTATCTGAGACCTTCAGAAAACTCTCCTACTTTGAATTAAAAGTACTTTGAATAAAGTACTCTAAATTAATGTTAAACAATTGATAATTTTCAGTCATTTGAAATGAATTTTTCCTATAAAAACTACCTTGGGAATACTGTGTGGCTCGCAATTATCTAGGTTCACCTTCTCCTGTCCTGCTGCAGAGAATTAAGGTATGCTTTCACATGAGCAAGTCCCTGTGAACTGTGTCTTCTACAGAAGGATGTGTGCAAGGCTGAGGATCATCAGATCCTCTTTTTCTGTGCCACGTGCCCTGTGGCAAAAACATGGCAACACTTAAGTGAGGCAGTATGGGTAAAGAGGTGATGTTGACATCCAGTCTAACTACACACCTAGGAAGAAGATGAAGTAACACTTAGAGCTTCAAAGGCCAACAGTCTGAGCTCTGGACATGGTGATTTATTCCTATTCATGATACAGGGAAGAGATTACATGTTTGTCATATGAAAATTCTTTGCTAGGAAAGTTATCAAGGATATTCTGAAATAAGACTATTTTACTAAGCTAATAGTCCCCAAGTACAGATTTTTACATGAGTTACACAGTATAGGAGAAAAAGCCTGAGCTCTGAGGGCAAGCAGTCCTAGGCTGGGTTAGAGGGCCAGTTCAGTCCTTTAGTAGCCGGTAACCTGGGCATGTTACACACTGTGCCAGAATGCAGAGGGCCCAGGAAATCCCAGTGTGCTTGCCCTCCTTCCTTCCTGCAACTAACCCATCAGCCTTCTCAGACTTTCCACAATGTTTCTATGATGCTTCAACTCCCCCTGCACTTTTTGCTATTTCCTATAAAAAAGTGAGGTTTAGCCACTAGCCATGACACCAGCTCTACATTATTTCTGCTTGCAGGAGTTCCAGGAAAAGTTTTGCTAGCAGATTTCTAGCCTTTTATTTCATTAGCTCAGTGATGCCCGTTTCCAGGGCTCGTATCACACTATGGAGAACACCATTTCACATCTCCCTAGGAAACTTGATATTTGAATCACTGATCATTCAAGAATACCTATGCACTTCAAAATGCCAGGCAGTGCACAGAAGACACACTGAGAAGTTCAAATACTACAAAAACCAACAGCATCAAGCAAAACACATTTCCAGAAGAATTTAATGTGAAATCATGAATAATGTTACTACCATTTTTTAAATTCTCTTATGTCTTAAAGAACATTTATTTACATGTTTGGGGTTACATTCTACATAGATGATTCCATGACCTATCAATCAACCACAGTGTAGGAGTCTGCTAACTTATTTATCTTTAAAGAAGTGCATCTTGACCACAGAACGTGAGAATGTCAACAAATCATAAGGCAATAAAGAAAACAAGTGGGTCAAGGTCCTGGTAACTGAAGCCAAGAAAAACCCTGGGAAATAAAGAATAATAAGCTCCCAAGAAACTCAAACTGAGAAAAACAGTAAACCAGAATGAGAGTAACACCTGAAATTGTTAAATATATGTATAGTCTAAACATTACCGCGTAAGATCCTATATCTTCCCAGAAATATCAGAGAATAGCCAAAAATTGTGAAGTTCCTCATTTTCATCTCAATAAGAAAGGCAGCAGACAAGAGAAAAAGTATGCAAGAGAATGAGAGCAGAAATAATTGACGATAGTAGGTCTGATATTATCTTATTGGGGCTGGAGCTGCGGCATAATGGGTAAGGCCACTGTCTGTGACACTGGCATCCGGTTTGAGTCCCGGTTGCTCCACTTCCGATATACCTCCCAGCTAATTTTCCCTGGGAAAGCAGTGAAAGATGGCCCAAGTACTTGGGCCCCTTCACCCACATGGGTGGCCCAGAAGAAGCTCCTGGCTTCACACCAGCCCAGCTCAGGCCATTGTAGACATTTGGGGAGAGAAGCAGCAGATGGAAGACTTCTCTCTCTCTCTCTGTCTCTCCTTCCCCTTCTCTCTGTAACTATGCCTTTCAAATAAATAAATAAAACTTAAAAAAAAAGATTTTATTAAACTGCATTAGAAATGCAGGTTATTCAAACTTACCTCCTAATGGTAAAGCTAGAAATGTACCATGGGACTCCAAATCCCATTAAGTTGGTAGGTACTAATGCCATTTACTAGTTAAAGTGATCAGTTTAAGTTCATAATTGTTCATAAAGATAGGATTAAGAGTCAAAGATATCACATAAATAAGACCAAGTGTTTGCTAATAATAATTGATAGAATTAAAAAGGAGACAACGACCCAACACAAAAGCGGGATGCACAGCAGACTCACAGAATGGCAAATGCCCCAAACAGCACTCTGGCCTTAGAATCAGCCCTTAAGGCATTCGGGTCTGGCTAAAAAGCCCGTGAGAGTTTCTCAGGCACGGAAAGTCAAGACACTGGCAAAAAATGACATAAATGAAAGATCTCTGTGAGTGAGATCCCAGTAGAAAGAACGGGCCATCAAAGAAGGAGGTACCTTTCTCTGAAGGGAGGAGAGAACCTCCACTTTAACTATGGCCTTGTCTAAATAAGATGGGAATTAGTGAACTCAAGAGGCTTCCATACCCTTGGCAGCTCATGACAAGAGCCTACAGGGATTACTGAAGTCATAACTAAGAGTGTCAATTGTTAAATCAACAACGGGAGTCGCTGTGCACTTACTCCCCATGTAGGATCTCTGTCCTTAACGTGTTGTATTATACAAATTAACGGTAAAACTAGTCTTCAAATAGTACTTTATACATTGTGTTTCTGTGTGGGTATTAACTGTTGAAATCTTTACTTAGTATACACTAACTTGATCTTCTGTATATAAAGATAATTAAAAATGAATCTTAATGAAGAACAGGATGGGAGAGGGAGTAGGAGATGGGATGGTTTGTGGGTGGGAGGGAGGTTATGGGGGAAAAACCACTATAATCCAAAGTTATAGTTTTCAAATTTATATTTATTAAATAAGTTTTCTAAAAAAAAAGATATTCAGGTTATTGATATCAATGTAAAGTACTAATTTAGATTTAGTAAGATCAGAACATAAAATAGCTCTTTTTTTTTTTTTTTTTTTTGGACAGGCAGAGTTAGACAGTGTGAGAGAGAGACAGACAGAGAAAAAGGTCCTCCTTTTTCCGCTGGTTCACCCCCCAAGTGGCCGCTACAGCCAGCGTATTGCGGCCGGCACACTGCGCCGATCCAAAGCCAGGAGCCAGGTGTTTCCTCCTGGTCTCCCATGCTGGTGCAAGGCCCAAGGACCTGGGCCATCCCCCACTGCACTCCCGGGCCACTGGAAGAGAGCTGGACTGGAAGAGGAGCAACGGGGACAGAACTGGTGCCCCAACCGGGACTAGAACCCGGGGTGCTGGCGCCACAAGAGGAGGATTAGCCTAGTGAGCCATGGCGCCGGCAAAACAGCTTTGTTTTAAAATGGACTATGTAGACAACTAATAAGTTCAATACAATATAAAATATCCCGCACCTTTATTGACTTTGAGGAAGTCTTCCTTAAATTCTTAAACAGTCGGGATGTCAAGCAAATCCAACAAGTCCTTCAAACTCAATGTGTATGAGCTTGCTTAAGTAGGTGAAGAACCAACATGCAGAATTCTGAAAATCTGAGACTCACATGGGAGTGAAGAATGTATCTTGAGCAAACACTGCAAATTATTTTTGCGTGTGTGATTTTCCTGAGAAACTCACCCAAGAGAACAAAAGAAAGCCTTGCAAATAAGACCATACAGTCTTACTTGCACAGGATGACATTTCTTTTGAGACTTGAAGAGAAACTTGCAATAGAATCTAAGATTGTATGACTCTCATAAGTCCAAAGCAGGAGAGTGATCAAGACTGACAAGAGCATGCCCATGGTGATCTCTCAGGAAGCTAAATCACCCCAAAAACGCATATAACATTCTGGCCAGAAACTGAACACTGCGGAGGTGGTGAACTCATGATAGAGTCAAGTTGATGAAGACCTAAACATGTAATCTTAGTTGTCACTTGAGTCTTCGTTTATCAAAATATAATTCTAATAAAGTCAAAATAACTATATCCTTTTACTCTGAAATTTAAGGCCAGGACACCTCTGTGAATGCTTGAGAATCTTGTATTAGACCACAAAATTTCTCCACAAAGGAAACAGTTTGCAGTAAATGATCCACATGCTATTTCAGGGGTGCTATTCCAGGAAGGCTGCAAAGGGGAATGCTCTCTGCTCACACACAGGGAAATGGGAAGCCTTCGTCTCTTCAGCCCTGGAGAATGGAGTTCAGCAAGATTCCCAGTACTTACAAGGAGTCCAATATACATTTATTAAGGAGGGACCACAGCTAACATTCATGAGCCAGCACTGTGTATACAAGAAATCACCTAATTTCCACAGCAGACCTAGAAGGTACCAGCATTTTAATTTCCATTTTTTCAGGTGGGGAAACTAAAGAACAAGGAAGTAAAGTGAGTTGGCCAAAAGGTTGCAAACGAAGGTAGACTGGCTCTACAGTCCCCCTTAAGAGTGACACACTACTACACTCCACTCAACGTGAGAGGGAATCATTCATTGTAAGGGAGGAAACTGGACTAGCAAGGTCTCAGCTCTACGGAAATAAAGTAAATCTGGCCTTGCAGAAGAGCAAGTTCAAAGTGAAAGAATGCACAAAGGTGCAGTTGAAGAAATGCTGGGAGAAGTTGTGCTTAGTTAACAGAGTGGACAACAAGTACTCAACACTGGACATGACCAGATTTTGAGGGAGCTGATTTTATCCTTGGTTATACTCTAGAAGCTCATAAGGAGTTTTTAAAAAATACCATAAATCTGTAAGAAAAAGACAATTAAGTCATAGGAAAATAAAATATATAAACTCACAGTTCATATAAAAAGAAATAGAAATAACTTTACATATGAGAAGATGTTCAACCTCATTCAAAAATAAAGAAGTATAAATTAAATGCCAAAGAGATAATTTTTCAGCTAATTTTTTGGGCCAAAAAAATTCCAAAATATTCAAAACAGCCTCATGTCTGGTGTAGGTTCCCACAGTAACTTCCTAACCGGTCCCTCAGTCACCAAAGTGGTCAATTGGAAAGCTACACCAGACTCTATCACCATTTTGTTCAAAACCCGCCATGGTTCTACATTTTCCTCAGTAAAAACCAAGTGCTCACAGTGGCCCTCAAGGCTTTACATAAACCTAGCTACCAATGACATCTATGACTTCATTTTCACAGTTCACTTACCCCACTCAAACCCTGCTCCTCAAACTCTGACCAAGAGGAAAAAGGAAGAAAACTAAATAAACATGGATCTTTCACCAAAAAAAACCCTAAGAACAGAACCAGCAGGCCAAATACATGGAGATTATTTAAAGATACTGAGTTAGAGAATTGGTTATATATAAAATATAGCTCCTCCCTATTTTCACATTCTCAAACTTATAATCTTCTCAACTCTGCTACTCATTAACATAGACCAGGAGTCAGCAAAGTTTCAGAAAGAGCCAGACAGTAAATATTGTAGGCTTTGCAGGCCAAACAGTTTGTCACAATTACTCAATGCTGCTGTGTTGTGTGAATGCAGCTACCACAACACATAAATGAACGTGTGGCTGTACTCAAATAAAACTTTATTAGTGGGCATGGAATCGGAATTTCATATAATTTTCACATCACAAAATATTCTTCTTCTATTGATTTTTCAGTGATTTATTTTAGAAGTACAACCTTAGACTGTGGGCTTTACAAAATAGGCAGCCCTGTTTTTAGGCCCTTGGGTTTGCCACATTCTGAATTAAAAATACACTTAAGTGGTTACTAAATATTTTCCAATTTTTAATAATAGAAGTAACATTACATTTTTACCATGTCATTATTTTTCCCGTATATTGTTTTAAAGTACCATTATCTGCCAAAATAATGATTGAACCAAAAGTAAGAAAACTAAAATAAAGTATTCTTAATATTTCAAAGCTACAAAAAGAGGCAATAAAAAGATAAAAATCATTATTTCATTACACATTCCTAGGTCATAAACTTCACATAGAATTAAACTCACTGTATATAATATTTGCCAACTGAGCTATATGGAGTTATTAGTTATACCAAATGCAGAACTTCATTAACAGCAAATATAATATAGTATTAAAATGTGGCTACAAGAATCCTGGCATTTTCATAGTTAACACCGTTCCATACGGTAATACTGAAATGTCTCAGAAAAATCAAAGGACAGAATTACAAAAACTGTATTCAAGTTCCAGCTTACCTATAACTAGTTGTTAAGCTCTTGAGTAAATCACATGGGCCAGCATTTCCTAAAGTTTGCTCTGTAGCAGAGGATTCATTAACATAACAGCATACATGGTCAATTCAGGCTGGGAAATGCTACACGCTACATATGTGCATACACACACACATAGATTTCTAGAAGATTCATTATGTACATAAGCATATCCTAAGTTCTGAGGAGTCTTGAAGTTAAAAAATTCTATTGGTTTAATCTAGCATGGTCCAAACTTACTCAAGTACTTCTTTTGTGCTATACTTATTAACAACCAAAAAGAATAAATAAACCCTAAAATTCCTTAAAACATACTTCGGAAAATTTTCTAATCTCTAATAGAGATTAGATAAACATTCCTTCAGGTTCTTTCTAAATTTTGTGATATCATGAGACTAAGTAGTAATGCTACAAAAACTCTTCAAATACTAAATTCAAGCTAACGAACCTGAACCAAAAGACCTTCCTCGTCCAAAGCAATTACCCTTGGATTGAAATCACCTCTCTAACGTAGACTCATGCCTTAAGTGAGAAACAGAATCATGTTCTATTGGTCCTTGTTTTTACAACATTGACCAGTGCTTAGATCATGAAATGACTTTTGGGTATTTTCTGTTCTATCACAAAAATCTCCTTCATGATCTCCCTGTAACAATTCTTGTTCTTCTCCTTTTGCTTCCTCTAGGCAAACGTTTCAGGTCTCTAACTAAAAAACTTTAATCTCTCAGTACAATGAAAACGAAAACCAAGTTTCTTCAGACAGTCCCAGAAATCTGATATCTGCCTCCCCTCTAGCTCCATCTCACATCAACTATTCCTCTTCACTTTATCTGCTTTAGCTATACAAGGCTAGTATAGATGATACAAAGAACTGGGAATGTCAAGGTCAGGTGAGGTGCAGTTTAGCTTGGGTGACCAAGAAAAGGACCCTGCCACGTGAGAGGGAACAGAAAACAAATGCATCTTAAAAAGCAGTATGTCTCATCTCCTGGGGAGAAACAGCCAGTGTGGCTATGGTGGAATGGCCTGATGGACAACAGCCGACGAGGTTAAAGAGAAAATGGGTGTGAGCAGTATGGTCTCATAGGCTACTGTTCATTTCCCTTTCTACTCTACAGCTATGCACAGAGGCGCAGTCTCCAATATCAAACACATATATGACAAGTCCTCTGGAATGTCTTAGGGGGAAGTCTGAAGTCTTAATTGCTCTCCAAACCTGCTTCTTTGTCATGGCAGTACATGGCAGTAACCTCTGCCCATTAACAAAAGCCAGAAACCTGAAAGCTCCTCCAGCCAGATTTAGAATACACATAAATTTCCAATTAAATATCCTGCACATTGATATCGGTATATCCCTTGAATAGCATAGCAAACACAGAGAGCAACCTATCCCATGTAATATTATTGATCACACACACAGAAGGAAATCCCTTGTACCCAATGGTTATGTGGGGGGCTAAATATTCAAACAGAGGCAGAGGCTTAGTGAAGTGGGGTATTAAATCCAGATGTCCTCCGAAAAGCCAATCAGCCATCTAAGGCAAAATGCTACACGTGCCACAGGTTAGCCCTACATGTGCCACGGGTTAGCAGCTTCAAGCCAAGAGGTAGCAGTCAGAGAAAGAAGTCCTTGTGGCCTTTAACAACGTCAGTCTGAAAGAAGGACATGTGGTGGGCCCTACCAAGCAGGATCAATGTTTCATACTGCTGTACCTTTTCAAAACAAGAGAGTATCTGCAGTCTAGAACTACTCTTGTGTTAAAAAATTTCCCCAGGTCTGTCATTTGTGCTACTGTATTGTCCATTACTTCATGATGAGTAGCAACTACCTCAACAGCAAAACCAACAATAAATGATGGTATATTACTACAGTGGAACACCATGCAGAATAACTAGATAGATGTCACAGAGTTACACTGAAATTATTACAACACATTTTGAAGTGAAAGAGGGATACACGAGTATGATTTGCATACACACATATACCCGTATTAAACTTTAGCAACACTTCTGGGAGGTGAGATCATACACAATTCTTTAGAAAGTTTGCATGGTGTATCCCAGAAAATAACAAGAAAGCAAGAAGCTAACAAAGCAAAATGAAAAATCAGACAGATTTTGAAAACTACATTTCACCAAAAATATTCAACAAATTTAAAAGAAGTGAACAAGAATATACTCCCAGACCACAATGGGTCAGACTAAACATCATTAATAAATGTTAACAGGAAAAAAATCTCAAAACACTTGGAAACTATACAACATACTTCTAAAATAACCTATAGATCAAAGAACAAGTAGCAATAAAAATTTTAAAACATGCTAAACTGGATGAAAATGAAATATAATAGGCCAGTGCTGTGGCTCACTAGGCTAAACCTCCGCCTGCGGTGCCAGCACTCTGGGTTCTAGTCCCAGATGGGGCATTGGAGCCAGGAAGGTAGTGGAGGATGGCCCAGGTCCTTGGGCCCTGCACCCGCATGAGAGACCAGGAGGAAGTACCTGGCTCCTGGCTTCAGATCGGTGCAGCGCGTCGGCAAGCGGCCTTTTGTGGGATGAACCAATGGAAGGAAGACCTTTCTCACTGTCTCTCTCACTATCTAACTCTGCCTGTCAAAAAAAAATGAAATATAATACACAAAATTTATGTGATAAAACTTAAAGTAGTAGAGAGAGAAATTTATGGCATAAAATGCATACATTAGAAAGAGGAAAACTCTGTACTCAATATTCTAAGCTTCCACCTCAAGAACAAAAACCAAAAAGAGAAAAAGAAACCCAAAGCTAGCAGAAAATAAACGTAAAAGTGGGGGAAAAAACTACACAGAAAAGCAATAAAACAAAATCCTGGTTCTCTGGAAAGATCAATAAAATTGGCAAACTTTCAGACAAGCTTGTTAAAAAAAAAAAAAGACACAAATTACCAGTATCAGGAAAGAGACAAGGATGTCACTGTAGACCTTGTAAACATGAAAAGGACATTAAGGTAATAATTAGATACACAAACTTGACAATTTAGGCAAAATGGACCAAATCATCAACATACACAACCTTTCCCAAGTTACCTAGTTACAGCAGATGATGGGACTAGCTCTATAATGATTCAAGAAATTAAATCCACAAATTTAAAATTCCTGAAACAGTAATCTCCAAACCCAATAGTTTCAGAGAAAAATTCTACCAAAAAAAAAAAAAAAAATCAACTCTACACAATCTCTTCCAGAAAAGAGAAAAGAGGCCTCCTCTCAATCCTTTTATGAGTGCAGTACTATACTTATACCAAAAATCAGAAAAAGCAATGTCCAAAAAAAAGAAAACTATAGGAGCAGACATTTGGTGCAGCAGTTAAACCACTGCTCAGGATACCCTCATCCATTACCGAGTGCCTGGCTCTGCTCCCAATTCCACTGTTTTGCTAATGCACACCCTGGCAGGCAGCAGGTGCTGGCTCAAGTACTGGAGTCCCTGCCTACCACGTGGAAGGCTCCAACTGAGTTCCAGGCGCCTGCTTTGGCCTGGCCCAGCTCTGCCTCAGCTGTTGCAGGCATTTAGGGACTGAATCAGTGCAGGGGAGCACTCTCACTGTCTGTCTCTGTATTTCTCTCTTTTGCCCTTCAAATACTTGAAAATCAATTTTAAAAAATTTAAACTTAAGAAAAAACTATAGACAATACCCTTTACTATTATTAAGATAAAAACCCTTAATATATTTTTAATATTAGCAAATAAAATTCAGCAACATATATAAAGAATCATAGACCAATATTTAGTGTCCTTTATCGCAGGCACATAAGGCTGATTCAGTACTCGAAATCAAGCACTGCAGTAATGCATCATTAACAGGCAAAAAAAGACAAATCACATGACCTGATCAACTGATGCAGCAAAAAGCACTTTAAAATTCAACACCCATTTGTGACAAAAGTTCTCAAAAAACTAGGGTTTAAAAAGGAATACCTTCAATTTGATTTTAAAATCTTAGAGAAAAACCACAGCTAAAATCAGAATTAATGATCAAAAACTGAGAATGAGAAAAGGTTGTCGGCTCCCACCAATCATTCAACATAGTGCTGGAAGATTAAGGCAGCACGATACAGCAAGAAAAAAAAATAAAAGGCAGAGATCAGAGAGAGGACAGAAATACAACTATCCTTGATTTGAAGATGATGAATGTTTGTGAACAAATCTCAAGAAATGTTATTTTTTAAATCATCCAGAATTAACAGGTGAGCTGAGCAAGGTCAAAGGATGCATGAACAAACTATTACAAACAATTTAAAGGAAGTGATTCTAGCAATGAACACGTGGAAGCAAAGTAAAAATACAAGACTTATTCTAACACCTCTATCAACACGCAAAAGAAACAAAATAGCTCAATTTTCAAAAATAAAATTAACTATACTAACATTTATTACTTAAGAGATCTTCAAAAATATCAGAAAAAATGCACATTATGGGGAAAAAAAAAAAAAACAGGGGCCAGTGTTTTGGCATAGCAGGAAAGCCATCACCTGGGACGCCAGCATCCCCAATGAGTGCCAGTCTGTGTCCCTGCTGTTCAACTTCCAAACCAGTTCCCTGCTAATGGCATGGGAAAAGCAGCAGAGGATGGCCCAAGGACTTGGGTCCCTGCTACCCATGTAGGAGACCTGGATGAAGCTCCTGGCTTCTGACTTTGGCCTGGACCAGCCCTGGCCATTGCAGCCATCTGGAGAATGAAAAGGAGATAGAAGATCTCACACTCTCTCTCGCTCTCTTTTCCTCTTTCTCTGTAACTCTGACAAAGGAAGGGAAGGAGGGAGGAAGAAAAGAAGAAAAGAAAAAGAAACAGAAAAAAAGGGAAAGAAAGAAAAAAAGAGAAAATAAAGAAACTATGCCAGAATTTCAAAACGTGTCTGCACCAAAATAAACTTATCTTTTTTTAATTTTTGACAGGCAGAGTGGACAGTGAGAGAGAGACAGAGAGAAAGGTCTTCCTTTTGCCATTGGTTCACCCTCCAATGGCTGCCGCTGCTGACGCATCGCGCTGATCCAAAGGCAGGAGCCAGGGTGCTTTTCCTGGTCTCCCATGGGGTGCAGGACCCAAGTACTTGGGCCATCCTACACTGCACTTCCCGGGCCACAGCAGAGAGCTGGCCTGGAAGAGGAGCAACTGGGACAGAATCCGGCACCCCGACCGGGACTAGAACCTGAGGTGCCGGCGCCGCAAGGCGGAGGATTAGCCTATTGAGCCATGGCACCAGCTAAAAATAAACTTATCTTTCAATTCCATTGTCCACAAACTTTTGGAAGTACCCCTCATACAACTTCAATAGTGAAGACTGTGAAATTGACACACACACACATACACACACCACAACAAGGGAACAATATAGAAATCCAGAAATAAACTCACACTAGTATGGCCAATTTATTTTTTTAATTATTTGTTTATTTGAGTGACACAGAGCTTCTATTTGCTGCTTCACACCCCAAACATCCACCATGGTCAAGGGTAACGGGAGCTGGGAAAACCATTCAGGTCTCCCACAGTTACTTGGGCCATCACTGCTGCCTCCCAGGGTCTGCATTAGGTTTTAAAGAAAACTCAGGAGATCTATGGGGATGTAGGGCTTACATACTCAAACCATACTCAAACAGAAAAAAAAAAAAATCTGGACTTCATCAAAATTAAAAATGTTCTGCAAAAGACCATTTGTTAAGAGGGAAAAAAGACAAACCAAAACTGGGGAGAAAAATTTTGAAAAACACATACAAGGGGTCCCAGAAAGTTTACAGAAGATGCATATTATGAAAAATTATGCATGGGATTTCAAATTTGTATGCACCAAAATAAATGTATTATTTAATTCCATTTTCCAGGAACTTTGGAAGTAGACTCCCTCACCTGGACTGTTATCATCTTACCTCCATGAATGGGACAGGCATTCCTAAAGAGCAATTTCATGTACTTCCTTTGAATCATGTTACTGCTCTCAGCATGGCAATAGGTACCGAATACCTTCATATTCTTTGAACTTTTAACCTTTCCCTTTAAAATCACCATATTTTTTTTGCTGTAAATGGCTATACCCTTTCTGACAAGGGTTGAGTTTGAAGGATTTTTTTCATGTTCTGTTTTTCAAGTAAGAAGTTTTTCATGAAGCTAATATTCAGTTTCTAAAGTTATCAAACAAGAAAGAGTAGTTAGTGATGCAATAGCTTAGATAGGCAAAATACAAGTTTTTCAAATTTTATACATTCCATATTTTTACTTCTAACTTGGACACGTAAAAATATTTCAGTGGCCAAGGCTGTGGCATAGCAGATTAAACCACCACCAGCAGCAGCAGCATCCCATACGGGCACCAATTCATGTCCCATCTGCTCCTTTTCCAATCCAACTCCCTGCTAATATGCCTGGGAAAGCAACAGAAGATGGCCCAACTGTTAGGGCCCCTGCACCTCTGTGGGAGACCTGGAAGACGCTCCTGGCTCCTGGCCCAGCTTCAGCCGTTGCAGACATTTGGGGAAGTGAACCAGCAGATGGAAGATTCTCTCTCTCTCTTGCTCTCTCTCTCTGTTTGCCTTTCAAATAAATCTTTTTTCAAAATGCCATTAGGGCATCTGCATCTCAAACCAAAGTGACTGAGTTTAAGTCTTGGCCCCACTTCTGATTCGGCTTCCTGCTAATGTGCACCCCAAGAGGCAGTGATGATTCAAGTGTCTGGGTCCCTATCACCCACAGGACAGATTCAGACTGAGTTTATGGCTCCTGGCTTCACGTTGGTCCAGCCCCAGCTGTTGCAGGCACTTAAGCCGTGAACTACTGGATAGAGAAACTATCTGTCTCTGTATCTTACAGCCTTTCAAATAAATTTTTAAAAAATTCAAAATGCCAATCTGACTGCCAAGAATGATTCAGAAAGTGATCAAAAGCAGATCTGAGTACTCAACAAACAGATATCTAGGGGTATCTGCTTTAAGGACAAGTCATGTGTGTATCTCACAAGGCTCACAATAATGCTTGTTTATTAAGGGTGATCCCGAATCAGTAAGGCGGCTTCTTTATGTTCACAATTGTGGCATTTACTGTTTAACAATAAAAAATGTATTCTCTAACTTACAGAAAAACTTCTACCCAAAATTATTGAACTACATTTGGGTTACCAAAACAGGGTGAACCTACAAAGCTTTAGGAAAGCTGACTCTCCAGAACAATTAATTCCCTGGGGATTGTGGCTGAGTAACTTTTAGCTTCTACTTTACCTGTCTCAGAAGTTCTGACTACTTACCAATATCTCATACACTAATCCTTGATGTTAACAGAGGTCAGTGTTTGTGGGCTAGGGAGGAATATTTCAATAACTGGACATGAGAATCACCTAGGGAACTTTCAAAAACACTGGTGTTCCAGAGCCTCAACCACAAATCCTGAATTAATTAGTCTAGAAAGAGCTTGGGCATCAGAATTTTTACAGCTTCCCAAGACAGCCAGATGTTGAGCCAGGACGGGGGACCACTTAGGTAAATAGCTTTCTTCATGGCTTCTGTAAGAATCTTAGGAGGGACACAGAATGCAGCATTTCCCAAATTTTTCTTCAAATCCTTTTTCTCATGAAGCAACTTTTAACACTGGCTTAGGTAATTCTTCAGCTGAAAATCAAGGTAAATATTAAGTTTAGAATCAAGTTGTACAACTTTCCAAAAATTAGAAAAGCTCTGATGTGTTCAGGGGTAGGAAGGGTAAGGAAGAAAGCAAAGAAGCACCCAGTTTTATACTGCTATCATATTTTTTGTTAAAAAATTTCAAATTAAAGACTAATTTTAGCTTAAAAATTGCACTGTAGTTAAATGATGCTCAAGCCTGTGGCCCAACAACATTCACACACTGTGAAAGCTATTTCCATAGATAAATTCATGCTGCCCTCTATTGGTCCAAATAAATATTTTTAGATGAACTATGCCAGTAAGAGGATGATAAATCTTTTATTTTTAAGTGGAGGAATTATATTAAATATCAAAGAAGAAAAATAAAATTTCCACTTTGGGTATTACTGAGCTCAAAGGATCAACTATCACATTCAAGAGCCTTCTAATCATTTTCAAGCCACCACAACTTTCCTGTGTACATGTAATCAAAGACACATACCCCTTCTGCACATTCTGCAACAGCCTTCTCTAATTTACTTTCTTTTCAAACAAGACAACAGTTTGCAAACTTAAATGCTCATCTCCATAAGATTTTTAAAAATTATATATACTTATATACTTTTATGTCTAAAATTTTAATATCAAATTTTTATAAGCTCAAATATTTGCAAAAAATAAAGTTTCTGATTTATTGTAAATACTGACATCTTAAAATAAAAGTGTACATCACTCCTTTAAAAGGAACCTAAGTAACATAGCAAGTTGATGTCCATACGCATCAACTTAAAACACCCTGTTAAGTATATTGGGAATTTTTTCTCATTGCTTTTTATCTTCTTGAAGTTGCATTTTATTCCACTGTCTCCATAGATTTTCATCACAATGTGATATTTTGTACCTAACCTGTTTTTCTCTTCATTTTATGATTCTAATATATAAAATATACATATAAATTAAAATATAAGTTAATATTTCCTGTGATCACCACATATAAGTTAAAAAATTTTGTGCAATAAGCCATTATGCAATAAGTAGCAGATAACTAAATGACATAAATATTGCAAATATCAACAGATTATCACAAAAAGTAAAATCTTATGGACAAGAATCCGCACGGTTCATGAGATACATATGCCATTTTATTTTTAGACTGATACATCCAACAAATATTTCTTACTGCTAAAATGAGAAAGCTTCTCAATTGTATTCTTATTTCAGTTTTTTTAGTCATAAACACTAAGAAACATTATTTACCTTAAGAAATATCACCTCTGAATTTTCTTACAGCAAGGTCACTCAACTTTTTCTGTCAAAACTTACACCGTAATTTGTCATCAGAAATTATTTTTAATGATGTAGCAGTTGACAACTTGATTACGTCCTCTTTCAATTTGCTGAAAGAAAAGAACTAGAAACTACTACCTGACTTACAATAGGATGTGTTACACATGTATTACAGCTATTTCGTTTCTCAGTTTCAGGAACATATCCCAAATGCCATTACTAAGACATACCAAACAACTATTAATTATACTTGCTATTGTTTCACCTAGCAGTTTAATTTTATATACTCAGAAAGAGCAAAAAATAAAATTTAATATTGTTTTCAATATGCTTCTGCTGATACATTAGTGATTTTTAAAAAAACATTTTATTTATGTATTTGAGAGGTAGAGCTACAGAAAGGGAGAGACAGAGAGAAAGGTCTTCCATCTGCTGGTTCACTCCCCAAATGGCCATTACAGCTGGAGCTGAGCCAATCTGAAGCCAGGAGCTTCCTCTGGGACTTCCATGTGGGTACAGGGGACCGAGCACTTGAGTCCTCCTCCACTACTTTCCCAGGCCATAGCAGAAAGCTGGATTTGAAGAGGAGCAGCCTGGACACGAAATGGCACCCATACTGATGCTGGTACTGCAGGCAGAGGCTCAAGTGTACTACGCCACAGCACCAGCCCCTACATTACTGATTTTATAAAATGCTATCATCTTATCATGCATTTAAATTTCTACCAAAACTTAAGAGCAGCAGATTTAGCTCCTTTAATTTACAGTAAACATCTACTGTCAACCAACTACCAAATGAGGTTATCATAAAAATCTGCCTTTGTTCTCAGGTCAAATATATTTTGAGTTTAAAGAAAAAGATTTTAATTGTCTCAACTCAAAATATAACTACATACCTTATATAAGAGATACCAAAAAAGACTAAAAAAAGGTAGACAAAAGAAAGTGATGATTGTTATACTGATTTCAGACAAAGTAGGAAACAAGATTTAAAAGTATTAATAACAGCATTTTTTTTTTATTTCACAGGCAGAGTTATAGAAACAGAGACAGAGAGAAAGGTCTTCCTTCCATTGGTTCACCCCACAAATGGCCGCGATGGCCGGCGCTGCGCGGATCTGAAGGCAGGAGCCAGGTGCTTCTCCTGGTCTCCCATGCAGGTGTAGGGCCCAAGCACTTGGACCAGCCTCCACTGCCTTCCCAGGCCACAGCAGAGAGCTGGACTGGAAGAGGAGCAACTGGGACTAGAACCCGGCACCTATATGGGATGCAAGTGCTGCAGGCGGAGGATTAACCAAGTGAGCCCCGGCACCAGTCCCAATAATAGCATATTTTTAATGATAAAATCTGTAATTGTCAAATAACATATAGCACTTAGGAATAACAGTGCACCAGATAATGCAGCACCATCTTTACAATCAAAAACTACAGGAGGGGCGGATTCTTTTGGCACAGTGTTTTAAGTCACTACTTGAAACACCTGAATCCCAGAGTGTCTGGTTTGAGTAGCAGTTACCCTATGGTTCTAATCCAGCTTCGTGCTAAGACACCTGGGAGGCAAATGATGATGGCCCAAGTACTTGGATTCCTGCCACCCATGTTAAAGACCCAGATAGAGTTCCTGATTCCTGGCTTCAGCACGGCCCAACCCAGGCTGTTACAGGCATTTGGGGAGTGAACCAGTTGATGGAAGGTATCTCTGGGCATCTCTTCCCTTTGTCACTCTACCTTCCAAACAAATAAATAAACCTTTAAGACAACAGCAACTACTACAGGAGATGCAAGGAGATATAGACAGAGGCACAAGAAAACAAGTTACTTTATCTTATCACTTAGTACAAGACAGATCAAGTGCGGCTCACTAGGCTAATCCTCTGCCTGTGGCGCCGACACCCAGGGTTCTAGTCCCAGTCAGGGCGCCGGATTTCGTCCCAGTTGCTCCTCTTCCAGGCCAGCTCTCTGCTGTGGCCCGGGAGGGCAGTGGAGGATGGCCCAAGTGCTTGGGCCCTGCACCTGCATGGGAGACCAGGAGAAGCACCTGGCTCCTGCCTTCGGATCAGCGTGCTGCGCGGGCTGCATTGCGCCAGCCACAGAGGCCACTGAAGGGTGAACCAACAGTAAAGGAAGACCTTTCTCTCTCTCACTGTCCACTCTGCCTGTCCAAAAAAAAAAAAAAAAGATACGACTTGGGATAACTGTGTCCCATGTCAGAATGTCCAGGTTCAAGTTCTGGCTCTGCTTTCCATTCTAGTTTCCTGGTAATGCATATTCTGGGAGGCAGCAAATGATGATTCAGGTACTTAGGTCCCTGCCACCGATGTAGGAAACCCAGTTTGGGTTCCTACCTCTTGGCTTCAGCATGACCCAGCCCTAGCTGTTGCAATATCTGGGGAAGAAACCAGCGGATGGGAGCTCTCTCTTTCTCTCTCTCTCTTTCTGTCTCTCTGACTTTCAATAAAATAAATGTTAAAGACAGATCAAGTGAACAAAAAAAGGATACAGATCAAAGCAACAAAACCCCACAAAAGATCTTATGTATATATATCAAACTTCACACCTTAATACTTCTTCCCAAGTGCATATGCAAGATCCAAAAAATAGAAATATTACAAACTACAGTCTTGATGTAAAATACAACAAACTAGAGAATAATAAAATTTTTAAGTAAAAGGTCCTTCTGTTTGGAAATCAAATATTTTATTAAATAATTTTACATGCCAGAGAAAATATAAACTAGGAAAGCAATAGTAGAAAAATTATAATGAACATACTAGATAACAGAATCAATACCACTCACATAAAGCAAGTATCAGAAGAAAATTCATAGTCTTCAAAAATTACATCAATAAAAATGAAAGAACAAATGAATTAAATTCAACACAAAAAGCTTTCTAAAAGTTATACATTATTATTAATCTGATGTTAGATTCTATTTGCTAGTATTTTTTCTTTTCTTTTCTTTTTTTTTTTTTTTTTGACAGGCAGAGTGGACAGTGAGAGAGAGACAGAGAGAAAAGTCTTCCTTTGCCGTTGGTTCACTCTCCAGTGGCCACCGAGGCCAGCTCGCTACAGCCAGCGCACCGCGCTGATCCGAAGGCAGGAGCCAGGTGCCAGGTGCTTCTCCTGGTCTTCCATGGGGTGCAGGGCCCAAGCACTTGGGCCATCCTCCACTGCACTCCCGGGCCACAGCAGAGAGCTGGCCTGGAAGAGGGGCAACTGGGACAGAATCCAGCGCCCCAACCGGGACTAGAACCCAGTGTGCCAGCGCCGCAAGGCGGAAGATTAGCCTACTGAGCCGTGGTGCCGGTCAAAAATCAGGACCTTGATTCCTCAATCAGATGCACTGTTTTCTTTCCCTATATTTCTGTCTTATTCTTCATTATTTCATTCTTTGTATGCCATTTAGTGCATATTTTAAAAGTTATTTTTATTTTTGAGATAATAAATTTTCTTTTTTAAAAGACTTATTTATTTGAAAGGCAGAGTTACGGGAACAGGGAGATAGAAAAATTTTCCATACACTAGTTCACTCCCCAAATGTCCACAATGGCCAGGGATGGGCCACGATGAAGCCAGGAGCTGGGAGCCTAGCACACCATCCTTGTCTCCCATGTGGGTGGCAGGAGCCCAATCTATCCTCCACTGCTTTCTCAGACCTTTAGCAGTGAACTGGATCAGAAGTGGAGTAGTCAGGACTCACATTGGTGCCCATATGGGATGCCAGAATTGCAGGTTGTGGTTTAACCCACTGTGCCACAACACCAGTCCCAACATTTAGTGTATTTTTTTTTTATTTGACAGGTAGAGTTACAGATAGTGAGAGAGAGAGACAGAGAGAAAGGTCTTCCCTCCGCTGGTTCACTCCCCAAATGGCCGCCACGGCCGGCGATGCTCTGATCCGAAGCTAGGAACCAGGTGCTTCCTCCTGGTCTTCCATGCAGGTGCAGGGCCCAAGCACTTGCGCCATCCTCCACTGCCCTCCCAGGCCACAGCAGAGAGCTGGACTGGAAGAGGAGCAACTGTGACTAGAACCTGGTACCCATATGGGATGCAAGTGCTGTAGGTGGAGGATTAACCAAGTGAGCCACAGCACTGGCCCCCATTTAGTGTATTTTTTAAAGATTTATTTGTTTATTTATTTATTTGAAAGGCAGAGTTATAGAGAGACAGAGACAGACAGAAAGAGAGGGGACTTCCATCTGCTGGTTCACTCCCCAGATGGCCACAATGGCTGGAGCTGGGACCAATCCAAAGCCAGGAGCCAGGAGTTTCTTCCTGTTTCCAATGCAGGTACAGGGGCCCAAGCACTTGGGACATTTTCTACAGCCTTTCCAGGCCACAGCAGAGAGCTGGAATGGAAGTGGAGCAGCTGGGATTCGCGTCAGTGCCCATATGGGATGCCGGCACTGCAGGAAGCAGCTTTACACAATTCGCCACAGGGCAGGCCCCGACTGAATGTATTTTTTAAACCAGCTATGTTGAGTCATCCTATGCAATAGTAAAAACTGTCTTTTTATTTTGTTAAAGTATCCTTTTATGTCCTTCAGAAGTACTCTCCTTATGTATTCTTGCACATTTCTTGCTAAGTTTATTCCTCAATATTTCATCTTCTTTGTTGTTGCCACAGAGTTTAACATTATATACTCTGATTATTGCCTGTGAATTTGAAGGCTGTTGATGTTCATTTTACGTCATGTTACTATACTGAATCCTTTTATTGTGTGAATTATTTTGCATACAGTAATGCTCCCTTTTCCATGGAAGACAATAATGTTCCAAGACTCAGTGGATGCCTCAAACCACATACAGGACTGAACTCTATATACTGCTTTTTTTATATACTAAATTGCATTGTAATTTAATCTCATGTCTTATAAACTATCATTCCTCATTTGGCATTTTCCAATCATTTAAGAAACATAATAACCATTCTTATTCTACAGGCCACACAAACACAAGAGGTAGATTTGGCCCCTAGACCACAGTTTGCTCACCTCTGTCCTTTTTCTATTCTTATGATCCATATATCTGTTTCAACTACTGTGGCATTTTGTAAATCTTTTTTTTTTTTTAAGATTTATTTATTTATTTGAAAGGCAGAGTTAACAGACAGAGAGAGACAGGGACAGAGAGATCTTCCTTCTACTGGTTCACTCCCTAAATGGCTACAACAGCCAGTACTAGGCCAATCTGAGCCGAGAACCACCAGTTTCTTCTGGGTCTCCACGTGGGCTTGGGCCATCTTCTGATGCTTTCCCAAGCACATTAGCAGGGAGCTGGATGGAAAGTGGAGCAGCCAGGACTCAAGTCGGTGTCATATGGGATGCCAGTGCCACAGGCTTCCCCACAGCACTGGCCCCATTGTGCAAATCTTGAGAGCAAGTAGTGTTAAGCCTCTAAATTCTTTCTTTTCAAAACTATTCAGCCAATTTGCATCTGTACATGTCAGGATTGCCTTATT
The DNA here is from genome assembly GCA_949820135.1 of Sylvilagus floridanus. Classification (NCBI taxonomy): domain Eukaryota; kingdom Metazoa; phylum Chordata; class Mammalia; order Lagomorpha; family Leporidae; genus Sylvilagus; species Sylvilagus floridanus. The sequence continues at coordinate 101,388,034 of OX463241.1, forward strand.
TAAAAAAAAAAAAAACCCTACTAGGTTGCTGAAAGAGATTCCTTTGCATCTTTGTTAACTTTAGAAAACTTTAGAAAACTTCAGACCTTGATTCTTAAATTTGATCAATATGTTATAGCTTTCAGTATATAGGCTATACATATACTTTGTTAAATTTATTCCTGAATATGGAATGTTTTATGCTATTTTAATTCTCTATATATTCAATAGTACTAGGAGAAATACCTTTTTTTAAATAAACTGGCATTGTAATCTGTGCCATAGGTGAACTCACTTATCCTAGGTCTTCAGCTGATTTCTTTGAATCTATATATCTATATAGGCTCACAGTGTCTACAAAGAAATATTAGCTTAATATCTTCTTGTCTAATATCTCTTCCACCTACTTCTTTTTATTGCATATCCCAGAACTCAAGTATAATGTAAACTAGAAGTCCTGGGTATATACCACTGCCTTGTTATTGACTGCACATATATTCAGTTTTTCACCATAAAGTATAATGCTATCTAGAAGTTGTTTAGAGAAGCCCTTTATCAGATTAAGGAAATGCTCTTCCACTCCTAGTTTCTGGAGGAGTCTTGGCTTCCACCAAATACTTTTTCTGCATCTAGTGAGATGCACATATAAAGTTTCTCCTTTATTCTGTTAATATGATTAATTATTTTGGTTATTCTATACTAAATCAATCTTGCTTTCCTTGAATAAACTCCACTTAATCATAGTATGTTAAATTTTGGATTTAATTTATTAAGATTTTGTTAAGGAGTTTTATATCTGTGATCCTAACAGAAACTGATACTAGGCCAGCGCCGCGGCTCACTAGGCTAATCCTCCACCTGCAGCGCTGGCACCCTGGGTTCTAGTCCCAGTTGGGGCGCTGGATTCTGTCCCGGTTGCTCCACTTCCAGTCCAGCTCTCTGCTGTGGCCTGGGAGGGCAGTGGAGGATGGCCCAAGTGCTTGGGCCCTGCACCCGCCTGGGAGACCAGGAGGAAGCATCTGGCTCCTGGCTTCGGATCAGCGCAGCGCACCAGCCATAGCGGCCATTTGTGGGGTGAACCAACGGAAGGAAGACCTTTCTCTCTGTCTTGAGAGAGAGAGAGAGAGAGAGAGAGAGAAACTGAGATTGAGGTCATGCTGCCTCACCCTTGCTCAGATAACCTATTCAAATTCTCTTCTCTGGCTTATAAGAGTTTTTAGAAGACAAAGTATTTTATTTTTTTTTTTTTTTTTTTTTTTTTTTTTTACAGGCAGAGTGGACAGTGAGAGAGAGACAGAGAGAAAGGTCTTCCTTTTTGCCGTTGGTTCACCCTCCAATGGCCGCCGCGGTCGGCGCGCTGCGGCCGGCGCACCGCGCTTGTCCGATGGCAGGAGCCAGGAGCCAGGTGCTTTTCCTGGTCTCCCCATGGGGTGCAGGGCCCAAGCACCTGGGCCATCCTCCACTGCACTCCTGGGCCACAGCAGAGGGCTGGCCTGGAAGAGGGGTAACCGGGACAGAATCCGGTGCCCCGACCGGGACTAGAACCCGGTGTGCCGGCGCCGCAAGGCGGAGGATTAGCCTGTTGAGCCACGGTGCCGGCCGACAAAGTATTTTAATGTCTTTGTTATGATAGCTGAGTTACTTCCCAAGTGATAAACATTCCTAATTTAATATTCTAATACTATGTAAAAATATGAAAAAATATTTTACACCTTACTTTCCAGTTTTCTATCAATTCTATAAAGTGATAGCCCCATGAAGAACAACCATTTTTTAAGTGTTGAAATGCATTCCACATTTAAAGCATATGGCCAAAGATAAAAGAACATATTTCCCAACCCAAGGGATAAGTGTACAAAAGGCAAAGTTATTTATAACTATTAGAATAAATTCCTGCTTTTTCTCACTTCATGATTAACTCCTGTATCCAAGACGCTTTAAAGTTGTATGGATATCCAATTAGGCTGAACCATATGAAACTCACATATATATAAGTCAAATACGGGCAATTTCATTTGGTTTAACTTCTTTATCAGTTAATCACTGGCCTTGGAATAGTAACCAAAGTGAACTCACTCAGTCTGCATGTTGCTTTACCAGTGCACAAGCACCATCTGGTGGCAGAAACCAAAACTGCAGTCTGTAACTAAAACACAGCTGATAAAATACAAGCAGTGTTTCTCAGCTCTTCTCTTTTCCAATTTTTCTTAAAGTACATTACAAACTAGTAAGGAACCTTCTAATCAACAGTTTGAACAATGTGAAAATAAACAGCACACTAACAATTACAATCCTCAGCAACAATCCATCAGCTTATATTGCCTAATTTTTGAAATACAGGTCCAGCATCCTTTTTTTTTGACAGGCAGAGTTAGACAGTGAGAGAGAGATAGAGACAGAGAAAGGTCTTCCTTCCGTTGGTTCACCCCCCAAATGGTTGCTACAGCCGGCGCGCTGAGCCGATCCGAAGCCAGGAGCCAGGTGCTTCCTCCTGGTCTCCCATGGGGTGCAGGGCCCAAGCACTTGGGCCATCCTCCACTGCACTCCCAGGCCACAGCAGAGCTGGACTGGAAGAGGGGCAACTGGGACAGAATCCGGCGCCCCAACCGGGACTAGAACCTGGGGTGCCAGCGCAGTAGGCGGAGGATTAGCCAAATGAGTGAGCTGGGGTGCCAGCTTGGTCCAGCATTCCTAATCTGAAAATCTAAAATGCCCAAAATTCAAAACTTTTTGAGCACCAACACAATACCATGTCTAATGGTCCAATATATATAAACTTTGTTTCATGCTCAAAATTATTTAAAAAAAAATATAAAGTTACCTTCAGGCTATGTGTATTACACAAAAGTGAATTTCTTGTTTAGACCTGGGTTCCATCCCTGAGATAGGTCAATATGTATGTATATACAAATATTTCAAAACCTGAAAAAATGTGAAATCCAAACCATTTCCAGTCCCAGCATTTCAGGTTAAGGACACTTTATATTACTAGCTATCAATATATCTAAAATTTATCCTTAACAGTCTGCTCTACCAATCTGTCTCTCTCTCTCTTTTCTTTTCTCTTTTCTCTCTCTTTATAACTCTGGCTTTCAGGTAAGTAAAATAAATATCTGAAGAAAAGGAAAGAGGGCCGGCACCGCGGCTCCCTTGGCTAATCCTCTGCCTGCAGCGCCGGCACCCCGGGGTTCTAGTCCCAGTTGGGGCACCAGATTCTGTCCAGTTGCTCCTCTTCCAGTCCAGCTCTCTGCTGTGACCCGGGAGTGCAGCGGAGGATGGCCCAAGTGTTTGGGCTCCTGAACCCGCATGGGAGACCAGGAAGAAGCACCTGGCTCCTGGCTTCAGATCGGCGCAGGGCCAGACGTAGCAGCCATTAGGGGAGTGAACCAACAGAAGGAAGACTTTTCTCTCTGTCTCTCTCACTGTCTATAATTCTGTCTGTCTCTCTGTCTCTCTCCCTTTCTAACTCTGCCTGTCCAAATAAAAAAAAAAAAAAAGGAAAGAAAAAAATGAGACTAGATTACTCATAGTCAAGAATCTTGGGTGGAACAAAAAGATACTGGTGACTCCCAAATACAGTTTGTATCCAGGGGTTGCCCATGAATAACTTTTTTCTCCACCTGTCCAATCATAAAACAGAACAAAGAAAAACTCAGTTCTCCTTAGGTCTTTGAATGAGTTCAAGTGAAGAAATCTAATTTAGCTAAGAATGAGGGGGGCGGGAGAGGACCTAATTAGTAGTTAGTATTTTAATATATCATTAATGTTACTAATTATTAATATTATTACTAATTTTTACTTATTACCTAATATTATTACTAATTATTATTTAATATTAAGTAGAAAATGAAAAGACCATTTCAAAATCCCTCTAAATGACAACTATTTCCTGAACTACTTAACCTTTCATTTTCAGCCATTGAGAAACTACTGAATAACCTGGAATCTGACAAGAAGAGAGAAAGGCTCCTCTGATTGGCTTTATTCAGGTATCGTCATAAGCAAACTAAGGGCATGTGTGAAATACTGTAAAAAGCCTACTGAGTAATGGTTAGGTCTGTCCTCTTGTGAGCAGAGAAAATCTCTAAAGTGAAACAGGGATGAGCAGCTTAACAAAACTTCTCTGTTTTCTTCTTACCCTTTTTGTGATCTGCAGACAATAGTAAAAACTCTCAAAATTTGAAAGAAATTCAGTTCACTTTATCCATTAATGGGCATGATCTAAGAAACACTATTTATTACTTTAGAAAAGTTCGTGCATCCCTCCTGATAACCACAGAATCAGATCCTGGATTCTTGCTAATAAAGGAAAAAAGTCAACATTCTGAATACAAAGTCTAGAAATGAAAAACAATCAAACCAAACCAAATGACCCATCATCTCCTTTGACTTCATGCACTAACTCCTCTCTCTCCCTTGGTTCACCCTGCTCTAGCCATACCGGCCTCCAACTGGAGACACCCCCATGCAGGGCAGGCTCCTGCTTCAGTGGCTTTGTACATGCTGCCTCTTTAATGTGAATGTTCTCTTTCTCTGGCACTTACACTGCTTTTCCCCCTTCTTCCTTCAGACCCTTCTTCTTTTTTTTTAAGATTTTATTTATTTGTTTGAAAGTCAGTTACACAGAGAGAGAAGGAGAGGCAGAGAAAGAGAGGTCAGTCTTCCATCCGTTGGTTCACTCCCCAACTGGCTAATACAAAGCCAGGAGTCAGGAGCTTCTTCCGGGTCTCCCACGTGGGTGCAGGGGCCCAAGGACTTGGGCCATCTTCAACTGATCGAAGTGAGGCAGCAGGGACTCGAATGGTACCCATATGGAAGGCCGGTGCTTCAGGCCAGGGTGTTAACCCACTTCGCCAGAGCGTCGACCCCAGATCCATCCTTCCTTCCTTCCTTCCTTTCTTTTTTTTTTTTTTTTTTTTGACAGGCAGATATAGACAGTGAGATAGAGATAGAGACAAAGAGAAAGATCTTCCTTCTGTTGGTTCACCCCACAAATGGCCGCTACGCTACAGCCGGTGCACTGTGCCAATCCAAAGCCAGGAGCCAGGTGTCTCCTCCAAGCGGGTGCAGGGCCCAGGCACTTGGGCCATCCTCCACTGCCCTCCCGGGCCATAGCAGAGAGCTGGGCTGGAAGAGGAGCAACCGGGACAGAACCGGCACCCCAACCGGGATTAGAACCCAGGGTGCCGGCGCTGCAGGTGGAGGATTAGCCAAGTGAGCCGCAGCACCAGCCCCAGATCCTTTTTCAAAAGATACTTTCTTAGTGACGAGCCACTTCCAACTTCCTCCTCCATGGGAATATGTGCTACATAGGGATTACTGTTTGGCTTTGCATTGATTTGGTACCAGATTTCTTACATATAAAAGAAAAAAGGTTCACTAGTCAAAATTCTAGCAAAATTTTAATATAGGTATCAGAATACAGCAAATGTTAAAATGCTCTCAACAATCTACTCTTTGTAATACATTACAAATAAAAAAATCTTCCCAGTATAAAATAAATTTGGTGTTCCTTAATCAAGGGACTAGATATATCTATTGTGCTCAAAGAAGCAGCGAGCTTGATTTATATTAAGTAACCTCAGAATGAAAGAAAGGCAATGGATAAATTATACAGAAAAACAGAAAGTGCAACAACTGTAAGAGAAACATACACCCCCTGTGCCTCCTGCACAGCGCCCACACAGGGCTGACAGCTGGGCAGCCTGTCACTGGATGATCCATAGTGAGACGCAGAGATGCTGTGCAGGAGGATGGCAACGGAACAGTATGCCAGGGGAGCCAAGGAAAATTGTGGGGTTAGGTGAAGTTAGCCAGCAGGAGATGGCACATATCCCGCAGAAGCACTACATGAGGGGAACAACGGACTAGAAGTCAACTGCAGGTTTCTGCCCCTGAGGACAAGGAACGTGCCCACAAGCAGCACCTACCAAACAGCACCTTCCCCCAGGCACTCCCGGAGGAATGGCAGAAGAGCAGAAGTCTAAGAGACTGTGCAAGTGTTTCTCAGAGGCCTTAAAGGAATTGTTTATTATCTAAACAGGAGTGTGCTTTACATGGTTACGACTAAGGTAATTTTTCCACTTCAAGCAAGTTACCAAAAAATTATCAGATTGTACAACAGACTAAATAAATAAATTCCCTGTGTACCTAAATTGTAAGGTCAGTAAATATACAAAAGCATCAGCAAATACCTGATCACATGTGGAAAAGAACACCTTAGCCATAAAAGTAATGGGAAAATTTGTTCTAAAAAAATCAACAGATTAGACCATAAAACATTTTAAAACTACAGCCCATAAACAAACATGAAATTAAAAGCCAAATTTTTAAAATCAGGAAAATGACAACAAATAAAACAGACTAACTGCTAACACCCTCAACACATAAACTTTTGAAAACTGCTCAAGCAAGAAAATAAAACTCAGCAAATTGAAACAAATCAAAAAGGATGGGCAGTTAATAATAAACATTTGAAAAACTGTTCATTCTCACAAGCAGTCAATAAAACTAAAATTTTTAAATGCCATTTTTTAAACTATCAAACAAGATAATATAACTTCTCCTTAAACCTCAGCACTGAGTAGAACAGACACTGCTCATGTACTGCTAGAAGTCAGCATCAACTTTAATGTCATTGTGTATACATTATTTTTCTGAACCTCGATATTTGCCTTAGAGTAATCCATCTTGAGAAAATAGTCGGCAAAGGGAATAAAGTTTTGTACATACAGACTGCCTGGGGCATTATTTGTAAGAGACAAAAAAGAGGCAGAGGGGACACTGAGATGATCAAAACTAGACACACAACATAAAGACACCTTGGGAAGCATTATGTAGCTATTGGAAATATTCCTCAAAGACTATTTAAAGATATAAACTGGTCACTACACGAAGTGAAAAGAGGGTACCTACTACAAATACAGGATAAACAAATTATGATACCTTCATAAAAAGAAAGGGTATTCAGTAATTTTAAACACAACAAAACCCTCATATAAACAAACACGGACGAATCTCAAAACAACCAAAAAAGAGCAAAAAAAATTTATGAAGTTAAAGAAGTCAAAGCAAATACTGTGTGAGTCCAAATGCGTGAAAATTCAGCAACAGGCAAAATGAGTCTAAGGCAACAGAACAGGGGTTACTCCTGGGCAGAGGCTATCAAAATCCATGGTGTCGAAGACACTCTCAGGGCTCAGAGGATGTTCTGCATCATGATTTGAGCAGTGATCACTTCAGGAAACACATATGTAAAAAAATCATCAAAGAAAATATTAACACATACACAAAATAATGAAAAGAAGCCTTCAAGATGTACAATTAAAGAGTTGTACGTTGTACCAGAGACATGATACCATCATAAAGTACTCATCACAAAAACTGAAATTTGGTTAAATATATTTCTATGCAAAGAAAAAAGAATGTAAAGTACATCAAAATATTAAAAGTAGCTAAGTTTTATATTGTAAATTATTTAAATTTTCTTTTTACCTTTCTTCATTTTCCACATCTTCTATGACGGGTTTTATGACTTTTATGATTGGGGGATAGTGGAGAAAAATCCACTAAACTTTATTTTGAAACTTCTACCATGCTTATTAAAAAAAACTGTTATATTTGTAACTATCACAAAGCACAGGAAGACAAAGGAAATCCTTCCTCCTTCCAACAAATTTCCTATGAATTATACACTTGTGTCTGTTAATTATGAAGGCAAATCAAGAAAATTTAGTTCTGCTTAGTAAAAGAATGAGAAAGTCAACTGGGTAGCCAGCGCTATAAATTGTGAGACAACCTCAAAATTGATCCTGCCTAGAACAAATACAGGATTTTCATGACTCAGTTGGAACTAGCTCTTGAAAACTAGGTGTTTTTTTTTTTTTAATTTATTTTAAATACTTTGTGAACCCGATTTACCTAAATTCCATACAAAATGCCCAAGTTTTCACACTGTATTTATGATAATACTGAGTTTCACAAATTGTTCAATGCTCATTAAAAAATAAGAACAAAACCAAAGAAGACATACAAACCTCTGATTGTACATGCCCCGAAAGTTGTAATTAGCTCTATAATTTGGGAATGGCTTTGGATCTAATGGCCTGTAGATGGCAGGCTCTCCCCTTTTCATAGCAAGCCCATTCAGTTCCACAGTTGGAGTTATACTGCCTGTTTAAAAAAAAAATTAAAGGCACAAGTGAAATATTTTCACAATAAATCATGCATGCTATTTTTAGGCTACATTCAATTACCATGGAAGAAGGTGAGAGTGGACTGCCCATCTGTATGGTTTGCTGCAAAAGCAAAACAAAAGAGGAAAAAGAAAAGAGTATCTACTGAAATTCCTCTGGGGCTTCTGCAGCATTTTCTGTACATTAATAAACAGAACTTCAACTGTATAATCATCCTATTTGAAACAAAGTAAACACAGTTCTTAGATTGTTTACTTTGGATATTACCTTTAAAAGCACTGAATTTGAACACTACTTACCCCAGAAAGTACATGCATTTGATCATTAAAAACATCATCTGTGAATATTTTTATTTATACTTTGGTAATAAAGCATCCAAACTTTAGCCATGATTACAGCATCATGGATAATTCCTGAACTAATCTAATGATTAGTGCTGCTCGTATATTTCTTAATATTTGCTAGCAATAGCTCCCTGCAGATTTTTCCACAAACTAAAATTTCATCTATTCCTAACAAATATTAAGAAATGTACAAGCAGCACTATCAATAAAGCAAAAGACTAAAAACAACCAAAGCTATAAAAAGAGTAAAAATAACACACATCTTAATCTTTTACTTAATGATATACCTCAGACAATATATCTCAGCAGTAATGGGTACATTATTAAATGAAAAAGAACAAGTTATCAAATACTGTGTATTTTACCTTATCTTTTATTGAAGAAAGGAAAAAACATCAATATAAAATCTGATAGACTAGTATAAATGAAAATAATTTTTAAACTTTTTCAGGCATAAACTCAAAATTAAAACAAACAAACAAAACTATAGGGAAAAGGCACAAAGAAAGGGAGAAACAGCAGCTGGCCCTCTCAGAATGTACACTGTTTATAGATTTTATCTTGAAAATGTGAATATTTTACTTAATTTGAAGTAAAACAATTCTAGCAAAATGGGGGAGGAATTTGAAATGGTGCCCAAAATTCAAAGAAAAATTAAACTGAATCTAACTATTAACCAAGGTGGTAACTTTACCACAGAGACAATTGTTTAAAAGAATTTTAAACACTGCAAAATACTTGTGAGATGGTTACTAAGGGAAAAGAAAATCAGTAATCTTAAAGTGTTTTCAGCATACTGTTAGTAACATAACTAATAATATGTTTTGGTTTACTTCAAACAAAATTAAATCAAAATGGAAACAAAGTAATCTCCAAAACAAAGCAATTAAACTAACAATAAATCAAACTGGTGGCCTTAGTCATACAAGGAATAATTATTTCAGAAAGCTTTAATATACAATAAAATTTCTCTATTTCTTAAAGAAAAAATATAACACCTGAAAGAAATCATAATTCAGTAACCATGTTGTTAGTAACAACAGTATTATTACTCTGAAATTATTATGTATTTATAAATAGGCATAAAATAACATAAATACTTTTAGGAACCAAAATTTTTAGAGTAAAAGATGGGTGATACAATATAAAATCAAAACTTTCAGTAACATCCTGTAGTCTTACATTTGAGTTCATGATGTAGGTTCTCTTGAGCAAGGTATGTCCTAGCCCTGTCAACTTAGGAGGCCTAAAGGCAATGACCAAATTAGCAAAGAGGACAGGCAGCATCCAAAGTTTTGTTTACAACTATCATTTCCCACTTCAACAAAAATATATTTCTTGGAGAACAGCTGATTCCAGATCTGAAAGTGATACTGATAAATAAAGGGCAAGAACCAAGCACCTCTCTTGTTTTTCCTGAATAAACTATACTCACAGCAAACAGATGAGGGAAAAATTACTCATTTATGAGTACTGGGTGGAAGTTCAGCTAGTAAATGCAGAAGGAATAATTCCCAAAACATCATCATTTTGCTAATTCCGATAAAATATCTTTTAGGCAATGCAGCGAGCTGCTGCAATAATCATTAAGTCAGATGTTGATGGGGAACTTGATGACTGAACCATGCTAATAATAAAGGGACCCACCAAGTAAAACTTACAAATCTCAAAATAAGACACAAGAAAGTAAGTGCCTGTCTAATGTAGCACAATAGGAAATAGACAAAACTACCTATAAGGCAGTCCTGCCACAAAAAAAAAAAAAAAAAAAAAAAAAAATCCAAACCTAAATTACACAGCTTCCAGACTATCAGTTTGTAGGGAACACAGGAGCTAGGCAAAAGGCTGAACACAATACAAGTTTGCAATCAGCAAAACCAAAAACGTGGAAAATTCTACAGGACTAATGAACACAGTTTCTTCACCCAAACAATCTGTGTGGAAAAACAAAGATAGAGAAGGATTCTGTATCTTAAAGGACTCTAAAGAGATGATACCAACCAAATACAGTAGTAAATGGACCTCATTTCCATCTAGATTCTAACAAACCAACATGAAAAAAATGAGACACATTTATTTATATGTGGAAGCTTAAAAAGCTGACCTCATAGAAGTAGAGAGCAGAATGGTTACCAGACACTAGGAAGGGCAGGGGTGGGGGAGGAAAACAGGATGGTTAATGGTACAGGGGTTCTATAACACATCAGGGTGACTACAGTTGACAACCATTAACTGTATATCTCAAAACAGCTTATAGAGGATTTTTATTGTTTCCAACACAAAGAAATGATTAACTTTTTAAAAAAGATTTATTTTATTTAGAGTTACAGAGAGAGGTCTTCTAACCACTAGTTCACTCCCCAAATAGCTGCAATGGCCGGGACCAGGCCAGGCCAAAGCCAGGAACCAGGAGCTTCTACTGGGTCTCCCACATATGTGCAAGGGCCCAAGCACTTGGGCCATCCTCTGCTACTTTCCCAGCTGCATTAGCAGGGAGCTGGATCGGAAGTGGAGTGGCCAAGACTTGAACCAGCATCCACATGGGATACCGGCACTACAGGTACCAGCTTAACCCAATATGCCAAGCACCAGCACTGAAATGAGCAATACTTCTTTTTCCCCCCTTAAGATTTATTTACTTATTTGAGAGGCAGACTTACAGAGAGAGAAGGAGAAACAGAGCAAGAGAGATCTTCCATCCACTGGTTCACTCTCCAAATGGCCTCAACATCAGGAGCTGGGCCAGGTCGAAGCCAACAGCCAGGAGCTTCTTCTGGGTCTCCCACATGGGTGCAGGGGCCCAGGGACTTAGACTACATGGCAGGGAGCTGAATTAGAAGCAGAGCAGCTGGGACTTGAACCAAAGCCCATACAGAATGCCGTCACTACCGACAGTAACTTAACCTGCTGCGCCACAGTGCTGGACCCCAAAGTGATAAATTCCTAATGAGATAGATAAGCTATTATCCTAAACCAATTATATATTGTGCTGAAATAATACATAACATACCATAAATATATATAATTATTATACATCAACTAAAACTGTAAAAAATTTTTAATTAGACAATTAAAAGCTGAACTCTAGACTATTTTTAATATTAAGAATAACTGTATTATATACTAAAATAATGATACTGTAGAATTTTAAGGGCCCTTATCTGAAAATTCAGTATGTAGCTCTCAAAACACATAGAATATTTCAAAAAGTTCATGAAAAATGGAACTAAAAGATAAGCTTTGCTGCAAAAAAATTTTTTGAAATTCATACACAGTTTTTTCATAACACACACGGTCCAGACCTTTTGATAATCCTTTACTGAATTATTTATTTATGGATGAAGCGTTACACCTGAGATTTGCTTCAACATAATAGAACAAGATTGGCCAAAGTGGGTTGATAATCATGATGCTGGGCTGGGTTATAGGGGATGTTCACTATTTCATTCTTTCTACTTCTGCAAAAGTTGAAAAATTCCACAACAGGGGTCAGCACTGTGGTGCATCAGGTTAAGGCATGGCCTGTGACACTGGCATCCCATATGGCACCAGATCGAGTCCCAGCTGCTCCACTTCTGATTTAGCTTCCTGCTAATACACTTGGGAAGGCAGAGGATTACCCAGCTCTTTGGGGCTTCCCTCCCATGTGGGAGATTCACATAGAGTTCCAGGCTGCTGGCTGAGCCTACCACAAGCCTGGCTGTTGTGGCCATTTTGAGAGTAAACCAGCAGATGGAAAATCTGTCTCTCCCTCTCTTTCTCTGTGTCTTTCAAATAAATAAATAAATAAATCTTTTTTTTTAAATGGTAATAGAATAGAAAGCCAGTTACAATGTCCCCATCCAGGGCCAGTGTTGTGGTACAGCAGGTAAAGCTACCATCTGGGATGCTGCCATTCCAAACAGGCATCAGTTCAGGTCCCCAACTGCTCCACTTGTGATCCAGCTCCCTGCTAATGGCATGGGAAAAACAGCAGAAGATGGCCCAAGTGTTTGGACCTGTGCCACCCACGTGGGAGTCCCGCATGAAGCTCCTGGCCTCTTTTAGATCTGGCCCAGCCCTGGCCATTGTGGCTACTTTGGGATTGAACCAGCAAATGAAGATCTATCTTTCTCTTTCTCTCTCTCTCACTCTATAACTCTGCCTTTCAAATAAATAAATATTTAAAAAAAGAAGCTTCTTGCCAATGCAGACCCTGGGAGGTGGTGGTGATGGTCCCTGCCACCCAGCTCCAGGCTTCAGCCTCAATCCCTCACCAGTGTGGTAGTGTGGGGTTTGATCCAGCAGAAACGCGCACGCTCTCTCTCTCTCTCTCTCTGCCTCTCAAAAACATTCAAGAAAAAAAAAATTGAAGTATAATGGAGCCTGACACAAATGCACACAATTGGCATCTATAAATTAATAAACTGCTTATCTCATTTTGAAAAAAATAATATAAAATCACTGAAGATTACAAGATTAAAAACTAAATCAAGGTTAAGAAGGGAAAAGGAGAAAAAAGGAAGAAAAAATAAGTTAACATACTGAATTCCAAGTCTAATTAGTCTAAATCCCTATTTTAACACATATACTTTTAGCAAAGAAAGAAAATGTTAAGCACAGACAGAAACACACAAACTTTAAGCATATAGCTGAATGAATTCTTACATACGTAAATATTCATATGAGTGCTATTCAGATCAGGATATAAACATTTCCATTACATTCTTCAGCCTCTCCAATCAATACTCATCTCCCCAGACTACCCATTCTGACTTCTTGCATCACAGATTAGTTTGCCTATTCTTCTTATCTATTTTCTGTCTTCCTTCATTCAATATAATAATTTTATTTTCATCTATCAAATGTTGCATACATTGAACTTTTTGAAATCACTGAATGGTATATAACACCAAATAAAAATACTACAATTTACTTATCCTGCTATTGAAGGAACATCTGGGTTGTTTCCAGGTTGGGGCCATGATGTAGAAAGTGACTTTGACCACTCACAATAAATCTTCTAAGAGATATATATACTCAATTCTCTTGAGTGTAAACCTAGAAGTGGCAGTACTGGGTCACAGAGTAGGTTTATACTTAACATTATTACAAACTGCCTAACAGCTGTCCAAAGCTTTTTTTGTTGTTGTTAAGATTTTATTTATTTATTTGAGAGGTAGAGTTATAGATAATGAGAGGGAGAGACAGGAGAGAAAGGTCTTCCATCCGCTGGTTCACTCCCCAAATGGCTGCAATGGCCAGAGCTGAGCCGATCTGGAGTCAAGAGCCAGGAGCTTCTTCCAGGTCTCCCACACAGGTGAAGGGGCCCAAGTGCTTGAGCCATCTTCTACTGCTTTCCCAGGCAAAAGCAGAGAGCTGGATCGAAAGAGGAGCAGCCAGGACTAGAACTGGCCCCATATAGGATTCTGGCACCACAGCAACAGCCCCCGAAAGATTGTTTTGAAAAACAAAGGCCAGTCTATGCCTGTAAAAGCTTAAATTTTAAATTTCATAAAGGTTTCAGTATAATAATGAACATGTTAGTTGTCTAAGATTTATGTCACTTTGAATTATACTTTGCAACAGTCACACAAAGTAGCTTAAAATCCAAATGGGATGGGAGGGAAGAAGCTTAAAAGATGGCTTCCTCTAAGTGAGAATTTAATGTGCTGGAATGCATTGGTGGCATATATTAGCATGGATGTATGGGTTTCACACTGGATAAAAGTATTATATCTATATTATTTAAATAATAATCTAATATAAATTTCTCATTTGAAAGTAAGATTACAGCATACTCACTTTTTCTTCAAAAAATGTCAGAAACTGATCTTTGGAAAGCAGAGTAGAAGAGAAGCAAAAAACCACAAGTCATATTGAAAAGGCTTATGGTGCTATGGCACAGTAGATCCATCCTCCACTTGCACCACCAGCATCCCATATGGGCACCAGTTCTAGTCCCAGCTGCTCCTCTTCTGATTCAGCTCTCTGCTATGGCTTGGGAAAGCAACAGAAGATGGCCCAAGTCCATGGGCCCCTGCACCCAGAAGAAGCTCCTGGCTCCTGGATTTAGATGGGCTCAGCTCCAGCCATTGTAGCCATTTGGAGAGTGAACTAGTGAGATGGAAGACCTTTCTGTCTGTCTCCTCTCACTGTCTGTAACTCTACCTCTCAAATAAATAAATAAATAAAATCTTTTTAAAAATACTTAAATCCTATAGCAAAGCATGTTCATCTCTTTCATACAGAACAATACTGACACCCACCATGAGCACATTTTCTCTACATGCACAGTAATACTTCCACAGAAAATACTCATGGAAGAACTTAAAGCTATGAGTGGTCTCCACTTAACTAAGTAATTTGGCTTCCAGTGCTTAAGAGTTGAACAAAGATTGCATGAAGATGATCATTACCCATGGCTCCTCATGTATCATAAGGTTATAACACACCATAATATATAAGGTATAAACACACCATCAATTTTTAGTGGTTATAGATACATTAGGGGATATCTCTATATCTGATACTGACAAATACAAAAGGGCTACTTAGGTGTACATATGTACATAAAGATAATTTTACACCTCTACATGTAAAAGCTGAAAGAAAAATGTCACAACCAGGTTTCAAGGAGCAACATATTACTAACACTTTAAACAGTTCTGAAGGCAGTTAGGAAAATTCCTGATGAGCCTGCATTGTGGCACAGCATATTAGGTTGTTGCTTGTGAAGCTGGCATCCCATATCAGAGCCCCACTGGCTCTATTTCTGATCCAGCTCTCTGATAATGTACCTGGTAAAGTAGCAGAGGGTACCAAAGTACTTGGATCCCCTGCTACCTCATAGGACATCTGGATAGAGTTCCAGGTTCCTGGCTTTGACCTGGCCCAGCCCTGGGTCTTATGGAGATTTGGGGAGTAAACTAGTGGATGGAAGATCTCTTTCTCTCCCGCTCCTCTGTCACTCTTTCAAATGAGTAATATTTAAAAAGAGAGAGAAAGGGGCCAGTGCTGTGGCCTAGTGGGAGAAACCACCCCTGGTGGTACCAGCATCTCATGTAGGCGCCGGTTTGAGTCTTAGCTATTCCACTTCCAATTCAGATCCCTGCTGATGTGGCTGGGAGAGCAGCAGAGGAAGGCATAAGTACTTGGGCCCCTGAACCCATGTGGGAGGCCCAGAGGAAGCTTCTGGATCCTGGATTCGGATCTGCCAGCACAAGCCTTTGCAGCCATTTGGGTAATGAACCAGCAAATGGAAGTTTGCTTTCTCTCTTCCTCCCTCATTCTGTTAAGTCTGCCTTTCAAATAAACAAGATAAACCTTAAGAGACAGAGAAGTTCTTTGAACATAACAGTCACTCAACAAACATTTGTTCAAAAAATGAACTGATTTACTGAGCAATCAGGGCTCCATAAAGAAACAGCTTATAGGGCTGAGACCAGGAAGCTACAAGATGACTGAGAATCCAGCAGTGAAGCCATCTGGTCCTGGGCTTCTCTTGGATGGGAGGGTCTTTATTACTAACTCAGTTTCCATCTTGATTACTGGTCTGTTTAGGTTTTTTGTCTTCATGACTCAATTTTGGTAGATTGTATGTGTTCAGAAATCTTCATTTCTTCTAGGTTTCTCAATATGTTAGCATACAGCTCTTCGCAATAATTCCTGATGATTTTATTTCTGGGATATCTGTTGTTATATTCCTTTTCATCTCTGATTTTATTGATTTGGGTCTTCTCCCTCTTTTCTTTAGTTAGTTGGGCAATGGTGTATCAATTTTATTAATGTTTTCAAAAAAAAACCGCTCTTCGTTACACTAATATTTTTATTTTTTATTTCAATTTTGTTTATTTCCTAATTTTCATTATTTCTTTACTCCTAGTAATATAGGGTTTGGTTTGGTTTTCTTTTTCTAGAACCTTGAGATGCACTGATAGCTCATTTATTATCTTTCCAATTTCTTCATGTAGGCACCAAGTGTTATAAAATTCCCCCTTAACACTGCTTTTGCTTTAACCTATAAATTTTTATGATGTATTGTCAACTTCATTTGTTTTTAGAAATTTTTTTATTTCTTCTATTACCCAATGTTCATTCACAAACACTTCTTCAGTCTCTATGTGTTTGCATATGATCTAGAGATTTTTGAGTTTTTGATTTCCAACCTCATTCCATTGTGGTCAAAGAAGATACGTGGTATGATTTTTGATTTTTTGAATTTGCTGAGACTTGCTTTATGGCCTAGAATATGGTCTATCCTAGAGATCCATGCACCAATGAGAAGAATGTGTATTCTGCACTGTGGGTGAAAAGTTCTGTAGGTAACAATTAGATCCTTTTGGTCTACAGTGTCGATTGGCTCTGTTATTTCTTTCTCTTTTTTTTTTTTTTTTTGACAGGCAGAGTGGACAGTGAGAGAGAGAGACAGACAGAAAGGTCTTCCTTTGCCGTTGGTTCACCGTCCAATGGCCGCCGCGGCCAGCGCGCTGCGACCGGCGCACCGCGCTCATCCGATGGCAGGAGCCAGGTGCCAGGTGCTTTTCCTGGTCTCCCATGCGGGTGCAGGGCCCAAGCACTTGGGCCATCCTCCACTGCACTCCCGGGCCACAGCAGAGGGCTGGCCTGGAAGAGGGGCAACCGGGACAGAATCCGGTGCCCCAACCGGGACTAGAACCCGGTGTGACGGCGCTGCAAGGCGGAGGATTAGCCTGTTGAGCCACGGCGCCGGCCTAGCTCTGTTATTTCTTTATTGATTTTCTGTTAGTCGACCTGTCCATTGATGAAAGTGGGGTGTCAAAGTCCCCCATTACTATTGTATTAGAGTCTATGTCTCCCTTTAGATCCATTAACATTTCTTTTAAACAGGCAAGTATCTGGTAATTAGATACGTATACATTTATTATAGTCAAATCTTCCTGTTGAATTGATCCCTTAATCATTACTCAGCACCCTTCTTTGTCGCTTTTAACAGTTTTTATGTTAAAGTCTATTTTGTCTGATAATAGGATGGCAACACCTGCCCTTTTTTGCTTTCAGTTAGCATGGGATATCTTTTTCCATTCTTTCACTTTCAGTCTGTGTGTATCTTTGTTGGCAAGATGTGCTTTTTATAGGCAGCAAATAGATGGGTAGTATTTTTGAAACCATTCAGCCAGTTTGTATCTCTTAACTGGAAAATTGAGGCCATTTACCTTCAAGGTCACTATTGATAAGTAATGAATTGGTCCTGCCATTTTCCATAAATATTCCTGTTTACTTTTACTGGGGGACTACTGAGGGATTTTCTGCCTTCACATTCATAATGATGGCTATCTTTCTGTTTCTGTATGTAGCACATCCTCAAAAATCTATTCTAAGGCTGAACAAGTGGCAACAAATTCTATTTCTGTTTGTTATGGAAGGTCTTTATTTCACCTTCATTCATAAATGAAAGCTTTGCAGAGTATAGTATTCTGGATTGACAGTTTTTTTCTTTTAAGACTTGGACTATATCTCGCCATTCCCTTCTGGCCTGTAGGGTTTCTGTTGAGAAGTCACCTGTGAGTCTAATTGGAGATCCTCTGAAAGTAATCTGGCATGTCTCTCATGCATATTTTACAATCTTTTCTTTAGATTTTACTGTGGAACTTTTGACTACAATGTGTTGTGGTAAAGATTTTTTTCTGGTCATGTCTATTAGGAATTCTATGTGCTTCAAGAGGGATTTATCCCTGGTATGCTGGTATGGTTCAACATTCACAAATCAATAAATGTGATACATCACATTAACAAACCAAAGAACAAAACTATATGGTGGGGCTAGTGCTGTGGCATAGCAGATAAAGTCACTGCCTGCAGTGCTAGCATTGCATATGTGTGCTGGTTCAAGTCCCGGATGCTCCACTTTTGATCCTGCTCTCTGCTGTGGCCTGGAAAGGAGTGAAAGATGTCCCAAGTCCTTGGGACCCTGCGCCCACGTGGGAGACCCAAGGGAGACTCCTGGCTCCTGGTTTCATATCGGTGCAACTCTAGCCATGGTGGCCATTTGAAGAGCAGGCTAGCAGATGGGGAACCCCTCTCTCTCTCTCTGTTTCTGACTCTCTGTGGCTCTGCCTTTCAAATAAGTAAATAAATCCTTTTTAAAAATACAGTTATCTCAATAGATGCAGAGAAAGCATTTGATAAAACACAATATCCTTTCATGATGAAAACCTTAAGCAAACTGGGTATAGAAGGAACATTCCTCAATACAATCAAGGCAATTTATGACAAACCTACAGCCAACATCCTATTGAATGAGGAAAAGCTGGAAGCATTCAACCTAAAGTCCGGAACCAGACAAGGATGCCCACTCTCAGAATTGCTATTTAACATAGTCCTGGAAGTTTTAGCCAGAATCATTAGGCAAGAAAAAGAAATCAAAGGGATACAAATTGGAAAGGAAGAAATCAAACTGTCACTATTTGCAGATGACAAGATTCTATATATAGGGGACTAAGACCCCACTGAGAGACTATTGGAACTCATAAAAGGGTTCAGAAAAGTGGCAGGATATAAAATCAACATAGAAAAATCAATTGCCTTTGTATACATATACAATGTCAGGGTTAAGAAAGAACTTTTAAGATCAATTCTTGAGGCCGGCACTGTGGTATAGAGGGTAAAGCCTCCACCTGCAGTACCGGCATCCCATTTGGGCGCCAGTTCGAGACCTGACTGCTCCACTTCGAATCTAGCTCTCTGCTATGACCTGGGAAAGCAGCAGAGGATCGCACGAGTCTTTGGGCTCCTGCACTCATGTGTGAGACCCAGAGGAAGCTCCTGGCTCCTGGCTTCGGATCGGCACAGCTCTGGCCGTTGCAGCCAATTGGGGAGCAAACCAGCGAATGGAAGACCTCTCTCTGCATCTCCTTCTCTCTCTATGTAACTGTGACTTTCAAGTAAATAAATAAATATTTTTTTTAAAAGTCCCATTCACACGAACTCTAAAAAAAAATTAAATACCTTGGAATAAATTTAACCAAGGATGTCAAAGATCTCTACAATGAAAATTACAAAACATTAAAGAAAGAGATAGAAGAAGACATTTAAAAATGGAAAAATCTTTCATGTTCATGAATTGGAAGAATCAGCATCATCAAAATGTCCACACTACCAAAAGCAATTTACAGATTCAGTGTGATCCTAATCAAAATACCAACAACATTTTTTGCATATCTAGAAGAAATGATGCTAAAATTCACATGGAAACATAAGAGTCCCCAAATAGCTGAAGCAATCTTATACAACAAAAACAAAGCTGGAGGCATTACAATACCTGATTTCAAGACATACTACAGGAGAGTTATAATCAAAACAGCCTGGTACTGGCACAAAAACAGACTTGTAGATCAATGCAACAGAACAGAAACTACAGGAATCAATCCATTCATCTACAACCAACTTACCTTTGATAAAGGAGCTAAAATCAATCCATGGAGCAGGGACTGTCATTTTAACAAATGGTGCTGCAAAAACTGGATTTCTATATGTGGAAGTATGAAATTCAACCCCTACCTTACACCCTACACAAAAACCCACTCAAATTATTAGATAATATGGGGAAAAACTCTACAAGACACTGGCATAGGCAAAGACTTCTTGGAAAAGATCCCAGAAATACAGGCAATCAAAGCCAAAATTGACAAATACGATTATATCAATCTGAGAGCTTCTGCAATGCAAAACAAAAAACTCAGCAAAGTGAAGAGGCAACCAACAGAATGAGAGAAAATATTTGCAAACTACACAACTGATAAAAGGTTAACAGCCAGATTTATAAAGAGCTCAAGAAATTCAACAAAAACAAGACAAACAATCCGGTTAAGAAACAGGAAAAGGCCTTGAACATGCATTTTTCAAGAGAGGAAATTCAAATGGCAACAGACACTTGAGAAAATGCTCAGGGTCACTAGGGACTTCACCTCATTCCAGTTAGAAAGGCTCTCATACAGAAATCAAAGAATGGGCCGGCGCTATAGCGAGGTGGGTAAAGCCAAAATCTGCAGTGCAGGTATCCCATATGGGCACCGGTTCGAGTCCCGGCTGCTCCACTTCTGATCCAGCTCCCTGCGATGGCCTGGGAAAGCAGTGGAAGATGGCCCAAGTGCTTGGACCCCTGCACCTACATGGGAGAGCCGGAGGAAGCTCTTGGCTCCTGGCTTCAAATCAGCTCATTGTGGCCACTTGGGGAGTGAACCAGCGGATGGAAGACCTTTCTCTCTCCCTCTCTCTGCCTCTCTGTAACTCTGCCTTTCAAATAAATAAATAAATCTTAAAAAAAAAAAAAAAAGAAATCAAAGAATGACAAATGCTGGCAAGAATGTGGGGGGAAAACATACCCTGGTCCACTGCTGGTGGGAATGTAAACTGGTGCAGACACTGATGAAGACAGTATGGAGATACCTCAGAAATCTGAATATAGACCTACCATATGACCCAGCTATCCCACTGTTGGGAATTTACCAAACCAAAAGAAAACAGCATATGAGTTATCTGTAAATATACTGTAGTACAACCACAATTTATCAGATATGGAATCAACCCAGATGTCCATCAACTGTTGACTGGATTAAGAAATTATGGGGGCCATGGGACTGGCACTTTGGCATAGAAAGTAAAGCTGCCATCTGCTGTGGTGGCATCCCACATTGGCCCTGGTTTGAGTTCCAGATGCTGCACTTCCAATCCAGCTCTCTGCTATGGCCTGGGAAGGCAGTACAAGATGGCCCAAGTCTTTAAGCCCCTACACCCGCTTGGGAAGACCCAGAGGAAGCTCCTGGCTTCAGATTACCACAGTTCTGGCCATTGTGGCCAACTGGGGAGTGAACCAACAGCTGGAAGACCCTTCCCCCCACCTACTTCTTCTTTTTCTAACTCTTGACTTTCAAAGAAACAAATAAACCTTAAAAAAAAAAAAAAGAAAGAAAGAAAGAAATTATGGGAGTCAGCACTGTGGTGCAGTAGGTTAATCCTCCACCTGTGGAGCAGGCATCCCATATGGGCAACAGTTCTAGTGCCGGCTACTCCACTTCTAACCCAGCTCTCTGTTAAGGCCTGAGATAGCAGCAGAAGATGGCCCAAGTGATTGGGCCCCTGACCTGCATGGGAGACCCGGAAGAAGCTCTTGGCTCCAGATCTGCCCTGCTCCAGCTGTTGTGGCCATTTCAGGAATGGATCAGTGGATGAAGACCTTTCTCTCTGTTTCTCCCTCTCACTGTCTGCAACTCTACCTCTCAAATAAAAATAAATAATATTTTAAAAAGAAATTATGATACACACACACACACACACACACACACACTATAGAATACTACTCATATGTAAAAAAAGAAAAAAGAAAATCCTGTCTTTTGCAACAAGATGGACAACTGGAAACCATTATACTTAATGAAATAAGTCAGTCCAAAAAGACAGACACCGAACGTTTTCCCTGATCCGAGGTAACTAAAAGAGTGCTGGAAATGTAATGTATTAGAGTAAAACAAACATTTTGAGATTCAATGATTGTTTACAGCCCTTGTCTCTTCCATTGAGGAACAGTGCTTTTTTTCTTCATACTATTTGTTGAACTCTTACTTAGTATAGGGTTAATTATAAGATCATTAAGTAATCTGAAAACAGATCTTCATAAAAATTAAGAGTGAGAGGCCGGCGCCGTGGCTCAACAGGCTAATCCTCCACCTTGTGGCGCTGGCACACCAGGTTCTAGTCCCGGTCGGGGCGCCGGATTCTGTCCCGGTTGCCCCTCTTCCAGGCCAGCCCTCTGCTGTGGCCCGGGAGTGCAGTGGAGGATGGCCCAAGTGCTTGGGCCCTGCACCCGCATGGGAGACCAGGAAAAAGCACCTAGCACCTGGCTCCTGCCATCGGATGAGCGCCGTGTGTCGGCCGCAGCGCGCCGTCCGTGGCAGCCATTGGAGGGTGAACCAACGGCAAAGGAAGACCTTTCTCTCTGTCTCTCTCTCTCTCACTGTCCACTCTGTCAAAAAAAAAAAAATTAAGAGTGAGAATTTGAGAGAGGAGGTACAAGGGTTGGAGCATGGGTGAGGGGGTGGGGGAGCATCATTCTGTTCCTAAATCTGTATATAGGAAATACATGAAACATGTATAACTTAAATAATTTTTTGAAAAAATTACCTAGGACACATTATTAAACCAGAAAGCAAGAACTGTCCAAAGAATGATGGAGAAACATCAGACGGATGCAAAAGTTCATTTGGAGGCATCATACCACTGGCCAGACCTAGAGTAACTGGAGCATCAAAATAGATGGTGACAGTAACAGACTGTAAACTCATTAAGTAGAAGAAACTTCAAGAGTCCACTGTGATATAAACAAACAACAAAACGAAGGATAGAGAAAGCTCTACTCTTGGATACAACGCCAACTAACAAATCTAAGAAGAATACTGGAACTGAACAAATTACTCTTGGCAACCTTCAGAGGCAATATTGATTCAGATAAGAATTGAGACTAGATGCTAAATTGGATAGGTGGAAAAAAAATTGATGAGGACCAGAATATTTTTATGTGTATTTATATAGTCTTGAAATATTTCCTCAAAAATACCAATTGCTATTTAAGAACAAAACTATTCATTTATTAACTTTACAGCAGAGAAGTCTGACAGGCTACTCCATGACAACAAAAGTCATCACCCATGGACAAAACAATATTGAGCATCTCTTAATATGAAGCACTGAGATGAGTTCAGGCAACCCCTGTGTTATTTATGCTGAGAACGCATAAATCCTGAGGAAACACCAAACAAACTCAATTGAGGAACATTCTACAAACTATGTATGTGGTCCTATACAATTCAAACATGTCATTATCATTATCAAGGCCACAAATGTTAGGATCTTAAAATATAAGACCTAGAAAATGTTATAGATTGAAGTGGAATGAACAAAAAGGGCTGGGGCCAGCTCTGTGGTGCAGTAGGTTAGTCCTCCATCTTCGGCACCAGCATCCCATATGGGCACCAGTTCTAATCTCAGCTGCTCCTCTTCCAATCCACCTCTCTGCTATGGCCTGGGAAAGCACTACAAGATGCCCCAAGTCCTTGGGCCCCTGCACCCACATAGGAGACCAGGAAGAAGCTCCTGGCTCCTGACTTCGGATTGGCACAGCTCCTGTCATTGTGGCCATTTGGGGAGTGAACCAACGGAAGGAAGACTTTCTCTCTGTCTCTCCCTCTCAATCTCTGTAACTTTAACTCTCAAATAAAATAAATAAAATCTTTAAAATGGGGGAGGAGAGGATAAGTGCATGTACAACACATGATCCACATGATTTTGATTAGATACTGGACCTAAAAAGGACATTATTGGGAGAATAATAATATGAATATGAATATGAAATATGGAATCTATGTAGTATGACATTATTGGGAGAATAATAATATGAATATGAATATGAAATATGGAATCTATGTAGTAAATGGTAATTCTGAGCAATGTCAATTTCCTGATAGGAAAGTATCTATATACTCAGAAAATACATACTAACAGTCTAAAGGACAACAGGACATTATGTCTAAAATTTATTTCATTTTTGACCAGGGAGGGGCACATTCAAATGGCAAATCTAATTTCTTTTACAAAAAGACTCTTAGTCCTGAGAAGCAGCCAATGGCATACGTATCCCACCAATTCACCAATTAGGAAACTTATTTCTATTTGTACAGCACCTCTGGACACGTAACAGCAATAATATTGTCCTTTCACCCATTTGCCCATGATATAGCTGCTATATTCTGTATGTATCCAGTCTTCTGCTAAGTATTTTACAACTATAGGTTCATGTTCTATCTTTTGTTTGGTCTCACCTCATCCTGATAGCAAATTTTTGTTTATTTTTTTCATATAGAAGCTTCCAGGATTCTTGCATTACAAAGTCATATGGAAAGTCTATTCTCTCAAATCTTCAAAGAGATGGGAATGAAACTATTTTCCAGCTACTCTGCTCTCATACATACCAGTTAATTTGCCATTATATTTATTTTCAAAAGAAGCTTGTGAGCAAGGTGCCTTTATTTAACTGTAATTTTTCTCTCTAGTCCAAAGGGGGCTATTAAGAATCTAATATAAGCTGCATTTGTTTTTTCAAAAAAAAAAAAAAGGAAAGAAAAAAAACAACTAATAAATTAGCCTTCATTAAAATAAGAAAGTTCCATTCAACAAAATGCACCATTAGGAATATGGAAAGATATTAGTAATATACATACCTGACAAAGGGTGAATTCAGAATATGTAAGAACACTAATAAGTTAATAAAAAATAGAATATAAAACTTAAAATAGACAATGTAGGTTTTTTATATGGAAAAAATATTCCAAGCAAGTAACAACAGAAGCTATCCTACAACAGACACATTGTGCTTCAACAAACACCTTTATTAGTTATTAGGGAAATGCAAATTAAATATGAATTACTATTATGCCCTCCAGCATATTAGCTAAAATTTTGAAAAGAGAAGATATCACATGTTGACAAGAATGTGGAGAGCTCTCCTGCTGGTGAGAGAATAAATTGATATTATTTGACATTATATATTGATCCTCAACACACCCATATTCTATGACCTAACATTTTCAACCCCGGGTATATTTCCACAGAAATATACATATACAAGAACATTCATAGCACTATTATATCTAATAATCCCTAGCTGCAAACAACCCAAATATCTATCAATAGTATAATAAAGAAATAAATTAATGATATATCCATGCAATGGCATATTAATGGATGTGTCATGCAAACATATATTGAGAAAAACAAGTTCCCAGAAAAGAATCAAGTCTATTATTTCAACAAGCAGGCACAACTAATCTGGCAGAAATCAGAACAGTAGTTTCCTTTGGAGTTGTTTAACCAAAGAAGAGGCTATGATGGAAGCCACTGGGGCACCAAGCTCTACAAGTATAATCTGTGCACTTGCCTGTGTGTAACATTATACTTCATTCTATCCCCTAAACCACTGCAACATTTACCAGAGGAAATGCTCATCTCCACTGGTCTTGTAAACTCTTCTGTTTTCTTCCTCCAAATCCTGCTGAGTTACTTCCTGCTATAATGCTCTAAAGTGCGACCTGACCCAGAGCTTGGCAACAGCTGGTCCTGCTTTACTTTACATGCCTTGGAGAGCTTTCTGCTCCACGCCACATGCCACTCCCAACAGTCTCAGAGAGCAGGAGTGAGACCAGGTGTGTGGGGGCCGTGATGCATATAATACTCAAAGCACTTGCATTTTGTTTTTATTCCCTCTCCCACAACTTATTGCAGTGATTCCCCAACTAATCTTGTTGTTAGTATTTCCTGCCTTCCATTCACATGTGAAACTGAATTTCCTAAAATGCATTTAAATGCATCATCTATTTGGTCATGAATATTATTATCCCCAAACTATAGATCCCACAGAGCTGGCTTTCAACTCCATCACAATCCACTGCCTAAGTACATCTCCAGTCTTATCTCTTACCAGTCATTCACCTGCCCTAAGACTGTCCTTTGCAATTCCAGCATCCCATTTGGCAGCTGAGTCCCGGTCGTTCTACTTCCAGTCCAGCTCCTGCTAATGTGCCTGGGAAGCAGCAGCGGATGGTCCAAGTCCTTAGGCCCCTGCACCCACATGGGAGACCTGGCTTTGACTCCTGGCTTTGGCCTGGCCCCACCCCAGCTGTTGCAGCCATTTGGAGAGTCAACAATTGGAAGATTCCCCCCCCACACACACACACACACTCTCTCTCTCTCCACCCCTTCATAGTTCTGACTTTCAAATAAATAAAATAAAGCTCTAAAAAAAAAATCACATAAATTTTTTTATGGAACCCACTGTCCAGATTCCTACTTCAGTATCTTCCCTCATAGAATCCTCAGTTAGAATATTCCTCCTTCTCCTCTATTCATGCCTACTCTTTTCAAGACCTGTAGCTTACCTTAGCTTCTTCAGTTCATAGTTATCACTACTTTTAATACTGACACTATTAAAATTCACTTTCCACTTAACCTTCACCATCAAGTTATGTATTTATGTATAAGACTAAGATCTTCACAGAAAAAGGTATAAAACATAAAAAATGTTTTATATCTCTTATGTATCTAAAATGAAGTGCCAGTGGTGGAGTAATAATGATCAGCCACAATGCAAAGTTTTAAATATTATAAAAGTAGACATCTTCTTACCAGTTTCAAACTAAACACAATTTATTCCTTTATTGTCATAATACTTGGCTTATTTAAGCTAAATTAATGAATGTAGCAATCAGTTGGATAGAAATTCATGCAGTTCAGGAAATAGCAGTCCTTGAAAGAGCAAACCACATCTACCCAGCACAAGTCACAGAAGAAAGCAATGTCTGCATGATCCAGTTATGAGCCTCCCCATGTGGACTACAATAGATTAAATAGATTAGAGAGCCATTGCCAGCAGGCATAATGTATTTTCTTTAACTCCTTCACAAAAATGCCTAAGGTGATATTAATATTGATCAGAAGGTAACTACTTGAATTAAAAAATTAACAAATGAGTGAACAAATGGATATATGGCTGATATACACTCAATTTTTAGGGACCTTATTAATCTGATATTATCAATCAATGCAATATATCAAATACAAGTCCCTTCCCATTGGCTATATAATGCTGTGGGTATTATATGCAAATAAGAACTTTTTTTAAAAAATTAATATTGGAAGCTTAAGCTTAGAACAACTATTTACTTAGCAATTTTTACATAAGTGATTTGTTAATAAATTATACATAAGCGATCTAAACTGTCAACCATTTCTAAATTTTCACATCATTAAGCACAATGGTAAGATGCTTATGGCTAATTTTATAATTTTTATTAAACTAAAGAATACCTTTATTAAAAATATCCTTTACCGGCCGGTACTGCAGCTCACTAGGCTAATCCTCCGCCTACAGCGCTGGCACCCCAGGTTCTGTCCTGGTTGTTCCTCTTCCAGTCCAGCTCTCTGCTGTGGCCCGGGAGTGCAGTGGAGGATGGCCCAGGTCCTTGGGCCCTGCACCCACATGGGAGACGAGAAGGAAGCACTTGGCTCCTGGCTTTAGATCAGCGCAGTGCGCCGGCTGTAGTGGCCATTGGGGTGGGGGTGAGGTGAACCAACGGAAAAAGGAAGACCTTTCTGTCTCTGTCTCTCTCTCACTGTCTAACTCTGCCTGTCAAATATATATATTTAAATAATAATATTAAATAAATACATACATACACACACACTTTACTTATTCTTTTAAAAATCTGATCATTTCAGAGCGGGCGCTGTGGCGCAGTGGGTTAATGCCCTGGCCTGAAGAACTCGCATCCCATATGGGTGCCGGTTCTAGTCCCAGCTGCTCCTCTTCCAATCCAGCTCTCTGCTATGGCCTGGGAAAGCACTACAAGATGCCCCAAGTCCTTGGGCCCCTGCACCCACATAGGAGACCAGAAGAAGCTCCTGGCTCCTGACTTCGGATCGGCGCAGCTCCGGCCAATGTAGCCATCTGGGGAGTGAACCATCAGATGGAAGACCTCTCTCTCTCTCTCTCTCTCTCTCTCTCTCTCTCTCTCTGCCTCTCCTCCCTCTGCATAACTCTTTCAAATAATTTTTTTAAAATCTGATCATATCTATCTTTGTAAAAATCACTGTCAACTATTTTCTGTGTTTTCAGCCACATGTTTTTGTCATTTAAAATGTAAAAAATGTGTTTTATATATCAACTAAAGCAAATTTTAAAAATAACTGCATTCACCCTCTTCATTTTCTCACCTTCAGCTATTACTCAGCTGTTGAGGGGCAGGGCACACACTATTAATACCTGCTGGCTGTGCAGTGGCCTGCTAATTAAATGAAATACAAAGAGAACAGCACACACAGCATACAACAACATAACAGAAGGAACAGAGTCAGTGCCGTACCTGGGTTATTATTAACATTACTTTTGGGTGGTTTCTGGACTGGTTTGGGAAGTGTAGATTCAGTCAAGGCTTTATTAGCAACAGCTTGTTGGGCCTTCTTTATACTGCTTCCTTCGGATTCCCATGTCTGCTCGCCAAGACTCAGCTGCACTGAGAACATCTTAGAAAAACATAAATAGACAAAGAAAACATTTAAAATTTTCAGGAAATAAAAGAGGCTATCTGAGAGAAAAACAAATACCCCACAGAATCAGAATGTTAGAGCTAGCAGTGACCTTAGAAATCATTTGCAACAAAAGCTCTTATTCTACTCTGAGAAAGAGTAAGAGAGTCCAAAATTCTGTTATTTACTTCCCAAAGAACTAAGAGCAGCTCTAAACATACATTTTCAGTAGAATAAATCAAGAACTCTCTTCCCTAAATAGAATCACATTGTTAATGTCACTCAAATAGTCCTCAAACAAGTGAATGTAGTATACAGAGTAAGAGAAACTGTAAGAAAAGCCAAAAAGCCCTGTCTCCATAACCTTTTCATAAAACGGAATTCCTGGGGCCAGCACTGTGGCACAGAAAATTAAGCCGCTGCCTGTAATGCAATAAGTGGTGCCTGCGACACTTCCAATCCAGATACCCACTATTGGCCTCAGAAAGCAGTGAAAAAAAAAAAAGCCAAATTGTTGGGCACCTGCCACCCACATGGGAGGCCTGAAGGAAGCTCCTGGCTTTGGCCAGGCCCTGTCCTGGCCACTGCAGCCATCGTGGCCATTTGGGAGTGAACCAGCAGATGAAGTTCTCTCTCTGTCTCTCACTCTCCCTCTCTGTAACTCTGCCTTTCAAATAAATAAACAACTCTTTAAAACAATTCCTTAAACATAAAACTTACTACAATGTAGTCAATAAAGACATACAATCCTATTAAATTAGTGTATCACCAAGAAACTCTTCAATCTTCACAATGAACATTTAACTAGTTGGCAAATTCTGTCCATTTTAACCTCACAAATATCTCTTAAATTGTCCTCCTCTCTCTACCAATGATAATGCACTGAATTCAGCCTGCCTCCATCTTCAGCTTAGATGTAATTATCACCTAACTGACTGCAGCTAAAACGATCATTATAAAATTCAAACCCAACTGCATCACCCCAGCCATCCACTAGGTTAAAAACCTTCAACTGCTCCCATTTCAGCATGGCACAGATTTTGTTCCTGTCCATCCTCACTTCCCATACACCCTTCCCCTTGCAATCCTACATTCTGTCTACAATATATGAGCCCTGAAACTTACTGTTTACCTTGAAAATCTAAAATCAAGTTACAAGACACTCACACAACTGCTTTACTCCATAGACTGCTTATCTCTTTGCAATATTAAGATGGTGCTATTTATTTATTTATTTATTGACAGGCCGAGTGGACAGTGAGAGAGAGAGAGAGACAGAGAGAAAGGTCTTCCTTTGCCGTTGGTTCACCCTCCAATGGCCGCCACAGACGGCGCGCTGTGGCCAGCACACCACGCTGATCTGATGGCAGGAACCAGGTGCTTATCCTGGTCTCCCATGGGGTGCAGGCCCAAGCACTTGGGCCATCCTCCACTGGATGGTGCTATTTATTAATATAAAAAATAAACCTTTAAAGAAAGGAGATAAAGAAAGGAGACCAGGCAGAAAATATCTTAACTAAGATACTGAAATTGGCATCAGCAATAACTGTAGAATGAAATTGTGTGCCTCCTAATATGATCAAGTGAGAAGTACACATGAACAACTACATATTATTCTTGGCAAACAATGCTCAACCTGAACCGAATTATAAGAAAATAAACAGATCTAGTTTATGGGCTATTCAACAAGAAATCTGGCTTAGACTCTAAAAACTCCAATGTTATGAAGGGAAAAAAACAAGGAATGAAGGAGGGCTGCTGTATCTTAAAGGATATTAGAGAGAAATGAAAAGACAAGATAAAATACAAATACGAGTCTTAATTAAATTTCTCACAGGGAGGATAAAGCCATAAAGGACATTAAGAGGAGAACCACAGAAACCTGACTATATGGATTATACTTTGGTTTGAACATGAACCTCAAAGTTCATGTAAGGTAAACTAACCCCCAGTGCAACGGTGCTGCGAGGTCATCACGGTCTGCCTCACAAATGATTACTGTCAAATGGCAGGAGTGGGTCCTTGTCAAGAGAAAAGCCTTGTGTGAAAGTCAGTTTGGCCACCTCCTGCTCTCTAGCACTCACTTGTCCATCCCACCATGGATAAGGCAACAAATCGTCCCTCACCAGACGTGGCCCCTCAGTCTTGGACTTCTCAGTCTCTAAAATTGTAGGTCAAATAAATTTCTTTATAAGTGACTCAGTCTCTGGTTTTGTTACAGAGGCACAAAACAGACTAAGGCAAATTACATTTTAAATAATATGAAGGAATTTCAGTTTATAGGAAATCAAATTAAAAGATAAAGGGGCCGGAACTGTGGCACACTAGGCATACTTAATCCTCCTCCTGCGGCGCTGACATTCCATATGGGCACCGGTTCCAGTCCCGGTTGCTCCTCTTCCAGCCCAGCTCTCTGCTGTGGCCTAGGAAAGCAGTGGAAGATGGCCCAAGTGCTTGGACCCCTGAACCCACATGGGAGACCAGGAGGAAGCACCTGGCTCCCGGCTTTGGATCGGTGCAGCTCTGGCCATTGCGGCCACTTGGGGAGTGAACTAATGGAAGGAAGACCTTTCTGTCTCTCCCTCTCACTGTCTGTAACTCTGCCTCTCAAATAAATAAATAAAAATCTTTCAAAAAAGAAAAAAAGATAAATTCATTTGGGGGCAAAATATTTTGAAATTCATGCACAGTTTTTTTTAATAAATACACATTTTCCATGAACTTTTTGAGGATCCCTCTTTTTTATGTTTATTTTTTAACTTGAGAGAAAGAAGGATGGGGGCAGAGAAAGAAAAAGAGAGTGAGCAAGTGCACTCTGACCCACTGTTTCACTCCCTGAATGTGCTCACAACAGCTGAAACTGGCCAAAGCTGGGAGTTAGAGGCTCAATCCAGGGTGGCAGAAACACACTTATTTGAGCCATCACAACTGCCTCCCAGAGTCTATATTAGCAAGAAGCTACAAGCAGGAGCTGGACTCAGGAGCTAGTTGGGAATCAAACCCATGTGCTCAGATATGAGACACAAGTGTCGTAACCATTAGGCTAAATACCCACCCAACCTCCATATGTTTAGTCAAAATTAAAGTTCCTGAAGCACTGTTGTGCAGAAAAATGTCTTTAGTCTTATAACATATATTTTTGTTTAAGAGTAAAGTGTCACTTGACTTTCAGATTGGTCAAGGAAAAAATTTATGTCAATATAGAAGAAGCAAGAAGTAAAGTAATATGGCAAATACAGTAATGATCAGTGACTCTGAAAAATATATGAGTATTGACTTCATTACTCTTTCATTTTTTATGTAGATTTTGATTTTTCAAAATGAGCGTTGGAAAATATTTACAATCATTTTAAACTCAAAAATACATAGCTACATGTTTAAAGTGATTGATTTTTCTTTTATTCTGACTCAGTTTAACACATATACCTAATATATTTACCTGATTTTAAAATGACTTTTCAATAACTAGTTCTTTTAAAAAAAGTTTGGATTTAACAAAGATTGTTGCCACCAAAATAATAAAATGCAAATGTATTACATCACAGCATATAACCCATATGCTAAAAAACAAATACCTACTGTGAATACTAGACTATGAGTTTCCTGACAGTATTAGCAAAGCATATTAAATTTACTCTGCATGTCTCCAAACTTGTCCTAGATAAACAATAATCAATAAACCTAATTGACCATTGGGAATTTCCATACTCAAGAGGCATAACATCAAACAAAACATCATCTCCTCCAAAATCACTTCATACTCCAGAATAATCTATCAATTATTCTCAATTAAATAATCAATCATTCAAAACCTTAAAAACCTGTTTATCCTTGCCTTCTTAAGACTCATTCATGGGGCCAGCACTGTGGTACAATAGGTTAACCTTCCCGCCGCAGCGCTGGCATCCTATTGGGCACCGATTCGAGTCCTGGCTTCTCTTCCGATCCAGTTCTCTGCTATGGCCTGAGAAAGCAGTGAAGACGGCCCAAGCACTTGAGCCCTGCATCCATGTGGGAGACCTGGGAGAAGCTCCTGGCCCCTGGCTTCAGATCAGCACAGCTCTAGCCATTGCAGCCATCTGGAGAGTGAACCAGTGAATGTAAGACCTTTCTCTCTGTCTCCCCTTCTAACTGTAACTCTACCTCTCAAATAAATAAATAAAGCTTTGGGGAAAAAGAAGACTCATTCATATAAATATCAAAACTGTTCCTTGCAATTTCTATCACCACCACCTTAATCTAAGACCCTGCTTCACTTCCTGTCTTCTAGTCTTTCCTACCTTCTAATCATCCAAATGTCACCATTTTCCCAGTCTAAGTCCAGACACCTGAGTGGTCTTTCTTGTCCATGTCTCTCTCCATTTGCTCCTGCATCCAATTACCAAACAATTCATTCAACTTCAATCAAGTTCTTCAATAAATTGGAAACTTAAAATTTATATCTGGCTAGTCAGAAGTTTGGAAAAGTCAGACTTGTGACTAACATGTGAAGCGAGGGTAGCTCTGTGGGACTGAGCTCTTAGCTTATGTGGGCAGTCAGTATCATAACTGAGTTAAGCTGCAGGATACCCAGTGGGTGCACTCTGAGAATCAGCTGGTAAGGGGAAACTCTCACATACTTGGTGTCAGAAGTACAGTGTTGAGAGTATAGAAAAACAAATTTTCTGTTTACCACCCTAAAGCAGTTCCCTTTAACATCAGACTTCCCCAATCAAGCTACCTTTCTTATCACCATCAACATGAACATTCTGCAAAACAAAAATGTCTCCAATAAGCATCTAGTTTTCTACGATTTCTCTTAAGACCCCCACTATAATCAAATGTTTAGTATTTTCAAATGGAAAATCTGGAGACTAAGTAATGGGTCTCCCATTTACTATGTGCAACATTGAGAAATTAATTATTCTATTTTCTTCTTTAGTGAAACAAGACTCATAAAAACACATAGGATGGCTGTGAAAATGAAAACAAAATGGTGTAAATGGCCCCATTTAAAAAGCCACAGACTGGGGCCAGCACCATACTATAGCAGGTAAGGTCACTGCCTACAGTGCCGGCATCCTATATGGGTATAGGTTCAAGCCCTGGCTGCTCTTCTTCTGATTCAGCTCTCTGATATGGGCTAGGCAAGCAGAAGATGGCCCAGATGCTTGGGCCCCTGCACCTGCATGAAGAATATCCTGGCTCTTGGCTTCAGATCAGCCAAGTTCTGGTCATTGCAGCCATTTGGGGAGTAAAGCAGTGGATGGAGGACTACCTCTCTCTCTCCCTCTCTCTCTGCCTCTGCCTCTCTGTAACTCTGCCTTTCAAATAAATAAATAAATATTTTTAAAAAGCCAAAATCCAACTATATGCCACCTACAAAAACTTAAATGAATTTCATGTTTGTCCTATCTCCAAAATATCTCATTATACCAAAGTCTAAAAAATTCCAAAATCTAAAACACTCCTGATGCCAAGAATTTTGGGTAAGGAATATGCAATATGCATCTAACACAATCCAAATCACGTTTCAGAGTAAGGATTATTACTAACGGTGGTGACAGTTATTTCACAAAGATAAAGGATCAAATCAATCAAGAAGACATAGCAATCTTAAACATTGAGGCACCTAAAAACACAGCTTCGGGGATCAGTGCTGTGGCACAGTGGGTTAAAGTCCTACCTGAAACACCGGCATCCCATATGGGCACCGGTTTGAGCCCCAGCTGCTCCGCTTCTGATCCAGCTCTCTGCTATGGCCTGGGATAGCCGTAGAAGATGCTAGCTCAAGTTCTTGGGCCCCTGCACCCGTGTAGGAGACCCAGAAGAAGCTCCTAGCTCCTGGCTTCAAATTGGCGCAGGCAGCTCCAGCTGTTGCAGCCAATTGGGGAGTGAACCATCAGATGGAAGACCTCTCTCTCTCTCTGTGCCTCTCTTCTTTATGTGTAACTGACTCTCAAGTAAAAAAATAAATAAATCTTTAAAAAAAAAAAAAAGGCTTCGAAATAAATGAAGCAAAAACAGGTCAAATTATAACTGAAAACAGAAAATCCAAAATGAATATCAAAGATTCAATACCCTCTCAATAACTAATACAAGTAAGCAGATATCAGTAAGAATATAGTAGACCTGAACAAATTTCGGTGAACATGACCTGACATTTTCAGAACACTAAGCACAAAGAGTAGAATCTACATTTGTTCTCAATTTCTAAGAGACTGTAACAAAATAGATCATATTCTGTGCCATAAAACAAACCTCTATAAATACCAAGGATTCAAATCACAGAGTATGTTCTCTGACCAAAGCAGATTCAAATTACAAACCAGTAACCGAATGATTTTGGAAAATCCCCAGATATTTGGGGACTAACTACATTTCTAAATAATCCATGGTTAAATAAGCAATCAACAGAGAAATCAGAATGTACTTAAGTGGGAATTTCATTTAGCACAGCAGGTTAAGTCTGCATCCCTTATCAAAGAACCTAGTCTGAGTCCTGGCTACTCTGCTTTTCATCTGCCATCATCCTAACACACATCCTGGTGACGGCTCAAGTACTTGAGGCCCTACTCCCCATGTGGGAGACCTCCTGGAGTTATGGGCTCCGGGCTTTGGCTTGGCCCAGCCCTAGCTATTTGCAGGCATTAGAGGACTGAACTAGCAGAGTTTGTCTGTCTCTCTGCCTTTCAAATGAAATAAAAATTTTTTTGAAAATAAAGTGTAAGAAAAAAATTACAGGGGCAGCGCTGTGGTGCAGCGGGTTAAAGCTCTGGCCTGAAGTGCTAGCATCCCAAATGGGCTCAGGTTCTAGTCCCAGCTGCTCCTCTTCCAATCCAACTATCTGCTATGGCCTAGGAAAGTAGTAGAGGATAGCGCAAGTGCTTGGGCCCCTGTTGCCCACGTGGGAGACCCGGAAAAAGCTCCTGGCTCCTGCCTTCAAATCGGCGCAGCTCCAGCTATTGAGGCCATCCAGAGGAACGAACCAGCGGATGGAAGACCTCTCTCTCTGGCTCTACCTCTCTCTGTAACTCTTTCAAATGAATAAAAAAATAAATAAAATAAAATAAATTTTAGAAAACTCTTAAAAAATTACAAAGTATTTTTGTAGTATAATATGAAATATATTTAGTTTTGGACTCCTAAAACACAAATGAATTTCTTGAGTCAGCAGCAGTCTTTTCTTATTTACAAAGAACCTGTGAATAAACTTCTCAATTTACCCTAATAATGTTACTTAGGTGGGGCCTCTGGAAGAGCACTGGTGAGACCCAGAAGAAGCTCCAGGCTCCTGGCTTCGGATTGGCCCAGTTCTGGCTGTTGCAGCCATTAGGGGAGTGAATCAGAGGATGGAAGATCTCTCTCTCTCTCTCTCTCTCTCTCTCTCTCTCTCTCTTTCTCTCTCTCTCCCCTTCTGCCTCTGCCTCTGCCTCTCTGCCTATTAAGTAAATAAATCTTTAAAAAAATAAAAAAGAAATGAGAAAGGTAACTTGAAAAATCATGTTTAATGGGAAGGACACATAACAGCCAAACAATGCTGAAAAAGAACATTCCCTTGGAGGCCTAACACTTCAAGAATTAAAAAGCTAGTGACCAACTAGCATGGTATTAGCATAAAGACAGTAAAATGGGTCAGGGGTTTGTACTGTGACACAGCAAGCTAAGCTGCCACCTGTAATGTTGTTGTCTTACATAAGCACTGGTTAGAGTCCCAGCTGCTCCATTTCAAATCCTGCTGCCTGATAATGCACCTGGGAAAGCAGAACAATGGCCAAGGACTTGAGCCCCTGCCTCCACATGGGATACCAGGATGGAGTTCCAGGCTTCTGGATTCAGTTTGGCCCAGCCTTAGGCACTGGGGGTAAGACTGATCTCTCTCCACCTCCCCCTTCCTCTCTGTAACTCTGCTTTTCAAATAAATAAATCTTTTAAAAAAAAAAAAAAGAGTCAAGTCAAAAAATGAGAAGATAAAGTAAATATAAATTAATCACTTTAAGTTCCCATTCATTGTTCAGATTCTGAGACCCAAGGGAGGAAAGAGAAAAGCAGAAAGCATGTAAACACAGGTTACCACATTCCATCAAGGTGTGCAGAGTGTGAAAAAACTCTCCACCATCCGGAAAACATCAACTTCTGGCCAGTGTCCCTCAAATCTGGGTCCATTTCAGAGCTTTAAAAATATTCCAAGTGGGCCTCACTCAAGACCAATTAAATTAGAATTTCTAGGAATGACACTCAGGCACAAGTATTTTTTGAAGCTCCCTGATGATTCAAATAAACAGTCAATATGAGACCTACTACTCTAAGTGTATGTGGCAGTAGGGGGAGGGGATAGGTGTGGGGGCAGGGTATACTCAGATGTGATTTTGTGCATGTGCATATTTGAAAATTGCCATAATTATAATTATTTAATGTTGCAAGAAAATTAATGAGCCATAACTAGGTTTAAATCTGTCTTGCCAGAGATGATAATTCATTTCATTAAAATACATTTTATGTCTCACTTAAAGCCACTGATACACATGCATGAATGAAGATGACTTTTTTTCCACTAAAGGAATCCAGACTTAGCAACTTAATATTAGTTATTAATTAAAATTATTTAAGTATGCCAATTTTTCTGGTACTCTTTTTTAAAAAAATTACCTACAGGCTAAATGAGATGTTCTATGGCCAAAGAACTCAGAACACAGGTTAGCAAAAGGCATCCCCAAACCTCCTGAAAACTCAAGGAAACCCTGGGACTGTCTAGGAGTAGGAAGCATCTATGAGACCGGGTGGGGTCCACGTTCACCACAACAAACCTATTCACCTTCAAAACCTGGTTCGTGAGAGGATACAGACATCAAGCCAGTTCACAATGTCCTCCAAAATTTGCAAAGGATTTCCAGGGAATCTTAGGGAAACCAGAATCCTCCAGATTCCTCTAGAATGTTCCCACGTAACCTAGCCTTCCTTTATCAAACAAGAGTAAGGTTGGCTTCAGGGAGAAACTGAATTCTTCCTTCCTAAGGTAACGCCAACAATGCTCTGCCAAACTCTAAATACACAGGAGCCAGCAGGGGCACTGAGCTAACTCTAATTGGTGCTACCTAAAATACCAGTCAGGGTGAACATCTGGTGCAGCACACAGGCCATGGCTGAGGACACCTGCGTCTCCTAAGTGAGTGCCTGAATTTGAGTGTAGCGTGGCTCCCGATTCCCGCCTCCTGCTAATGCACATGCTAGGGGCAGCAGGGATGCCTCAGGTGGTTGAGTCCCTGCCACCCATTTCAGAGACCTGGACTGAGCTCTGGGTTCCTGGCTTCAGGCTGCCCAGGACGGGCTGCTGTGACACCTGGGGAGATCCCTGAGACCCTCTGCCTTTCAAGTACGAATCAATTAATTCATGTTAAGCATATCAGAGTCAAGGAGCCCCTGACCACAGTGTTTCTATCCCTGAGGAACAGAACTCACTTCAGCAATAAACAGTGCTCCTCAGAGGAAAGGTGAGCCCACGGGACTCTGACGGCCTTGGAACTCTTTCAATGACTCTTAGAAACATGTGCTTTCTCTGGATTATAACTTATAATTTAGGCCAAAATCATAAAAGCAAACAT
The DNA here is from genome assembly GCA_949820135.1 of Sylvilagus floridanus. Lineage (NCBI taxonomy): Eukaryota > Metazoa > Chordata > Mammalia > Lagomorpha > Leporidae > Sylvilagus > Sylvilagus floridanus. Next base: position 101,426,221 of record OX463241.1, read on the forward strand.
GAAGCACAGTATTTCTTTAAAAGAAAAAACAAGTAGCCTCCATAGTGCAGTGGGCAGTACGTCAGTCTCAGAAAAAACATCACTATCTATTCTTTTAATGTTTATGCTGAATTCTTCCAGTCCATTCTAGTTTGCGATTTCTACTTGTACATGACTATATAAAAATTATGTTCCCATGGGGCTAGTGCTGTGGCGAAGAGGGTAAAGCCACTGCCTGAAGTGCCAGTATCCCATATGGCCGCTGGTTCAAGACCCGGCTGCTCCACTTCCAATCCAGCTCTCTGCTATGGCCTGGGAAAGCCGTCCTTGGGCCCCTGCACTTGCATGGGAAGACCTGGAGGAGGCTCCTGGCTCCTGGCTTTGGATCAGCACAGCTCCAGCCGTTGCAGCCAATTAGGGAGTGAGTCAGCGGATGGAAGACCTCTCCCTCTCTGTCTCTCTCTCTCTCTCTCTGCCTCTCCTCTACCTGTGTAACTCTGACTTTCAAACAAATAAATAAATCTTTTTAAAAAATTATGTTTCCACTTTATAATGTGTTAATTTTTTTAATCTGCAGAGTAATATCAAGAAAAGTTTAAAGGAAGAACTATGAGTATTCTAGAATACCAAAAATCCCACTGCCAAAGTAGCAATCACAAAGGTCTAACATACTTTTTTAATAATAACAATGATTTGATATACTCACTTAAGCAAAGAAAATATTATTAGGATAGAATAACTAATGTGGAAGCTCCAATCAAACAATTAAAAGACACATATTACTAGATGCACACTCCTGAAAGTAGGAACAGATAAAATATTTTTTCTTCTAAAAGCTATCTTCCATTAATAGAGTCAATAGAAAAGACAATTTGAATGACATATTTGTGTCAAACAAAAATTTTCCCTATGTTTTATTCTGAATATCTCCTTAAAGAATAAATTTTATTCTTTGTCAAGAGTACTATTTAAGTGCTGGCACGGTGGCACAGTAGGTTAATCCTCCACCTTCAGTGCCGGCATCCCATATGGACGCCGATTCTAGTCCCAGCTGCTCCTCTTCCAATCCAGCTCTCTGCTATGGCCTGGGAAAGTAGTGGAAGACGGCCCAAGTCCTTGGGCCCCTGAACCCGTGTGGGAGACCCAGAAGAAGCTCCTGGCTCCTGGTTCCTGGCTTTGGATCGATGGAACTCTGGCCGCTGCAGCCATTTGCGAAGTGAACCAACAGATAGAAGACCTTTCTTCTCTGTCTCTCCCTCTCACTTTCTGTAATTCTACCTCTCAAATAAATAAATAAATAGAAAGTGTACTATTTAAAATATCTCCATTCCCTTCGAAGTTACAATTATGAAATACTTTTTCTTTTTGTCTTTCAAAAAAGTTTACTCATTATTATTTCCACACAGAGGTAACTCAATTTTTCATTCTTCATTCAACAAATACTCACTGAGCACCTACCATGTGCTCCATTCTAGGCACTAGTAAAAGGGCAATAAACAAAAATAAAGCACTGCCCTTACAGAGGAGATAATCAATAAAATACTCAAATAGGGAATATTGAGAAAAAGAAGGAAAAGGCATGTGCATGACAGAGATCAGGAACTCAGCTGGGGATGTGCTTAGTCTGAGATGTCAACTAGACACTCAAGTAGAAACAATTAACAAACAGATGCACAATTCCAAAGGGAAGAGCTATGGGCTGGAGACAAATTTGCTCGTTATCAGCATGTAGTTAGTTAAAGCAACAAGACCATATAAAATTACTAAGGGAGAAAATCAAGAGTGAGAAGGGCGCAGCAGGTTAAGCTACTGCTTATGACGCCAGCATCCCATATCAGAGTGTTATTCTAGCTGCTCCACTTCCAATCAAACTTCCTGCTAAAGTGCCTGGAACGCAACAGAAGATTGTCCAAGTACTTGGACCACTTCTACCCATGTGGGAAATCCAAGATGGAGTTTCTGACTCCTGGCTTCAGCCTAGTCCAGACCTAGCTGTTGCAGCCATTTGGGGAGTGAATCAGTGGATAGATGTGTGTGCATGTGTGTGAGTGTGGGTGTGTCCTCTCTCTGTTTCTTTCTGGTTTTGGATCAGATCTGCTCAGCTCCAGCCATTGTGGCCATCTGGTAAGTGAGCCAGTGGATGGAAGATCCTGATTCATTCTCTCTCTCTCTCTCTCTCTCTCTGCCTCTGTAACTCTGCCTTTCAAATAAATAAATTGATATTTAAAAAAAAAGACTAAGAAGAGGTCCAAGGTCTGAACACTGTGATCCCACAATATTAAAAGGTCTGAGAGATCAAGGGAAGAAACAAAAGTCAAAGAAAATTTGTGAAATGTGGACAGTGAAATCATTTGAAAAATACACAGCATAGTGTCCTGTACTTACTAAGTGAAGTAAGTATTTCAACAAGGATAGATCACCTTATCAAATATAGCTGACAGGCCAAGTCACATTAGGACTGACAAGTGATTGAGGTATTTAACAAGGAGGTCACTGGTGATCTTCATTTGACCAGTTTTGAATGGTGAGAATTGTGGGAACAAAATCTTGCCTAGAGGGAAAATGGAAGAATTAGAGATAGCTAGTATGGACAACTCCTTTAAAGCATTTTGGTGTAAAGAGAAACAAGGTTACAGCTGGAGGAAGAAGTGGAACCAGAGGTTTTCTATTAAGATGGGAAAACTAACAGTATACCCGGATATTGACAGGAATGATCCCCTGAAGGGGAAATTGATGGCACAGAAGACATGGGCAGTGGGGGTGGGGGAGGGCAGGGTAAACAAAACTGGAGGAATGGCCCTCAACCAGTGAAATGGGTTGGCCTCTACAGGTAGTTCTTTTCATAATTCAGAAAGGAAGGGGCTGGCACTGTGGCTCAGCAGATTAAGCCACTACCTGCAATGCCAGAATCCCATATGGGTGCCAATTCGAGTCCCAGCTGCTCCGCTTCTGATCCAGCTTCCTGCTAATGTGCCTGGGAAGGCAGTAGATGATGGTCGGAGTGCTTAGGCCCCTGCCACCCGTGTGGGAGACTCAGCCATTGCAGCCATTTGGGGAGTGAACCAGTCGATGAAAGATCTTTCTCTTTCTTACCCTGTCTTACCAACTCTCTGTATTACTCTGCCTTTCAAATAAATAAAGAAACTAAGGGGGCAAAAAAAAGGAAAGTAGAGTTCAGAGCTGGGGCTAGCATTTTGCTAAGCAAGAACTTCTAACCAAGAGAGGAAAGAATACTGAGGGTACAAACGTGTAAATCATATGGAATTTAAGCTGGGTATGAACCCATGTGAGGGCTGGGGGAAGTGAGAAATAGTAAAAGGGAGGTATAATTAATGAATCTGTGGTACAGAAGCACTGTGAAAGTCAAACTGCTACAGTGAGTGATCTGAAAGTTAGGGGGTAAGTGTCGGAGAGATGAATACTTCAACTCATAAAGTGTCTTGCAATCATCAGTAATGAGAAGGTCAAGAATGTGATTTCAGGAATGAGTGGCTAAAGGAGAATGGCTAACCAAGACCACTGGAGACATTCAAGGAACTGAAAAGCCGACACACTGAAATAATCACCTATTTAGATGCTGAAATCACCAAAATTAAAACATGAGGAATCTGCGAGACGAAAGTGAGCTGAGAAAGGTGACAGAATCAGCCAGAAGTCAGCAAATGACCACCATGAGGGGCTGTGAGAAGTTAAGTGTGATGACAAGGAGATTCAAAGCTGGAGGCTCATCTCAAGGAGCAAAGTTTAGAAATGTCAAAGAAGGGAAGACAAAGACATACACTACGGGAACCAGGAAACACAATAGAGTAAAGTGTCTCTAAATGAGCCCAGTCTAGCACCAAAGTAATGACAACAGGAATCATTTTACAGTAACACAGTAACAACTACAACCAGAGACCCAGTGGAGGATCAGAGGGTTTCACAAACATCTGACAGACAGGATGTGTGAGGCAAGTGATCAAAAATGAACAAAGGCAGAGACATCACGAACTAGGCAAAGGCAGAGAAATGTGAAAAGAACATGAAACATTCGGAAAAATGCAAACAGCTGATCACCATTAAAAGCAGAATGGGTATGAAATAAAGTCAGGATGTATGTAGGCCAAGGCCACAACTATTTTCTCTGAAAGTGCAAGAGAGCAAGAGAGAGTATAAGCAGATTAAATCATTTCCCACAAACCCTTCATAAATGCCTCTAATAGGGAACAAACTTGAGTTTCATCCTGTTTTCCTTACATTGAGAAAAGTGCAAAGAAAGAATTAAATTACTCAGTAGCCAACTGCTTTTTGAAGATTAACCAACTCTTAAAAAATCAATTCCTTCCATATTACATACCAAAAAAACTATGACTACTACCATAATTTCCAATATCTATGACTTAAAATGTGTCAGGGAAAAATATACCTAACTGAGATTTTAAACAGACAAAAGAGTTAAATCATAAATGCACTGATTTCATTGTAACACATATATATGTAAACACAGGTGTATACAGCTCTATGTAAATATAAACTGGTCACTCTGAGAACCTCCCTCACTGCAAGAGCCCCAAGAAGAATGCCTGGACACCTCAGAGGCTGGAAAATGGAAGACAAGAAGCTCCATTCCAGCCATCTCCTGAGAGTAATAATGGTAATCAGGCCTTTGCTGCTCATCACTTGGATAGCCAAGTCACCAGGGACAAGTGTTCAGAGAACACTCTAAGATCTCAATCCTGAGATTAGACTGAACGGCTCAGCATGTGTTCTGGTGTGATACAGGGAGACAGAGAGCTCCTATCTGTTGATTTTCCCTAAATGTCTGCAGTGGCTGCGGCTGAGCCAGGCTGAAGCCCAAGAATTCAATGTAGATCTTCCAAATGTGGGGCTGGAGCTCAACTACATGAGCCATCATCATCACTGCCTTCAAGGGCGCACCCACCTTGGTGAACAGTCAGAATGCGGAGCTGGACATTAAGCCCAGAGTTGATATGTTGAGGAGAAATGTACTATTGCAGATGTTGATACAGACTTCACCCAGGAGAAACAGCAGGTCCTAGACAATACTCAGAGGACCCTGTTCAGGGTATGTGACATTGGAAAGCTACAGTGGCCTGCTGCCCTTGGTTCTACTATCCATTACTGTGAGATACTGTCATCATACTGGTGTAGCAGGTGAAGCCACCCCCTGCAATGTCAGCATCCCATACAGGCACCAGTTCAAGTCCTGGCTGCTTCATCCAGCTCATTGCTGGTGTGTCTAGGAAGACAGAAGATGTCTCAGGTGCTTGGGCCCTGAACACATGTCAGAGACCTGGATGAGGCTCCTGGCTTCTGGCATTAGTCTGGCCTAGTCCCAGATGTAGTGATATTTAGGGTATGAACCAGCAGATGAAAGATCTCCTTCTCTCTGTCTCTCCCTCTCTCCATCTCTGGAACTCTATATTTCAAATAAATAAATCTTTTAAACATTTTTAAAATAAAATGTTAATTTCAGCTGAGAAAAAATAAAATGAATATAAATTACTTTTCTACTTAAAAGAACATTACAAGTGAAGGCACAGATAACAATACTGGTATATACAACTGCGATAAATGATGAATCTTAGAATTAAACATGACACTGGAAAAAACGTCTTAATAGGTAACTACTGCAATATTTGCTGTTTCCACTTCTACTTTAACAGCTGTGGTTTAATGGAAAGAGCACTGCAATTGGGAGTTAAAGAGCATATATTTGAGTGCTCGCACTGGCACTTACAAACTGTTAAGTAAGCCATTTAACTTCACTGTGCCTGCATTTCTTAATTCACAAAGTAGAAATGAAATATCCACATCTCATGTTATTTTGTTAAGGTTTTGTTAGCATATTATATCTGAAAGAGATTTATAAATCATAATAAAATTGTTTACAGACTTCAAAATGTTAATATAGAAATAAAAGCCTTCAGGCCATCCCACCCCCATGCCAAAACAGAAAGCACAATTAACACCTGAGATGATAAGTGACAGTTTGATAAGTATGTCTCACCACCTCTCTTCATAACCTTACCTTCGAATGAGCAGGCCCGCTTTCATTCAGAAGTTTATACTGGGGTTGGACTCTATTGAAACGGGCTAACTCATTTACCAGACACATTGGAGTTTTCTCTTTGGGGTTTGCCATTTTATCTTGGAGAGAAGCTGTAAATAAAAAGGCTGTAAAGTTTTTGTGAAGAATTACTTTAAAAATGGAAGAAAAACTAGTTTTGACTTTTTTAGATGACGTCAGATTGTATATTTGGATTCAATTATTTTCATGATGATTTTTTTAAAAATTCAAATCATCTAGTATCTTTCATTACATGCAACAGAAATATGTATCACATTTTAAACAATAAATTAAGGTACCTTTTTTCCTAATTATTAAAGTTGCTCTTTATACATTCAGACAACATCCTTAAGATTTAAAATAAGATTATAATTTTAATTTATCTTAAAATTTTCCTTTCCCCTAAAAATTTTATCATAAACACAGAAATCTCTTAATTCTTATTACTATAAAACTAAATTCTATCTACCTTTTTTATTCTTTCATCTCGACAGTTTTCATTCTCATTGAGATATGGCATGTTAACAGAAAAAGCTGTAAACTTGAGAGCCAAATCCTAAGAACTAGCTCCTCCAAAACTAGTCTTTGGTAACTCTAAGCAAATTAAAATTCTTTTACTTTTCACTTTGTTAGAAAAATGTAACTGAACAAATGCCCCCACCTAATACCCAGAAATGGAATTGAGATTTTCCATGTTTGTGTTTATTCTTATTTTAAAAACAAACTAACAAAAAACAATACTTGTATTACATACCACCTAGATATCTGTTTCATAGACTACCACTACATGAACTTAGAACATATACCTCTCAAGGATATTTTTAATATATTTTAAGTATATAATAAATATGTAATATTCATGAAAAATACACAGACTTGGTATGTGGGGCTTTTTCACATAAAGAATATTATAATAAACATCATTTTCACAATTTACTTTCACTCTTCATTATGTTTTTAAGATTTTAACTTCTATCCAACTGATGCACCACTTCTAACTGCTACAGAATTTCCATCATGGTATCACAGCAGTTTTTTTTTTTTTTTATAACACTCATCCATTGAGGCATTTCCACTGTTTGCAATCCTTCACCCTCAAAAGTAAAAACTTGAAGCCAAACAGCTCTCAAAATGACCAAAGTATCTTCCTCAGGGTCTGTAAGAATTACCACGTCTTCTCAAGCTTAAAAGCATATAATGTGGTCAGGTATTTTATTTGATAATGTGATACCTTACAAACAGTTTTGCACTAATGTTTTGGGGGTATTTTCCCTTGAATATTATTTAATTTACATTTACATATTATTAGTGAGGACCATCTTCCTTTAAGTTAAAGATCATTTGGGTGTACACTGTGAATTGCTTCTGTCCTTTTTTTAAGTAGATAGTCTATGCATTTTGATTATCAATCTTTTCTTTTATGCTGTATTCTCTTTATGTCTTAAGAAATCCTTGTGGGGGCTGGTACTGTGGTATAGGCTAAGACTCTGCCTGAGGTGTGGCATCCTATATGGGTGCCAGTTCATGCCCCCAGCTGCTCCTCTTCTGATCCAGCTCTGTTATGGTCTGGAAAAGCAGCAGAAGATGGCTGAGGTCCTGGGGGCCCTGCACCTATATGGAAGACCCGGAAGAAGCTCCTGGCTCCTGGCTCCTGGCTTCGTTTAGGCTCAGGTCTGGCTATTATGGCCATTTGGGGAGTGAACCGGCGGATGGAAGACCTTTCTCTCTGTCTTTCTTTTATAACTCCGCCTCTCAAATTAAAAAAAAAAAAAATCTTTAAGGAACTATATTTAAAAAAAAGAAATCCTTGCAAAAACTCCAGGCCTTAGTGATTTAACTAAACTTACTAAGACCTATATTTTCTGTAAAATGAGAATAAGAAATCTGCCCTACTTAACTCACAAGGTTGAGGGGCTAAGATTTAAAAATGATTGGAAGCAGGGCACCGGATTCTGTCCCGGTTGCCCCTCTTCCAGGCCAGCTCTCTGCTGTAGCCCGGGAAGGCAGTGGAGGATGGCCCAGGTCCTTGGGCCCTGCACGCGTGTGGGAGACCAGAAGAAGCACCTGGCTCCCGGCTTCGGATCAGCGCAGTGCGCCGGCCGCTGCAGCCATTAGAGGGTGAACCAATGGCAAAAAAAAAGGAAGATCTTTCTCTCTCTCTCTCTCTCTCTCACTGTCCACGCTGCCTGTCAAAAAAATAAAAAGAAAAAGAATGGCAGACAGGGCTGGTGCTGTGGCACAGCAGGTTAAAGCCCTGGCCTGAATAGCCGGCATCCCATATGGGTGCCAGTTCCAGTCCCAGCTGCTCCTCTTCCGATCCAGCTCTTAGCTATGACCTGGGAAAGCAGTAAATGATGGCCCAAGTCCTTGGGCCTCTGCACCTGCATGGGAGACCTGGAAGAAGCTCCCGGCTCCTGGCTTTGGATCGACACAGCTCTGGCCATTGCAGCTGTCTGGGGAGTGAACCAGCAGATGGAAGACCTCTCTCTCGCTCTCTCTTTCTCTCTCTCTTCTCTCTGTGTAACTGACTTTTGAGTAAATAAATAAATCTTTAAAAAAAATGAATGATAGAACATTAACCTATTGTTGCAACACCATGTAGAAGGCTGGTTCAAATCCTGGCTTCTTGGTTTCCAATCCAGTTTCCTGCTAATTTGCCTGGGAGGCAGCAGATAATGACCCAAGTACTTGGGTCCCTGCCATCCACACAGGAGGCCCAAATGAAGTTCTGGGTTCCTGGCTTTGGCCTAGTCCAGCACCAGCTATTGCGGGCTTTCGGTGAGTGACCCAGCAGATGGAAAATCTCTTCCTCTCTCTCTGTCTCTCCCCCTGCCACTGTTGTTCTTTCAAACAAATTAATAAATAATTTTAAATAATAAAATGAATGGGATGGTTTTCTAAACTATATTGCAAATACAAGATATTACAACTTCAGAATATATTCCTAGTACTACATTAAATTATTTTATATTTTTCCTTCATCTCCATTATAGGCACATTTAACAGCTTTTTAATTGTTTTGTGTGTCCCATTAACCAGTGCCAAAAATATTTTAAAATGTAAGCACATAACATACAAGTAGGTTACTTCCTATTCAGTTAAATTATAGTCACAATACATGGAGAATATATAAAATGAATGCAAACAGTTGGTTCTAGGGATGTCATCTACAAACATTGTATGGCAAGGTTAAACTTCTAAATAATAATCTTAACAGGCACAATAATTTGGTACAGGACTTGATCATGATCATTATGATTAAGAAGCTATTTTATAAGAAAACTACATAAATGCCTGATAGGATATAAATAAAGAGAATTTAAGTAATCAATTGTAGGACCACTATATGCAACAATTTAGTCTGCAGTTAAACCAATAGAAGTGGCTTGCAAACTACACCAAAATAAACAAAAAAGTAGTAATTATTACTTTTGGAGACAGTATGAGTAAATTAAAAGGGGCTTACTTATTCCACTGTGTATCATTTAAATAAGTACTCTATGAAATGTCCCATTCAAATCAAAGTCAGTCTCTATAAAAAAATACAAGATGAACTTAGGCTATAATATATTTTGATTCATGTATAACATGACATTAAATGGTGCAACAAATAACACAGCTAATTGAATACCAAAAAGTAAAAGCAGAATGACAACTCACCTAAAATGAGAAAATATCAAACCTGGTAAAAATTAGAAAACTGTGCATAACACTGAAACAGCAGTTACACAATTATTGTGCAACTTTCTGAATTCAGTGATGCTACATATTCAGCTGTTATGATGCAAAAAATGTTAAGAACATAACAATGTGCAAAGTTTATGGTATGAAAATGTTTAATAGCACAGGCAGCACAGGTTTTAAGTATATTAACAAGTTTAAGTAGTATGCTTCTAATTACATGAAGCTTGCTCAGTTAAAAATTCATTGAAATCCTTTAAAAGAAAGCACTAATAACCTGGTTTAAAACAGGTGATCCACTAATTTTGACTTCCTGCTTCATAAAAGTAACATGAATCCAATAACATATTTTAATGTGTGACTGAAGTTTTGGTTTGAAGATACGCAAGAGCCCACTTTAATAAAGCTTCATAATTGAAATCCAAACATTTAAAGTTGATGAATTAGAAAATAGTCATAACTGATTATTATACTATTATATATATATACTATAATATACTATAATATATACTATTAACTACCTGAGAGAACCCAATGATATAGCAATAATTTTAAAATTCTATCAAAATTTGGATGAAATATATTAAATGATATAATCTGATCTATTAAAAACTTATAAACACAAAAACTTTTAAGCTTAATTTAACATATAAGTTTAATTTATATGTAATGTTTTAGAAAAGACAAAAAATTGTGCAGTATATACAATATTATATATGTATAACATTTTCAAAAGACCTAAGAGTGTCATCACTGAAGATATTCAAGTCAATTTGGTTCCTGGAAAAGTAGGAAACTACACAGAAGTAAATAAAATTAATGATAATAACCTTCACAATGTAAGACTTTTACATTTGGGGAAATTAATTGCCATATGAGGATCAAGAGCCAGTTTGGCTATCTCTGCCACTTACTGACCTTGACCTTGATAAAGTACTAAAAAATCTCACTTTCCTGTACAAGTGAAACAGCTGCAGTTGTTTTCATCTCTTTGCATAGTTGTGTGGATTGAATGAGATGATATAAAGACATTGCTAACAAAAATTAGGAATCTATTATTATTCTAATTATAAACAATTACTTGTTACACTATCATCACATATTAAAATGGGGATGGAGTTTCTTCATGACTAAGTGAAAATATTCCTAGTTTAAAAATTCTGTAAGGAATAGTTGATTTTATTCATACAAATATATTTGTTTAGCATTCTTTGAAAAGCATGTATTTTCAAACATTTTCTCATTGGGGTCAGCACTGTGGCATAGCAGGTAAAGCCACCGACTAAAGTGCCAGCATCCCACATGGGCAATGTTCAAGTTCCAGCTGCTCCACTTCCGATCCAGCTCTCTGCTATGGTCTGGGAAATCAGTAGAAGACAGTCCAAGTCCTTGAGCCCCTGTACCCATATCAGAGACTCCAAGGAGGCTCCTGGCTTTGGACTGGCACAGCTCCAGCATTTGTGGCCATTGGGGGAGTGAACCAGCAGATGGAAGACCTCTCTTTCTGCCTCTGCCTCTCTGTATCTATGCCTTTCAAATAAATAAATAAATCTTTTAAAAATTATAAATATTTTCTTATTGACATATTATTATAAATTCCTATGTTTGCTTCCACTGAAAAATTACCATTGTGAAAACAAATTACACTTAAAAGTTCTCTTATGTCTGTTAGGAAATATTCTACTTTCATTGATGTGAAATTTGTTTACTTACAACTTCTTACAACTCTGATAAGAAACACTGGTAAAAATACTTAATAATAACAACAGTATCTGCATATCCAACCAAAATCTATACTCTATTTCTTTAATATATTCTATTTTTGCATATTTACAAAATGTCCTGGACTCTCTAGGACTTGAATCAATCAACTGTACCAAAATACTGTAGCTCACAGTTTTCAATAAACAGGCAAAATCTCTCATTCCAAAGGAACCCACAATCTGATAAAAGAAACAGATACACACAACAAATACAGTAAATCACAATATGGTTAAATGACACAATAAGGCTGTTACAGGGAATTTTTAGGAAATGGGAATCAGAAAAGCAGGCTTTAGTAAGTAGTGATTAGATTATGTAAGCGAAGTAAGATTTCACCAAGGTAAGAAGTGAAGGCAAGAGAAAATCCAAGCAAAGATGTAGAAGAAAGCACATAAACACTACATCCTGCAGAATGCAAATGACCATTAGCAGCAGAATACAGGCTACATAGGAAGAAACAGAAGAAACTTTGAGACTAAAATTCACTAATACACCAAAGTTTCCTAAACCAAAACTTGATATTTTTTAAATTTTTAAAATATTTTTATAGTAGGTATATTCCAGCTGTAGCTATTGCTAGCAAAGTGACAAAACAAACTACCTCCCTGGTCCCAGAAATGACTCAGTCTACATCTTTCCTGAATCATCCATCTCTATTTATTCTCTGCTAGTGAAGGGAACTCATCCTAATCCCCAAGTAAAACAGAAAAAGTCCAAAAGGATTTTCATTTTATAGTTTCTTGCCTCTTCGGAAAATGTGACAATCTTTCCACATCAGTAACTAAAACAGAACATGTAAGTTCGAGTCAGACCTTAATCTAAGGCTGTCCAAGCAAAATAACCAATGAACTACTCAGGCACTGAACTGTTCTATTAAAACTGTATCTATTAGGAAGAAACTTTAATTTCTATCTTACATAAACACAAAAATAAATGCAAGAAGTTTAACATGCAAAGTGTTACAATTCCATAAAAACTCAAGACAACTTGGTTAAATATCTGTCATGATCCGGTAACATAAAAGGCCACTCAAGGTAAGAAACCTAGAAACCATAGAGAAAAACTGACAGTTCACAACACAAATGTTTAACTTTTGCAATGAAAAAATACATGATAAATGCCACTAAATGGCAGTCTATAAGCTGGAGGAGAAATTCTTGTAACACATAAAGATAATTCTATCTATAAGAATAAATATAAACCTTTTTTTAAAAGATTTATTTTTAGAGGCTGTCACTGTGGTGTAGCAGGTTAAAACCCTGTGCTGCAGTACTGGCATCCAATATGGGCACCAGTTCTGTCTTTCAAATAAATCTTAGAAAAAAGATTTGCCGGCGCCGTGGCTCAACAGGCTAATCCTCCGCCTTGCGGCGCCGGCACACCGGGTTCTAGTCCCGGTCGGGGCACCGGATTCTGTCCCGGTTGCCCCTCTTCCAGGCCAGCCCTCTGCTGTGGCCCGGGAGTGCAGTGGAGGATGGCCCAGGTGCTTGGGCCCTGCACCCCATGGGGAGACCAGGAAAAGCACCTGGCTCCTGGCTCCTGCCATCGGACGAGCGCGGTGCGCCGGCCGCAGCGCGCCGACCGCGGCGGCCATTGGAGGGTGAACCAACGGCAAAAGGAAGACCTTTCTGTCTGTCTCTCTCTCTCTCACTGTCCACTCTGCCTGTCAAAAATAAAAAAAAAAAACAAAGAAAAAGAAAAAAGATTTATTTTTATTTTACTTGAAAAGCAGAGTTACAGAGAAAGAGGGAGAGAGAGAGAGAAAGAAATCTTCTATCTGCTGGTTCATTCTCCAAATAGCCCCAAAAGCCGGAGCAGCGCCAGGCCAAAACCAGGAACCAGGAGCTTCTTCCAGGTCTCCCCCTCGGGTGCAGGGTCCCAAGTACTTGAGCCATTCTCCACTGCCTTGCCAGGCACATTAACACGGAGCTGGATCTGAAGCGGAGCAGCCAAGACTCATTCCGGCACCCATATGGGACTGCCAGCACTGCAGGCAGCAACTTTACCTGCTATGCCACAGCACCAGCCCTTAAATCTCTCCCTTAAAATTAAAATAAAAATAGTCAAATGTACACACCAGGAATTTACAAAATTACTTAGTAAATTTATCTGTTAAAAATACTGAAAAAATAAACACTCAAAGTCCAGTGAAAAACAGGTGTCCACTATTAAACTGATTAAGATTTTTTTTAAGTGATTGTGTAAGCTTTGACAAGGATGGGTGGAAATCAATACAAATTCAATTGGGACAAAGGTATATTAGTACAAACTTCTTGGTGAGGAACACTGAAGTTCAACTATACCTGTCTATAAAAACAATTCCACATCTAGGTATTCCTACTAAAATAAAACTCACTTAAGATATATGCAATTATAATCTATAATAGCAATAACTATAAACAAGCTTGATATTTATCCATTAGCAACTGACAAATGTGACTAAATTACATTTAGTTTGAAAGATAAAGGGGTACTGATTTGAGTACCTTAAGTACTAATTTGAGAAAACATTGCAAAATGTTGAATGGAAAAAAAAAATTTTTTTTTTTGACAGGCAGAGTGGCTAGTGAGAGAGAGACAGAGAAAGGTCTTCCTTTTGCCGTTGGTTCACCCTCCAATGGCCGCCACAGCCGGCGCACCGCGCTGATCCGAAGTCAGGAGCCAGGTGCTTCTCCTGGTCTCCCATGCGGGTGCAGGGCCCAGGAACTGGGGCCATCCTCCGCTGCACTCCCAGACCATACAGAGCAGAGAGCTGGCCTAGAAAAGGGGCAACCAGGACAGAATCCAGCGCCCCGACCAGGATTAAAACCCGGTGTGCCAGTGCCACAGGCGGAGGATTAGCCTATTGAGCCGCCGCGCCGGCCATATGGAAAAAATTTACTGTAGCTTATGGTCTAATGTTATTTTTATCATCTTTACTCAAACATGTACATGCATTAAAGGGAAAACTGGACTGAGGGAATTCATATTTTCTACTTTAAAGAACTGTATTGTTTTGCTTTCTTACAATGAATATTTGTAATAGTTCCACTTAAAAATTACGCAACAAAAGAAGTCAATGGATGATACTAGGAAAGTCTTAAGCTCTAATTGCTATTGTACTTTTTGAAGTCTTCATACTCCCACCATGGTCATTAAAAACAGAAGATACTCAGGATCTGATTCAAAGCAGGTCATAAATGATGCCAGCCTACAGTCTCCAACTTTTCCAATGAAGCCATCTTGAGAGTTAAACACTGTGAAACATGGTGTGTCCTCAACATTTAGAACTCCTATATTCAGTCTTCCTACCTTTAGCCATTCTAATAAGTGTAATTTGTATTCCCCTAATGAATAATGACGTTGAGCATCTTCTCATTTATATACTAATATGCCACCTGTATATCTCCTGAACTGAAGTTAATATCCAAATTTTTACCCTTTTTTAATCACACTCCTTTCATATTGTTCAAGAGTTCTTTTTTTTTTTTAATTTTTTTTTTTATTTTTTGACAGGCAGAGTGGACAGTGAGAGAGAGAGACAGACAGAAAGGTCTTCCTTTGCCGTTGGTTCACCCTCCAATGGCCGCCGCGGTCGGCGCGCTGCAGCCGGCGCACCGCGCTCGTCCGATGGCAGGAGCCAGGAGCCAGGTGCTTTTCCTGGTCTCCCCATGGGGTGCAGGGCCCAAGCACCTGGGCCATCCTCCACTGCATTCCCAGGCCACAGCAGAGGGCTGGCCTGGAAGAGGGGCAACCGGGACAGAATCCGGTGCCCCGACCGGGACTAGAACCCGGTGTGCCGGCGCCGCAAGGCGGAGGATTAGCCTGTTGAGCCACGGCGCCGGCCCAAGAGTTCTTTACATATTCTAGCTAGAAGTCATTGATCAAGTACATACTTGGCAAAGGTTTTCTTCCAATTCGTGACTTCCCCTTTCATTTTCTTATCAATGTCTTTTGAAAATAGGTAATTTTAATAAATTATAATTTATTAATTTTTGATCTTGTGCTTTAAAAATCATCACCTAACTGAAGTTTCAAAAATGTTCTGTGTTTTCATAGTTCTGGGTTTTACATTAAAGTTCAGGAGACCTTTGTAATTAGTTTTCATATATGATGCAAGGTATGGATCCAACCTCATTTTTCAAATATTGATATCCAACTGTTACAACACCATTTATAGGAAAGGCTATATTTCTTTTACTGCATTATCTTTACAACACTGTCAAAAACTCAGTTACCAGGGTGGATGTTTGGCACAGCAGCTAAGATGTGACTTGCTGGGGGCCTGGCGCTGTGGCGTAGTAGGTTGGGCCTCTGCCTGGGGTGCTGGCATCCCATATGGGCACCGGTTCAAGTCCTGGCTACTCTACTTTTGATCCATCTCTCTGCCAGTGGCCTAGGAAAGCAGCAGATGACAGCCCAAGTGCCTGGGCCCCTGCATACAGATGGGAAACCCAGAGGAAGCTCCTGGCTCCTGGCTTCAGATTGGCCCAGCTCTGGCCATTGTGGCCATTTGGAGTGGACCAGCAGATGGAAGACCTGTTTGTCTGTCACCCCCATTCTCTTTATCTGTAATTTTGTCTCTAGAGTAAATAAATCAATCTTAAAAATAAAAAAATAGGGACTTGGTATGGATTCCTGCAACCCATATTGGAGTGCCTGGGTTCAAGTCCCAGTTCTGCTTCCAATCCCAGCTTCCTGCCATTATACAACTGGGGAGGCTGCAGGTGATAGTTCAAGAACTTAGGTCTTTGCTACTTACATGGGAGACCGGACTGAGGTCCACGAGCCTGACTTCAGCCTAATCCAACCCTGGCTGTTGTGGGCAATCAGTGAGTGAACCAGAGGATGAAATATCTCTACTTATTATTTCTCTCTGTCTCTCTCTCTCTCCCTGTTTCTATCTCTATTTCTTTCAAATAAATATATTTTTTAAAGATGCTACTTAGAATTACTGCATCCCACATGGGATTGGCTGGACTCCAGGTCCTGGCTCCACTTCCAATTCCAGCTTCCTGCAATGCACATCATAGGAGGCAACAGGTGACGGCTCAAGTACTGGAGTCCCTTCCACCCACGCAGCCTGAGTTCCCAGCTCCAGGCTCTGTCTGGCCCAGCCCCAGTTATTCTGGGTATTTGGGAGTGTGGACCATCAGGTGGAAGATGTCTCTATGACTGTGTCTATATGTATGTCAGTCTCTCAAATGAAAATAAACTTACATACATTTTTAAAACTCAGTTATCAGAGCTGGCACTGTGGCATAGCGGGTAAAGCCGCTGCCTGCAGTGTTAGCATCTCATGTGGGCACCAGTTCGAGTCTCGGCTGCCCCTGCACCTACACAGGAGACCCGGAAGAAGCTACCGGCTTCGGATCGGCTCAGTTCCAGATTTTGTGGCCACCTAGGAGTGAACCATCAGATAGAAGACCTCTCTCTCTCTCTCTCTCTCTCTGCCTCTGCCTCTGCCTCTCTGTAACTCTGCCTTTCAAATAAATAAATATTTAAAAAAAATAAATAAAACTCAGCTATCTACTATAACTGGGTTTGTTTCTGTACTATCCACTGTATGCATTGATGGATTTGATATCTTAATGTCAATATTATTTTTAGTACAGTTTTGCAATAATTCTTTAAGTTAGGTAGCACTGGTCCCCTGCATTGTTCTTTTTCAATTATTCTGCCTACTTCAAGTTCTTGAAACTCTATATGAATTTCAGAATCATTTTGTGCATTTCTATAAAAAAGACTGCAAATATTATAGTATAAATCTAATGTGTAAATTAATTTGGAAAAATCAATACTGTAATAAAG
This sequence comes from Sylvilagus floridanus, assembly GCA_949820135.1. Classification (NCBI taxonomy): domain Eukaryota; kingdom Metazoa; phylum Chordata; class Mammalia; order Lagomorpha; family Leporidae; genus Sylvilagus; species Sylvilagus floridanus. The sequence goes on from OX463241.1 coordinate 101,443,505, forward strand.
TTGTTTTCAACCCATGAATAAGATATATGAGGAGACTTCAAAAACTTCATGGAAAACAGAATTCAAAAGATAAAAATAAGAGCTATAAACTTTATTTCTTGGGGCCAAGATGCTACATGGCAGGTAAAGTCCCTGTCTGCAACATTGGCATTTCATACCAGCACCAGTTCGTATCCTAACTGTTCCACTTCTGATACAGCTTCCTGCTGATGGCCTGGGAAAAGCAGTGGAAGATGGCCCTAATGTCTGGGCCCCTGCCACCCATGGAGGAGACCCAGATGAAGCTTCTGGCTCCTGGCTTTGGCCTGGCCCAGAGCTGGCTATTACAGTCATTTGAGGAGTGAACCAGCAGATGGAAGATCTCTGTGTGTGTGCCTTGTTCTCTCTGTGTAACTCTTTCAAAATAAATAAGTCTTTTAAAAAATAAAATAAATTTTATTTTGCAACAAAACTCCATTAAGTTCAGGACACTTTTATAACTGGTGATGCTAAGCAGCTAGTCCATCCTGAAGAACTAAGGATCCTAAGAATTTAACCATGTCAACAGAAAACAAAAAGAAGTCAGAAGGAGCCAAATCAGGACTTCAAAGTGGGAACTTATTGCCTTCCCATCAAAATTCTCACAAAACCGCCCTTGCAGGATGAGGAATAAGCAAGAGAACTGCTACGGTAAAAGCCTCTGGTAAAGCTTTCCCAGATGTTTCCATGCTCAATCTTTGCTTCACTTTCTCAAATTACTCTCCTAATAAGTTATCAGTCTGTGGCCCTCCAGAAAGCCAACAAGCAAAGTGCTTTGAGCATCCCATAACACTGTTGCCATGAACTTTTCTCTTGACCAGTCTTCTGCATTGACTAGAATACACCCACTTCCTAGCGTACTTTGTCTTCCAATACTGTATTGCGTAAAATCATCTTTCATCTGATTGTGCAATTTAAAAAAAAAAAAGGTCAGGATTTTTTTCTTACTGATTTAAAATTTCCACTGAAAGTTCTGCTTTTAGGGGTGCTGTGGCGCAGTGGGCTAAGCCTCTGCCTGCAGCGCCAGCATCCCATATGGGTGCCAGTTTGAGTCCCAGCTGCTATACTTCCGATCTAGCTCTCTGCTAATGTACCCAGGAAAGCAGCGGAAGATGGACAAAGTGCTTGGGTCCCTACACCCACATGGGAGACTCAGAAGAAGCTCCGAGGGGCTGGTGCTGTGGCGTAGTGAGTAAAGTTGCCACCTGCAATGCTGGCATCCCGTATGGGCACCGGTTCAAGTCCCAGCTGCTCCACTTCCGATCCAGCTCTCTGCTATAGCCTGGGACAGCAATAGAACATGGCCGAAGTCCTTGGGCCCCTGCACCCTCGTGGGAGAACTGAAGGAACCTCCTGGCTCCAGGCTTCAGATTGGCCCAGCTCTGGCTGTTGAGACCAACTGGAGAGTAAACCAGTGGATGGAAGACCTCTCTTTCTCTCTCTACCTCTCCTTCTCTCTATATATAACTCTGACTTTCAAGTAAATATATAAATCTTTAAAAAAACAAACAAAACAAAGCAGCAGCAGCTCCAGGCTCCTGGTTTAGGCCTGGCCTAACCCCGGCCGTTGTGGCCATATGGAGAGTGAACATTGGATGAAAGGCTTCAAGTTAGTTAGTTCTACTTTTGTTTGCAGCTGATCTGAGAACAAAGGTTTTGGAATCCATTAAGTGAAAAGTTCACTCTTCTTTAACGTTTCCGTCAGCTGAACCATTGGAGATGTCTTTGTTGATGATACTGTCCTCAGTCCTTCTCAAGCAGGGCTGGAAGATTTTTTTTCCTTGCAAATTGATGTGGATGGTCTACCATGGGCTTCATCTTCAACATCATCTCTCCCTTCTTTAAATAATGAGTTATTCATTTGGAAACCGCTAATTTTTGTGAGGCATTCTCCCCATAAGCTTTTCTTTTTAAAATATTTTATCATTTATTTATTTGAGAAGCATAGTTACAGACAGAGAGAGGGAGAGACAGAGAAAGGTCTTCCATCCACTAGTTCACTTCCTAAATGGCCTCAACAGCCAGAGCTGACCTGATCCAAAGCCAGGAGCCAGGAGCTTCTTCTAGATCTCCCACTTAGGTGCAGGGGCCCAAGAATTTGGGCCATCTTCCACTGCTTTCCCAGGCCACAGCAGAGAGCTGGATTGAAAAGGAGCAGCCAGGACATGAACCTGGAATAGTGGCACCACCATCCCCACTGCCCGCCATAAGCTTTTTGTTAAACATTGATGATTTCACAATTTTTCAACCCAAGCCTCAACCATAAATTGGATGTTTGTTCTGGCTTCAACTTTAGCAAAATTTATGTTGCTCTGATAGATGCTCTTTTCAAATTGATACCTTATCCTTCTTAGTGCCACAAACTAGATCTTGTTCAGAAGTTACAATATAGTATGAGTTTACCAGAGTTCTAATCAAATTTGAAATCTATGAATATTTTTCTTTTTTTTTTTTGGAGGGACTGGTTCTTTATTTCAAAAACATTTATTATCAATATTCAGTCTCAAAACAGTTACACTATTAGTATCTCTCTCCCAACCAGCCCCAAAGAGACCACTCCAAAGAAGAGGAGAGTACATTTCAAGTCAAAAAAAGCTGCAGAATGTATACACAATAAACGCTACAGAAACCTCACCAAAAATGGGACTGGGTGGGGAAAAAACCTTGGAAAAACCAGCACACCAGCAGCCCAGACTGCAAATTGCTCTTATAGCCAGCAGGGTTGGCCAGGGTCCCGAAGCCCAGAGAAGCAAAGCTTCAAAATAATATAAAATTGTCAAAGTTTTGTACATAAGTTATTCAAGATTTCTCCAGCACTGACTGATACAAAGCACAGTGAGATGGTGCTTTTAGAAACAGAAGCTTCAGACCCAGCAAAGGGTGGTGAGATGAGGTTTTTATGGCTAAATCAAGAGCAAAAATATAATTTTCTTTATTTTAAGGAGGCAGGAAAGCAATGTAGTGGTCACCTCAACCTAAGGGGTATCCATTCTGCAAGCTGCTGGAAAGGGACAGATGCAGGACAAAAAAAAATGGTCTCTTAATTTGGTCACTTTTTTAAAGATTTATTTATTTATTTACTTATTTATTTATTTATTATTTGAAAAGCAGAGTTATAGAGAGGCAAAGACAGAGGCAGAGAAAGAGAGATCTTCCTTCTGTTGGTTCAATCCCCAAAAGGCCACAATGGCTGAAGGGGGGCTGATCTGAAGCTAGGAGTCAGCAGCTTTTTCTGGGTCTCTCACAAAGGTACAGGGGCCCAAGGACTTGGGCATCTTCTACTGCTTTCCCAGGCCATAACAGAGAGCTGGATCAGAAGTGGAGCAGCTGGGTCTCAAACAGGCGCCCATATGGGATGCCGGCACTGCACCGGCCCCTTGGTCACTTCTGATGAAAAAAATGCAAGAACAGTTGTCCAAACATAACTTGAAGCTATAAACCTGAACAGCAAGGCTGTTTTCTGGGGGGGTTTTGGCCAACTCCCTCTAAAATCACCTTTCTGGTTTGGCTGATACTTTGTACAGAGCAATAGAGTTCCCCATAGTGGAGTCTTTCCCTGGGTTCTCTGGCTCTTAGTAACACAGGCCCATCCCTCTTTCCCTCCTCTATGGAGAGGACACTATGCATTAAGCTGATAAATTACCTTTAAAATGTAAAAAAGGGATTAGATTGTTGCCTCTTAGTGTGGACTACTTTGACTCTTCTACAAAATGGTTGCTCCAACAACAAAACAGGTAATTATAAAATGTGTATATCACAACACACTTTTAAAGACACCTTGCATTATACTCACACTCCCTTAAATGTTGTTCTCGGGGCCAGCACTGTGGCACAGCTTGTTAATGCCCTGGCCTGAAGCGCCGGCATCCCATATGGGCGCCGGTTCAAGACCCGGCTGCTCCATTTCCAATCCAGCTCTCTGCTATTGCCTGAGAAAGCAGTAGAAGATGGCCCAAGTCCTTGGGCTTCTGCACCCATGTGGGAGACCTGGAAGAAGCTCCTAACTCCTGGCTTCAGATCAGTGCAGCTCCAGCCGTTGCAGCCAACTGGGAAGTGAACCATCAGATGGAAGACCTCTCTCTCTCTCTCTCTCTCTCTCTCTCTCTCTCTCTCTGCCTCTCCTCTCTCTGTGTAACTCTTTCAAATAAATAAATAAATCTTAAAAAAAAAAAAAATGTTGTTCCCCAAAGCGTCCAGCCTCAAATCCCACTGGAATCTCTGGGAAGAGGCAGCAACAGGCCGGTGAAAAAGACAGGAGGGTAGGGGTTTAAAGACAGAGAGGGGTGGCAAAAGGAGAAAGCAGCCTTCCAGTTCAAGATCAGCCCTCAGTTTAGAGTCAGCTTCGGGCAGGCTGGCCTCAGGTGGAGTCAGCATCAGAGGCAGGAGCAACGGCAGGGCAGGCCTGGGGTCAAGCAGAGTCTGCTCCAACATGCTTTGTGTAAAGAGGAGCTCCTCTTTGGTGCATTTCAGCTTATCTTCCAAATCATCAATTGTCTTTCCCAGCTTTGCTACTGATCTCAGCAAATTCAGCACAGGTCTCTCCCTTTTTGAGCTTATCATCAAGAATCTTTATGTCTTCCTTGTATTTGCCTTCTTTTTGAGAGTATTTTTCTTGAGCAGCACTCAGACACTCCAGCTTCTGCTCCATCATTCTGATCTCCTCATCTATCCCAGCAACAGGAATCTACCAGCTCAGCTTACTCCTCTGTGTGTTCAATCGCCACCAGTTTACAAGCCCCTCCTCAAACTTCCTGTCTGTCTCTTCTGCGATGTGCTTAGCTTCTTTACCTGGGGCCCCATCCTTTCTTCATCTTTTCAGGCCAAATTTTCAATAACATTCAGACCTCTCTCACGCTCATCAGCAGCATTTTCCATTTCCTCCAACTTCTGCAGAGCAGTGGCCAGGGTCCAGCTCTTCAACCAACTGGCTACTACGGTTCAAGGAGGCGACCTCAGGCTCAGCCTGCTCCTGGGCCCACTTCCCACTGGCGGTGCGCAGCTCTCCCCTTTGCATCGTTCACCTGCTGCTGCAGAACCTGGACCTTCTGCTTCATCCCCTAGATGATGGGGATCCCTGCTTCTGTGCTCCTGCTCCTGCCCCTTCCACTCAGCGTTGCAGCTGCTTCATTATGTGTAATTTTTTTCATGAAATACATTTTCAACTTTGAAATTCATCATACAAATGATATGCCAGTGATAGGCAGGTTCTATGACGTAACCATGAACAGAGAATTTATGAAAACCACTGTTCCCAGGGGAAATAAAGGTCACTTAACACCCCTGGCCACAGTCAACTGATCAACATGTAACCTTGTTTTATGCATATTTCTCTTTGAACGCCATTATATATTAATGTTGAACTCAAAAGTAACAGTACTGTAACTCCTGCCTGAACAACGCTTAGTCATGTGTTCTTGCTGTAAAGCACAACAGAGCCCTCATGCTTAGAAACACTACACTGTACTTAAGTACTGTGCTTCAGGGCCATTTTAAACACCGAAGAACCCAATGAACAGCACAAAAATGTAAAAAATGTGGAATCAAATAAGCCAAAGAAAGTCCATCTGCTGGGACCAGCGCCATGGTGCAGCAGGTTAATCCTCTGCCTGCAGCACCAGCATCCCATATGGGTGCCGGTTCTAGACTTGGCTGTCCCTCTTCCAATCCAGCTCTCTGCTATGGCCTGGGAAAGTAGTGGAGAATGGTCCAAGTGATTGGACTCCTGCACCTGCGTGGGAGACCGAGAAGAAGCACCTGGCTCCTGGCTTCGGATCGCCACAGCTCCAGCCGTGGAGGCCATCTGGGGAGTGAACCAGCAAATGGAAGACTTTTCTCTCTGTCTCTCCCTCTCACTGTCTGTAACTCTATCTCTCAAATAAATAAAATCTTAAAAAACAGAAAAGAAAAGTCCACCTGCTTACAACAAAAAAGCTAAAACAAGAAACCAATGTCATCAAGGTTAACATTTGGTGTACTTGGATGCCCATCTCATATTGGAATGCCTGATTCCAAGTCCCAGGTATTGCAGGCATTTGGGGGGGGAGAGAGGGTGAATAGGAAGGAAGGTTTCTGTCTCTATTTATCTCTAAGATAAAATGAAAATATTTTTTTAAAAAAGAAAGCAGTGTCACTCAGTAACCTAAACAGTTTATTTCATTTACTCTCCTTCGTGGATTTTCATATGAACCTTACACTAGCTTCACAAAATGAAACTGGAACTCAGGAACTGAAGTCTCTGCAAAGCATTTATGTAAAGTAATGCTGGGTTTTCCCACATTCAGATGTTTCTGGATTGCAGCCCTTTAGCACTGGGCTCTAGGTAAAAGGCAGGAGATCGTGTGGGTATTTGGTCTAGCAGTTAAGACGCCCATTGGGACACCTACATTCCAGATCAGATTCCATGGGTTTCAATCCTGTCTCGGCTTCTGATTCCAGTTCCTGCTAATGTGCACCTTGGGAGGCAGCAGGTCACGACACATGGCTGGGTTCTGTCATCTACATGGGGGGTCTGGACTGAGTTCCCATCTCCCAGTTTCAGCCCCAGCCCAGCCTCAACCAGTGTGGCAACTGGGGGAGTGAACCAGAGGACGACAATTCTGTCAGAACTATCTGTGTCTCTCTCATGCACCCTCTCCCTCAAATACGTAAAATAAATTTAAGAAAACAAAACGAGGTAGAAGAGGCAGCTCGAGGTTTCCATCATTTCAAACTTTGTGAAACACCCACCCATCTTCCCTGCAAGAGGCCTCTAACAATGCTTTTTTTTTTTAAACTTTTTTTTTTAAGATTTTATTTATTTGAAAAACAGAGTTACAGAGAGAGGTAGAGACGGAGAGAGGTCTTCCATCTGCTGCTGGTTCACTCCCCAGATGGCCACAACAGCCGGAGCTGCGCCGATCTGAAGCCAAGAGCTTCTTCCGGGTCTCCCACACAGGTGTAGGGGCCCAAGGACTTGGGCTATCTTCTACTGCTTTCCCAGGCCATAGAGGAGAGCTGGATTGGAAAAGGAGCAGCCGGAACTAGAACCGGCACCCATATGGGATGCCGGCACTTCAGGCCAGGGCATTAACCCCCTGCGCCACAGCACCAGCCCCTAACAATGCGTTCACTCTGAAAATTATCTGTAGTGCCAGTGTTGTGGCACTGCAGGTTAAGCTGCTGACTGCAATGTCAGCATCCCATATGGGCAATGTTTCATGTGTTCACTGCTGCACATCCAATCCTGCTCCCTGCTAATGTGCCTGGGAAAGCAGTGGAAGATGGCCCAAGTCCCTGGGTCTCTACACCCAAGGAGGAGTTCGAGGCTCCTGGCTTTGGCCTGGCCCAACCCCTACTATTGCAGCCATTTGGGGAATGAAGCAGGAGATGGAAGATATCTCTGACTCTCCCTCTCTTGCTGTGACACTGCCTTTCAAATAAATACATATATCTTAAAAAAGAAAAAAAAAAATAGAGACCGGTGCTATAGCATAGAGGGTAAAGCCACTGCCTGCAGCATTTGCATCCCATATGGGTACCAATTCAAGTCCTGGCTACTCTGCTTCTGTTCCAGCTCCCTGCTAATGCACCTGGGAAAGCAGCAGCAGATGGCCCAAGGACTTGGGTCCCTACACCCATGGGAGAGACGCAAAAGAAGCTCCTAGTTCTGGGCTCCTGGCTTTGCAACAGTCCAGCTCCATCTATTGCAGCCATTTGGAGAGTGAACCAGCAAACAGAAGATCTCCCACTCTCTCTAACTCTGCTTTTCAAATAAATAAATAAATAAATAAGTCTTTTTTAAAAATGGAAAATTATCTGCTTCTGTTTATATGTTAATGGTTAATGTTAACCTACAATAAAGTACCTAGATAATTTTCATCTGTGCTGAGGTTGTAAATGGACCAACCAATGTTAGAGAGTGTATCTAATTATGACAGTTGCACCACTTACTGAATTCTTTAATAATAACAAGAATAACAACTCACAAAAGAAAAAGAAAAGAAAGCTGTCACCTTATTTTACCTTGGTTGGAAATGTGTGTGTTGAGTGACACAAATTCTTTGCCATTCTGTAAGTGTACATATGTGATCATAAGATGTTTCAAGTATTCACTTGGGGGTTACAAATAAATTTCAGTGAATAGACCAATTCACAAACAAGAAATCCATGAAAAATAAGGATCAATTGTTTCTCTCAATTTAGTTAGGTATCTTTTAAATTCTTGCGGCAATACTTTATAATTCTCAGTTTTAACACATCATTATATTTTTCTATAAACATTTTATATTTTTTTTTTTTTTGACAGGCAGAGTGGACAGTGAGAGAGAGAGACAGAGAGAAAGGTCTTCCTTTGCCGTTGGTTCACCCTCCAATGGCTGCCGCGGATGGCGCGCTGCGACCGGCGCACCGCGCTCATCCGATGGCAGGAGCCAGGTACTAGGTGCTTTTTCCTGGTCTCCCATGCGGGTGCAGGGCCCAAGCACTTGGGCCATCCTCCACTGCACTCCTGGGCCACAGCAGAGGGCTGGCCTGGAAGAGGGGCAACCGGGACAGAATCCGGTGCCCCGACTGGGACTAGAACCCGGTGTGCCGGCGCCGCAAGGCGGAGGATTAGCCTGTTGAGCCACGGCGCCGGCCAACATTTTATATTTTTCATGCTATTTAAAATGGTATTCTTTTATTTCATTTATTTGTTCTTTGCTAGAAAATAAAAACACAACTAACTTTTATGTATTGTTCTTATTACAAGCAACCCTACTATATCAGAGATCCTACGTGGGAAGCATGTACCCAGTGACTCCCGTTGTTGATTTAACAATTGGCACTCTTATTTATGACGTCAGCAATCACCTGAGACTCTTGCTGTGAGCTGTCTAGGCTATGGAAGCCCCTTGAGTTCACCAACTCTGAACTTGTTTAGTCAAGGCCGTATCACAGTGGAGGTTCCTTCCTCCCTTCAGAGAAAGGCGCCTCTCTCCTTGATGATCTGTTTCTTCTGCTGGGGTCTTGTTCACCAGGATCTTTCATTTAGATTGTTTTTTGCCACCGTGTCATGGCTTTCCATGCCTGTGAGACTCTCATGGACATTTTAGCCAGATCCGAATGTCCCAAGGGTTGATTCTGAGGCAGGAGTGCTGTTTGGGGCATTTGCCATTCTATGAGTCTGCTATGTGTCCTGCTTCCCCCGCAGGATCATTCTCTCCCTTTTAATTCTATCCTTCATTATTTGCTTACACTGGTCTTATTTGTGAAATCTCTTCGACACATACCCTATCTTTTTGATCGGTTGTGTATGGATCTTGCATTTTTATCCAATTAAACAAACCCAGCCTCTGAACTGGGGTGTTTAGAATACTTGCATTTAATATGATTATTCAAATGATTAAGTTTGAGACTATCCTCTTACTATTTTATATTTGGTCATTTTGGTCTCTTCTTTTTTCCACATTTTCTCCTGCTAGATTAATTTTATTATTCTATCCTAACTCCTTTTTTTGGTTTCTTACATATAACTCTGCTTCACTATTTCAGTGGTTGCTGTAAGGCACACAGTACATATCTTTAATTGGTCACAACTCACCTTCAAGTAAAATTTCTTAATTTTATTTTTTAACATTTATTTAATTATCTGAAAGAGAGAGAGAGAGATTCCACCCAGAGCTAGGCCAGGCTGACCCCGGAGCCTGGAACTCCATCCAGGTCTCCCACATGGGCGGCAGGGCTCGAAGTCCTTAGGTCATCATCTGTTGCCTTCCCAGGCACATTAGCAGGAAGCTGGGTTGGAAGCTGAGCAGCCAGGACTTGAATTGGAAATCCAATAAGGGATGTGGATATCCCATGTGGCAGCTTAACCCCCTGTGGCCCAAGGCATACCCCACCACCAGTCTTATAATACTGTACCTCCATTTGTCCATTTCTGCCATTAAGCTATTGTTACCAAGCTGTCTTGTTAATAGTTTTGCTTTAGAAGTTGATTATGTGGCATGGGCATTGTACTGCAGTGGGTTAAGTCCCAACTTGGAACACCGACATCCCATTTCAGAGTGCCTGGGATCATGACCATCTCCACTTCCAATCTAGCTTCCTGCCAATATGCCTAAAAGTACATAGGTCCTGGCTCTTGGCTTCAGCCTGGCTCACCCCCAACTGTTGTGGGCATTAGGGAATTGAACCAACAGATAGAAGATCTATCTGTCTCTCCCTATCATTCTGCCTTTCAAATAAATAAAATCTTTTTTAAAAAGTAAAAATAGAACTATTATATGATCCAGCAAACCTATTTATAAACATAAAAAGAAAATAAAGTTAACTATCTTTTACAGAGATTCAAAGAAAAAATCTTACATATTTACCAAAGTAGTTATGATTTCTAGTGCTCTTCTTTTATCTAAATCCACATTTACATCTGTCATCACTGTCCTGATATCTGAAAGTCTACTATAAAGTTTTCTTCAGGGGCAGGTATTTGGCACAGCAAGTAAGTCACCTGTACCCCATATCAGAGTGTCTGACTCAAATCCAGCACCTCTGCTTCTGATCCAGTTCCCTGCTAAAGCGCACCCGTGGAGGGAGCAGCCGCTAGCCCAAGTGTTTGGGACCCAGGTTGAGTTCCGAGTTCCTGGCTGCAGCCCGGTATTTCAAGTTTAAACCAATGTGCAGAAGATCACTTTCTGCCTTTCAAAATAAAATGAAAAGTAAATTAAAATTGAATTAAATTTTCTCCTATTAGGGAATATTAGTAATTAATTCCTTCAGGTTTTGGGTATTAGAAAACATCTTAGGGAAGGGCACTGTAGCACAGTTGGTTAAGCCACTACATTGCATGCCTGTATCGCCAATGCCTCAGTTTGACTCCTGCCTCCACTTCTGATCCAACTTCCTGCTAATGCATACCTTGGGACACAACAGGAGGTGGCTCAACTACCTGGGACCCTGTCACCAACATGGGAGACCCAGAAGGAGTTCCTGGCTCCTGGCTTCCATCTGACCTCACCTTACCTACTGCAGACAATTGGGAGTGATGCAGTAGGTAAAAGATTCTCTTTCCCTGTCTCCCTCCTGCTCTCTCACTATGCCTTTCCAATAAATAAAGAAAATACCCTTACTTCATCTTTGTTGTTGAAACATATTTCCAGAGCCAGCACCAAACAATAAAGCTGCTACCTGCAGTGATGGCACCCCATATGAGTGCCAGTTCAAGTCCTGGCTGCTCAACTTCTGATCCAGCTCTCTGATATAGCCTGGGAAAGCAGTAGACCTGCACCTGCATGGGAGATCCAGAAGAAGCTCCTGGGTCCTGGCTTCATTGTGGCCATCTGGGGAGTAAACCAGCAGATGGAAAACTTCTCTCTCCCTCTCTGCCTCTGCCTTTCTATAATTCTGCCTTTCAAATAAATAAATAAATCTTTAAAAAAAAAAGAAAAGAAACATTCTCTGCTGGGTAAAGAATTCTTTTTTTTTTCTTTTTTTTTTTTTTTTTTTGACAGGCAGAGTGGATAGTGAGAGAGAAAAGAATTCTTTTAAAAAGTGTTTTCTAAAGAATATTTTTCATCTTCCAGTACTTCAAAGATTCTTCTCAAGGTGGGTTTTTGGTACAGCAGTTACGCAGCCACCTGAGACGATCCCAACCCATACTGGAGTGCCTGACCCTGCTTCCCAGTCCAGCTGCCTGCTAATGCACATTCTGATAGGCAGCCACCCATATGGAAGATCTGTATTGCATTCCAGGCTCCTGGCTGGCCCAGCCTTGGCTGTTGCAAGTATGTGAGGAGTCAATCAACAGATGGAAGATTCCTCCCTCCCTCTCTCTCTCTCTCTCTCTCTCTCTCTGTGTGTGTGTGTGTGTGTGTTGGAAATAACTAAAAAGTAAATGCTTAAATAAAATAAAGATGCTTCTCCACTGTTTTCTTGGTTATACTATTTCTGGAAAAAAAAAAAAAAAACTCGTGTTTTTCTCTGCTCCTCTGCACATACCATGACCATTTTTTTTTTCTCTTTCTCTGACTACTGTTAAGATTTTCTCTTGGTCACCTGCATTCAATCATTTGACTACGATACACCTGGGAGTTGTTTTGTTTCTCGCACCTGGAGTTCATGGAACTTCTTTATCTGTAGGTTTATGGTTTCAGGAAGTCAGGAAAGTTTTTGACCATTATTTTTTGGAATACATTTTTCTGCATGCTGCCATCTTTGAAAACTCTAATTATTCATACACTTGACTGCCTGAAGGTGTCCCACAGCTCACTGATGCTTTCCATATTTTTTTATTCTTTTTATTTGTGTTTCATTCTACATGGTTTCTATTGCTATACCTTCAAATTCATTGATTTTTTTTTTTTTGCTGCAATGTTCAATTTGTCATTAATCTCATTTAGTATATGTTTGATCTCAGGTGTAGTTTCCAACTATGCAGGTTTGATGGATATCTTTTTGTACATTCTATACCTCTAAATTTTTGAAAATATGAAACACAGTTATAATACCTGATTTTAATGTGCTCTGCTAATGTAGTATTTTCTGTTACGATTATTCTCCTCATTGTGGGTTTTACTTTCATGCTTATTTCCACACAGTAATCTCTGAATGACACACACTACACATTTTACTGAGTTCTGGACTAGGTGTTTATTCCTATAAATCTTGCTGAACATTGTTCTGGGCTTCATTTCAGTAATGAGGAAATAGTTTGCTTCTTTCAAATCTTATATTTTATTTTTATTTATGCTAGTTGGTTCCAAAGGAGCAATTTTTCCTCAGTTGCAAGAGTCTGCCAGGCTCCACAGCTCAGTTTTTATACTCCCTACACCAGATCCTGGGAAGTCTCTCAATGTCGTAGGCTGGGGCAATGTAAGGCTTGTTTTGTTTCTCATCTCTCAGAGATCAACAATCCTCACTGCATGGTGTCCAATGTCCTGAGAACTGTGGTTTCCATGTATTTTGTCTTAGGGGCAGGAAGGGTATGATTGCAAGAAGTTGGGGAAGAGGGGAGAGAGAGGGAGTTGTGATGTAACAGATTGAACTGCTGCCTGGAATGCTGGTGCCACCGCTTCAAGTCCCAGTTGCTCCACTGCTGACCCAGCTACCTGCTAATGTGCCAGAGAAAGCAGCCCAAGTCCTTGGGCTTCTGCACCCACTTGAAGAAGCTCTTGGCTCCTGGCTTTGGCCCTGCCCAGCCTTGGCCATTTGCAGCCATTTGAGGAGTGAACCAGCAGATGGAAGATTGGTCTCTAACTCTTTCAAATAAATCTTAAAAAAAAAAAAGGAGGGTCAATACCATCCCTGTTACTCTACATGAACCAGATGCAGAAGTCACCATCCATCTTTGTATGCTTATCTGTGTCTCACATTTTAAGTAAGTTTCTTGTATCCTGCTTTTCCAATATGACATTCTTTGCCTTTTTGGATGTTTACCTCATTTCTATTTATTGTAATAATACAGTTAGATTTAAATCTACTGTTTGCTATTTTTGTCCCATCTATCCATCTATAACTTCCTTTTTTCAACGTTAGCTACCTTCCTCATGACTGCTTCAACTTAGCATGCCATTTTATCCTCCTATTGGCTTATTATTTTCCTTTATTTCAATTTCCTTTATAGCAATTGCTCTAAAATATACACAGCCTACCTTCAATAAATACCATACGATTTCATGTATGCTGTAAACATCTTAACAACTGTATACTTCCCTTTTTCACACTACTTACACTCTTTATATTACTGACATCAACTCATTTCTCCATGTGGTGTAAGCCACAACACAATGTTAGTATTTTTGCTTTTGTCTATTATTGTATAAAGAGCTTAAAACCTAAGAAAATATATTTTATATTAATCCCATATTTTAGCAGTAGTTTCCAAAGATTCAAGATTCGATCTGTTAATATTTTCCTTCAAAACTTAAGGTTTGGGAGTCAGCATTGCAGTGTAGTAGGTTAAGCCATCATCTATGACACAAGCATCCCATACGGGTGCCAGTTCATGTCCCAGTTGCTCCACTTCCCACCCGGCTCCCTCCTAACGGCCTGGGAAAAGCACAGAAGATGGCCCAAGTGTTTAGGTCCCTGCCACCAACATGGGAGACCCAGATGAAGCTTCAGGCTTTGGCCTGGCCCAGCTCTATCTGTTGCAACTACATGGGGAATAAACTAACAGACAAAAGATCTCTCTCTACCCCTGTCTATCCTTCTCTCTGTAACTCTTTCAAATAAACAAAATCTTAAAACAAAACAAAAAAGCCTTACAGTTTACTCTCTCCAGCCAGCGCTGCTGAGTGATGGGCATCTCTTGGGACAACTGGCACAAGCGCCACAAGACAGGGAGCAAAAGAAAGCCCTACCATAAGAAGCATGGGGCCGGCGCTGTGGCTCACTAGGTTAATCCTCTGCCTGCGGTGCCAGCATCCCATATGGGCACCGGATTCTAGTCCCAATTGCTCCTCTTCCAGTCCAGCTCTCTGCTGTGGCCTGGGAGGGCAGTAGAGGATGGCCCAAGTCCTTGGACCACCCCTGCACCCACATGGGAGACCAGAAAGAAGCACCTGGCTCCTGGCTTCGGATCAGCGCAGTGCCGGCTGTAGCGGCCATTTGGGGAGTGAACCAACGGAAAGACCTTTCTCTCTGTCCCCTCTCTCTCTCTAACTCTGTCTAATAAAAAAAAAAAAAAAGAAGAAGCAGCAGCAGAAGTATGAGCTGCTTAGCCTGGCTGCCAAGACTAAGATCAGCCCCCAGCACATACATACAGTGCTAGTGCGAAGAGGCAACAAGTACCGTGCCCTGAGGCTGGACATGGGGAACTTCTTCTGTGGCTCCGAGTGTTGTACTCGTAAAACAAGATCATCAATGCTGTCTACAATGCCTCCAATAATGAGCCGGTCCACACAAAGACTCTAGTGAAGAATTGCATCGTGCTTATAGACAGCACGCCGTACCAACAGACAGTGATACGAACCCACTATCCACTGCCCCTGGGCTGCCAAGAAGGGGGCCCCACTGACTCCTGAGGTGGAGAAATTTTAAACAAAAAACAATCAAAGAAAATTCAGAAGAAATAGAATGAGAGGGAAAAAAATGCCAACACCAGCAGTCTTCTGGAGGCGCAGTTCCAACGGGGCAAGCGTCTTGCGTGCATCACATCAAGACCTGGCCAGCTGGCCAAGCAGATGGCTGTGTACAAGAGGGCAAGGGGCTGGAGTTCTGTCGAGGAAAACCAAGGCCTGGAAAGGCAAACAAGTCCTCCACCATGTAATAAAGGTGTTTACTGTTCTTAAGGAAAAAAAAAACTTATGGTTTAGATCAGCTGAAAATGAATTACCTCCAGTTTGCTTATCTAAAAAGTCACTTATTCTGCAAAGTTTATATACAACAAGAGATTCTTATCCATGATATATCAAGAATCGTTAGATCTCAACAATTTTTAAAAATCCAATATTAAAATGGGCAAAGGACATGAATACATCTCTCTCCAAAAATGACATACAAATGGCCACTAAGCATATGAAAATATACTCAGCATCACTAATCATCAGAGAAAGGCAAATCAAAACCACAATGAGGGAGTCGGTGCCGTGGTGCACTAGGTTAATCCTCCACTTGCAGCACTGGCATCCCATATGGGCACCGGTTCTAGTCCCGTCTGCCCCTCTTCCAATCCAGCTCTCTGCTATGGCCTGGGAAAGCAGTACAAGATGTCCCAAGTCCTTGGGCCCCTGCACCCACATGGGAGACCTGGAAGAAGCTCCTGGCTCCTGGCTTCAGGTCGGGTCAGTTCCTGCCATTGCAGCCATCTGGGGAGTGAACCAACGGAAGGAAGACTTCTCTGTCTCTCCCTCTCACTGTCTATAACTCTACCTATCAAATAAATAGATAAAATCTTTAAAAAAAAAAATGAGCTACTACTTTATACCTATTAGGCTGGCTATTAGTAAAAAACCAAATAGGTTTTTTTATACCTATTAGGCTGGCTATTAGTAAAAAAACCAAATAGGTAGGCCGGCGCCGTGGCTCAACAGGCTAATCCTCCTTCTTGCGGCGCCGGCACACCGGGTTCTAGTCCCGGTCGGGGCGCCGGATTCTGTCCCGGTTGCCCCTCTTCCAGGCCAGCCCTCTGCTGTGGCCCCGGAGTGCAGTGGAGGATGGCCCAGGTGCTTGGGCCCTGCACCCCATGGGGAGACCAGGAAAAGCACCTGGCTCCTGGCTCCTGCCATCGGAGGAGCGCGGTGCGCTGGCCGCAGCGCGCCGGCCGCGGCGGCCGTTGGAGGGTGAACCAACGGCAAAAGGAAGACCTTTCTGTCTCTCTCTCTCACTGTCCACTCTGCCTGTCAAAAAAAAAAACCAAATAGGAAATAAGCTTTACTTTGTAAAGCTCTTGCCCATTAGTATATGCAGCTGTTATGAAAGATAACATGTGGTTCCTAAAAAAAATTAAATATAAGGACCAGCATTCTGAGCCCCAGCTGCTCTGTTTCCAATCCAGCTCCATGCTAATACTCTAGGGAAGCAGAAGATGGCCCGAATACTTGAGTCCCTGACACTCACATGGGAGACCTGGATGAAGATCCACGCTCCCGGCTGGCGCCGCGGCTCACTAGGCTAATCCTCTGCCTGCGGCACCGGCACTCCGGGTTCTAGTCCCGGTTGAGGCGCTGTTCTGTCCCGGTTGCTCCTCTTCCAGTCCAGCTCTCTGCTCTGGCCTGGGAAGGCAGTGGAGAATGGCCCAGGTGTTTGGGCCCTGCATCCACGTTGGAGACCAGGAGGAAGCACCTGGCTCCTGGTTTCGAATCAGCGCAGTACACAGGCCATGGCAGCCATTTGGGAGGTGAACCAATGGAAGGAAGACCTTTCCCTCTGTCTCTCTCTCTCACTGTTGAACTCTGCCTGTCAAAAAAGAAAAAAAAAAAAAAAAATCCAGGCTCCCAGCTTCAGCATGGCCCAACCCTGGCCATTGAGGCCACTTGGGGAGTAAACCAACAATGAGAGATACCCTCTCTCCCTCTATTTCTGTCTCTCTCTCCCGTCTCTCCCCCCCCCCGACTCTCACTCTCTCTGTAACTCTGCCTTTGAATAAATAAATCTTTAAAAACAATTAAATTCTGATCCAGCAATTAGAATTTTGGGAATATACTCATAAGAACAGAGAACATGGACTCAAACATCAATGTTCACAGCAACATTATGCACAACAGTCAAAAGGCTGAAGCAACATGTGTCCATAGAGAGAGAGAAGCAAAATGTGGCACATATGTGAATTGGAATATTATTTAACCTTAAAAAAGGAAATTCTGATATATGTTACCACAAGTATAGACTCTGAAGACATTATGCTAAATAACCCAGTCACAAAAGAACAAATGTTACGATTCCAGTAATATGAGGTACTTGGAGAAATCAAATTCACAGAGACAGAGGGCAGATAGCTGCCTGGGCTTGGGGAGAGAGAAGAATTGGAGGTAGTACTTAATGGATACAGAGTTCTAATCTGGGCAGATGAAAATGGTCTGGAGATGAATGATGGTGACAGGTGCAGAATAATGTACATGTTCCCAATGCCACAGAACTGTACAATTTAAAATGATTGTAATAAGAGCCCACAGTAAGATGCAGCTTCAGACACCTCTCTCCCATATGGGCGCTGGTTCAAGTCCCAGCTGCTCCACTTCCAATCCCACTCCCTGCTAATGTGCCTGGGAATGCTAAAGAAAATGGCTCAAGTACCTGGGTCCCTGCCACCCACATGGAGGGTCCAGATGGAGTTCCAGGCTCCTGGCCCCATTCTTTCCGCTGCGATCTCACTCACAGAGATCTTTCATTTAGGTCATTTTTTGCCAGTGTCTTGTCTTTCTATGCCTGAGATACTCTCATGGGCTTTTTAACAAGATTCAGATGCCTTAAGGGCTGATTCTAAGGCCAGAGTGCTGTTTAGGGTATTTGTCATTCTATGAGTCTGCTGTGTATCCCGCTTTCCATGTTGGATCATTCTCTCCTTTTTAATTTTATCAATTATTATTAGCAGACACTGGTCTTATTAATGTGATCCCTTTGACACTTAATGATATCTTTTTTATCAGTTATGAACTTAAACTGATCACTTTAACTAGTAAGGTGGCATTGGTACCTGCCAACTTAATGGGATCTGGATTCCCATGGCAAGTTTTTAGCTTTACCCTTAGGGGTAAGTCTGACGGAACACAGTCCAAACTGTACATCTCCTTCCTCTCTTATTCCCACTCTTACTTTTAACAGGGATCAATTTTCAGTTGGGTTTAAACACCTAAGAATAATTCTACCACAGGAATCTTTATAGGATATGAAAATATAGATTACTTTGGATAGTGCTGTCTTCTGAACAATATTAAGCCTTCCAAACCATGAATACAAGATGTCTTTCTACTTAAGAGGCTACTTCAAATCGGGGGGGTCGGGAGGGTAAACATTTAGGCTAACACTCAGATGTCTGCATCCCATTTCAGAGTACCTATGTTCAATTACTAACTCCCATTTCCTGCTACTGAAGATTCTGAGAGGTAACAATGACGGTTAAAGTAACTGGGTTCCTGCCACCCATTTGGAAGACCTGGATAGAGTTTCTAACTCCTGGCTTTGGCCCCAGTCCATTCTCCCTCCTTCTCCCTCTCTCTCACTCTCCTGCCTTCCCTCCCTGCCTCTTAAGTTGAGTTACAAAACAAAAGCATAAAAAGAAGTAGTAGAAAAAGAGCAAGTTCACTCGTTGGGGGTGGGTGGCAGGAAGGCACTGTGGCAAAGTAAGTTAAGCAGCAGCAATGTGGCAAGCCAGTATTTAATATTAAAGTGCCAATTCAAGCCCCAGCTACTCCATTTCCAATCCAGCCTCCTAATGCACCTAGAAAGGCAGCAGATAATGGCCCTAGTACTTGGGTCCCATTCACACATATAAGAGTAGCAGATGGTATTCTGGGCTCCTGGTTTCAGCCTGACCCAGCCCCCTAGCCCCACCCCCCATCCTGCCCAATCTCTCTCCTTGACTCTATCACAGACTTGAAAGAAAGCTTTGAAGAAAAAAACAAAGAAAGAAAGAAAAAAGGAGCTCATGGAAAAATGTAAATAAAAGGTAAGTTTACTTTGGTACAAAAAATTTTGAAATCCATGCACAGGTTTTTCATAGTATGCATTTTCCATGTTCTTTCTGAAGACCCCTTCTCTTTAGGTCTTTCATTTCTTTCAATAACATCTTGTTTTCAATGTATAGATTTTCATAAATGAGTATACTCCTTTATGCTTTTGGATGCTATTATAAACAGATTTTTAAGGGTTTTTTTTTCCTTACTATTCATTGTTAGTATACAGAAATGTAACTATTTTTGGTACCTACACTTTTGCTCAATTGGTTTATTAGATTATTGGGGGGGAGGTCTTTGTGATTCTCTACACAAAGGATCATGTCATCTACAAATGCAGATAATTTTACTTCTTCCTCTCCCATCTGCATGTCTTTATTTCTTTTTCTTGCCTAACTGCTCTGGCTATAATTTCCACTCATTACGAGTAACAGCAGTAAGAAAACGTATCCTCATCTTGTTCCTGATCACGAGAGAAAAGCTTTTAGTCTTTTACCACTGAGTTAGATGTTAGCTGTGGGTTTTTCATAAATGTTGAATGTTAGGAAATGGTGGGTTCCCTGCTAACATGAACAGCTGTTGGATTTTGTCAGTTTATGCTCCAAATGAGATCACTGTATGCTTTTTTTCCTTTCATTTTATTAATGTGGTATACTACATTAATTGATTTCCTTATGTTGAACCATGCTTTCATCCATGGGATAAATCCCACTTGGCCAGGGTGTTTATTCCTTAAATACACTATGAAATTCAGTTTGCTGGTATTTTCTCGGGAATTTTCACATCTGTATTCATAAGAAATACTGATCTCTAGCTTCCTCATAATACTACTGGTTTCGATATCAGGGTAAGACCAACCTCAAGGAACAAGTGAAAATGTATTCTTATTCTCTCCCCTCCAATTTTCTGGAAGAGTTTCAGAGGAGTTGCTATAAATTCTTCTTTAATGTTTAGTAAAATTCACCAGAAAAAGACATATGGTCCTGGAATTTTCTTTGTTGAAGATTTTATTTCTTTTCATTTTTTTTTACTAATTCAATCTGTTTACCTGTTATATGTCTGTTCCAGCTTATTTCTTTTCTATTTTAAATTGTAATGTTTAGTTTTTAACAGATTCAATGAGATTTGTAGATACAATTCTATGAACATTATATTCCCTTCCTCCCACTCCCTCTCCCTCATCTTCCCTCACTCCAGTCCTCTTTCCTTTGCCCCTTTTTTTTTGTTTGTTTTTGAGATAACATGTTTTAAAACTATATTACAGTAAAGAGGCTAATATTTCACAAAATAAGTTTAACAAGTAAAAAGCAAAAGGACCCTAGTTTAGTGGGAATACAGACAATGGCTATAAACAATGGAAAAATGACCGTTTCACCCACATACAATAAATGTTAAAGAAATCATAATCATTAAAACTATAGTACTATAACATTTTTAATCATTGGTTTGACAAAGGTATAAAACAAAGTTTTACAAAACTATATTTGCACCAATACTGATACACACAGACATTTCTTTCTCTCTCTCTCTTTTTTTTAATTTTAGTTCCCACATATAGAAGAGAACATGCGGTATTTTCTTTCTGGGTCTGGCTAATTTCATTCAACATGATGTCCTCCAGAGGTGTCCATTATGTTGGTAATTGTAGAATTTCATTCTTATAGCTGAATAATATCCCATTGTATATATATGCCACATTTTCTTTATCCATTCATCTGATTATTGATACTTTGGTTGATTCCAAATTTTGGCTATTACAAACAGTGCTACTAAAAACATAGGGGTACACATATATCTCTCTTTTATTTTTTAAGATTTATTTATTTATTTGAAAGTCAGAGTTACAGACAGAAAGAGAGAGAGAGACAGAGAGAGAGGTCTTCCATCTGCTGGTTCACTCCCCAGGTGGCAGCAACAACCGGAGGAGCTGCACTGATCTGAAGCCAGGAGCCAGGAGCCAGGAGCTTCTTTCAGGTCTTCCATGCGGGTGCAGGGGCCCAAGGGCTTGGGTCATCTTCTACTGCTTTCCCAGGCCATAGCAGAGAGCTGGATCAGAAGTGGAGCAGCTGGGACTCGAACTGGTGCAGATATGGGATGCCAGCACTGCAGGAAGTGGCTTTACCCACTATGCCACAGCACCGGCCCCACAGTTATCTCTTTGATACACTGTGTTCAGATCTTTTGGTTATATACCCAATAATGGGTCTATTTCTGTTTTTTTTTTAGAATCTCCACACTGTTTTGCACAGTAGCTGCACTAATTTACATTTCTACCAACAGTGTATACATATTGTCCATATCCTCACCGGCACTTGTTTCTCTCTGACTTTTGGCTTTTAGTTGTTGTGACAGGGGTGAGGTGACATTTCATTGTGGTCCTGAGTTGCATTTCCCTGATGGCTACAGATATTGGGCATTTTTTCACATTTATTGGCCATTTATATTTCCTCTTTTGAGAACTATCTATTGAAGTCATTTGCCCATTTCTCAACTAGACTGGCTGTTTTGTTGTTGCTGTTGAATTGTTTAAATTGCTGATATTTTCCAGATATTAATTCTTTGGCAGGTGGTTTGCAAATATTTCTTCCCATTCTGTTGGATGTCTCTTCACTCTCTGGATCATTTCCTTTGCTTCTGCGTTTGATACAGTCACATTTGTTTGGTTTTGCTTTTGTTGCTTGTGCTCTGGGGGTCTTGTCCAGGAAGTCATCCCCTACACCAATGTCTTGGAGTGTTTCTCCTATATTTTCTTACAGCAACTTCATAGTTTTAGGTCTTAAATTTAGGTCTCTGATCCATCTTGAGTTGATTTTTGTATGTGATGAAAGACATGGAGCTAATTTCATCCTTCTATATATATAGTCCCAGTTTTGCCAGCACCATTTATTGAAAAAATTATCCTTACCCTGCTGGTGGTTGGAGCCAGCACTGTGGCATAGTGAGTAAAGCTGCCATCTGCAAATGCCGGCACATCATTTGGGCGCCGGTTCGATGCCCGGCTGCTCCACTTCTGATCCAGCTCTCTGCTATGGCCTGGGAAAACAGTAGAGGATGGCCCAAGTCCTTGGACCCCTGTACCCATTTGAGACCTGGAAGAAGCTCCAGCTCCAGGCTCCTGGCTCCTGGCTTCAGATCAGCACAGCTCCAGCCATTATGGCCAACTGGGGAGTGAATCAGCGGATGAAAGACCTCTCTCTCTCTCTCTCTCTCTACCTCTCCTGTGTCTCTGTAACTCTGACTTTTGAATAAATAAATAAATCTTTAAAAAAAAAATCAGTTGGTGGGGCCGGCACTGTGGCATAGTGGGTTAAGCCTCTACCTGCGGTGCCACCTCCTCTTCCAATCAAGCTCTCTGCTATGGCCTGAGAAAACAGTAGAAGAGGGCCCAAAAGCATGGGCCCTGCAACCACATGCGAGACCTGGAAGAAGCTGGCTCTTGGCTTCTGATCAGCCTAGCTTGGTCACTGCGGCCAGCTGGGAAGAAAACCAGCTGATGGAAGATCTTTGTCTCTTCCTCTCTCTGTCCACAACTCTCTCTCTCTCAAATAAATAAATAAAATCTTAAAAAATATCAAAAGGCAAGATCTTGTTTTAAAAAACCAGTTGGTTGCACGTACATGGATTAATTTCTGGACTCTGTTCTGTTCCATTGATCTGTGTATCGGTTTTTATGCCAGTACCAAGCTGTTTTAATTACTTTAACTTTGTTGTATGCTTTGAAGTCAGGTATTGTGATGCCTCCAGCTTGGTTTTTCTTGCTCAGGAACGCTTTCCCAGTTACTTATTTCTTCTTCAGTCAGTCTGGTAATGTGTCTTTCTATGTGAGTTGTCCAACTTATTGGCATATTATTGTACATAGTATTCTGTATAATCCATTTCTTTTAAATCAGTCATTATATGTATCTTTGTTCTTTTTTGTCAGTCTAGCCAAAAGTTTGTCCATTTGTTGATCTTTTCAAAGAATTAATTTTTGGTTATAGTAATTCTCCACATTGTATTCCCATTCTCTATTTCGTTTATCTCAATTCTAATCTTCATTATTTCCTTTCTTCTACAAGCTTTGAGTTTAATTTCCTTTTTCTACTTTCTTTAAAATATAAAGTTGGGTTATTTAGTTGAGCTCTTTATTTTCCTATATAGGTATTTACATTACTGATTTCCCTCTGGTGGGTTGGTGTTCAGCACAGCAGTTAAGATGCTACATGGGAAGCCCACATCCCACATCAGAGTGCCTGGGTTTGAGTGCCAGCTCTGCTCCTGATTCTGGCTTCCTACCAATATAGTCCATGGGAGTTAGCAGATGATGGATCAAATGTCTGGGCCCCTAACACACACACGTGGGAGATCTACATTGAGTTCCTGGCTCTTGGTTTCAGCCTGGCCAACTTTGGCTGTTGTAGACATTTGAGGAGTGAACCCAGCAGATGGCACCTCCCTGTTTCTCTATCTCTCTGCCTCTCACACAAAAAAAGAAATTTTCCTGTAAGCACTGCATTTACTGTGTCAAACAAGTAATGCATATTGTTTTCATCTTCATTCACCCTTAAATTGTTTCTAATGCCCCTGTGATTTCTTCTTCAACCTGCTAGTTATTTAAGAGTATGCTGTTTAATTTCCATATATAGTTGTTCATTAATATGGAAGATTTGTTCCAGTACACCCCAAGGACACTAAATTCTGATGCTCAAGTCCCTTATACAAAATATCTGTACATAATCTATGCATATCCTCCTATATATGAGTACTTTAAATTATCTCAAGATTACTGTAATACCTAGTACAATATAAATGTGATGTAAATATTTGTCACACTGTATTTTTTAGGGACTAATGATCCCCAAAAAAGTCTGTTCAGTACAAATGCAATATTATTCTTCCAAATTTTTCAATCCATGGCTGGTTGAATCCACAGATACAAAATGTACAGATACAGAGGGCTAACTACTTTTCCAGTATTTCTTCTATTACTGATTTCTAACTTGATTCTATTCCAATTAGGAAAGATAATTCGTAGGAGTTCAGTCTTAAAATTTATTGAAATTTGTTTTAGGATCTAACATATTCTACAGAATGTTTTATGAACACATACTTGAAAAGAACGAATATTTACTGTTGCTGGATATTCTGTGTAAGTATTTTATGTCTAATTGTTTTATACTGCTGTTCAATGCCTCTAACTTCTTAGTGATCAATTTTTAATTTTATGTTTATTTATTTGAAAGGCACAGCAGGGAGCGAGCAAAATAGAGTGTGTGAGTGTATGTTAGGTCTTCCATTAATTTGTTCACTTCCCAAATGCCCACAACAGCTAGGGCTGGACATCCAGGTCTCCCATGTGAGTGGCAGGGACTCAAATGCTTGAGCCATCATCTGCTACTTCCCAGGCTGTACACTAGCAGAAAGCTGGATTGCAAGTGATGCCAAGACTTAAAGCCAGGAACTCTGATATGGGATATAGGTGTTCGAAGTTGCAGCTTAACCTGCTATGCCACAAGGGCTGTCCCTCCTTACTGATCTTCTGTCCAAATGTTCTACCCATTACCGAAGGTGAGGCAAGCATTTTAGTTTTTGATAGATGACAGTAACTATAAGTTTTACATCGACAGATTCTTAATTATGCTTTATTCCTCTAAATTAGGGGTGCGGAAACTTTTTTCTGCCATGGGCTATTTGCATATTTAGAACATTATTCACAGGCTATACAAAATCATCAACAAGTATTAGCCTGCCTGCCGTAGACACACTAAATTTCATGTTCCACCCATGGTTGCCTTGGCAGGGCCAGACCTAATGATTCTGCAGGTCATACAAGGCCTACAGGACAGACATTCCCCACCTCTGCTCTAAAATAGTGTTCTAGGGGCCAGTGCTGTGGAACAGCAAGTTAAAGCCCGGGCCTGAGGCCCCAGCATACCATATGGGTGCCACATTGAATCCCGGTGCTCCTCTTTCAACCCAGCTCTCTGCTACTGCCTGGGAAGGCAGTAGAGGATGGATCCAGTCCTTGGGCCCTTGCACCCACATGGGAGACACAGAAGCAGCTCGTGGTTCCTGACTTCAGATCAGCTCAGCTCCAGCCATTGTGTTTTATTTGAGGAGTAGGCCAGTGGATGAAGGGTCTCTCTCTCTCTCTACCTCTCTCTGTGATTCTTTCAAATAAATAAAAATAAATCTTAAAAAAATAAAATAAAATAGTGTTCTAGCACATGGTTAAGTTATTTGGAGTCACTTAAAGCCATCTGAGGACTCTTCCCAAGGGCCCATGTTATCACTCAGTTTTGTGGGAATGCAAACTATTTCCATCCTGGCAATAATAAGCCCTGGAAATTGTTTTTCTTATTGCTTTCCAGGAGTTTTTCCCTCTGGCTCCGGGTGGTCCTGTCAAGCATCTACAAATCAGAAGCAGGGACTTGAGAACCCTCTACTGATCTCCAGAACTCATGCACACTTGCATGCACTCTTTTTACTGTGAACTCTCCCAGCCCAACCTCTCTCCCCAAGCCTGTCTGTCAGGGACTCTGCTTTATAATTCTAACCACAACTTGGCCTTCCCAAATTCTAATCTTTGTCTCCATATCTCAGTAAGCTGTTTTGGTTCCTTCTCTCTACACCCCAGCTGGTAGGTAAATTGCCTTATGCTTTACTGTAAGCTGGTACAATTGAAGGACTTTACCACAATGGTCTGCAAATCTCCTGGGGATCACAGTCTGATGCTGTCCGTCATCTAATATCTGAAACTTTTGTTTACACACTTCAAATGTTCTCACGGTGTTTAAGGAGGAAGAGCATACTTCTGCTGCACAACAAATGCCTGGGCCAGCAGGTTAAGCAGCCGCCTGTGATGCCAGAATCCCATGTGAGCACCAGTTCAAGTCCCAGCTGCTCCACTTCTGACCCGGCTGTCTTCTAACGTACCTGGGAAAGGAGCACAAGATGGCCCAAGTACTTGAACTCCTGACACCTATGTGGGAGACCTGGATGGAATTCCAGGCTCCTAGCTTCTGCCTGGTCCAGCCCTAGCCTTTACAGCCATTTGAGAAGTTAACCAAGGATGGACCCACGCTCACTCACTCATATTCTTTCTCTTTCTCATATATATATATTTATATATATATCCTCCCCCACCACTCCCTCTCCCTCTCTCTGTAACTCTGCCTTTCAAATAAAAATATACATTTTAATTGCCTCCAACTTAATGTTTTGTTTTGTTTTGTTTTTTTTTAAAAAAAAGCTTTTTTTTCCAGTTTCTGAGGTCAGCAATCAATGCGCAACTTAGCTAGGTGGTTCTGAGGCTGCAGTAAAGTTGTCAGCAGGGAGCAGCCTAGGGCTGGAAGGTCCACTTCCAAGAAAGCTCACTCACATGCTTTTGCCTGGAGGCCTCAGTTCCTTGTTGGTTACCTGCAGGAAGCCTCACTCTCTCATCACATGACCTCTCCATAGGGCTGGTAACACACAACATGACAACTCGGCACTCTCAGAGGGAACGATCATGAGTAAGGGGGAGGCAGACAAGAGGAAGGGGGAGGCAGAAAGCAGGAGTCCTTCTTAACACACTCCAACCTCCTTTCGCTTACTATGCTTCTTATTCCCAACAGTAGACTAATTATACCCTTTATACACTTTGGGTAGGTTGTAGATTCTACTCCAAATCCATACTTGGAAAAAGTAAGTGTAGTAGAATCAACTTCTAAAAGAAAAAAAAAAAGCTCCTGGTGCTTATGGCAAGAAAAGAGGAGCGTTGATTAAAGCTAACCTGGGTTTGAGAAACAAGTGGTTCATTCCTCCAAACACTTTACTCAAGCACTCACTACATGCCTGCCTTTCAACTCCATTTCAAACAATCTCGAGTCAGGCAGCAACAGCAACAGCTGAGTTAAAGCAAAATGACTAGCAATGCAAGTGGTACCAAGACCAATGCTCAGCATTTTGCCTCTGTTACCCCAGTTATTCCTCACAATAAACCTGTGAGATGAGCATCAATATTCTTTAGGCCTTTGCTTCCTGACAGTCATGCCCCGACCTTACACTATACAGTAAAACAACTTTGATTCTTCCTGTAATACCTGGCTCTTGCCATGCAGGGTTCCCGACTCCCCTGGCACTGAAATTCTGTTTTGTCCTGCCTGTCCTCCCATTCTACTTTAGCCAGGCCTGAAAGCGTCCTCTTGGCTTCCATGTTCCCAACATCTATTACCAAACTTTATTCAAAGGAACCACCAACTACTTAGACCATAAAGTCCCTGGTGCCAGGCACTCCCAGTGCTCCAACTGCCTAATCTAGACTTCTCCAATCTCCTAGAAGACCAAGTCGGCCTCACCAGCTAATCACAAAAAACTGTTTCAGTCACTTATTTTAAAATAGGATTTCACAAGGCTGGTGCTGTGGCATAGCGGGTAAAGCCACCACCTGCAGTGCCAACATCCATATGGGCACCAGTTCAAGACCTGCTGCTCCACTTCCGATCCAGCTCTCTGCTAATGGCCTGGGAAAGCAGTGGAAGATGGCCCAAGGCTTTGGGCCCTGAACCCGCGTGGGAGACCTGGAGGAAGTTCCTGGCTCCTGGCTTCAGATCGGCACAGCTCCAGCTGTTGCGGTCATTTGGAGAGTGAACCAGCGGACAAAGGACCTCTACCCCTCTACCTCCCTCCCTCCCTCTCTCTCTCTCTGTGTAACTCTTTCAAATAAACAAATAAATCTTTAAAAAAAATACATGATTTCACAGTACATGTGCCTTGTTATTCATATTGCTTACAGCTTAATGTTAAAGTGAGTTTCCTTTCCCCAGAGACTCGATTTATCTTTGGGGGAAAGGCCCAAAATATACTAAACCCCTATCTACTAGGGTACCCTCAAACTATGAGACTCCCATTAATTATGTGTTGAATGAACGAAAAATCATAAAGCAATAATTTTAAATACTAGCTTAGCAAGGTATATAATCTAAACGATATAATTTACAAATAAAAGAAGAAAGACAATGGACATATGTAAGCAACTCATAAAAGGCAAACCACAAAAGAACAACAAATATAAGCAAATTATAGAAATGCAAACAAAAATACCACTTTTTGTCAGACAGATTGACAAAGACTGAAAACTTGTCAATGAAAGGAAACAGGTATTCCCACACACTTCTGGTAGATATAATTTTGTATTTTTTTATTTAAGCATCAAATATCTTTAAAATCCAGATGTTCCTTTAACCAGTGTTTAATTTCTTAAAATTAATTATCATAAAATAACTGTAAAAATAGATGCCTATGAAAAAATTCACTGTGGCACTAACTGCAATATAAAAATCTGTCCAACAATAAGGGCTTGGTTAAAACAATTTTAGTACTTCCAAACTCAACGTTATCATTAAGTCATTTTGAGATATTACATATTGTATAAACCCAGTTTTTAAAAATAACATACATTCACATAAAAACATACCTGTACAGAAAAAAATCTAGAAGTATACACCCCAAAATGTTAGAAGTGAATATCTCTGTAAAAGAATAGTGGAATTTTTTGTGATTTTTTTTTGTTTATCTAAACACCTAATTTTTCTACAGTAAGCAGGACAGAAAAGAGCCATTATCATAACAGAACATGGAACAGTCCCATGTCCCATAAAAATTATCAGGCAGAATTAATTTGAAAGAAAATGTCAAATAATTTAGTAGTCAATAGCCTGGTTTACAATTAATTTCAGGAACATACATGAAAGAAACTGTTAGCACCAGAAAAGTATATAGTAATTCATGCACTTTAAGAAAACAAAAGACTTCCCAAATAAAAATTTAATACTAATCCTAGAAACATGGTTGAAAAGCATATAGCAGAAAATACTCATTCTCATAAGAAAGCAGTCACCATAAAAATAACAGAAGATAAAAACCACTCATGGGGCCTGTGCTGCAGCATAGTAGGTTAAGCCTCTACCTGAAACACAGGAAAATGGGTGCCGGCTGCTCCACTCCAATCCAGCTCCCTGCTAATGGCCTAGGGAAGCAGTGGAAGATGGCCCAACCACTTGGGCCCCTACACCATGTGGGAGACCTGGAAGAAGCTCCTGGATCCTGGCTTGCAGCCCAGCTCTGCCACTGTGGCCATTTGGGGAGAAAACCAACAGATGGAAAACAGATCTCAGATGGAAAAACACCTCTCTGTTCTATCCCTCTCTCTGAAACTCTGCCTCTCAAGTAAATAAATACATCTTTTAAACAACAACAAAAATAAGTTTAATAGCTTAACTGAAGACAAAGTCTTTGTAGCTTCTAGTATTTCTAATTCTGTTAACTTTTCCCCTTCAGACTTGAACAGTTTGAGCAATGAAATTTATAATCAAATAACCAAAAGGGGTCTCCATAAGTGATTCTAGAAATACTTGTCTTTTTTCAGTATCTGTGGGCAGTGTGTACGGTTTCCAGCCAAAGCCCAGGGAATATGGGCATGTAGAACACTGCTTAAGAACTGTGTACAATGCTTGATTCAACATGACCTGCAAAATCACCAGTTAACAAATCCTTATTAGGACTAATCCATAAACTACAGCTTTCAAGGAACTTGTCTAGCATAAAATGAATGATCATTTCCATCTGTCTTTACCAGAATATGAAGTAAATTATTTTACTTGTACTCATATAATTAATGGCAGGTATTCACAGAAAGTCATTTTGTGGCAACTTTACACTTACTACAATTTACAAGTCAAGTCTCATAAAGCACCACTGATGCTTCCAAAGGGATTTGAGAGCAGCTATGAGGGTACAGAAAGCACTGAGCACACTGCATTTAAGATTCTTTTAGGGCTGGTGCTGTGGCATTGTGGGTAAAGCCACCGCCTGCAGCGCTGGCATCCCAATGGGCACCGGTTCACGTCTCAGCTGCTCCACCTCCTATGCAGCTCTCTGCTATGGCCTGAGAAAGCAGTGGAAGATGGCCCAAAGTCTTGGGCCCCTGCACCCACTTGGGAGACCTGAAAGCAGTTCCTGGCCCCTGGCTTCGGATTAGCACAGCTCTGGCCATTGCAGCCATCTGGGGAGTGAACATGCGGATAGAAGACCTCTCTCTCTCTCTCTCTGGGGAGTGAACATGCGGATGGAAGACCTCTCTCTCTCTCTCTGGGGAGTGAACATGTGGATGGAAGACCTCTCTCTCTCTCTCTCTGGGGAGTGAACATGCGGATGGAAGACCTCTCTCTCTCTCTCTCTCTCTGGGGAGTGAACATGCGGATGGAAGACCTCTCTCTCTCTCTCTCTCTCTCTCTCTTTGTAGGTCTCTGCCTCTGTGTAACTCTGCCTTTTAACTAAATAAATAAATATTTAAAAAAATTAAATTAAAAATAAGATACGTTTAACCCTATATTAGCAATGTCTTTTATGAAAGCAATTTTTGGTGCATAAGGAAGTTTTCTAGTATAGAAAAAACTCAAAAGAATAACTTTGTATAAAGGATATTTCAAGTTAATGGTATTTGGGTAACAAAAAAAAACCCATAATACCAAAACTGACAATACAGTTTTACAGTTATTGTCAAAAATAATGGAAATTTCCTGGCTTTAGAAATAATTCTAGCAGCATTCATCCACTCAATCAGTTATTTTATGAAAACTATGTACATTTTTTACTTTTGACTCTGGGAATTCAAATCTAACAGTAACAGGCAGTCACTGTCTTCATGGAGCACACTAACAAGGGAGAAAGATGTTAAACCAAATCATCCTTTAGTGTCTGTGGTGGATTTGTTCCAGGACCCCTAACAACACTAGAATCTATGGACATTCAAGTCTCTTCTAAAAATTGCATAGTATTTGCATATAACCTACAAATATTCTTTCATATACTTTAAATTATCTCTAGATCACTTAGAAAACCTAATAAAATGTAAATGTTATGTAAGTAGTTGTTACAGGACCTGGCATTATAGTAAGCTGAGTTAAGCCACTACTTGCAAATACCAGCATCCCATGTGGGAACGCTGATTAGAGTCCCAGCTGCTCCACTTCCAATCCAGCTTCCTGCCAGTGTGCCCAGGAAGGCAAAAGCAGACAGACCAAGCTCTTGGGCCCTTACATGGGTCTCCACGGGGATACCAGGATGGAGTTCCTGGCTCTGGGTGTGGCCTGGCCCAGGCCTGGCTGTTGCAGCCATTTGGGGAATAAAGACAGAAGACCTCTTGGTATCTCATGATTCATATCTCTCTCTCTCTCTCTCTCTTTCTCTCTCTCAATTGCTCTGCCTTTCAACTAAACAATAAATCTCATAAAAATTAATTGTTATTCTGTATTATTTAGGGAACAGTGATAAGAAAGTAAAGTCTGTACATGTTCACTACAGACACAATTTCTTTCAAATATTTTCAATTCATGGATAGTTGTATCCACAGATGCATGACCCACAGGTACATGGGAATGCCTGTCTCCTAACTACATATTTGACTGTAATTGTGAATGCCATGATGTCATTAAATAAAAGGACAGGGAGCTATGAGAACGCATGTTATTTCTGGAGTCAAGCCAAGCACAGGGTAGAAGAGAGATGCAGGCAGAAATAATCTGTACAAAGCCTCAGCAGCCAGAATGACGTTGCCCAACTAGGAATTTAAAGTCCAGAGTAACTGAAGCACTTAGATTGTTCCTTAGGTACACATCAAGTCTGGATGCACAAAAACATCCAAGTTAAGAGGTCAAGTTGGTAACTGCTACATGAGTTCAAAGATCAAAAAAGAGGGGCACATCAGGTATAAAGCTAGAAGTCACTGCTTAAAGATGGCCTGTGATACACAGGAACTGGACATTTCTCAGGTAAGGTGCAGTGAGCAGGACTATGTCGGGGCAGGAAGCAGGTGGGCAGGATTACTTCCTCAAATTACAGAAAACCATTTTAATGACGTCTCTTTTTGCAACCAAAAAAATGAAGTATTTCCGAATATTATCAAAGTTATGATACAATCTCTTATTTGTTTGGAAAAGGTAAAATTAAATTATAAAGTTCTTGGAAAAATACCAAGACCTAAGAAAAATACATCTTTCAGGGAGACTGAATATTATGGGCTGTAGGTTATTTAGCAGAGCCCTTTCTTCCAGCCTTTTCCAGTGCCCTAGAAAAGGAATCTTTTTTTAACACACTGATACAATTACTTCCCTAGAAATTCTTTGAGTCTGAGCAACTGCCATCTACTGAGGCTGTATCACAATCACCAGCCTTCAGAACACATCAAGTCTTAGAAGGATGTGGCATCAAGAACAGAAAAAACTCAGAAGTTACCAACTTTCAGGACTATCACTGTAATTCTTAAACAGTCTGCCCTGCACAGATCTTCACAGATGACATAGTATGTAACTGCTCCATAAAGCAATGGTCAGGTTTTGGTTATAGGAAAGCTAAGTTAAAATGTTGCATAATTTAAGGCCAAAGCACTATGACAGCACAAGACACATCTTAACACAAACTCACCTGATTTATCTGAAGCATGTTAAGACAATAATGCCTAAACTGTTGTATCCTTCACAGCTCCAAAAACTGGAAAATAAAACAGAAAGAAAGTCAAGTTAGTTAGAAATCTCAACAACTAGCACTTTAAACACATGTTCTTGATTAAACTCAAATATAAAACAGAATTGGATCCAGATCCTCATAGAACTTCCTATGACGATGAACACGTCTTCTATTTGCACCATGCAACCCAGTAGCCACTGACAACATATGGATGCTAAACATTTGAAATGTGACTGGTGCAACCAAGAGAGAAAAATATTGAATTTTCTTTAAGGTGAACTTAAATTAGCACATGTGGCTAGTGGCTACCCTACAGAATAAAGTAGATCTAGGTTGCTGAATGAGGTCCCTTTGGTTCTGAAGTTCTAAGACAATTCCAACAAAAGTGAAACTGTCAAAAACAAATCTGTAAGTTTCAGATTAATATTTTTTTGTTGTTGTTGTTGACAGGCAGAGTGGACAGTGAGAGAGAGAGAGAGAAAGGTCTTTCTTTGCCGTTGGTTCACCCTCCAATGGCTGCCGCGGACAGCGCGCTGCGGCCAGCGCACCGCGCTCATCCGATGGCAGGAGCCAGGTGCTAGGTGCTTTTTCCTGGTCTCCCATGGGGTGCAGGGCCCAAGCACCTGGGCCATCCTCCACTGCACTCCTGGGCCACAGCAGAGGGCTGGCCTGGAAGAGGGGCAACCGGGACAGAATCCGGTGCCCCGACCGGGACTAGAACCTGGTGTGCCGGCGCCGCAAGGCGGAGGATTAGCCTGTTGAGCCACGGCGCCGGCCCAGATTAATATTTAATATAGGGGCCAGTGTTATGGCCTAGCAGGTAAAGCCACTGCCTACGACACAGGCATCCCATATGGGCACCAGTTTGAAACCTGGCTGCTTCACTTCTGATCCAGCTCACTGCTAATGTGCCTAGGAAAGCACTAGAAGATGGTCTAAGTGCTTGGGTCCTTGACCCATGTGGGAGACCTGGATGAAGCTCTCGACTCCTGACTTCGGCCTGGCTCAGCCCCACCCATTGCTGCCATTTGGAGAGTGAACCAGCAGATGGAAGATGTTTCTTTCTCTCCCTCTCTCCCTCCCTCTCTCCCTCCCTCCCTCCCTCCCTCTCCTCTCTCTCTCTCTCTCTCTCTCTCTCTCTCTCTCTCTCTCTCTTCCTCTGTTACTTCCAATTAACTAAATCTTTAAAAAAAAAAAAAAAGCCACAGAAACTCCCCTTGTTCAGGTCATGGTTTCAGCAGCTTTGTTCCCACCTTCCATATGATAAATTACTCCTAAAGAATATGAAATACAGGTCTAGCATTGTGCATAGAGGGTAAAGCTGCCACCTACAATGCTGGTATCCAATCTAGGCACCAATGCATGTCCTGGCTGCTCCACTTCCAGTCTAGCTCCTTGCTAATACCTCAGAAAGGCACTGGAGGACAGTCCAAGTGTTTGGGTCCCTGTCATCCATGTGGGAAACCTGGAAGAAGCTCCTGAATCCTGGCTCCTGGCTCCCTGGCCATTGATGCCATCTAGGGAATGAACTAGCAAATGGGAGATCTCTCTCTGTAACTCTTCCAAATAAATAAATAAAAATCTTGAAAAACTTTAAAAACAATGTAATACACACAAGTACTCTTTTAGTGGGTACAGAAAAAAGTACACAGTAAAATTACCTAGCTGTTTTATTTTTCTCTGTTGTCAGTCTATTGTCATCAGTATAAAAATAGTGTGCACATTAAAATTTCACATAAACTTTATTTTTATTTAATTTTTACTTGAAAGATTCTTCCAGCTATTGATCTATGCCCCAAATACTCAAGAGCCTGGAATTCAATCCAGGTCTCCCACAAGGGTGGCAAGGGCTTAAACACTCAAGCCATCATCTGCTGCCACCCAGTGTATGTATTAGCAGGAAGCTGGAGAGAGAGCAGAGCCAGGACTTGGATCCAAGCACTCCAATATGTGATGCAGCCTCCTAAGCAGCATCCCAATGGCTACAAGAAACACTCACCCTTCATGTGCTACGTTCTAAAAAAGTCACAATCCTGTACGTATGTCCTGTTGCTATACTTGTGCTTGCTTCCTTCTAAGCTGACACTCTCCCCTTGGTTTTGTTTATTCTCACATTTAAAAAAAAAAAAAAGATTTATTTTTTATTTATTTGAAAGGCAGAGTTACGGTGGGGGTGGTTGAGAGGGGGTAGGAGCGGAAGCAGAGAGACTTCCATCTACTGGTTCATTGCCCAAACAGCCACAATGGCCAGGGCTGGGTCAGACCGAAGCCAGTAGCCAGAAGTTTCTTCCAGGCCTCCTAGATGGGTGCAGGGGCCCAAGCACTTGGGCCATCTTCCACTGCTATCCCAAGCCATTAGTAGAGAGCTGGATTGGAAATGGAGTAGCCAAAGGCGCCAGTTCTAGTCCCGGTTGCTCCTCTTCCAGTCTAGCTCTCTGCTATGGCCTGGGAAAGCAGTAGAGGATGACCTGGGTCCTTAGGCCCCTGCACCCGCATGGGAGACCAGGAGGAAGCACCTGGCTCCTGGCTTTGGATCGGTGCAGCTCTGGCCATTGCAGCCATTTGCAGAGTGAGCTAAGGAAAAGAAGACCTTTCTCTCTGTCTCTCTCTCTCTCTCGCTCTCTCTCTCTCTCTGTCTCTCACTGACTGTAACTCTACCTGTCAAACAAATAAATAAAATCTTAAAAAAAAAAAAAAAAGGAAGTGGAGCAGCTGGGAATCAAACTGCCATCGCCACCCATATGGGATACCAGAATTGCAGGCAGCAGCTTTCCCCACTAGGCCATAACAACCTATTCTCATACATTAAATCTCTCCTATCCTTAATTTAGAAAGATGCCAAACCAGGGCAGGCAAACCTAAACTGACAAATAAATCCAAAGATCTTGTAATGAGGAAAAAAAATACATAAAAATATAAATTCTACATTTCCTCAAAAAAATTATCTGCAAAGCAACAACAGTCTGGACATACAGCAAAAGGACTAAATTCTATCACTTGCGTAGAATGCTGTAAAATACTGAATTTTCCCTCAGAAGCAAGTATTAAAGACACACACACACACACACAGAAATATTTGGCCACAATGTTTTCAATATGACAGACTGAAAGCAATTCAAAATGACTTTGAACATTTTTAGTATGTTTCTTACAATAGTGTCCTCAGTACCTGTATTAATTTTTATTTTCTTTTATAGTTATTTTCACACCTCCTAAAGGAATGGGAAGTTTAGAAAATGTACAAGGCCTGAGTAATGGTGAATTTAAATTTTAGTCCAAGCTCTTCAGGCTCCTTGGTCAAATTACATTGTGTATCATTAAATTATTTTTCTTCTTTTTTTTTTTTTTTTTTTTAGTCATTCAAAATTAAACTCAAGTTGTTGCCTCTTACAAGTAGAATACAAAACAAACACCAAGACCCCAATGCCAGGATTAGGCTATCAAGTTTTGAATATCGCCTTCTCCCACTCTCTTGTCTGCTTTGAGGGAAACCAGATGCCATCTTGGGAGCCTCCCTCTGGAGGGGCCCACATGGCAGAGGACTGAGTGAAGCTCCAGAGAGCAGCCAGTGCGACCTGAGGCCCCAAGGAATAGAACTCTGCCAAGAGCCACATGAACCTGGAGGCAGATTTTTCACCGGGCAAGCTTTCTGATGTCACTGCCACCTCCTTAGAGACCTTGAGCCACAGGAACCAAGCCAAACTGCACCCAAATTTCTAACCCACAGAACCAATGAGATAATAAATGTTTGCTGTTTTAAGGCCTAAGGTCTGGGGTAATTTGTCATACAACAATAAATAAGACAACCCTGTTCAACTCTAAAATTCAATATTCCTGAGGCCCCGTGCTGTGGCATAATGGGCTAATAAGCCTCTGCCTATGGCACCAGTATCCCATATGGGTGCCGGTTCATGTCCCAGTTGCTCCTCTTCCAATCCAGCTCTCTGCTATGGCCTCGGAAAGCACTGGAAGATGGCCCAAGTGCTTGGGTCCCTGCACCAACATAGGAGACCCAGAAGAAGCTCCTGGCTCCTGGCTTCAGATCAACCCAGCTCCAGGCATTGCTGCCATTTGGGGAGTGAACCAGCAGATGGAAGTTTTTTTCTGTTTTTTCCCTCTCTCTGTAACTCTATGTTTCTGCTATGGTATTTTTGTAATCTGGCCAGATAAGAAAACAGCAAATACAGGAAAACTGAAATAAAAAAATTCAATACTCCTATGGTGCTTTGGATATTAATTAACATATTTGGGTAGGTCAAAAACAAATCAATTCCCTACTCAACATGAGCAAATGAGTAACACTAGAATTTGAATGTCGTAAACTGTGAAACATTTACATTTTTAACTCCAGAGCTAAGGTCTTTAAAAAGCATAACTTTTGGAGCCAGCATTGCGTATAGTAGGCTAAGCCTCTGCCTGCAGTGCCTGCATCCCATATGGGTGCTGGTTCCTGTCCTAGCTACTCCTCTTCCAATCAAGCTCCCTGCTAATGGCCTGGGAAGACACCACAAGATGGCCCAAGTCCCCACGTGGGAGACCCAGAAAAAGCTCCTGGCTCCTGGCCTCAGATCAGTCCAGCTCCGGCCGTCACAGCCATCTGGGGAGTGAACCAGCGGATGGAAGACCTATCTCTCTGTCTCTCCCTCTCTCCCTAACTCTGCCTCTCAAAATAAAATCTTTAAAATAAATAAAATCTTTTTTAAGGCCGGCGCCACGGCTCAATAGGCTAATCCTCTGCCTGCAGTGCCGGCACACCAGGTTCTAGTCCTGGTGGGGGAATCAGATTCTGTCCCGGTTGCCCCTCTTCCAGGCCAGCTCTCTGCTATGGCCTGCGAAGGCAGTGGAGGATGGCCCAAGTGCTTGGGCCCTGCACCCCATGGGAGACCAGGATAAGTACCCGGCTCCTGCGTTCGGATCAGCACGGTGCTCCAGCTGCAGCGGCCATTGGAGGGTGAACCAACGGCAAAGGAAGACCTTTCTCTTTGTCTCTCTCACTGTCCACTCTGCCTGTCAAAAAAAAAAATTTTTTTTAAAGTATGACTTTATTCAAATAATGTTAAAATACGATAGCCGGGTGTTGTGGCACAGGTTAAACTGCCACTTGGGACGCCCCAATTCCATACTAGAGTGTCTCTGATTCCAATCCAGGTTCCAGCTAATGGAGTCCTGGGAGGCAGCAGACAATGGCTCCCCTGCCACTCATCTGAGACCCAAATAGAGTTCCAGGCTCCTGGCTGCAGCCTGGCCTAGCCCCAGCTATTGCAAGCATTAGGGAGTGAGCCATAGGATGGAAGATCTGCATGTGTTGGTGTCTGTGTCTGTTTCAAACAAAAATATTTTTTTTAAAAACACATTGGAAACAAAAATACAAATCCAACCAATTTTTTTATTGAATTCATTTGGAAGGTGAAGTGTGCATAAACCACTAAAAGTTTCTCAGTAATTTAGCGTCCTTTACTTTTTAGAATTTAGCATTGCTTCTAAGCACTCACCATCTCTCTGCGAAACATCATTTTGTTTTTGTTTGTATTTAGCATAAGCTTCTCAAAAAGTCAAAAGCACTCATCTACAGACCTTCCCGTATTTTTCCATATCACAGTCTGATAACACTGGGGCTGATTCCAAGAAGCAGGCACAGTAAGATACCAGGGTACATTTCTTAGAGTTCTAATCTTCTAATATACAAAAGATATTTATGAAGCAACAGAAACAAGAACACCTATTCACTTAAAATTGATCATACAATTTTAAATATTCTATAAGCTTTTTCTTCACAAGTATAAGGAGCTGTATAAGTTAAAATATATGACACTAGTACAGCTGTAAACAGCACTGAGAGGTAACTGGATAGTATTCTGAGATTCGTTTTTATCAGACAAGTTAGATTTACAGTCAATGCAAAAATTATAATTTGCAACCACACCGTGGACAATTTAGAATGCCCACAGTGGCACTTTTGGACCCTGTTTCTTCTTTATGAAGATGTGTCAAATCTACTGGCCTGTATTTTTAAAAATCTGATAAAATATCAAAGCATATCAGCAAAATACAGCTTCATACTATCTGAGGTTTCATAAGTGCACTCTCTCTCCTCTGACAAGAGCTCCAAGTAACAGTTTATTCCAACTACAATTAAGTACTTTTAGAGAAACCTATTCACATGTCCCCAAAGTGCCCTACAGTGACATCCATTCAGCACATAAGGACACGCAATTCTAGGTTCCGAGCTACTAAAACGGGCAGGACAGCTGATGAAGAGAGGACACTGCACACTGAGGATGACTTGTGCTCATGCCAAGTTAAGGGTCCAACCTGCATCTGCTGGTAGAACGAACCCACTGATTTTATTATAAATTACATTTTGCCCACTTGACAAATTAAAAGCTATACAAGCCAAATCTATATATAATCCTCAATAATTAATGGCAATTTATTTATAATTTATAAAATGCATTACTATTAATAACTATAAATTTTTTTAAATTACATTCATCCACAATTGATAGGTAATTCTCAATTCAATGTCTTATTTGACAATATGAAAAACAAAAAATATTTACTATCCCTATTCTTAAGACTAGCAGCTACTCCAAACCAAGTATCAGGGTAGGTATTTGGTATATCAGTTAAGACACCACTTGGGCTGCCCACATGCCATACTGAAGTGCCCAGGTTGAAGTTCCAGGTCTGCTCCTAATGCCGTTTCTCAATATGCATCCTGGGAGGCAGCAGGTGATGTGTCAAGCCCCTGGGTCCCTGACTCCACATGGGAGACCAGGACAGAGTTCCCAGCACCTGGCTTCAGCCTGGCTCAGTCCCAGCTGTTGAGAGCATTTGGGAAGTGAATCACAGAATGGGAATTCTCTCTCTCTAGCCTCTCTCTCTCTTACTCTGCCTCTCAAACAAAAAATTTAGGGGGAGGGGGACCCTAACTACCAATTCAAAACTTCTTAACCTAAATAAATTCAGTTGTCCTTTAAAAAGCTTTTTAAAAATGTATTTCATTCTAACTTTTTAAAGCAGCAGCCCCAGAAAAATTTTAAAATTTCAGCCAAAATTTTATTATCTTCTAAGACCTATCAAAGATCCTAAGTATACGGAAGGAAGTCTTACCCCCAAACTATTCCAGTGAAAAACTCCCCATATTACTACTTGTCTAGAAAAACAAGGGAACTAATATTTACTAAAGCAAAAATTATCAGTTTTATAGTATGTCACTTTTACATTAACTCATTTAATCCTTATCACCTTGAGATGCAGGTGTCATAAAACCCCATTTTGCTAGGGGTTGGGACACACTGATAGCATTAAAATCCAGTTTGACCTGTTTTCAAAGTCCTCTTCACTATAAGCTAAATTATAAGACTTGTCTTTGGGCAGGGTCCAGCACTGTGGTGTAGGGGTAAAGCCACCTCCTGCAGTGCTGGCATCCCATATAGGCACCAGTTTGAGTCCCAGCTGCTCCACTTCCAATCCAGCTCTCTGCTGTGGCCTGGGAAAGCAGTGGAAGATGGCCCAAGTCCTTGGGCTCCTGCACACATGTGGGAGACCTGAAAAAAGCTCCTGGCTTTGGATTGGCACAGCTCCGGCCATTATGGCCAATTGGGAAGTGAAGACCTACCTTCCTCACTCTCCCTCCTCTCTTTCTCTCTCTCTCTCTCTCTGCCTCTCCTCTTTGTGTAACTCTTTCAAATAAACAGGTGAATCTTAAAAAAAAAAAAAAGACTTGCCTTTGGGGTCAGTGTTGTGACGTATTGGGGATGTTGCCTGAGCATCCCATATGGGCACTGGTTTGTGTCCTGGCTGCTTCACTTCTGATCCAGCTCCCTGCTAATGCACCTGGGAAAGCAGTAGAAGATGGCCCAAGGACTTGGGCCTCTGTACCCACACCTGGATGAAGCTCCTGGCTTTGGCCTGGCCCAGATTTGACTGTTGCAGCCATTTGGGGAGTGAACCAGCAGACAGAAGCTCACTCTCTTCTGACTCTGCCTTTCCTCTTCTGTAACTCTTGACTTTTCAATAAATAAATCTTAAAAAAAAAAATTAGTGTAAAGCTGGATTTAAAGCCTTGGTAAAATGTTTCTTTTAACGAAGTCTGGGACTTAACACTTGGATAAAAAAAAAAAAAAAAAAAAAAAAACTAGAAGACTCCTATATTGAATTTTGGAAAGTTATCCAAACCCAAACAATGATATACACATATACAAAAATTGTAATTGTTAAGGGTTCTAGGCTCTCATGTAATACTCTTTTTATTTATTTGGAAGAGTTTTAGAGAGAGGTAAAGACAGAAAGAGAAAGGTCTTCCATCCCTTGGTTCACTCCCCAAATGGCCACAATGGCTGGGGCTGGACAAGGCCAAAGCCAGGAGCCAGGTGCTTCTTCTGGGTCTCCTACGTGAGTACAGGGGCCCAGGGACTTGGGCTACCCTCCACTGCTTTCCCAAGCACATTAGCCGGGAGCTGGATCGGAAGTAGAGCAGCTGGAACTCAACCAGCAGGGCCATGGCACTGCAGGCCAGGGTTTTAACTGGTTGTTCCACAGCACCGACCCCTAATATTCTTTAAAAGTTAACCTCTGCTTTCAAAGGCAATCTAGACTCACTTTGAGACTTCCTGTATCCTTTTTTTTTTTAATATTTATGTATTTATTTGAAAAACAGAGTGACAGAGAGGACATATAGAGTGATCTCCCATCCACTGCTTCACTCCTCAAAAGACCACAACAGCTGGGGCTATGCCAGGCTGAATCCAGGATCCAGCTGCTCCAACCTGCTCTCTCATTGGGTGGTTGGGGCCCAAACAACTCAGGCCATCATCAGCTACTTTCCCAGGCACATTAGCAGGGAGCTGGATCAGATCACTGCAGCTGAGACCTGAACCAGCAGTCCGATTTGGGATGCTGGCATCGAAGGCTATGGCTTTATCAGCTGTGCCACAATACCAGTCCCTCTAATATTTCATTGAATCCCTGAGAGGCACAAATACATCTCTATGTGACTGATCACATTGTGCATGTCTCAAACTACAAACTCAAAATACAACCTAATATTAACAAAGAACTCAGTTTTGCTGTATCTAGATTATCCATCTTTTTTTTTTTAATTTTTTCTTTTTTTTTTTTTTTGACAGGCAGAGTGGACAGTGAGAGAGAGAGAGACAGAGAGAAAGATCTTCCTTTTGCCGTTGGTTCACCCTCCAATGGCCGCCCTGGCCGGCGCGCTACGGCCTGCGCATCGCGCTGATCCAATGGCAAGAATCAGGTGCTTCTCCTGGTCTCCCACATGGGTGCAGGGCCCAAGCACTTGGATCATCCTCCACTGCACTCCCGGGCCACAGCAGAGAGCTGGCCTGGAAGAGGAGCAACTGGGACAGAATCCAGCACCCGACCGGGACAGAATCTGACCGGGACAGAATCCGGCGCCCCGACCAGGACTAGAACCCAGTGTGCTGGCGCCGCAAGGTGGAGGATTAGCCTATTGAGCCTCGGCCCCGGCCTAGATTTTTCATCTTTATTATAACCTGCACATATAAACAATCAGCTACCTAGCAAAGAATACAAAAGAAAAGGAGATTAAGACTAATGAGGAGTAAAGAAGTTAAGTACAAAGATAAAAAGCCAACTAATCTTCAGTGGCTAAACAGGAAAATCATTCAGCTTCTCTTGTTTATACCTTTAATAGTATAGATTTTGTTGTATTCTTATTTAAACTTTTTTTAAATTTACACACTTGAGAGAGATTGAGAGTGCTATCTCTACCATCCACTGATTCACTCCCCAAATGCCTGCAACAGCTAGGGCTGGGTCAGGTCAAGGCCAAAAGCCTGGAACTCACTCCAGATCTCCCCTAGGGGACCCAAGTACTTGAGGCAACATCATCTAATACCTCCCAAGGTGAGCACTAGGAAGAAACTGGAATCAGAAGAGAAGCCCACACTGGAGCCCAGGGCATTCTGATATGGGATGCAGGTGTCTCAAGTGCCAAATGCCCACCTCTATTCTCAAGATCACACTTCCCTAGAACTTCATTCCAGGCAAGTCAAGAAGTTAAAATGTAAAACTTACATTGTATTCCACGCTGAAGGATTTGGGAGCAAAGGGCCATGCCATTAAATTGTCCAGGAAAAAAAACAAAACAAAACAAATGCTTTCTATGTGTGACAGCAATGGGCAAATGAAAAATGAGCAAAGTGACTGTTAGGAAGAGAGCCTTGTTCCATCAATGGTAACAGGTGAATCTGAGTACAAGTTACAGGGATGTTCTCTGGATTCTTCTCACCACTTTTCTGTAAGTTTGAAATTAAATGATTTCAAATAAAGAGTTAAAATTCCGAAACTACATGACATGCTATTTGAAATGAACAATACATACCTGGATTATACAGCGACATTTTTACAAATACAAAACACTGGTTTTTAAGGAAAAAATTGAAACGTGAGGAAGTATGCATCACAGCCTACCAGCTAATCATCACTTAGTGACATGCAGTGAAGTAAGGCAATGGTGACTTCAGCTGAAACCACAGCATACAAGAAAACGCACATACACCACAGAGTTTGGCATAACTGCTTCACAAATTTAATACAGGCCTGCTGCAAAACACAGCAAATCTACAATTCAAGTGTTATGTGATACCGCTAGTTTTCAGTAAAATAGACACACTGAACA
Source organism: Sylvilagus floridanus (assembly GCA_949820135.1). Taxonomy (NCBI): domain Eukaryota; kingdom Metazoa; phylum Chordata; class Mammalia; order Lagomorpha; family Leporidae; genus Sylvilagus; species Sylvilagus floridanus. Next base: position 101,486,744 of record OX463241.1, read on the forward strand.
ATGAAAAACTTGCCATAGTACAAAACAATCAACATGCAGAATAAGTCTGGGTTATGATGGTTTTATGAAGTAAGATTTTTTCCACTGCAGGGCACAACTCACAACTGTGTATTTGAGTCATCTTAGGAAAGCAAGGTCGGGGAAGAAATCTGCTGGGAAAGTGTTGCAATATTTTCTCCTATGAGGTTGCTCCCATCCTGCCTGCCCATCACAATTCTGATTTCAAGTGTGGACTGTGTTTTTCTACAATACAACCGTGCATGAGAAGCCAAGTAAAACTCAGAAAAACTTCCCCAAGATGGTGAAGTCAGGCGTTAAATATGAGTAATAAAGGTTTTTAACCAACAATGAAGTACATGTAAAGGATCGGTCCCATCCTTTCGCAGGATCCACTTGAGAACATCCTTCGATAAATCCCAGTTGTTGTTTGTTTGTTTTTCGGAGGGAGGGGTACACCAGTACAAAACACGGTCCCCTTCCAAACGAAACTAATCACACACGCAAAACGCTGCACATCTTTCCAGGGACTTCCAGAACCCCACGGCCATTACTGTCCCCGCCCCCTGCCCAGGAAGGCCAGCTCTGCGCCCTCCTCAGCGGCTCTGCGGAACACTCCCCCTCGGCGCAGTCCCCGGCCGGCCCCGGGCCTCGCACCGTGCACTCTGCAACTGAGCTTCGTCCCTTCACCCCGGCAAGGTCACTACTGCCAACTACCCCTTTAAGCCGAGCCCTCACGGTAGTAGTGCGTGAGAGCCACAGCAGAACTCGCCTGTCATAGGATATATTTTGTCCCCTCGGCCCCACCTACCTTCCCCGTTTCGGCGAGTTACGTCTCTACCACTTGCCCATTCTACAGAAATAGCCACGGCCGCCACCCCGCGGCGCGCCCGGCCCCGCCGCGCCGCCCCCAGGCCCACCCCCTGCAGACCCCCAGGGCCTGCCTCCGCGCCTCGCCCCCTCCCCGGCCTCCCCTCGCCTCCCCCGCCCTCTCCCACCCCGCCGCTACACCCGCCGTCCCGTCTTCCGGCGAGTCCCACCGGGGTCCCCAGACCCCCACCCCGCCGCGCCCTCCCCCACCCCCGGGCCGGGCCCCTTCGCCTTCCTCTCAGCTCCTCCCCTCAGGACACCTGTGTCGTCCCACCCCTGCACACACGCCCCCCCCACCCCCACCCTCCTCCTTCCCGGCCTCCCCTCCCCCCTCCGCCCCAGCGAGCCCCAGGAGGGAGGGATGGCGCGGGGGAGGGGAGGCCGCAAAGGGGGCCGCTCTTCTCGGGGTTCGCCGCGCCGCGGACCTGCAGGGCTCCTCAGCGCCCTCTGCCTCCTCCGCCAGCGGGGCGGAAGTCGGGGCCTCCCGCGCGCCCCCCACGAGGGTATTTACCTTCTTGCCAGGGACACTTAGCAGACGGCTCCAACATTGGCAAACACTACAGAGAACTGACCCCGCTCGGCCGCCGCCGCCGCCAGCTTCCACCCCTCGGGCTCCCCGCCCCCCGCCTCCGCCCGCCTCCCCGGCGCTCCCGCCGCGCCCTCCCGGGCTCGCGCCGCGCGCCCCCGCCTGCCAGCCGCTCCCGCGCCCAGCACGCACGCGCACGCGCGCGCGCGGCCCACGCCGCCTCCCGCCCGAGCGCGGCCATTGTTCACGACGCCGCTCCCGCCCCCTGGCGGCCGCCCGGCCCCCCGCAGCAGCAGCGCGCGCTGCGGGGCTGGCACCCGGGGGCCGCGGGCCCCGGGGCGAGGGCCGTTCTCCGAGGCCTTCGGAGCCCGGGCCAGCGAGTGCGTGGGGAGCGCACCCCGTCCGCAGCCCCCTGCTCGCCCGCGCGGCTCCTCGCCCCTTCGGCTGCTAAGGGTGGGCCTGGGGCAGCCCCTTCCACACCTGCGGTCGGCAGCTTCCTCCCCGCCCGGCTGGGCCTCTGCTGTTTGCAGGGGTCGGGGCCCCAATCCTGACGCCTACCTTCCCCAGGCGCTCTGGCTGTCCCCCTGGGCTGCGCCGGGGACGCGCGACCATCCCGCGTCTGCTCCGGCCGCCGCTGTGCGACGCAGGGCTTAGCGGATCCTGCACCTTTCCAGACTGGGGGAGGGGGCGGGGGAGGAGGAGGTGAGTGGAGTGTCTCGCCTCGAAAACTCGGGTGATCTGCGAGGTCGCCGTGCGGCGTGGCTCTCCGCCCCCCAGTCGTACGTGGTCCCATGAAGGAGAAATGTAACTGAAAAGGAGAACCATCTTCACACGGTACCCTAGATCGGATTTTTGAGGCGTGGGTGCCAGAAAACTCCGATTACTCCCTGGACGTGGGATGTTTATGTGCAGGTAACTTTAACCCACTTGTGCTCAAAGAACTTAATCATTTCAAGTAAGTAAATTGCAAAAATAACCTGATTATAGAAGGAGTCTAGAAGAACCTGGCTTGTGGCCTGTTGGGTCCTGGCTGCTCAACTTCCGAACCAGCTCCCTGCTAACAGCTGGGAAAGCCAGCGGAGGGTGGCCCAAGTGATTGGTGCCCTGCACCCATATGGGAGACCAGAAGAAGCTCCTGGCTCCTGGCTTTGGCCATTTAGGGAATGAAACAGCTGATGGAAGTTCCCGTTGTCTCTCCCTCTCTAACTGTGCCTGTCAAATCTTTAGAAAAAAAAAACAAGTCTAAAAGAGACTACATTGTATGTTTTCACTTACATTCATTTATCTTATTTCCAGGGTTCCTGCTCGGTTTCACTTAACTGCGGGAGAAATGTGCACCAGCCCAATAACTCTATCTACACCTAGGCAGACAGTGGGGAACAGTGTTTAGGAGCCTCACTACTTGTTAAATGGGAGGAAGGCCGAAGGCCTGTTTCTTGCCCTATTGTCAGTTTATTCCTTTTTCAAGAGGAGACTGAATGGGGTAATAGGTAAACATGATGGTACACAGAAAGCGGTCTTTAAAAATGTTTTTATTGGGGCCAACCTTGTGGCATGGTAGTGAAGCCTGAGCCTGCAACGCAGGCATCCCATATGAGTCCCAGCTGCTCCTCTTCTGATCCAGCTCCCTGCTAATGGCCTGGGAAAGCATCGGAAGGGGGCCAAAGTGCTTGGGGCCCTGCAGCCCGTGTGGGAGACCCAGAATAACCTCCTGGCTCCTGGCTTCAGCCTGGCCCAGCCCTTTGGGGAGTGAACCAGCGGGTGAAAGATATTCTCTCTCTCCTTCCCTCCCTCCTTCTCTCTAACTCTGCCTTTCAAATAAATAAAATAAACCTTTAAACAAAAATGTTTTCATTTATCTGAAAGGCCCGGAGACAGACATCTTCAACCCACTGATTCACTTCCCCAGTGCTGGCAACAGCAATGAGTAGGCCAAGCAGAGACTGGAAGCCTGGAACTCTGTGGCTCTCCCACATGGGTGGCAGGGAACCAAGGACCTGGGCCACCTCCTGTTGCCTCCCAGGGTGTGCTTTAACAGGAAGCTGGATCAGAAGCACAGCCAGGAACTCAGGCCTCGCAAGCAGAGTCTGAGCCACTGCCGCAGGTGCCGGCCCCTGTTAAAGCCCTGGAGACAGACAGGCTGTGGTACACACCAGCTGTTTGCTACATTTTCCTCCCAGCACTGGGCTTTGCTCCTTCCCCCTTTTCACCTTCCTCCCATTTTCAGTTCCATCAAATTTACTGTGGCGCCCTCCCTAATTCGCATTGCTCCTTGATTAATGAATTCTAGCTGCTCAAGCCCCGCACCAGGTGGACTAATTCTTTTGAGTGTTTTGAGTAAATGCTAGCCCTTTACACCAGGCCCTGTGAGGGGCAAGCCTCCACCTCTGTCCTTTCTGTAGGCTATCCCCTCTCCCTGCAGTCCATCTTCCTCTCACCTGATGATAAATTATCTTTCACATCACTAAAAAAATCCCCTCATTGAGAGGCGTTCCCTGACTTCTCTGAGCAAGCCGGTGCGCTTCTCTTGTAACTCTCCTCTCTAACTTATTACAACTCTGTCTCGTTCATTTTTGTGCTCCCAGCAGCCAATCGCAAGTAAATATACAGTAAATGCTTTTGGAATAAAGGAATGAATTTATGCTTTTGAAAGTGACTACAAAGTGTGCAGAAATATTGTTTTTAATATTTAATTAATATTTAATTTAATATTTAATTCAGTTCATTAAAGTGAATCAAAAATGTTATCCCTGCTGTGGCTTTTCTTAAATTATTTTTTTAAAAAGATTTTTTTTTTTTACATTTATTTGAAAGGCAGAGTTACAGAGAAAGGAAGACAGAAAGATCTCCCATCTGCTGTTTTACTCCCCAAATGGCTACAATGGCCAGGGCTGGGTCAGGCCGAAACCAGGAGCCCAGAGCTGCTTCTGAGATTCCAATGTGGGTATAGGGACCCAAGCACATGGTCCATCTTCTGCTGCTTTCCCAGGTACATTAGCAGGGAGTTGGATCTGAAGTGGAGCAGTCGGGTCTTGACCAGCACCCATTTGGGATGTCAACGTCTCAAGCACAGGCTTAACCTGCTACGCCACACACAGGCCCCTATTATTTCTTATAAAGAGAAAGGGAGAAAGATCTTCTATCTGCAGGTTCACTCCCCAAATGACTCCTATAGCTGGGTCTGGACTGGCCAAAACCAGGAGCTCAGAACTCCATCCAAGTTTCTCACATGGGTGGCAGGGGCCCAAGCACTTGTGCCATCCTCCTCTGCCGCCCTTGGGACATTAGCAGAGACCTGGATCAGAAGCAGGTCAGCTGGGACTTAAACTGGCACTCCGAAATGGGATGCTGGCATCATAAGTGGAGTCTTAATTCTCTCTGTCACAGTGGCAACCCCATGTAATTTTTCTTTTTAAGATTTTATTTATTTATTTGAGAGAGTTACAGAGGGAGGGAGGGAGAGACAGAAAAGTCTCCTGTCTGCTGGTTCATTCTCCAAATGGCCACAATGGCCAGAGCTGAGCCAAATCAAAGCCAGGAACCAGGAGCTTCTTCTGGTCTCCCATGAGGGTGCAGGGACCCAAGGACCTTGGCCATCTTCTACTCTTTTCCCAGGCCATAAGCAGAGAGCTGGATCAGAAGAGGAGCAGCCGTGATACCAGCCAGCGCCCATATGGGATGTCAGTGCCACAAACAAAGGCTTAGCCTATTACACCACAGCACCAGCCCCCAATTTTTTCTTATAACACAGTTTAAGTCGTTGGTAAACTGCAAATGAAATTTTGCCAGTCATAATTATTCAAGAGGAAGTTAGCACTTCCCATTGCTCGAGGCGAGTAGCATCAGTACCTCAAAAAAATACCTGAGTGACCTGGAAACCCACACGTGAATCTGTGATGATTTTAGGATTTACTTTAAGATAAAATACTGGTATAGGAATTGAAAACCATGGCTATTTAAAGGGCAGTAGATCTATTAGCAGCAGGTTAAAACAAAGCTATGGGGCCGGTGCCACGGCTCCTTAGACTAATCCTCCGCCTGCGGCACCGCACCCAGGGTTCTAGTCCCAGTTGGGGCGCCGGGTTCTGTCCTGGTTGCTCCTCTTCCAGTCCAGCTCTCTGCTGTGGCCCGGGAGTGCAGTGGAGGATGGCCCAAGAGCTTGGGCCCCTGCACCCGCATGGGAGACCAGGAGAAGCACCTGGCACCTGGCTTTGGATCAGCACAGTGCGCCGGCTGCAGTGGCCACTGCGGGGTGAACCAACGGAAAAAGGGAGACCTTTCTCTCTGTCTCTCTCATTGTCCACTCTTCCTGTTAAAAAAAAAAAAAAAAGCTATGGAAGCTATGGATTTATCAACACCACTGCACCAGGAACTATTTCAGGCAACCATTAGAAAAAAAAGATAATGCTTTCAAATTCATCACGGTTAGGGCTGAGCAGTTTGAATGGGACAGACTGCAGAATCTCAAACTGCAGTTCCTCTTGCAGCCACGTCCTCTCCTTCTTATAACATCGTTTTCTTGACATCTGTGTTCCAATAAAATGCATGTAACCTCCAGCATCCATCATTCAGTGACTCTCCATTATATCTCCATCTGAACACGTTCTTATCACTACACACTATTTATGTGGTTTTTCCACTATGCCTTAAGCTCCTTGAAGGCAACAACAATGATTTCCTCATCTTTGTTTATACAGAACATAGCCAGTGCTCAATAAATACTTATTGGATGAATGGATTATTGAATTTCACATGCGTTTACTGAATATCAGCTATACATCAAGTACTATTCTTGGCTGAAGGCTATACAGCAATGTAAAAAAAAGAAAAAATCTGCAGTCTTTGTCCTCAGAGGCTTACAGAGAAATAGATAAACACATGAAATAAACACTTCCAAATATTTTACTTATACTGCCATTCTGGAAATACCTAATATATTTATGTGTTCACTAATAAATGTATTGCTTTAAACTCAATATTGTCTCTATTTCATGCAGTATCAGATAGGGTACCACCAAACCTGTGAGACTGCGGGCTGCATTGTGGCACAGCAGAGTACCAGCCAGCGCCTGTGAGGCCAGCATCTGCAGCAGTCATAGCACTGACTTCGTTCATCTGACACCTTTCTTACCCACTGCAGAGAGAAACACACCTGAGCTATGGGGATGGCAGAAATCAGATTTAAGAGTAACAGTTTCTACTCTCTTCCCAGGTCAAAGGGAAGCTTTAGATGAGTTCAGCAGTGGCTGGAGCAGAGGAGATGAAGAGATAAGGTGGACATTGGAGGAAACACCCAGGCAGTAAGTAACACACGACACAGAACATGGAGTCAGTGAGGAGTTGGAAGATTACTGGTTTAAAAAGAGAGAAAGAAAGATCATTGCATGATTTATTTCATCTGTAAGATCCCACTCTGTCTTTCATCATCATTGACTGTATCGTATAGGCCTTTAACTCCATTGTTTAGCAGCTCTGTTTTCTTAATTCTAAACTCTTAAATGTCTTGTTGAAAGAACTGTTAATGGACCGTGGAGGATGTCTCAACACCAGCTCTGGGGGCAGAAGACCCACACCTCTCCTGAAGAATTAACTGACCACTGACCTGAGCCAAGTGTTTTGTACAACAGTTAAGGCACTGCTTGGGAAACCCGAATTCCGTATCAGTGTGCCTGAGCTTGAGTCCTGGCTGTGCCCCAAACTCCAGCTTCCTGCTGATGTGCACCCTGGGAGACAGCAGTTCAAGTACTTGAGTCTCTGCCAACCACATGGAAAACCCAGTTTGAGTTCCTGGCTCCTACCTTTAGCCTGGCCCAACTCCAACTGTTGTGAGCATTTGGAAGGTCAGCCAGCAGATGGGCAATATGTCTGTCTACTTCTCTCTCCCTCACTTTCCCTCTCTCTCTCTCTCTCTCTCTGTATTTTTCAAATAAATACCAAGTAAGTAATTAAAAAAAAAATTAAAGATTAGGGGCCGGCGCTGTGGTGTAGTAGGCTAAGCCTCTGCCTGTGGCACCAGCAACCCAAATGGTTGCTGGCTCATGTCCCTGCTGCTCCTCTACCGATCCAACTCTGCTTACGGCCTGGGAATGCAGCAGAGGATGACCCAAGTGCTTGGACCCCTGCACCCATGTGGGAGACCCGGAAGAAGCTCCTGACTCCTGGCTTCAGATCAGCTCAGCTCTGGCCGTTGAGGCTGTTTGGGGAGTGAACCAGCAGATGGAAGAATTGGTTCACTGTTTCTCCCTCCCTCTGTCTGTAACTCTACCTCTCAAATAAATAAATAAAATATTGATGAAGAAGGAGGAGGAGAAGAGATTAAATAGCTAGGAAAAATAGAAAACATCACAACAGATAGATTTTTATGCTTTAAAATGGGTTTGCAAACTATGTGCTGTGGTCAGATCTGGCCTACTGCCTGCGTTTGTAAGTAAAGTTGGCTTGAATACATCTGTAGCCCTTCATTTGTGTGTAGCTGCTTCTGTGCACTGCAGAGTTAAGTCATTACAATAGAGACTACAGGGTTCAAAGAAATACAAATTTGGGGGCTGGCGCTGTAACACAGCTGGTAAATCCGCCACCTGCAATGCCAGCATCCCATATGGGCGCCAGTTCAAATCCCAGCTGCTCCATTTCCAATCCAGCTCTCTGCTGTGGCCTGGGAAAGCAGTAGAAGATGGCCCAAGTCCTTGCCCCCTGTACCCATATGGGAGACCCAGAAGAAGCTACTGGCTCCTGGCTTCAGATCAGCCCCACTCATGGCCATTTAAGGGAGTGAATCAGCAGATGGAAGACCTCTCTCTCTGTAGCTCTGTCTTTCGAATACATGAATAAATCTTTGAAAAAACAAAAAGGAGGGGCTGGCATGGTGGCTCACTTGGTTAATCCTTCGCCTGCGGCACCAGCATTCCATATGGTTGCTGGGTTCTAGTCCCAGTTGCTCCTCTTCCAGTGCTGTGGCCTGGGAGGGCAGTGGAGGATGGCCCAAGTGCTTGGACCCCTGCACCCACATGGGAGACCAGGAGGAAGCGCCTGGCTCCTGGCTTCTGATCAGCTCAGCTCCGCCCGTAGCAGCCATTTGGGGAGTGAACCAACGGAAGGAAGACCTTTTTCTTTGTCTGTCTCTCTCACTGTCTACAACTCTACCTGTCAAATAAAAAAAAAGGGGGGGGGGGGGAATAATATAATTACTATCTGACTTTTTCTAGAAAAGTTTACTGATCCTTACTTAAAGATAAAATGAAAGATGGTGTTAGTTCAGTATCCAATGTGTCTTTTTCACAGTGTATTTTGTTAATTTAAGCTTAAATTACACGATTAATAATAGTGTGTCCCTTTAACCATTTCAGTGTAGCTTAAAGGGTTTCCGTTCTCTTTCCTTGGAGAGCTCCTCAAGCAGATGTAAACCGCTCTCCTCAATGTGAACGACATACAGAAACTATTTTCTGAGAATGGTACTTCTAGGGGGCCAGCGTTGTAGCCTGGCAGATAAGGCCAGCATCCCACATTGGCACCAGTTCAAGTTCCAGCTGCTCCACTTCTAATCTAGCTCCTTGCTAAAGTGCCTTGGAAAGTAACGAAGATGGCCCAAGTCCTTGGACCCCTGCACCTGTGTGGGAGACCCAGAAGAAGCTCCTGGCTCCCTGCTTCTGCCTGGCCCAGCCCTGGTCATTGTGGCCATCTGGGAGAGTAAACCAGCAGATGGAGGATCTCTCTGTGTCTCTTTCTCTGTAACTCTGACTTTCAAACAAATAAATAAATTTTTTAAAAAAATTGTATTTCTTGTTTAAAATGGCAGACTGGACAAGTCCATTTATCTCTCATTACTTCAAAATCCTCTGGTAATGAAGCCCAAGCATTTAAAGGCACAGCACTAAGGGCCGACCTTGTGGTGCAGTGGGTTAAAAGCCCTGGCCTGAAGCACCGGCATCCCGTATAGGCACCAGTTCATCCCGGCTGCTCCACTTCCCACCCAGCTCTCTGCTATGGCTTGGGAAAGCAGTAGAAGATGGCCCAAGTCCTTGGAGCCCTGCAACCACATGGGAGACCCAGAAGAAGCTCCTGGCTCCTGACTTCTAATTGGCTCAGTTCCCGCCATTGCGGCCATTTGGAGAATAAACCAGCAGATGGAAGATCTCTCTTTCTCTCTGTAACTCTTGTCTTTCAAATAAATAAAAAAAAAAAATCTTTAAATAAATAAATAAATAAAGGCAGAAGCACAGAAAGACAAAGAGAAGAAAAATGAAGTGAACAGAGAGGTGGTAACTAACCTAATGTTCCCAGAAATTGAAGCCTAAGTAACCAATGAAAACAGAGCCGACCTTGCAAGAGGAGCCCAGCACAGCTCATGAGCAGAAGGTCCAGTTAGTGTTAGAAGGGCCAGGCATTGGGCTGACGACAGAAGAACTGATCAAAGCATCTGTACTATGAAGCCATGAGATGAGTCTCCACTCCTACAGCAAAAGAGCCACGCAATTCTCTTCTGCTCAGTTTCTCCCACTCACCCAGCACCGGGAGACAAGAAGTTAATTCCCTGGGGAAACTGACTCTGGAGAAAGGCCAGGGCCCAGGAGCAGCAGGCGGAGTGAAGGGCCTGATTGCCGGAGATCCCATGGAAGTGCCTTGAGCTCTTTCCTCACCACTGCTCACTGTCCACCAAACTCCACTCTCCAGACCACCGTGTGCACCGAGAGGCTGGGCAGTTGGGAGGTTAGGTGGGGAGCACATTTCAGGCCCCATAGCAGCTCAGTGTGACCACACAGCTCAGCTCCGAACAGAGGGAAATAAACAGGCTGCACCTCAACTGCTCCTCCTCTTCCTCTTTCCTTGGACTGGAACCTTGAGACCCTGTTGTTAGCACACAGAAAAGGACAATGTCCTAAGGCAGTGGTTCTTAAACTTTGATGTAAATCCAAATCACTTGAGGACTTTGCAAAATTCTAAGCCCCACCTCAGAGCTTCTGACTGAGTTTGAGGTAGGACTGAAATTGGGGAATTATTTTTCCTTTTTTAAAAAATGTATTCTCATTTTTATTTGCAAGGCAGAATGAGAGAGCAAGAGAGATCTCCCACCCACTGCTTCTCTCCTCAAATGACCATAACAGCTAGAGTAAGAGCAACACAAATTCAGGAGCTGGGAACTCCATCTGGGTCTCCCACATGGGTAACAGGGACCCAAGCGCTTGAACTATCCTCTGCTGCCTCCTAGGGTGCACATTAGTAGGAAGCTTGGATATGGAGTTGCCTGGACTCAAACCAGGTGCTCCAATCTGGGATGCGGGCATCAGAAGCATTGACTTCTTTGCCAAATGCTAACCCTGGGGACTGTGAATTTCCAGCAATATCCCAGGTACCTTACTGTGAGAACCATTGCTCTAGGAATGTACCTCCATAGAAGGAAACCAGGTAGAGACCAGCACTCAGCAACATTGCATTCAAGCCTAATCAATAAATAGTCTTGCCCAACTGCTGGAGGCATAGCTAACAATTAGACAAGAGGCTGGAGGTTTCTCTGGAGAACCTGGTTGTCTGCAGAGAAACAGTTTATAGATAATGAGTTCTGGAGTATCCCAGCAACAACAATCAGGCTTCCTCCTCCTCATACCACAGTAAATCTTCCATGTTAATAAGCAATGCCCGGGGCCGGCACTGTGTTTTAGTGGGTAAAGCTGCCGCCTGCAGTGCCAGCATCCCATATGGGTGCCGGTTCTAGTCCCTGCTGCTCCACTTCCGATCCAGCTCTCTGCTATGGCCTGGGAAAGCACTGGAGGATGGCCCAAGTCCTTGGGCTCCTGCAGCTGCACAGGAGAACCGGAAGAAGCTCCTCGCTCCTGGCTTCAGATCAGCACAGCTCCAGCCTTTGCAGCCAATTAGGCATTGAACCAGGGGTTGGAAGACCTCTCTCTCTCTCTCTCTTTGCCTCTCCTTCTCACTGTGTGTAACTCTGTCAAATAAATAAATATTAAAAAAAAAAAAATAATAAGCAATGCCCAAGCTCAAAGGACTCTGGTCAGCTTTAATGCCTCTGCGCCTAGGAAGAAAGCAACTAACACAAAAAACAAAGACTAAAAGTGAAAATGATTTTTTAATGGACTCTCTTGCTCTATTCGGGCTGCTTATGACAATGCAATAAACTGGGCCACTTACAAATGACAGACATTTATTGTTCAGAGGGCAGGAAGCCGAGAATTCCAGGATCAATGCATGAGCCTCCAGTATGTCTGCTCAGGGCTCCTGCTCCCTTCACAGCCAGGCCTTCTAGCTGTCTCACTTGGCGGGAGGGGGGAACAAGCTTCCTTGGGCCGCTCTATGAGGACACTAATCCCACTCATGAAGGCAGAGCTCTCATAACCTAACCATCTCCTGAAGGCTCCATGTCTTAGTACCACGACTTTAGACATTAGGTTTCAACATATGAACTTTGAAAAGACACAAAGATTCGGATTATAACAAGGACTGACATGAAAGACAGACAATGCAAGAAATAGAAGTTTGCTTTAAAAGTGAAATGAGGGTCCAGCGCTGTGGCGCAGTGGGTTAAAGACCTGGCCTGAAGCACCGGCATCCCATGTGGGCACCAGTTCTAGAACCAGCTGCTCCTCTTCCCATCTAGCTCTCTGCTATGGCCTGGGAAAGCAGTAGAAGATGGCCCAAGTCCTTGGGGCCCTGCGCTCACATGGGAGACTGAGAAGAAGCTCCTGGCTCCTGGCTTCGAATCAGTGCAGTTCCAGCCGTTGTGGTCAGTTGAGGAGTGAACCAGTGGATGGAAGACCTCTCTTCTGTCTCTACCTCTCTCTGTAACTCTTTAAAATAAATAAAATAAATCTTTTTTTAAAAAGTGAAATGAAACAAAGAATTTATTAATCTGTGTTGCGAGAACACAGGAATCTTCAAAAAGTTCATGGAAGGGCTGGTATAGTACGCTAAGCCTCTGCCTGCAGTGCTGGCATCCATATGGGCGCCAATTCAAGTTCTGGTTGCACCTCTCCCAATCCAGCTCCCTGCTAATGTTCCTGGGAAAGCAGTAGAAGATGGCCCAAGTGCTTGGGGCCCTGCACCCACGTGGGAGACCTGGAGGAAGCTCTTGGCTCCTGGCTTCGGATCAGTGCAGCTCCAGCTGTCGTGGTCATTTAGGGAGTGAACTAGCGAATGGAAGACCTCTCTCTCTCTTTCTCTCCCTCTCTCTCTCTCTCTTTCACCTCCCCCCTCTGTAACTGCCTTTCAAATACATAAATAAATAAATATTTGAAAAAAAGTTCATGGAAAATGTTTAAATGGGAAAACCTCATGGGCTTCTAAATTTTTTTAATTCCTTTTTTTTTTTTTTTTTTGACAGGCAGTGTGGACAGTGAGAGAGAGAGAGACAGAGAGAAAGGTCTTCCTTTGCCATTGGTTCACCCCATAACGGCCGCTGCGGCCAGTGTACTGTGCTGATCTGAAGCCAGGAGCCAGGTGCTTCTCCTGGTCTCCCACATGGGTGCAGGGCCCAAGCACTTGGGCCATCCTCCACTGCACTCCCTGGCCACAGCAGAGAGCTGGACTGGAAGAGGGGCAACTGGGACAGAATTCGGTGCCCCGACCAGGACTAGAACCCGGTGTGCCAGTTCCGCAGGCGGAGGATTAGCCTATTGAGCCATGGCGCCGGCCTAATTCCATTTTTTTCACAAACTGTGCATTGTGCCCTTGAAAAAAAGAATTGCCTGCTGTGAAAAGTTATCATCTTAATAAAATAAGTTCTTATGGGGCTGGTGCTGTGGCATAACTGTGGCCTGCAGGGCCAGCATCCTGTATTGGCGCTGGTTCATATCCTGGCTACTCTATTTTAAATTCAGCTCCCTGCTAATGTGCATGGGAAAGCAGCACAAGGTGACCCAAATACCTGGACCCTACACCCACATGGGAGGCCCAGATGAAGCTCTTGGGTCCTGGCTTTGGCCTGGCCCTGCCCTGGCTGTTGTGGCCATATGAGAAGTGAACGAGCACATGGGAGATTTTTCTCTGTCTGTGCCTCTCTCTGTTGCTCTGCCTTTCAGATAAGTAAATCTTTTAAAAATAGATAAAATAAATTCTTAGAAATGAAAAATAACTGAATTAAATATTTAAAAAGAATAATTGAAAGAAAAACACATGAGCAAAGAAATGGACAATAATTTATGTTAATAGTTATTTTATTTATACTTATTTTTATTTACTTGAAGGCAAAATGACAGAGAGAGCTGGTCCCATCCACTGGTTCTCTCCCTGATATCCACAACAGCCAGAGCTTGACTAGGCCAAACCAGGAGCCTGGAACTCTATCTGAGTCTTCCTCATAAGTGGCAGGAACTCAAGTACGGGAGCCATTACTTCCCAAGATGTCTAGTAGTAGGAAGCTGGAAGCAGAGTAGCTAGAACTTAAGCCAGCACTCTGATATGGGATGCTCATGACCAAGCTGCAGCCCAACACCATGGACACTAATTTATTTATTTATTTTTCTTTATTTATGTATTTTAAACTTTTATTTACTAAATATAAATTTCCAAAGTACAACTTTTGGATTACAGTGCCCCCCCCCATAACTTAGCAAGCCTCCCAACTCCCACTCCCTCTTCCATTCCATTCACATCAAGATTCATTTTCATTATCTTTATATACAGAAGATAAATTTAGTATACATAAGTAATGATTTCAACAGTTTGCACCCACACAGAAACACAAAGTGTAAAGTACTGTTTGAATACTAGTTATAGCCTTAATTCACATTGTACAATGCATTAAGGACAGAGATCCTATATGGGGAGTAAGTGCACAGTAACTCCTGTTGTTGACCTAACTATTGACACTCTTATTTATGGCCTCAGTAATCACCCTAGGCTCTTGTCATGAGTTGCCAAGGCCATGGAAGCCTTTTGAGTTTGCCGACTCCAAATTTATTTAGACAAGGTCATAGTCAAAGTGGAAGTTCTCTCCTCTCTTCAGAGAAAGGTACCTCCTTCTTTGATGGCCCGTTGTTTCCACTGGGATCTCACTTGCAGAGATCTTTCATTTAGTTTGTGGTTTTTTTGTGTTTTTTTTTTTTTTTTTTTTTTGCCAGATTGTCTTGGCTTTCCATGCCTGAAATACTCTCATGGGCTCTTCAGCTAGATCCAAATGCCTTAAGGGCTGATTCTGAGGCCAGAGTGCTGTTTAGGACATCTGCCATTCTATGAGTCTGCTGTATATCCCACTGTCCATGTTGGATTGTTCTCTACTTTTTAATTCTATCAGTTAGTATTAGCAGACACTAGTCTTGTTTATGTGATCCCTTTGACTCTTAATCCTATCATTATGATCAACTGTGAACTGAAACTGATCACTTTGACTAGTGTGATGGCATTGGTACATGCCACCTTGATGGGATTGAATTGGAATCCCCTGGCACATTTCTAACTCTACCATTTGGGACAAGTCAGATTGAGCATGTCCCAAGCTATACATCTCCTCCCTCTCTTATTCCCACTCTTATATTTAACAGGGATCACTTTTCAGTTAAATTTAAACACCTAAGAATAATTGTGTGTTAATTACAGAGTTCAACCAATAGTATTAAGTAGAACAACAACAACAACAAAAAATACTAAAAGGGGGCTGGCGCCATGGCTCAATAGGCTAATCCTCCACCTAGCGGCGCCGGCACACCAGGTTCTAGTCCTGGTCAGGGTGCTGGATTCTGTCCCGGTTGCTCCTCTTCCAGGCCAGCCCTCTACTGTGGCCAGGGAGTGCAGTGGAGGATGGCCCAAGTGCTTGGGCCCTGCACCCATGTGGGAGACCAGGAGAGGCACCTGGCTCCTGCCTTCGGATCAGCACAGTGTGCTGGCCGCAGCGGCCACTGGAGGGTGAACCAATGGCAAAGGAAGACCTTTCTCTCTGTCTCTCTCTCTCATTGTCCACTCTGCCTGTCAAAAATAAAAAAAAAAATACTAAAAGGGATAAAGTATGGTATGATACCTTATTTAGTGGATCCAAAGAACTCTACTAAGAGTATTGGAACTCATAGAAGAGTTTGGCAAAGTAGCAGAATATAAAATGAATGCACAAAAATCAACAGCCTTTGTATACACAGGCAATACCACAGCTGAGAAAGAACTTCTAAGATCAAGCCCATTCATAATAGCTACAAAAACAATCAAATACCTTGGATTTGGATACCTTAACCAAGGATGTTAAAGATCTCTACGATGAGAATTACAAAATCTTCAAGAAAGAAATAGAAGAGGATACCAAAAAATGGAAAAATCTTCCATGCTCATGGATTGGAAGAATCAATATCATCAAAATGTCCATTCTCCCAAAAGCAATTTATAGATTCAATGTGATACCAATCAAAATACCAAAGATATTATTGTCATATCTGAAAAAAAAATGATGCTGAAATTCATATGGAGGCACAGGAGACCTCAAATAGCTAAAGCAATCTTGTACAACAAAAACAAAGCCGGAGGCATTATAATACCAGATTTCAGGACATACTACAGGGTAGTTGTAATCAAAACAGCATGGTACTGGTACAGAAACAGATGGATAGACCAATGGAACAGAATAGAAACACCAGAAATCAATCCAAACATCTACAGCCAACTTATATTTGATCAAGGCTCCAAAACCAATTCCTGGAGCAAGGACAGTCTATTCAATAAATGGTGCTGGGAAAACTGGATTTCCACGTGCAGAAGCATGAAGCAAGACCCCTACCTTACACCTTACACAAAAATCCACTCAACATAGATTAAAGATCTAAATCTACAAACCGACACCATCAAATTACTAGAGAATATTGGAGAAACCCTGCAAGATACAGGCATAGGCAGACTTCTTGGAAAAGACCCCAGAGGCACAGGCAGTCAAAGCCAAAATTAACAATTGGGATTGCATCAAATTGAGAAGTTTCTGTACTGCAAAAGATACAGTCAGGAAAGTGAAGAGGCAACCGAAAGAATGGGAAAAATATTTGCAAACTATGCCACAGATAAAGGATTAATAGCCAGAGTCTACAAAATAGATCAGGAAACTCCACAACAACAAAACAAACAACCCACTTAAGAAATGGGACAAGGACCTCAACAGACATTTTTCAAAAGAGGGAATCCAAATGGCCAACAGACACATGAAAAAATGTTCAAGATCACTAGCAATCAGGGAAATGCAAATCAAAACCACAATGAGGTTTCACCTCACCCCGGTGAGAATGGCTCACATACAGAAATCTACCAACAATAGATGCTAGAGAGGATGTGGGGAAAAAGGGGACACTAACCCACTATTTGTGGGAGTGCAAACTGGTTAAGCCACTATGGAAGACAGTTTGGAGAGTCCTCAGAAACCTGAATATAACCCTACAATTCAACCCAGCCATCCCACTCCTTGGAATTTACCCAAAGGAAATTAAATTGGCAAATAAAAAAGCTGTCTGCACCTTAATATTTATTGCAGCTCAATTCACAATAGCTAAGACCTGGAATCAGCCTAGATGCCCATCAACAGTAGACTGGATAAAGGAATTATGGGATATGTACTCTATAGAATACTATACAGCAGTAAAAAAACAATGACGTGAGCCCGTCATGCCTCGGCTGCTGCACCACCTTCCAGAAAGTCTGCGATGCTGGGAGATCTGAGCTAACTCCAATGAGGAGGTGGTGGTGTCTCATTGTTGTTGTAATGACATGTGGTGTTGCTTTTTGGTGTGTGCTTGACTTCAAAATAATGCCAAATGTATACCTATAGTCATATAAAAATATGTGGCTCCATACTAAACTTACAATGTTATCTCCCAGAAGTAGAATTAGGGTGGCTTTTATTGTCTTTTTTGTCTACTTTGCACTTTGCTGCCTTGTACATGTTGCAATTTATAAGTTTATTTTTTTTTTATTTTTGACAGGCAGAGTGGACAGTGAGAGAGAGAGACAGAGAGAAAGGTCTTCCTTTTTGCCATTGGTTCACCCTCCAATGGCCGCCGCGGCCGGCGTGCTGTGGCCAGCGCACCGCACTGATCCGATGGCAGGAGCCAGGTGCTTCTCCTGGTCTCCCACATGGGTGCAGGGCCCAAGCACTTGGGCCATCCTCCACTGCACTCCCTGGCCACAGTAGAGGGCTGGCCTGGAAGAGGGGCAACCAGGACAGAATCCGGCGCCCCAACTGGGACTAGAACCCGGTGTGCCGGCGCCACAGGTGAAGGATTAGCTTATTGATCCGCGGCGCTGGCGCATTTTATAAGTTTTATAAAGTTATCAGAGGGAAAATTATTTTTAAGATTATTTTAGGGGCCAGCACTGTGACAAAGCAGGTAAAGCCGGCACATCCCATAGGAGTTCTGGTTCAAGTCCCAGGTAATCCACTTCCAATCCAGCTCCCTATTAATGTGCCTGGGCCAGCAGCGGAAGGTATGCCAAGTACTTGGGCCCCTGTACCCAATGTGGGAGACCTGGAAGAAGCCCCTGGCTTCTGGCTTTGGCCTGGCCCAGTGCTGTTCATTGTGGGTATTTGGGGACTGAACCAGCAGATGGAAGATCTCTTTCCATATCTTTCTTTCTCTCTATAACCATGGCTTTCCAATAAATAAATAATTTTTTAAAAGTTCCTAAATATTGATGCCAAGGTAAAAGGTTTATAACGTCTGGAAATATTCTTTTTAAAATCTGGACACAAGATCTCAAAAATCAAACAGGAGTGTTTTCTGAGCACCGCCAGCTGTTCACTGCAGTGCACTCACATTTTGTGATTTTTCCTAACATATGCAGAATCACTTTCTCCTAATATTTTATTCAATAATATTTGCTGATTGAAATATGATTCTTAATTATGACAGTAATTGTTTGGAAATTATTTTGTTACTAGTTAATATACATCCTGTCATATATTTATTGTTTATAAAATATAAGTTGATGCAAAGAATGAAATAATCCTTAAGTAATGTATAGTCCACTAGTGTATGCTCTGCAGTATATATATAAACTCTGGAATTTAGCATCCTTTTTTTTTTTTTTTAAGGGAAAGGGTTTATTGGGGAAAACCCAGCATACTGGAGGGAAGGGGCGAAGAGGGAAAAGGAGAGTAAGAGAGAAAGAGGAGAGAGGAGAGTGCAGAGCCAAGAGAGCAGCCGAGAGAGCCACGTGTTCAGGAACAGGCCCTTTTAAAACTTTGCCAGAGGGCAGGCAGGAAAGCAGGAGCAGCGGATCCCATTAGGATGGGGGTGGAGCTTGGCACAGGTAGTTGGGCCTTGTGGCCACCTGGCTTTCAGCCATAGCAACCAGAACCAGGGCATAGGATGTAAATCAGGGTGTAGATCGAGCCATAGATAAAACTGCACCAATTTCCTAACATTCCACCTCTTTGTTTTTCATAAAGCAGGAGTGGTATGGAATTACGTTAGTCCCAAAAGTCCAGGAGGGGTAGAGGGATGGTGATCTGTCTTTAGAGCTACTTCCTGCTGGCATGGGGCGACGTCTCAAGCCGCTGTCTCCTGGGTGGGGAGCTGAGTATATCCCTGTAGCAGCAGGGATTGGCTGACGGCCTCGTTGCTGAAGGCCTTGGCTCGTTCCATTATCACCTGCTGTAAACACTTAAACAGACACTGTAGTATAAAAGACAGGGTGAGAATAGTAACCAATGATCCTAAGAGTAGCATTAACCAGGTAATGAGAGGATTTCACAGAGGAGAGGAAATGGGGGGGGGAGGTCCTCTGGACCCTTGTGAGGACAGTTTGATGGATATGGCTTAAAGCTGATCCCAGCCAAGACTGGGAGAAGAGGCCACTTAACTTTTGCAGGTAGAGGGGTTTGTCTGTAAAGAAATTCTGAACAATCATACAACATTAAGCAGGGGAGAGGACCATGAGTACACAGGTTGGGAGTAGAGCCATCAATACATTTAAAAATTTATTTCAATTACCATCCTGTTTAACCTGTCTTGTCCAACATTTATCAGAGTAGGAAAAATTTGAAAATGCATTTGAATTAGCCTTTAGTAGCATCGTTGTAGGTTTTACTGTTTAATCACTTCACCTCCAGCCCTTTGTCTTTGAATTGTTAGATTCTGGAAATAATTCATTGCAACTAGCCGTTATTGTTATCCTATTCTGCAAGCTCATAATTCATTTTATATATTTTTTAAAGATTTATTTATTTACTTGAAAGGCAGAGTTACAGAGAGGCAGCGAGAGAGAGAGACCCTCTATCTGCTGGCTCATTCCCCCAAATGGCCGCAACAGCCAGAGCTGGGCCGATCCAAAGCCGGGAGCTTTGGACAATTCCAACAAAAATGAAACTGTCAAAAAAAAATCTGTTAGTTTCAGATTAATATTTAATATAGGGGCCGCTGTTATGGCCTGGCGGGTAAAGCCACTGCCTACGACACAGGCATCCCATATGGGCACCAGTTTGAAACCTGGCTGCTTCACTTCTGTTCCAGCTGAGCCGATCAGAAGCCAGGAGCCAGGTTCTTCCTCCGGGTCTCCCACGTGGGTGCAGGGGCCCAAGCACCTGGACCATCCTCCACTGCCCTCCTGGGCCACAACAGAGAGCTGGACCGGAAGAGGAGCAACCGGAACTAGAACCCGGCACCCATATGGGATGCTTGCGCTGCAGGCAGAGGATTAACCAAGCCCCTATCTTTTTTTTTTTTTTTAAGATTTTATTTATTTATTTGAGAGGTATGGTTACAGACAGAGAGAGGGAGAGACAGAGAGAAAGGCCTCCCATCCATTGGTTCACTTCCCAAAAGGCCACAGAGACTGGAGCTGAGCTGATCTGAAACCAGAAGCCAGGAGCTCCCTCTGGGTCTCCCAGGTGGGTGCAGGGGCCCAAGGACTTGGACCATCTTCCACTGCTTTCCCAGGCCATTGCAGAGAGCTGGATCAGAAGAGGAGCAGCTGGGACTGACTCCCATATGGGATGCCAACACTACAGGCAGAGGATTAACCTACCGAGCCACAGCACCAGCCCCATGAATCAATCTTTGTATCCACTGTATATTTGCTTCTGCCCATTAGTAAATTAGTAGCCATCTTGGCTATCAGATTGGTTGTCAGTATCATTGTGCTTATGTTCCTGATTTTACTGCATGAAGAGAGTAGTGATGCTGATCGTTAAGATATACAAAGGAGAATCCATAGATGCTTCCTTTAACTGACAAGATGAAAGTGGGATGCTGAGGGTGCAACGATGTGTGCTAAGAACAAGGCTTCTGCTGGCGCCATGGCTCAACAGGCTAATCCTCCGCCTTGTGGCGCCGGCACACCAGGTTCTAGTCCTGGTTGGGGCGCCAGATTCTGTCCTTGTTGCCCCTCTTCCAGGCCAGCTCTGTGCTGTGGCCCGGGAGTGCAGTGGAGGAAGGCCCAAGTATTTGGGCACTGCACCCCATGGGAGACCAGGAGAAGCACCTGGCTCCTGCCTTCGGATCAGCGCGGTGCGCCAGCGGCAGCACACCAGCCGTGGCAGCCATTGGAGGGTGAACCAACGGCAAAAGGAAGACCTTTCTCTCTGTCTCTCTCTCCCACTGTCCACTCTGCCTGTCAAAAAAAAAAAAAATGGCTTCTATTTGTGACATTGTGAAGAAAGGCATAAAATTATGCTTGTTTTTCAAAAAGACTTGTTATTTATTTATTTGAAAGGTAGAGTCACACAGAAGTCTCCCATCCTGTGGTTCGTTCTCCGAATGGCCTCCATGGCCAAGGCTGGACCAGGCTGAAGCTTGGGACTTCATCTGGCTCTCCCACGTGGGCAGGGGCGCAAGTACTTCGGCCATCTTCCGCTGCCTTCCCTCAAACTGGCCCTTGGATACGGGACTCAGGCCTCACAAGCAGCGGGTTAACCTGCTGAGCCACGACCCTGACCCCTCAGGCTAGTTCTGTTAACTGCAACAGTCGCAGCTACAGTGCTTGCTAAGTGCTTAGTTGGTACGGAAAAGGCATTAAATAAGGTTCATTATTCCTGTGGCTTCAGGCATCCACTGGGAGTCTTGGAACACATCTCCCGTGTGTGATATGGCCAGTGGACCCCATGAGCGTTCCCACAGCAGCTTGGCTGTGAAGTGGGTCTCCTGGTCAGAAGCAGTGCTCTGCGGAGTGGACTGGCAGCATACAAAGGGTGCATTTGCTGGCCCGAGAGGTGATTTCATCCTGCGACTCAGAACATTGTGCAGCTGAAACCCTGGGGTCCTTGAGACTGCCCACAGCAATGCTGGCTGATACACTCTGCAGGCAGGAAAGGCAAAGCGACACCCAGAGCAGGTGCTGGAGCTGCCGCGACAGGCGCCACGAACTGGGCAGCTGAAATGATGAAAACCTGTTTTCCCGCAGTCCTGGAGGTTACAAGTCCAAGATCAAGGTGCGGGCGGGGTCGGGAGGGGAAGGAGGGGTTCCTGAGCTCTCCTGGGGGCTGTGGAGGCTGTCTTCCTGTTCCCTGGCCACCCGGTCTGTATTTTCACTTCACATTTGTTCTCTCTCTCTCTCTCTCTCTCTCTCTGTGTGTGTGTCTGTGTCCAATTTCCCTTTTGTAAGGACATCAGTCAGATTGCCTGAGGGCCCACTCTAAGGACCTCATTTTAACTTTAACTCCGTAAAGACCCTGTCTCCAAATAAGGTCATCCCTCGAGGTACGTGTTTGAATATGAGGGTTACACAGTTCACCCCGTAACTGCCTTCCACGACACGAGGGTCCCGCCCTAGTGCATTTGCCGTCAGCCGGACGCCAGGGGGCAGTAGCTAGCACACACGTGATTTCTAGAGCTGGGTTCTGCAGTACACGGCGGTCACCTGGGAAGGGTGTTCCTCTCGAGCTTCGCTTTCTGTTTCAGAACAGAGCTTAGTTGAAGAGTACTTTTTTTTCTCGCTACTAAAGCGATGCCGTTCTGAACAGTGCAGCCTATAGCCCGTGAACGAATGTTTCAGCTCTGACTGGGGACAGCCCCAACTCCTCTGCACATTGCTCTTTCTAGGCAGTTCTTTCTCCCGCGCCACACTTGCTGGCTGCCATCTGCGTGGCACGCCCCTGCTTGTTAGTACTCAGGCTCCACGGCTCTAGCTGTCCTCCCAGGACTTCCAGCCTCGTCTCCCCAATGCCAGGAGACTGCTGGGCTCCATCCAGTGTCCCTCCCCACTGCGTGGCAGGAAGGGGGACCAGTCGTAGGGTCACTCCATTGGTCTTCCTTCGAGGCCACTGTCTTCCTTGTCTGACAGCCAGTGTTTTGGAAAGTATGAGTTCATATAGTTCATCTGGCTTTTTAGCTATTTCAGTCCTCTTTGTTCCTTATATCCAGTCCCTGTTCCTTCATCTTGCCTAGATATAGAAGTTTGTAGTTAAAAACATATTTACACAGCACTTAAAAAGTAGTGGGGAGAAACAGCCAGGGTTCCCTTTTGGTCTTACCTCACGTGATGGCCTTGACCCCACGGACCAAGAGGTCGCTGTAAAGTTTTCTTCAAATGCTGAATATGTGGATCCCAGTGAGACCTCCAGGTATTTGGGGAGGCGGGGTGTGTGGAGGAGCGGGGACAACTGGAGTGAGGCCTCGGAGCCGGCAGACCCACTGCGGGTGGCCACTGCCAAGGATGTCATTGCTTGGCGCCTCACTTGTCCTCTCTCTAACACTGGAGCCACGCTGCCACTGTAGGTCCCCTGTGTTGAACTGCCTTTGAAATGCATGCGTGCTCTCCTTTCCTCACTGCATAATCCCCCGCGTCCATAGCAATCTGTACCTCTTGGGGAGAACTGGCCACTCAAGAATTATAGATTATGCTTGCAGGTTTTCTTCTCCAGAGGGCGGCACCTTCTCTTGCCAATAGATTCTGAGTCTAAAAATGTGTTCATGTCTGGAAAAATGGTACATCTGTGGAACTGTATTCAGCTGACTCCCTGCAGCCATTCTCACTCTCATCTGTGGAACTGTATTCAGCTGACTCCCTGCAGCCATTCTCACTCTCATCTGTGGAACTGTATTCAGCTGACTCCCTGCAGCCATGCTCACTCTCATCTGTGGAACTGTATTCAGCTGACTCCCTGCAGCCATGCTCACTCTCATCTGTGGAACTGTATTCAGCTGACTCCCTGCAGCCATGCTCACTCTCATCTGTGGAACTGTATTCAGCTGACTCCCTGCAGCCATGCTCACTCTCATCTGTGGAACTGTATTCAGCTGACTCCCTGCAGCCATGCTCACTCTCATCTGTGGAACTGTATTCAGCTGACTCCCTGCAGCCATTCTCACTCTCTTTTGACCGTGCTAAGTACCTGCATTGGCTGCCTGTGTTGCCCTGTTGGTGAGCTGTGTTCTAACTCTCTCGAGGATTCTTTGCAACTCAAGTCTCCTTGGCTGCAACTCTGACTTAGCCAGTTATTACAATGATTAAACCTCCTGGAATCTAATGGTTATGCACCACCTCCTGTTCCACCTTCCCCACTGCTAGCCCGGATTCAAGTTTGGGGGTAGTCACCACTGAGCTTCTTCAACATTTTCGTACCCACCTCATCAACTCCTTACTGATGGCCTTGATGACCAGTTGTCCCGTAGGCCCGCTCATGGATTATGATCTGGGGAGTCTTCTGATCTCACCTAACCTCTACTCTGGTGTGCCCACTTCCTGATGCTTCTATTCTCTTCCTCTACCCTATCTAATGGCAACTCAGGCATTGCAATTTGACTCACTTCCCCCACCCCTGGCTACTACAACCCACCTCAGTAGGGATTTTTTACCTGATAACTTGCTAGGGTATTAAATCCCATAGCTCATGACAATGTCTCCCAAACTCACGTCAGAATCTAACCCCCAAGTTCCTCTATTGATGGCATTTGGGAGGGCCTTTGGGAGGAAGTTAGGATTAGATATTGTTAGAGTGGTGTCCCCGTGGGGGGGGCGGATGACTAATAAGCAGAAGAGAGACCTAAGCCAATGAATGCTTTCTCTGTCTCACTGTGTGATGCTCTCCCCCAAGTTATGATGTAGCAAGAAAACCCTCACCAGACACTCAGCAGGCTTTTAGACTTCCTGGCCTCCAGCACTGTGGGCAATACATTCATTTTTTATATAAGTTGCTGGGTCTCAGGAATATTGTCATAGCAACAGAAAATGGGCAAAGACATCTCCAATAATTAGGCCCAGGGTGTCCCAGGTGAGTTATGCTTTGTTCCAAGACTTATTTATTTATAACAGGTTTTTTTTTTTTTTTTGACAGGCAGAGTGGACAGTGAGAGAGAGAGAGAGAAAGGTCTTCCTTTGCCGTTGGTTCACCCTCCAATGGCCGCCACGGCCGGTGCGCTGTGGCCAGTGCACCGCGCTGATCTGATGGCAGGAGCCAGGTGCTTCTCCTGGTCTCCCATGGGGTGCAGGGCCCAAGCACTTGGGCCATCCTCCACTGCACTCCTGGGCCACAGCAGAGGGCTGGCCTGGAAGAAGGGCAACCGGGACAGAATCTGGTGCCGCGACCGGGGCTAGAACCCGGTGTGCCGGCGCCGCAAGGCAGAGGATTAGCCTATTGAGCCATGGCGCCGGCCCCAAATGGGCTTTAACAGCCAGGGCTGGGCTAGGCTGAAGCCAAGAGCCAGGTGCCGCATCCAGCTATCTCACATAGATGCAGGGGCCCAAGTACTTGGGCCATCCTCCGCTGCTTTCCCGGTCACATTAGCAGGGAACTGGATTGGAAGTGAAGCAGTCAGGACTTGAACTGGTGCTCACAGGGGATGCCAGCATTGCAGGTGGTGGCTTAACCCACTACACCACAACAGTGTCCCCTGTGCTGTGTCTTAAGGGTAGGGAACGAGGCAGAAGCAGATCATGGCGGGGGGGTGGGGGTTGCTGATGGATCTTCTCATGGGGAGGAAGGAATGGGCCACATCCACAAACTCTTCAGGTTTCAGAGGAGTCAAGAGAGCCCGAATCTTTGGAGTCATCCACCCAGATGTCTCTGTCCCATGTGTCCATTTTCCCAACCTAGGCCCTGACCCTGGCATAGCAGACCTGCCTCAGCTGTGCCTTCAAACTTATTTGAAGCTCAAGACTTACAAGCTGAGTTTGGTCTTCAACTTTTCCTGTTGTCCTACAGCAGATGAGTTTTTTTTTTTTTTTTTGTTTTTTTTTTTTTTTTTTTTTTTTAGCTACCAAAGAGGTCCTATGGTATTCAGACTTGGCTTTCTGTAGTTTGCTATTACCCTCAGCTTTTCAGAGGATGCTATGAACTAACTGTGTCCCCTCTCTCTGCCCATTCATATGTAGAAGTTCTAATAAAAAAAAAAAAAAAAAGAAGTTCTAATCTCCACTGTGGTACTAGTTGAAGATGGGGTCTTTGGGAAGTAATTAGATGAGGCAACATGATAGGGCTGGCATCCTTGTAAGGGAGAGGCACAGAAAGAGGCTAGGAGAACGCATGGCGAGATGGTAATGACCTATAAAACACTAGAAGAGGTCTCAGAATGAATTAATCATGTAGGTACCTCATTCTTAGACTTGGAGCCTCGAGAACCATGAAAAATAAATTTTGGTTGTTTTGTCCACCCAGTCTATTGTATTTTGTTAAACAATAATAATTCTGTCAGCATTATTATTAAGGAAAATATTATTAAGCAGAATAAGACTGGGGGTCAATGCCATTTATTAAAAAGTCACTGTCAATTTCATCATTTATTATTCTCTTTTTTCAAAGGCCTGAACCATTGTATTGTCCGTTACAGAGACCAAGGTGGTCCCTTCCAATGCAGCATTCTTCCAAGTCACCATTGGTCACCAGTTTTAGCAACTGAGCCATATTAACAGTGCTGGCAGGGACTATCCATGCCCCACATGCACCAAGGATGGAGTCTTCATTTTCATTGTCACACTGGCATTTTCTTCTACCATACCCAATGCCAAGTATATGGGTTTGGATAATCAGTAAGCAATACACTGAGGTTAAGTAGGCAAGAAGTTTGGGAGGGGAAAGTTTGTGAGAGCTAAAGTATTGGGTTGATCTATTAGAGTTACACACTAGGCAGAAATAGCTTGGGGACTACTTGGGAAAGGTGTGGCCTTGGCTCTAAAGCAGAGCTTATGGCTGAACAGGAAGCTTTCTCATGAAGGGAGAGCTGATAGGTGTGCCTGTACAGTCATCATATTTACCCTGGACTTTCTTTTTTAGATTGGAATATGTACTTTCCAACATCAGAAAATTTAAAACATCATGTGGGACTCGGTGATTCAAATAGAAACCAAGGGAATGACCATTTGGGACCTGCTTCGTCTCACAAGAAGCTGTACCACAACCAGCATCTCTTTCCTCTGATGCAGTGCTATAGCAAGGTGGCTTGCAGGACAGTGGTTTGAAGTTTGATGGGGAAATATTAGGGAGATAGTAGTTACCATATTTGAATAGCATGCTGAGCTGGGGATTCTAAGTGGTTTGCTATAGGCTCACGTACTTAGTCTGCTTCTTTAAACACTGAGAAAATAGAACAAATGCCTCGCTGTGATATTGAATAGGAGAGGGAGAGTTAGTGTATAGCATGATGGAGTAATAAAATAAATGAAAATGCTCAACAGAATGGAAGAACCAAATAAGATGAAATCTTTTAAGAGTAATTTTTTTAAGATCAAAACAAACAAAACCACTACATGATTTGACCAAAACAAAGGACATGGCTTTTATCTATCAAAATAATCTGTGATGTGGTGGTCAGTGAGTTCAATCCTAGGTATGTTTTTCAAGCTTAAGCAGCGAACCCTTCCTCCTAATGGCTACTTATGAAGAGCATCAACATTAGTCAAATGTCCCCAGCAAAAAACTCCTAAAGCTCTGACAAACAGCTTGAAAATCCTTGACCTCAATCAGACAGCAAGTTCTACTCTGTATATTAGACTATTAGAAACAGTAAGATCAATTTTCATTATCACATTTTAAAGAATCTGCAAATTGTGACCCTACAAAAGAATGATAAAATGCTTTGGAAATGTATCATGCAAAAACGTTGAGGGAGAGCGCTTCCTCACTATACCATGAAGTATGCTCTCAGGGCATCTGGGAAAGAAAGTAGGACTCCGTGCCTCCAAAGGCTGATCGAGATAAGAGATGGTACTTATTTTTTAAGGTTGGGTACCAAAGTACCATAAGCTGGATCACTTAAAAAAAAAAATAAACTCTCAGTTCTGAAGGCTACACTGCAGTATCAAGATGTTAACAGAATTATGCTCTCTCCAACTTCTCTAGGGAAAAATCCTTCTGCACCTCTGCCAGCTCCCGCTGGTTTCCAGCAATCTGCTCCTCCTTGGCCTGCAGATGCACTCCTCTACTGTCACACGGTGTTGGCCTCTTGTCTTGGGTCTCTTCTCCAGTTCTTAGGACACAATTCAATTCAGAAGATATGTTGGAGACGGATTTCTGCTCTGTAAAATACCACTTCTAGTACTCAGATTTACTTTGGCTTGGTATTCCTTGAATAACCCCAGGGTGCAAAATCTTAATCAGACTTATTGTGAGGCCCTATTTGAATTCCAACTTCATCTTTTTTTTTTTTTTTTTGGACAGGCAGATTCAGACAGTGAGAGACAGAGAGAAAGGTCTTCCTTTCCGTTGGTTCCCCCGCCCGGTACACTGCTCAGATCCGAAGCCAGGAGCCAGGTTCTTCCTCCTGGTCTCCCATGTGGATGCAGGGCCCAAGCACTTGGGCCATCCTCCACTGCACTCCCGGGCCACAGCAGAGAGCTGGACTGGAAGAGGAGCAACTGGGACAGAATCCGGCACCCCAACCGGGGCTAGAACCTGGGATGCTGGCGCTACAGGGGGAGGATTAGCCTAGTGAGCTGTGGCGCCGGCCCAGCTTCATCTTTTTGATGGGACAATGGTACAGCGGTTCGGACTTCTTAATTTTGTAGCAATTTTCTCCCAGTTTTTTTTAAAAAAAAAAAGCCCCAAGAATAAAAGCAGCAGTGCTGGCGGGTCCGTTCTCTGCTAGTAGAAACTGAATAACCTCTACCTCACCCTGACTCACAGCACCTGCCCTTGGTGCACTCAGAACCAGTCCTGTCGTCCTCTGAGCTCCCATCCTAGCTCTTTGGTACCTGAGACCTGTGTTTTTCCCTGGAACCCACTGACAAAGCAGTTTTCAAGCCATGACAGTACTGTTTGCAAACAGGTTTCTCTGACAACCAGAAACTGCCTTATCTGCCTCTTTGTTGGCATATGAGAAATATTCAGAAATTTAAGTAGTATTTTTTTAAGAAGTATTCAGAAATTCTCCCTGCTGTTTAGTGTCCATCTTTTAAAAATTTATTTAGGGAATACAACTTCATGAATATATACAGATTTGGGAATATGCTGCTTCCTCCCCGCCCGCCCCCCCCTCCCCGCTCCCACCACCTCTATGACCTGATGGCTCCTCAGATGTATCTAGTTTAAAACATTTGTATTCCTCATCTGTGAATAATTTTTAACAAACAATTTGGCTCAGACATAAAGATATGACAAAAACCTATGAAAAAGCAAAAACCAGTGAAGGATGATTAATGGCTTTATTTAAAAGATATTTTCTCAAACTCTGGGACAAAATGGGTACAGCATTCTGCTATAAAATTTCACTCAGATGATGGTCTGAATGTTTCAAAACAGCTAGCACTTGGGGCACCAGCATTGTGGCACAGCAGGTTAAGTCACAGCTTGCAGTACAGCATCCCTTATTGTGTGGGTTCAAGTCCTAGCTGCTTCACTTCCAATCCAGCTTCCTGCTAATACACCTGGGAAAGCAGAAGATGGCCCAAGTGCTTGGGCCCTTGCCAACCATGCAGCAGATTGGGATGGAGTTCCTGGCTCCTGGCCCAGCCCTGGCTGTCGCAGGCATCTGGGGAGCAAATCAGCAGATGAACAGCTCTCTCTCCAGCTCTGTCATTCTGTCAAATAAATCAATCTTTGAAAAGAAATGGCTGGCACTTAACTATGTTTCTCTGAAAAAGCTAGTATAAATATACAGGTATAATCAAGTTAAACACATTTGTTAAAAGCTATATACTAGGTCCTTTGTGCTATGCACTGAGGATAAAAATATAAAGTGACACAGTCCTTATTGTTAAGAGTTCAGGCTAGAGGGCTAGTCAAGGGTGAGAAGGGATGAAGGAAGAAGGATAATCTTTGAATCATATCTGAACAGACTTTTCAGGTAGAAAAATGTATGGTGAACCTTTTAGAAACAGGGAAGAACAACAGTCTAAGTGATGAAGAACAAGTCTAAGTGAATTGTGTTACATCTACTTACGAAACAAGATCTACTGACGGCCGAAGAGCAGCCTGGGAAACACCAGGTCTAGGTGAAGAGTTGTGATAGCAAGGGGACTGGAAAGAAGGGAGAACTATAAGAAGTGTTTTTAAACAAGGGCTCAATAGGAAGTGATGACAAGGAGAGGACAAGCAAAAAATGTCATTCTTTTTGGATAAACTATGTTGGCTAGGAATACCATTAGACTACAACTGGGAAAGTAAGAGAAGTATGCTTTTATCAGGGCAAGACTGGCGATAAAAATTGTTCAGCTGGATATCTACAGGATATAACCATCCATATTAGCTTCTTGCCTAATGATATATAAGAAGATAATTTTATGAAGACATTTCCACTGAACTAAGGGCACAGTGGTATTCCCAAATTACCCATTTCCCATTTATCAGGTAAACATTTTTTAAAAAAATCTTGTAAGCAATTTAAACAATATAGTGAGATGGGTTCCCAACAGAACACATACAGACCACTTATTTGGAACTTATTAAACAAACACAGACAACCCTTACTGAGTCATCCGAGCCTACAAGTAAGCTCATGTATATTTTGTTAGTTAAGATGTTATGTTAGTGTGAAAAGTACTAAGGAATACAGGGGAGTCTTAGAAACACAATCACTTACCCATAAACAGGAAATTCATACCTACTATGTGAGGGAAACATTATTTTAAGGATTATAATCAAAAGAAAAAGTGCCATTAAATTACAAAGGAAGATGGATCTTGCATTTATCTAACCACTCATGAGTCTACCTGCACAGAGCTTGCTCAGATACAACAGTTTCTATGGTAGTAAGACTGCCTAAATGAGACTAAGGTGCTCCTAAGGCAAGCAGAGTCCCTGTGGAAAAGAAAACAGAAACAGCAGAGTGTATTTAATTTCTCCCTGCTGTGGGGACAGCTGCAGATACATTCCCTTTCTGTGCGTATTTCCTTGTGTTTTCTTGAAGCTTCAGAAGTCATTCACTGAAATAAATTAGTTGATGTTTGTATTGTCAGAAAAGCAACCAGAAGATTCTACAGAATGATCTCATTCATTAACAACTTAAAGTTCTGAAATGTTGATTACCATTTTCATTGAAAATGTTCAGGACTTAGAGCATCAAGATCCACTAAAACAAAGCAGGTATTCTATTAAGTAGTCAGGATCTGTAAATTAGCAGCTGTAGGCTTCATTCTGTTATACTCATTTTTGAAATGGACATGTTATGTTTTCATAATCCTCAAAGGATCACAAATCTTTCATAAAGAGGAACTACTATGCAAACAATTTTACATTTCTATAAACTACAAAGAAGTCTAGCATCCATTCCATTTAGTATTCAAGTCTACAGAAAAATCAAATGACAACTGCTTTATTATTAAAAGTTACTGAATTCCATAAAGCACACAAAGTAATCTATATTCAACTAACAAAAGTTTGATACATGTATTTAAAAATATAACAGATTTGTCTGTCTTAACATTTATATTCTATTTAAAAAGTAATAGCTTTACATATTTTGCAACTTGAATTTATAAAATATATACATTCACCCTATTTCAAATTCTCAAGCACAATCTTTATTTCTGAATTGTAAGAGAAAAAAATGGTACCAACTGAAATGAGAAAATTCATTTTGACCTGAACATGTACTTAATCCTTGGCTACCATATAACTAACCTAACAATTCATCAAAATAATTTTTTTACCTCAAACCTGACAATTTTAATTTATATAAGCAATTTGTGGTTAACTACGAAAAGACACATTTTCATACCTGACAAAATCTACTGAGTTCCTTAACAGTCCTATTTCAAGCTTTTAAAAGACGCAAGTCTATTCAATTTTTCCACATGCCCCGAAATCTGACAAGTTATGTCACAATTAACTCAAAGCCTAGTATGTTTTGAAAACATGCCTTTGACTTTGAGAAAACAGTTTAGAATTATTATGGGATTAATCTTTTGTAAAAATCAGATAGGGGATGTGCCAAGAAACAGAGCAAGAACTGGATCCTGTTTTCCGTGAACTCTTTCACTCAACATGTAAAACCAGAGTCCTTGCAACAGCTTCTATTCAGGAGTTCTTTCCATACATTCAAAATAGTTTCAGATACTATTTTATCAACAAAACATTTTTCAATATTAAAAAAAAAAGTCATAGCATTCTGAAAACTCATTACCAAATACAAGTCTCAGTGCTAACATTTGAGAATTAAAATTACAATTAACATCTTACCCAGGGTATCACAGTCAAAACCACACTTTCAATTTTCAGGATAGGGCTGGGCTGGAAGTACACATTTAAGAGTCCACATGTTTGTAATGATGATAATGTATATAATCCTACCCTTAAACTAATGCAAAATTTATGTTGAGAAAGCAAGACTCTTTACAAGTAATTTAAGAAAAATAATTCCACAACTCAAAATGACTTAAAAATTTAAATGGAAAAAAAATTTAATTCATTTGAGCAATAATCAGGCTTTGGGAGAGTTCCCACTCAAAAGTCAATACATTTCTCTTATTAGTTTTTTAGAAGTAAATTACAACTAACAGCTCATTAATGAAGGAGTCAATTATTCACAAAATGAACAATCTACTTATGAGGGGAATATCAGGAATTCAATGTATTTTATTTGTAGGACAGTCTTTTTTAGTTTTTTTAAATTTCTGATGTAATTTTAATAACCTTCCTTCTCTGGATTCCTCAACTTAAAAAAAAAAAAAAAGCACAACTTAGAAGTCAGAAAAGGAAAACGCTGAAGACTGATCCACATTCAGAGATCTGTGGGAAGAGATAGGAAGGAAGGAGAAAGAGCACAGTGACTGAACAAATCAGAAAAGGATTGGGACTAGTTGCTGCAGACGAAAAGATGCCTTTCCACAGGCCACAAACATGCAAAGGCAGTAAAGGCACTGACATACCAAATAGTGCACTACCTATTTTGATAACAAAAAGTAATATATGGTTAATTAAGCCTTTGTTCTTTCTAAAACCCAACTTACAAACACAATTATATATAAATATAAACCATAGCCATTCAAGCTAAAGTATGCACAAAAAATGAATAAAAGTGAATCTGAGAAATATAAGCAGCAGTAACCATAAAGGCTTAGAACTAGTGACACTGAATTCTTTATTTAAAAAAATTTTGAACACATAGGACCTCCTCTTCTCTTCTATTTTTAGGAAGAAGTTTTAACAAGTTTTAAATATCTCAATCCTCAGAAACAATAGACTTTTTAAAAAATAAGACTTGATTACCAGAAACAATATGTAGTTACACACCATTTTCATTATCACTACTCATTTCCATTATTTGTCAATTCATCTTTGATGCAATCTGGGGACAATTAACAGTCACTAGATAACTGTTTTAGGATCTGAAGAATTATCCACCACAGGAATCTAATGATATATATTTGCATATATTTAAAATTTCAGAAGGGTGAGTGTAATAAACTACTCTAGTTACTTTATGCCAAATATTTATTTACCCAGTCAAAACAACAAGGATTCAGATCTTTCTCCAATTGTGTTGTTGACTATGTAAAAGCTATTTGTAGCACTTTCTTCTGGGGAATTAAAAATGTTTTATTTCCCTGCGGGCTAAAAGAATTACATATTACAAGTAAATCCAGTAAAAGTGACTATTAATTCCTTAAGATGGAGAACGGCCATAAAATATATTTTTAAAAATTTTCCTTAAAAAACTGAAAACAATCTTTCTCCTTAAAACCTATGGCATTAATCCCTACTTGACAAAAAAAGAAAAATTCTGAAAGGGCACCAAGTTCATGAACTAAGCATGCACAAATAAGAAACTGAATGTATCACTGTTGTAACAGAATTTGGCAAACCAGCAGAATGGCCTAAAATAAATAAATAAATAAATAAAAAGAGAATACCTATTTTCGATATGAAAACATAATTCTGTAGGCCTAGTGCCCCATGGAGGAAAAGCAGGGAAGAAGGAAGTAGCATATTCCTATGTACATTTTCTTTGCATTCAACAACACATTACAGAGAAACATTCTGCATATTATTACAAAGCCATTTACTGCCCTCTATAGAGCAATGAGTCAGATAAATGATGACTTCTAATAATGTGATAACTTCTAATAATTTTAATATAAATTAATTAAATCTAAGTGTAAAGCAGTTTTCAATGACTTGTTTTTCAAAGGAGGAATGTTAACCTGATTATGAACTGTGAATGGTTGGTACTCCTGTTAGGATATTTCATCTTATTTTCTTCTCTTTAAAACATTAAATATACTGAAATTATTTGGTTTTCCTCTGCATTATTTCATTTTATAGTATCTATATGTAGAGAGAGAGGTATGTTAAAATACTGTTATAAAAAACTCAAATTCAGGTTGTATATGACCTATTAATCTATAGTTAATAGCACTGCTAATTGTAGACCTGGTATATTAATTCCTTTGGTGAATGAATGTCACAGGTCACTTCCTTGTAAGAGGATTTTAGTTAGGAGGACCAGCAATATGGAGAGAGATTTCTCCATAACCCACCGGAAAAAGATGAAGTTCACTCAGTAGTTTAGACCAGTTTTCTAAAATATGAAACTATATAATTTATAGCTGCAATTTTCATATTAAAAGCAGTTAAAAACTAAAAACTAAGAATAATTCCAAGATTTTCTATCTTGGTTAAACAGCCAACTAATACAATTGATAGAGATCACTATGAGAACTTATGTATATCTAGACAAAACTGAACAAAAATGTTTCTAATTTTTAAAAAGTGGTAGTTGCTAACTGATAATATTAACTAACAGTGTCCACAATTTGGTGGCTGGCCATGGTTTTAATTTTTTTTCAAGTTATTTCTACAGCAGACATGATTTTGAAGTCTACCCACCCCTGAGTTCAGCAATTATACTTTTAGATTGTAAAATTATATGCCCTTAATTAACAACATGTACAAAGCTACAAAATGTCATCTATACAGAGATTAAAAACAATTTTTAAAATATTATTTACCAATTATTGATTGGATGGTTTTACTGGGGTACATATTTCAAACTGTTCAGCCAATTGGCTTTTACTGTTAAGCCCAAATTGATCCACATATTCAATGCAGGATATTTCAAAAAGAGTGCAACAATAAGGCATTAGTAAAAATAACATTGTAGTAGAAACAGATTTTGCATATGTGAAAAGGTAATTTATAAAATACATTAATCACCTTTTAAAAAGAGAAGCTAGTTGTAGCATCATTAACTTACATGGTACTGAGAATTGGACCTTTCAACAAACTTTTTTTTCTATAGAAAAATTTCATCTAGCTATAAGCATAGTCTTTTCAACAAGAAAACAAACTAAATCCCTTCAGGAAAAAGCTGTATGGTTGTGGAGACAAATAAGCAAACACACCATTTTATAGTGTACTTTTGCCTAAAATTAAAATAAAAATGTCCACACTTTTTGTTAAAACATTAAGCCTCTGTCAAAAATGTATTTCTTATTTTAGGATACAGGATTGAAGACAAGATGATACTTACAAGTAAAGAAAATTTACAAGAAAAAGCTTGACAAAAGTTTTTCAATTAAAGTATTATAACATTCAAACAACTTAAAACATAACAAAAGAAACAAGATTGCAAACAAAAATGTTTATGGATTTTCCAAACATAAATAAATGAAATAGTGTTTAGGCAGTAGGGCTCATGCTGATGGCTAGTAGGAAGTAACAGAGTGTAATCTACTTGGAAAAAAACCTTTAATGTACAAATAACAAGCCCAAATTATGGACTGCAGCAATTTAATCATCACTGCCATTTCTCTTACTTCCAAAATAAAGCCTTGATTAAACCATTCATACCCTATATTACTCATACCTTTACTTCAGAGATTGAGGAATTATATACAACAAATGAATTTATTTTCACCATAGGGATAACATATTGTACCTCTCTGCCAATGTTACTTGAAAACCTTCCATGTCAAAACAATTTGACAGCAGATATAAACAATTAAATAAATACGCAATGATCTTTCATTACAGTCCTTTGAAGACGCATGTTAATTCATGCTGTTAACCTTAGGATCACAGTGCATAGAATCCAAATATAAACAGTTGGGGTGCCTTTCAAAGTAATGTTGGATCCCTCACTTTATTTATAATCCCACTATAACCGCTAAGTTCATTTCATAGGCCCTATCATGCATTAATCATCGAGTGGCAGAAGCTAATGAAAACTTTTCCTGTTACAACGTCCATTGCCGGCAATGAACGTCTTCAAACCACCAGGGAAGTCATTGTTATTGCACAATACATGAGGACCTGGAACTATTCCAAAAGCTTAAAAAAATAAAAATAAAAAATGGAATTATATTTGACATTTCCTGACACCTGCATTGATACTGTATGACTAATAAAAGCATGTCAGTTGCCTGGACTGAACCAGCGATCAACATGCGCCCAGAATGCACACGAGTAAAAATGCAGTAAAAGGAAGTAGTCTTCATTGCCTATAGGTCACTTCCAGTCAAAGGTTAAAGTTCAAAGACTGAATGATCAAAGTGCTCATTTTCTCAGTAGGACTATCTTCTGCTAGGAGGATGATAACAGTGGCATCATCAACAAGTATCATCTTTAAGAAAAGGAGAAAAAAGAGAATTAAAAATTTAAGCATGCATAAATAAAATCTACAAATTAATCTAATGTAGAAATATTTTCACTAGCAAAAAGAATATGGTTTACATAATTGCCTCTCTCAATCCCTGAAAATAAAAACTCCAAACTGCTATCATACAGGAATAAACTAATCAAGTTTTACTCTTTAAGGAAATCAGTAGTATATACAAATCTTAAAGTGATGTATTGTTAGTTTATTTGTTCTGTTTAAAATAATAAATATTATACCTAATTTCATCATAATGCTTTAAATAAGAATATTTTTAAGAAAACACGGGGAGCTTATATCTCCTAAATTTTATAAGAAAGTAACTGAATCTTAAATTACCATGGAACTTGGAATTTTTTTATGACTAGAGAACAAACAGGAATATGAAGAAGTTCCTTACAACATCACTTCTCTACTAAATTTTTACTAAGACTAATCATACTCAAATCTCTAACCTAAAAGGATAACACTCTATTTTACCTGTTATGTCAAACTTCATCATTCCTTAATTTCTGAAATGAACTGCAGGAAGGTCTATTTTATCAGGGAGATTCTAGCTCTGAATCAAAGGCAAACCCCTCAGCCCATCTGTATGCTAGGATGAACTGTCTATTTCATATACCTATTTTACTTAGGTTCCTTAATTTTTTTAACTGTATTCTCTGAACTTAATTGATTTTTCAAAGCAATGGACTGTTGCCTCAACTGGCACACAAGGTATTTCCATTCCAATGCAGGTATGACCTTAATTAATCAATTAATTAATTTTAAAATTTATTTGAAAGGTAGAATTAGAGAGAGACAGCGAGTGAGAATATCGTCAATCCACTGGTTCACTCCCCAAATGGCCGCAACTGCTGGGGCTGGGCCAGGCCAAAGCCAGGAGTCAGGAACTTCCTCCAGTCTCCCACATGCGTGCTGGGACCCAAGCACTTGAGCAGTCCTCTGCTGCTTTTCAAGGCAGGAAGCTGGATGAGAAGCAGAAGTGGAGCAGCTGGGACTTGAACCAGTGCCAATATGGGATATTGGCACTGCAGATGGAGGTTTAACCTTCCACAGGGCTAACCCCAGTGTTAATTCCTTAGTGTATAGAAACTATTAAAATAGTTCTAAAAAACATTGCTAACAAATTTATAATACATATCAATACAACTTTTTATATTCAAAGATCTCTGAACATGAATGGGGTAACTGTTTTACATTTGAGTGTGCTAAAGAAAACATCTACAAAAACAATATAAGGTATAAAACAAATAATAGGATAGCAGTGACTGACTTAATTCTTAAGAGAACATAAATAGGCCGGTTCTGTGACTCAACAGGCTAATCCTCCGCCTTGCGGTGCCAGCACACCGGGTTCTATCCCGGTCGGGGCACCGGATTCTGTCCTGGCTGCTCCTCTGCCAGGCCAGCTCTCTGCTGTGGCCAGGGAGTGCAGTGGAGGATGGCCCAAGTGTTTGGGCCCTGCACCCCATGGGAGACCAGGAGAAGCACTTAAGTACTTGGGACCCTGTACCTTTGTAGGAGACTCAGAAGCAGCTCCTGGCTCCTGGTTTCAGCCTGGCCCAGCCCTGGCTATTGGCTCACTCTCCAAATGGAGTGAGAGCCAATGGATGGAAGATTCTTTCTCTTTGTCTCTTTCTCTGTAACTCTGGCTTTCAAATAAATAAATCTTTAAAAAAAAAGAATTGTTACCTTCAATTATGGGAAGATTTTAAAAAATCCATCACTCTAAGACAATGTCTTACAAAGTTTTGTTTTAAAAAAGAGATGATTTAAAAACATTTGTGGAAAAAAACACAAAAGAGGAATGTTTCCATTACTAGTGAGACTGGTTAGCAATTTTGACATTTTTAAAAGATCTCTGGGGGTGGGTGTTTAGCCTAGCTCAGCCTCCTGACTCCAGCTTCGCACTACTGCAAAACAGAAGGCAGCTGTGAGAGCTCAAGTATTTCAGTCCCTGCCACTGGGCTTCAGCCTGGCCTGGTTCCCAGCTTCAGACAGGATCAGCCCCAGCTCTACAGACATCTGGGGAGTGGATCAGAGGATGGGAGATCTCTTTCTCTGTGTCCCTCCACCTCTCAAATTCAAATATATAAGTAAATACAAATATAAATGTATGTATTCAATGCAAATTGAAGTAGAGAGCCATTTAATTGCACTAGGGTCATAGTAAATATTTTAGGGGATCCTCAGTGCCTACTAGGAATTCTTTAAGCTAGACTATTAATGAGTCTATTTGGAAACCTATTTTTCTAAGAATACCTGAAACAGTAGCTCTTAAATGACTAGCCATATGACGGGATATCTTAAAAACCCTATTTTGGGCACAGTAATAACGTTTTTCAGGTTCCTCAAAATAGTAGTACTCGACAAGACTTTGATGAAGAAGCTCCCAAGAGAGGTGTGGGGGAAGGGGCAGGTATGGAGTGAATGTATGTGTGTGTGTATGTGCAGAAGGATTTATTCCATGAAAACAGCAATTGCACAGGCAATAGATGGTAAAATAGAGTGTACATTACAAACAGTGCTCCACTGACCACTTCATGAATAAAATGTTTCTTGTATTAGTTTCCTGTGAAACCAGGAGCTCTTAATGCTATTACCAAAGATGAAGTTCTTCACAGGATGCCACAGTCACTAGTAGTCTTGTTTTCCTGGGGAATTCTAAGACTCAGCCATTTAAAATCACAACCAATACATGGCTGGTGAGGGAGAAAAAAAGATTCCAGTATCTTAAAAAAAAATAATTATTTTCTTAGAATGGATTCTCAGTTTACTGAGACAAATGATTTGATCTTGAAATTTCAGCTTCTTAAATACTGCTAAAATATTTCCTCAGCATCCCATATGAGCAACCAGCTGCTCTGCTTCTGATCCAGCTTCCTGCTCATGTGCCTGGAAAAGCAGCAGAATATGGCCAAAGAGCTTGGGCCAGAGACCCAGAAGGAGTTGCAGACTCCTGGCTTTGGCTTGGCCCAGCTCTGGTCTTAGTGGCCATCTGGGGAAAGAACCAGCAGATGGAGGATCTCTCCCTACTTCCTCTATAACTCTGTCTTTAGAATAAATTAAAAAACAAACAAAAACAAAAAGGATTACACTAAATTTTCTATATAACACCAGCAGATATAAAAGCTGTATTCCACTCTTCACTATCTTTCAATATTGCATTCATTTTATAAAACCCTACCAATTCAATTATTCACAGTTCCAAAAATCTTAAATTCACAATTTTAATGAGCTGCACTTTTTGCCTATGTTGTTATTTACTCTTATAACTTTGAAATAAGTCTTAATTTTAATAAGGTACACATATTTTTCAAAGTATTTAAAACTTCATATGGGGGAGGTGTTGTGGTACAGCAGGTAAAGCCACTGCCTGAGACGCCGGCATCCCTATGAACGCTAGTCTGAGTCTCAGTTTCTCTGCTTCTGATCCACTTCCCTGCTAATGTATCTGGGAAAGCAGAAGATGGTCTAAGTACTTCTGCCACTGCCATCCATTGGAGAGTTGGATGGAATTCCTGGCTCCTGGCTTCGGCCTGGCTAAGTCCCAGTCATTGTGGCCATTTGGGGAAGTTAATCAGTGGATGGAAGATCTCTCCCTCTAACTCTGCCTTTCAAATGAAATAAATATTAAAACTACTTTATAATGATAATGCTTTCTCCTGGTTGCTCCTCTTCCAGTCCAGCTCTCTGCTGTGGCCCGGGAAGGCAGTGGAGGATGGCCAAGTGCTTGGGCCCTGCACCCACACATGGGAGACCAGGAGGAAGCACCTGGCTCCTGTCTTGGAATTGGCGCAGCTGGCCGTGGCAACCATTTGTGGGGTGAACCAACGGAAAAAGGAAGACCTTTCTCTCTGTCTCTCACTGTTTAACTCTACCTGTCTTAAAAAAAAAAAAAGCTTTCAAAAAAATTTAAAATTTTCATGTAACTTAAATTTTCTGTGGCTCCTTTTAAATTTAGTAATCTCCCTCTAGAGAATGTCCAGTGTTTTAAAGTTTGTTTAAAAAATAATGTTTGTTTTTTTAAGTACCTAATCCACAGGAAACATTTTATATGAAGTGACTATATAAATTTCTTTCTTAAATTACCAGTTTTCTAAGATGATGACTATTTCTTTCCCCTTCTCACTGCAATGGATTTCCTAAATGTTATATACAACAAGGCCTATGTAGAAGTAATTCTATTTTCAGTGATGTATTCTTACATTAATATGTTTTACCATCTGGTAGACTTTGTTCTCTATTACCCTTTGTAGTTCAAGTTTTGCTCTCCTCATCTATACTTTTTTTCCATTTTTTTTTTTGAAAGGCAGAGTTAAGACAAAGACACAAAGACACACACACACACACACACACACGCACACACACCAACTCCATCTGCTGGTTCACTCCCCCAAATAGCCATAATGGCTGGGCTGAAGCCAAGAGCTCCAAGCTGGGTTTCCCAGACTAGTGGCAGGGTCCCAAGCATTTGGGCCATCTTCCATTGCTTTCTCAGGTACATTATCACAGTGAGGGGGATCAGAAGTGGAGCAACCAGGACTTGAACCAGAGTCCACAGGGAATCAGGTGTTGCAGGCACCATCTTAACCTACTGTGACACAATGCTTGCCCCCTGAACTTTTCTTTTTTAGAAAAGATTTATTTACTTATTTTACAGGCAGAGTAACAGAGAGCGAACGAAAAGAGGAAGCTGGATGAGTAGCTGGGACCCACACCTGCTTAACCTGCAGAGCAACAAGTCAGGCCCCCTCCAACTTTTCCAGCACCTATCCTCATCATTCCACTGGATTTTTACTGAATTACATTAAACCCCAAATTTGTAAATAATATCTACCTAAGAAAAGTAGTTTCTTGTTAAAGTATCTCGATATTTTTTCATAGCTCAAAGGTTTTTTTTACTTTCTTCTTCTAGGTCATACATCTCATTAACTTCGCAAATTTTTATATTTTCTCTCAGGAATAGCATTCTTGTTTTAAAAAAAAGATTTATTTATTTATTTGAAAGTCAGAGAGAAGGGGGGGAGGGAGAGGGAGATGGAAAGGGACAGAGAGATACCTTTCATCTACTGGTTCACCTCCCAGATAGCTGCAACAGCCAGGGCTGCGCCAGGAGCTTCATCTCGGTCTCCCACATTGGTGGCAGGGGCCCAAGTACTTGAGCCATCTTCATGTGCTTCGCCCAGGCCATTAGCAGTGATCTGGATCAGAAGTGGTACAGCCTCGACATGACTTGGCACCCATACAAGATGCTGGAGTTGTAGGTGGCTGCTTTATCAGTTATGCCACAATACTGGCCCCAAGAATACCATTCTTCTTTCATTCTTTCTACTATGTATCAGCTGACATGGCACTACTACCTCATTGACTCTGGTCACTTTTTATTTCAATACCTGGAGAACTCTTAAGTTTATAATTTATTCAGTTTAGGCCGGCGCCGTGGCTCAACAGGCTAATCCTCCGCCTTGCGGCGCCGGCACACCGGGTTCTAGTCCCAGTCGGGGCGCCGGATTCTGTCCCGGTTGCCCCTCTTCCAGGCCAGCCCTCTGCTGTGGCCCCGGAGTGCAGTGGAGGATGGCCCAAGTGTTTGGGCCCTGCACCCCATGGGAGACCAGGGAAAAGCACCTAGCACCTGGCTCCTGCCATCGGATGAGCGCGGTGCGCCGGCCGCAGTGCGCCGGCCGCGGCAGCCATTGGAGGGTGAACCAACAGCAAAGGAAGACCTTTCTCTCTGTCTCTCTCTCTCACTGTCCACTCTGCCTGTCCAAAAAAAAAAAAAAATTATTCAGTTTAAGTGAGGATACAAAAAGTTTCATATTGGATAGAAAAGGAGAAAGGTCATATTCCTTCAGTTTTTCCCGTTCTAATTTGTATTGGGTTAACAAAAACAAACAGGAAAGCACAGGCAGATGCTTCTATGTACATAAAATCACACAGGGTGGTTTTATTTCCTCTTTAAAATGAACATTATGGAACATAAATGTTTTGTTTTCATTTCAAATACTTCTTTGAGGAAGCTGTAAGGTTAGTTCAGAAAAGATGCTAGCAGCTCTGAATTATAAAGCTATCATTAACTCTCTTGTCTTTCTCTCTGCCTCTCCAATAAATAAATAAAAATTTAAAAACAGCAGACTGGGGCCAGCATTGTGATGTAGCAAGTAAAGCCACCACCTGCAATGCCAGTATCCCATATGGGTGCCAATTTGTTTCCCAGCTGCTCCACTTCTGATCCAGCTCCCTGCCATTCATGGCCTGTGAAAAACAGTGAAGGATGGCCCAAGTATTTGGACCCCTGCTGCCCATGTCGGAGACGTGGACGAAGCTCTTGGCTTTGGCCTGGCTCAACTCTGGCTGCTGCATCCATATGGGGAGTGAAACAGCAGATGGACAATTTCT
This sequence comes from Sylvilagus floridanus, assembly GCA_949820135.1. Lineage (NCBI taxonomy): Eukaryota > Metazoa > Chordata > Mammalia > Lagomorpha > Leporidae > Sylvilagus > Sylvilagus floridanus. The sequence goes on from OX463241.1 coordinate 101,529,413, forward strand.
GTGTCTCTTCTAACTCTTTTGAGTAAATTTATTTTTTAAAAAAAAGTGGTACAGTCTCATAATGTTAAAGTAATTTTATATTTTAGTTGTATTGTATGATGGATGTGACTTTGCTTGCCCACTAAATCTAGACTGAAGAACAGGTGTCTAGCATAGTGATTTAGATACATATCAGTACTGGGTTAGATACGCTGTTCCCACTCCTACCCCCAGCTCTCTCCTAATGCAGAAAGAAAGCAGCAGTAACAGTACAAGTAATGAATTACCGCCACTCACACGGAGACCTAGATTGAGGTCCTGGCTTCAGCCCAGTCCAGTCTGGCTGTTGTGGGTGTGGGCATCTGGGTAATGAACCAGTGGATAAAAGATCTGTTTCTGTCTCTCTACTTCTCAAATATATAAAAATAAAAATAAAATGTAGTACAATTCATCCATAAAATACCCTACAATGTTTTCAAGAACTTTTTCCATACTGATATAAAAACATAGGATCAATTATATCTTCTGTTCTTTTTTCTAAGTCCTAACAGATACATATCAAGTCAAAATGCAAAAACAATTACCATCCCAAATTAAATCTGCTTACCATGATACCACCATTTTGTTTTCTTTGGATTCTTGTTACATGTTCGCACATAAAAAGAATTATCTGGTGGTCGTCTCTGAAACAAAAGAAGTGAGTTTAAACAGCTAAGAAGTTGTAAAATAGAAAACCTGCAGGGGAGATAGCTTGAGGAAAAACTCATGCACAATTATTACAGAAAGCATAAAAAACACTGTCAACACTAACAGCATGACTAAAAGAACAAGAATTATAAATACAGCCAGAGAAATGTATACTTTTGACCCATAAATTGTTTTTAAAAGGAGATGGTGGCGTATGTGTATGGTCCTGGTTAGTTTGCAGTCAGTGGGATCACTAACAGAATGACTATCAACCAAAATGGATGGCATTAAGATACAAGGAATTTCAGTTTAATGTATCTTATAATTTCTGTAAGAATAATAACTACTTCTGTGAGCTAATTAAAATGGAAAAGTCTACTTAACTAGGTTTGTCTAAAGAACTAAGAACAACTTAAAATCTACACCTCCAAGGTCTTACTGTTTTAGTGTGATATAGTATTGTTGAGGAAAGATCAAAGGATTCCATTCCTAAACAAAATATAAGAGGGAAAAAAAAAGACAACATATTTTGGCCTTTCTGGACTAGAACAATACAAGAAACAAGACAGCTCTGCAAGGGAATTATGTTAGAAGCCATGATTCCAACAACACTGAAAGTAGATAATACAACAGAGTTCTTCCTGAAAATCCTTGGATACTGACCAGACACAAGAAATCTGTCTTGGGGCCAGCATTGTGGTGTTGCAGGTAAAGCTGCCACCTGCAGTGCCGGCATCCAATATGGGCGCTGGTTCAAGACCCAGCTGCTCCACTTCCGATCCAGCTCTCTGCTATTGCCTGGGAAAGCAGTAGAAGACGGCCCAAGGCCCTGCGCCCCTGCACCCATGTGGGAGACCTGGAAGAAGCTCCTGGTTCCTGCCTTCACATCAGTGCAGCTCCGGCCATCACAGCCATTTGGGGAGTGAACCAATGGATGAAAGACCTCTCTCTCTCTCTCTCTCTCTCTCTCTCTCTCTGTGTAACTCTTTCAAATAAATAAATAAATCTTTAAAAAAAAAAAAAGAAAAAAGAAATATGACTCTACAAAGATTAGGAAACATATTAAGTTCACATTAAAACTACCAAGGGAAGGTTTTAGATAATGATAGATATTCCTATCTTTTAGTTTTCTTTTCATCTACTCTCAGCACTATTCTGATGGATATTTTTTTTTCCTGCCCTTAAATGTTTCATAGTGTTTAGACAGGCATCTTTTCAGATTTCATCAACTGTTTAGCTAACCTACTAAAGACAAGAGACTAAGAGAATTCTTTCCTCTAAGTCTAATCAAAAGAAATGGAATGGGGGACCAGCACTGTGGCACAAGGGGGAAAAGCTGCTGCCTGTAAGGCTGACATCCCACAGGCGCGTTAGTTCAATTTCTGGCTGTTCCACTTCCTATCCAGCTCCCTGCTAACGTGCATAGGAAAAGAGCAGAAGATGGCTCAAGTGTTTGGGCAACTGCACCCACATGGGAGACCCAAATAATCAATCTCCACTGGCTAGGGAGTGAACCAGTGGATGCAAGATCTCTTTCTCTCTGTCTCCCCCTAACGTTGACTTTCAAAATAAATAAATCTTAAAAAAAAAAAAAATAAAGTGGAATGGAGATATTATTTCAGGAAGGTCCAACCAGAAAGCAAAGTTAATAGGACTACCTAGATAGCAGGAAGGTAAATAGTCCACCTGACTGTAACTAAAACTCACACACTTGATTCACATTGGTTGAGCTTCCTGATGTCTTCTTGTGTTAATATTTGATAGTAATTTAATTTAACAAAAGGAACATTGTCACATAAGGTGTTCAACAACTATCCTAAGATTATTCTGTTGGCATAATTTGAGAAAATTCCTGAAAATTTAGTAATTAGATTCCTGACTACCTTGAAGAGATGGTCCTCTGTTGTTTGTCATGCAAAGTTAAACCAGGGTTCGGAACAATGGAATAAACTTCTATTATTATAGCAAATCATCTCATAAACTCATTTTATTTGTTTAGAAGCCAAGAATCATAACAGCCTTTCAAAAATATTTAAGAAGGAATAAAAACACTCATTCCATTTGCTTAAGTCTGGAATATAACCAATCTGTTAAGTGATCAGGGAGATACAGTTCTGGGAAAAAAAAGTAACTTTACCAAGAGACGTATTACCAAATTGTTTCAGGAACAGAATACAAGGCTGGGAAGGCTGGACAGTGTAAGAATATTATAAGGGCATTGACAATAAAGGATAGATTACTAAAAGGCCATTGGTCTCATTATCAGTATTTTCTCTAATCTACTGAAATCTATTGATAAATTTCATTATTTTTTATATAGACTTCATTTAAATGATTTCCACAGGGCTGGCACTGTGGTGTAGTGGGTAAAGCTACTGCCTGTGACACCAGCATCCCACATGTATGCTGCTTCACTTTCTGGCTGGTCTACTTCTGACCCAGGTCTCTGCTAATGTGCCTGGTAAAAGCAGCAGAGGATGGCCCAAGTTTCTGGGTCCCTGCCACCTACATGGGAGACCTGGAAGAAGCTCCTGGCTTTTGCCTGGCTCAACCTCAGCCATTGCGGCCATCGGGAAGTTCAACAGTAGATGAAGATCTCTCTGAGTCTCTGCCTCTATGTAACTCTGACTTTTTAAATAAATAAATAAATAAATAAATAAATCTTAAACAAATGAAAGCCTTCAGCCTAGGGAACCATTTCTTATAAAAGGGAACTAGAACAAAATAAATGACTGAATCAAAGTCCTAAATACCTATAGTGAAAACTGAAGTGTATATTCAGAGTTAATTATTAAAGTACAGCCCACAGACCAAAGTCTACCACAGATGACCTGTTTTAACAGCAGAGCTTTAAGGTAGGTACCTAAAAGACCTTTTAAAGCTTATTTGGAGCTGTATCTCCTCAGTCCTGAAACACATTTCCTTCTCATTTTTATGATGTAGCACTAAGCACAGTAAAAACAGCAAACATCTAATAGAAGTTTGTTAAATTGTATATTTAACAGACATTCTGACTTCCAGATCATCTTGGTTATACATTTTATGTCAGTGTTGTGGCATAATGGGGTTAAGCTGCTGCCTATAACACCAGCATCCCATATGGGCACTGATTCCAGTCCCAGCTGCTCCAGTTAAGATCCAGCTCCCTGCTAATGTGCTTGGTAAAGAAGCAGAAGATGGCTCAAGTCCTTGGGCTCCTACACATGTCCACATGGGAACCCCAGATGAAGTTCCTGGCTTCTATCTGGCCTGGTCCTGGCTGTTGTGGCCATTTAGGGAGTGAACCAGTGGATGGAAGACCTTTCTCTTTGCCCCCCCCCCCCCCCCCCCCCCCCCCCGTAACTCTGCCCTCCAAAATAAATAAAGTCTAAAAAAAAAAAAAAAAGTTTACTGGGGCCAGCTCTGTGGTGCAGCAGGTTAACACCCTGGCCTGAAGCACCGGCATCCCATATGGGCACTGGTTTGAGACCCGGCTGACCCACTTCTGATCCAGCTCTCTGCTATGGCCTGGGAAAGCAGTAGAAGATGGTTCAAGTCCTTGGGCCCCTGCACCCACATGGGAGACCGGGAAGAAACTCCTGGCTTTGGATTGGCATAGCTCTGGCCGTTGTGGCCAATTGGGGAATGAATTATTGGATGGAAGACCTCTCTCTCTCTCTCTGCCTCTCCTCTTTCTATGTAACTCTTTCAAATAAATAAACAAATCTTTAAAAAAAAAAGTTTATTGATACTTTATATAGCATGACCAGTCTTAAAACTAATCATGCAAGAAACACTAGTAGCAGACAAATATAATGTGAGGAGAATGGCAAAGGTTAGAAGGATGAAGGAGGCACAATGGATTCTCAGTGTATTATGGAAAAACTATGCGTGAACTTCAAAATTTTTCTGCAAAAAAATAAGTATTTTTTAATTCAATTTTTCTGGAGACTTTTTATTGACTATCCAGGACCACTTAATTTTATTATTTATTTATTTGAAAGGCAGAGCAAGGAGGGAGGGAGGGAGGGAGGGAGGGAGGGAGGGAGGGAGGGAAAGAAGAGGGGAAGGAAGGGGAGAGAGGAGAGGAGGTCAGTTTCCCAGAGAGGAGAGAGGGAGAGAGGCGGATAGAGGAGAATGAGAGGAGGGAGAGGGAAGAGAGGAAAGTAGAGAGGGAGAAAGGGAGGGAGAGAGAAGAGAGAATGAGGGAGGAGGACAGGAGGGAGGAGAGGAGAGGAGGGGAGGCATAGGAAGGGGAGGGGAGGAAGAGGAGAGGAGAGAGGGAGGGGAGAGAAAGGGAGGGGAGGGGGGAGGGGAAGGAGAGAAGAGGAGAGCAGGAGAGAAGAGAAAGGGAAGGGGAGGGGAAGGGAAGGGAGGGAAAGGGAGAGGAAGGGAGGGGAGGGGAGGGGAGAGAAAAGGAAGGGAGGGGAGAGAAAGGGAGGAGAGGAGAGGAGAGTGAAGAGGGGAGAGAAGAGGAGCTCAGTCTTCCGGAGAGAAGAGAGGGAGAGAAGAGAGGAGGAGGAAAGGAGAGAAAGGGAGGGAGAGTGAAGAAAGAGGGAGGGAGGGGGAGAGAGGAGGGAGAGGGACGGTTCACTGGCCAAATGGCTGCAAAAGTCAGGACTGGGGGCTGACACTGTGGTGTAATGAGTTAAGCCACAAGCTGCAATGTTGGCATCCCATTTCAGAGTGCTGGTTCAAGTCCTGGCTGCTCTGATTCTTATAAAGCTCCCTGCTAATGGTCTTGGGAAATCAACAGATGATGTCCAAGTACTTGGGCCCCTGCCACTCACTTGGGAGACCCATATGGAGTTCCAGCTTCCTGGCTTCAGCCTAGCCCAACCTTGGTTGTTGCAGCTATCTGGAGAGTGAACCAATGGATGGAAGATCTCTGTTTCTCACTCTGCCTTTCAAATAAATAAATAAATCTGAGGGGAAAAAAAGATCCAGGAACTCCATGTAGCTCTACTACAGGGGTGATGGGGGTGGGGGTGAGGCAAGTACTTGGGGCATCCATCATTTGCTGCCTTCCCTCCACAAATTTTTCGAAGTACCCTCACAAATAGAAAGAGCATAGCCATTCCCCAGTTTTTAATAGTACATCACTATATTTAAATATAAACAAAAGCTAATAATCATAAGGCATAGGCAAACTATGAGCAAACTGCTCTGTAGTACATATAAAAGTTTAAAATGAGTGTGTTGGGGTGAGAAAAGAAAATATGGAAGGAATAAATGAGGAAGACTTGCTTCTAAAGTCTTTGGGATTAATAAGAGCTCAATTACAGCCTGAAAATGCAGCATGAAAAACACCAACAACAAAGAGGAAATGAAAGTTAAAAAGTGATGTTAACAATACACAGGTACATTTTTTTCTGCAAATTTTAATATTCCTGACTGGGGATATGTCTTTTAAATAATAGTGCAATTTGCTATTTTTCTTTATTTTATGGTACATAAAATTGCATATGAAGGGCTCTTAATCTTATAATTTGAAGAAATATAATGTAATCCATTATTTTCTATGATTATTTGAACAAGAACTGTTTTGTTTGCTTTTTTCCAAGACACTCACTTGTAGAAATAGAGTCTAAGTGTTTCAGATTCTAAATAACCTATCATTTAAAAAAGAACAAGGCCGGAGCCGTAGCTCACTTGGCTAATCCTCTGCCTGCGGCACTGGCACCCAGGATTCTAGTCCCGGTCGGGGCACCAGATTCTGTCCCGGTTGCCCCTCTTCCAGTCCAGCTCTCTGCTGCGGCCCGGGAAGGCAGTGAAGTGGCCCAAGTGCTTGGGCCCTGCACCCGCATAGGAGACCAGGAGAGGCACCTGGCTCCTGGCTTTGGATCGGCGCAGCGCACCGGGCGTAGCGGCCATTTGTGGGGTGAACCAACAGAAGGAAGACCTTTCTCTCTGTGTCTAACTCTGCCTGTCCAAAAAAAAAAGGAACTACAAGGCATGCGTTATGCTGCAGCAGGTTAAGCCAATGCTTGGAATGCACAAATCCTATTATCAAAATGCCTGGCAAACTGAGTCCTGCCTCCACTTCTGATCCAGCTTCCTGCTAACACATCTGAGAGGCAGCAGATGATAGCTGAAGTACTTGCATCCTTGACACCCACATGGGAGACCTGGCTGGAGTTCCCAGATCTTGACTTCAGCCTGGCCCCGCTCTGGCTGTTATAGGCATTTAGGGGAGTGAATCAGTAGATGAAAGATCTGTCTCTCCCTCTGTCACTCTGCCTTTCATATAAATAAATCTTCAAAAAAGCAATAATAAAAATGAATCACTATCTTAAAAGTTCTCTAAACACAAATTTAATAAAAAATGGCAGTCCAACTTGGAGAACAAAGGAAAAAGAAGCCCTGCTAAACACACAAACACAACATAGGTCCCTTTCTAAGGCAAATTTATTTTCTCCTTTAAACAGAATACAAAGCTAAAACTTCACGGAGAAAAGGGTTTTATTTATTTTTACTTTTAAAATTTATTATTTACTTCATTTTATTTGAGAGAGCAAAAGCAAATGTGTAAGAAATTCCAAGTGCTGGTTTTCTTTCCAAATATCTGTAACAGCAAAGGCTGGGCTAGGCTGAAGCCAGAGCCAGGAACTCACGCAGTTTTCCAGGGAAGTGGCAGGGACCCAAGTACTTGAGTGCATGCTAAGAAGAAGTGGGACTCAAACCTAGGACTCCAATATGGGATGTGGCATCCCAAATGGAGTCTTCACTGCTGCATCAAATGCCTGCCCTAAGAAGAGGCTTTAAAATGCAGGGACTTGGCACCACTGCTGTGGCCACAGCCGACTAAGCCACTGCCTCCAATGCCAACACCCACATGGACATTAGTTCGAGCCCCGGCTGCTCCACTTTCAATCCAGCTCCCTGCTAATGCGCCTGGGAAAGCAGCAGAAGATGGCCCACATGCTTGGGCTCCTACCACTCATGTGGGAGACCTGGAAGAAGCTCCTCACTTCAGCCTGGCCCAGCCCCAGCAATTGTGGCCCCTTCGGGAGTGAACCAGCAAATGGAAGATATCTTTTTCTTTTTCTTCTCTCTTTGTAACTCTGCCTTTCAAATAAATAAATTATAAAAAAAACTAGAGACCCACATTGTGCCACAGTGGGTTAAGCATCACTTCAGACACTGGTGTCCCATACTGGAGTACACAGTTCGAGTCCTGGCTGCCCCACTTCTGATTCAGTTCCCTGCTAATGCACCTGGGAAACCAGAGGAAAATGTTCCAAGTACTTGGGACCCTGCCACCCACATGGAATTCCAGGTTCCTGGCTTTGCCTGGTCCAGCCCTGGCCATTGTGGCCATCAGAGGTGTAAACCAGTGGATGAAAGATCTCTTTCTACCTTCCAAATAAACAAAATAAATTATAAAAAAAATAAATGTAGAAATACATGAATATTATGCTACACCAATCCTCAAGTAGGAATAAGAATGCCAAAAACACATAAGGGGTTCTGGCACCATCAAAGGGTATGCTAAATTTAACTAACGTGATTTTTCTTTCTGGTCTTTTTTCCTACCTCCCTCAGACATAGAATCTGTGGATTAGGAATGCAGAACAGGAGGAAAAGCCTTAACAGTTCTACAGGTAAACTGGCTCTCCTTTCAAACTAACCATTAGTATAGGAAATCTTCTAAAAGAAACTGACAGGGCAGGAGCTGGGAAATGAGAGAGGCTGGGCCTTTCCACTGTGAAATCTGGAAATAAAAATTTCTTGTATACTTTTGCCCTATGCATGCCTATGAAAATAAAATTCAGATAATTTAAGAACATGTGCAGAAATTTCCTGTTTTAAAAATGTAAAACAGTTAAGTATGACTTCTAGTCATTCAACATTAAAACTTCTATTTGGAATGAAAGATTCAAAATAATTTTCTAATTTATTACTAAACATAACATTACCTACAATTACAAAATAAAAAGCATGAGTCTTTTCATCAAATAAAAATAATTTTACATTAAAACTGTTTATCTAACTAAACTGAAAGAAGAAATATTACCTGTAGGAATTCTGAAAAGTCCTACCTTTTCTTTGCAGCTGGAAAGCATGCTAATAATGCTAAGACAAACTGACTGGACTGAGAGCGCTGGGGACCAGTCTTCTGTTAGAATGGATAAACAGATATGACCATTGCTATAAACATGAGGATGAACAGGAATATTTTCACCAGTAAACATGACCTAAGAAAGAATAAAATTTTATTAACACTCAAATATTCTCTATTACCAAAAAAGAAAATATTGCACACATGTAAAAGAAAATATTGTACACAGAAGTACTGACTTCTAAGAACAAAATGAAAACAAACCAAAATCAGTGTCCGGAACAAGATAAATAGCTCTTTGTTTAGTCTCATTTTCTCAGTTAAGTATGGGTTTCATTGTAAGAATAACCATGTAGTATGGGGGAAATCCCAAGTTACTTTATATTTCAATTATCTTTTAATAAATTCCCATTAGAATTTCTAAATTACTAGGTATTTTTTGACTAGTGAAAGACAACTACATTTATAAGAATAGTTTTTCAGGTTCCTCTCACTGCTCTCAGCATACAAAAACCAAGTTCACCAGAATCTCAAACAAAAGTATTCAATATGAATCACAGGTGGTTAGGATCACCTCTACCTCAGCTACAAATGCCAGCACCTAAGCAAAGGAAAATGACAATACATATATATTCCATATATATATATATATATATATATATATATATATTCCACTATAATATATATATTCCACCTCCTCTAAACTCATATATCCATTTTTATGGGCAAATTACTAGTCATTAATTGGCAATAATTAAGCTCCTAGATGAAAAACACAGTTTGACTGATTCTCCTAATTACTTTCCTCTCTGCTTTTCCTTTTACTTAATTCTTCTAACAGTTTTCCCTTTCTCTATCTTGTTTCAGCACTGTTTTGAATGGTAATAAATCCATTACTCCTTTTCCTTTGTCCTAATAATGGAAAAAAACCGTTAACAGTGTTTCTCAAATATCTATCTAAGCATTTGAATAGGCATAAGGCATCTGTAAGCATAGTCAAAAATAATTCAAAGAAAACAGTAACTTTTATGTTTAGGAATGTTTTTATATATATCCTTCTCCAGAATAATTATTTTTACATGAAAAATTAAAATACTGCTACTTTTATCTTTCAAATTTTATATCACAACACTAGGCCGGCGCCCTGGCTCAACAGGCTAATCCTCCGCCTTGCGGCGCCGGCACACCGGGTTCTAGTCCCAGTCGGGGCGCCGGATTCTGTCCCGGTTGCCCCTCTTCCAGGCCAGCCCTCTGCTGTGGCCCGGGAGTGCAGTGGAGGATGGCCCAAGTGCTTGGGCCCTGCACCCCATGGGGAGACCAGGAAAAGCACCTGGCTCCTGGCTCCTGCCATCGGCGGCCGCGGTGCGCCGGCCGCAGCGCGCTGTCAGCGGCGGCCATTGGAGGGTGAACCAACGGCAAAGGAAGACCTTTCTCTCTGTATCTCTCTCTCTCACTGTCCACTCTGCCTGTCAAAAAAAATTAAATAAATAAAAAATAAAAAAAATATATCACAATACTACATTTATTTTGCAATTTGCAGTTAATTCCTAACTCCTGATCTTGTCATCTGAAAAAAACAAAAATCACTTGATAGTCTAGTTAAAAAACACAAAATCAGGGGCCAGCACTGTGGCGCAGTGGGTTAGCTGCTGTCTATAGTGGTTGCATCCCATCTGGTTCATGTTCTAGCTGCAACACTTCTGATCCAGCTCCCTGCTAATGCACCTGGGAAAGCAGTGGAAGATGGCCCAAATCCTTGTGCTCCTGCACCTACATGGGAGATCTGGATGAAGCTCCTGGATCCTGGCTTCAGCTTGGCCCAACTCTGGCCATTGCAGTCATTTAGGGAGTGAACCAGCAGTGGAAGATCTCTCTCCTTCACTGTAATTCTGACTCTCAAACAATATAAATCTTTAAACACACGCATGCGCGCGCACCCACACACACACAGACAGTGCCCTACTTTCAAAGGTAGGTAATGTGATATATATATATAAAGCAACAGCTTCTAAACTAGGCTGAAAGTACCACTCAGCCCTGAAAACTGCCTCATACTGAAGATAGCAGAGTATCAATAAAAAAGAATCCTGTTTTATTACAGAAACTGATGAATTATACATTGTTCCTAGGCATACCCTTTCCTCTCCTCTTTCTAAAGCAGAAAAGAGAGCCAAAGAACTAAGTATGGTCGGAGTAAGGTGGTTTAATATGAAACATATTATGGAAAACCACAGAAAGCTAAGGTTTTACAGATAATTCAAATATGCAGCTATAATTCTGATTTTATAATTTTACAAACCTTTACATATTAACAAAGCAATTTTTCATACAAGTTAGGAGTCTTCTAATATCTTAAATACACTAACACGTGGAACTCATTTCCTTGACTGACACTAATATAAGGCAGCAAAAGAAATTTTTTTCCATATTTGCACATTCTTCATTTTTTTTAAATTCTGGCCATCCACCCCAAATCTTCACTATAAAATGCTAAAACAAGGCTGGAAAATAAAAGTCAAGTCTCAAAATAAGAGAAATCAAGTAACTTGTCCTACTCTGAATGCAGAAGACACCCCAAAAAGAACCTGACTTTGGACCAGTTGTGTGCTAACCATGCCAAGTCTTTCAACTGCATCTATGAATGCTGGTGCTCTCTTCACCTTGTGCTAAAAATGTGCTGCTCTGCAAAAGGAGACAGCTGCTCATAGGTCTTACAGTTCCAAGCTTTAAGTCTGTCCATCAGTTTTTAAAATAAAACTTTATACTTTTCACAAATATGAACTATAATTTATTACACTGTATCCATTAAATATTCCTAAAATGTGTTGTGGATGTTTAGGATGGGAGCTTAAGTACCACAGAACATGTTTCTACTTTAGGGTATTCATTTGCCATGAAAAAACATTTGACTAATTGGACATTTTCATTAAGAACACAAACAATACCCAAGAGTTTATTCCCTGGCTGTAATTGTTTTTTGAAGGATACTTTTTCCAGGAGGCTTTTGTTATGAAGTCTAATAGCATAGTGCTGTGAAAATGTCAAAAAATGAAGAACTGTCACGTATCTTCTTTGGGAAAAAAATGAATCTATGTATCAGCAGCTACAAGAAAAATACACTGACAGCCAAATGCAAAGGTTATCACCACATGCTTTGACTAACCAATTCACAGAACAGAAGGAAAGTAGTATTTTTCTGGGAGAGAAATTATTATATACTTAATCATGCAATCAGAGCCATGAAGTATGCATGAATTTAAAGGAAATCAGGAGAGAAAGGAAAGAAAGAGTGGCATTGGAAGATACTGAGAGCAGAAGCAGCAGACATTCTACATAAGCAGAGAAGAGAGCTCAAAAATCAAGACAGAAAAGTTATAAAGTAGGAGGAGGCTGAAATAAATCAGACTTCAATCACAAATAAAAAAGTAAAGGCTTTCAACATGCTTCATGCAAAGCAAATGCAGCCTGTCTGAAACTTTGGGCAACCAAAAGAAAGGGAATTAATTATTTGTACACATTATAAGTAACCCCTAGGGCCTAACCTGCCAGAAACAGAATTTCAGAAGTTTGTCTACACAAGGGAAGGCTGACTTTACATGCCAGAGGTAACTTCCAGAAATAAAATCTTCTCAACAGTTTATTCATGTTAAAGGTTGGTAGGCAGTTTTCACAGCCAGTTTTAAAGTAATCCTTGCTGCTCTAGCTCTCTGCCTGATGTTATGGGGGACAGTAACCAAGCTCAATTTCCATTCCCATTTATTTAACATTTAGCAGAAGCCAAAGGAGGAAGTGAAATTTCAGTTGTTTAAAATGGAACCAAATTGATTCTGAAAACTAAAAAGAGATTGTTTCTAGAGTTAAAAAATAACTTGGAGTCTCAAGTAGGCAATAAAACTAGAACTCTGGGATTGGACATTTGGCGCAATGGTTAAGATGCCGGGATCTGGGTTTAAGTCCTGGCTCTCTTCCCAATTCCAGTTTCCTAATAATGCACACCCTGGGAGGCAGAGATGATGGCTCAACTACTTGGGTCCCTGTCACCCACGTGAGAGACGTGGATTGAGTTCTAGGCACCTGGCTGTTGCTGGCATCTGAAGTGTGAACCAGAGCACAGGTGTTACCTCTGTCTCCCTTTCAAATAAAAAAAATTAATTTAAATGTAGTCATTTTAAAAATCATTTAAAATCATTTTAAAAATTGTGTGTTAAACCACAAGAACTTTGCCAATTCAAACTCAAACTGTCATATAAACAGTTTATAACCAGAGACTGCACACATTCCCCAGTGTATAAACCACCTGAATAAAATGAACTGAACAATCTTGGAGGAAAAAAAAACTATTTTATGGAAATAAAGTTTGAAACTTAGAAAAGGATTTTAGCTCTAATGTACATGAATCATATTGAAGTTCTGAGTCTGCATTAGAATCAGTCTTCAAATGTCTAAATTTCCAAACATCTCCTTAGCAGTGCAGCTTATTTCAAAGAGCAAGTCAGAGCTAAGACAAAATTATGCTCAGCATATCTATAATTATTTTAAATTAATAAATCTGAAAAGTCAGGGAGAGAGACAGACAGACAGAGATCTAAGAATTCCCATCTGCTTTTGTTCACTCCCCAAATGCCTGCAGCAGCCTGGGGGTGGTCGAGGGGCGAAAGTCAGTCTCAGGGAACTCAATCAGGTCTCCAACATGGGTGGCAGGGACCCAAGTATTTGAAGAATTACCTACTGCCTCCCAAAGTACACATTAGCAGGAAACTGTACCAGAGAGCAGAGACAAGGCTCAAAGCCAAGCTCTCCAATATGGGATGCAGACATCTTAACCATTACCATGCTCACCCCTTTATAATTCTGGAGTAAGTTGCATATTCTACAACCAATCTAAAATTCTAAGCAGGGTAACCCCTGGGTAACTTTTGGGAACCCTAAATGCAGTGTTCACTAAAATCTAAACTGAAAGTCACCATAATGATAAAAAAAAAAAAAAAAAAAAACCTAGAATAAGGATGAATACCATTTGAATTTGACATAGTTTGAGAATAGTTCAATCTTAGAGTTACCGATATTTACACTGACGTGTTAAGAATGTACCATTAAGAATGCAAACTACTGCTATGTTTAGACTATTAGGAGATGCAGAGCCATTTAAGATTGTGTCAAGTGAGGTCAAAACACCATATGCATGCAGACAGCAGTACAAAGTAGAATTTAATTATATATGCTAATCTATAATACATCCAACAACAGTATGAGGGAAATGTTTTCATTGATTAAAATCACAGGCAGCTGACAGTGCTTAACAGTAACTACATAAAAAAAGTACACAAGGAAAGTTTGAAAAATGAAATCAGGTATTTAATTATGTACAGAACATAGTATGAGCAGTATAGTATGAATGATAAATATTTGACAAAATGACTAGAGATTGGATTTTAGCATAGCTTTCAATCCAGTTCTCCCTGTTAGTCTTCACATGTGTATGAGTAGCAGCAATACTAATAGTTTTCCCTGATACTACAGAATTACCACTACCACCAGGTACATATGTATCACAAAAACAAAATTCTTTAAGATTTATTTATTTAAAAGTCAGTTACAGAGAGCAAGAGTGAGAGATTGAGCCTCCACCCACTGATTCACTCCTCAGATGGCCACATCAGCCAGGGCTGGGCTAGGCCAAAGTCAGGAGCCTCATGTGGATCTCCTATGAGGGTGGCTGGGACCCAAACACTTGGGCCATCCTCTGCTGCTCTTCCCAGGCCATTAGTAGGGAGCTGGATCAGAAGCAGAACATCTGTGGCTTTACCTTTTTGGCCACGATACTGGCCCTGAAGAAAAAATTCATTTTTTTTTTTTAAATTTATTTGACAGGTAGAGTTATAGACAGTGAGAGAGAGAGAGACAGAGAGAAAGGTCTTCCTTTCATTGGTTCACTCCCCAAATGGCTGTCACAGCTGGCACTGTGCCAGGAGCCAGGTGCTTCTTCCTGGTCTCCCATGCGGGTACAGGAGCCCAAGCACCTGGACCATCCTCCACTGCCCTCCTGGGCCACAGCAGAGCTGGACCGGAAGAGGAGCAACCGGGACTAGAACCTGGTGCCCATATGGGATGCCGGCACCGCAGGCGGAGGATTAACAAAGTGAGCCACAGCGTTGGCCCCTGAAAAAAATTCTTAAACACAAAGAAACCAAAATTAAGATTCCCTTGGATGTCAACTATTTTCTTTATACCTGTGTTTCTCTAGCCTACCAGTCTTTTCCTTTATTTTCCCTTTGCTTTGCTCCTAAGATTTCAATGAAAAGGGTTAACTGTTTATCACTTCATCAGATATCCTAGATGCTAGACCATGTAAGGCAATAAAAATTGCTATTCAAGACTTTGTGAAGTTTGACTAGCATTACATGAAAGAGTAGGGAGAATCAGACCAAGAATAAAAGCAATGATGAAGATATCATGAAATTAGGTTATGGATCTTTCCAATGAAGGGAATTTTGAGGAAGAAAAGAAGAGAATATATTAAGAAAGCATGAATAGGAAACATTAACTGGGAGGATACAGGGAATAGAACTTTTTGTCCTAGTACTTCTTTGCTTCTTTTAAAAAGATTTACTCATTTGAGAGGCAGAGTTACAGAGAGAGTCTTCCATCAACTGGTTTACCCCCTGAATGGCCTCAACAGTGGAGCTAGGCCCATCCAAAGCCAGGAGCCAGGAGTTTCTTCTGGGTCTCCCACAAGGGTGGAGAGGCCAGCCCAAGCACTCGGGCCATCTTCCTAGCTTTCCCAGTCCAAGAGCAAGGAGCTGGATCAGAAGTGGAGCAGCTGGGACTTGAACTACTGCCCATATGGGATGCTGGCGTTGTAGGCAGAGGCTTAAACCTGCTATGCCACAGAGTCAGCCCCTCTTTTTTTTTTAACAAAGATTTATTTATTTGAAAGGCAGAGTTAGAGGCAGAAGCACAGAGAGTGAGACAGAAGACACAGAGAGACAGAAGACACACAGAGAAAGAGAGGGAGAGAGAAGAGAGACAGAAAAGAGACAGAAGAGAGAGGGAAGGGGGGGAGAGAGAGAGAGAGAGAGAGAGAGAGAGAGAGAGAGAGAGAGATCTTCCATCGGCTAGTTCACTCCCCAAATGGCCAAAAGGGCTGGGCCAGGCTGAAGCCAGGAGCTTCTTCTCGGTCTCCCACCTGGGTAAAGGGGCCCAAGCACTTGGGTCATCTTCATTGCTTTCCAGGCACATTAGCAGGGAGCTGGATCGGAAGTGGATAGCTGGGACTCAAAACAGTGCCCATGCAGACAACAGCTTAATCCATTGCACCATAGCGCTGTCCTATCGCCCTAAAACTTTGTAATCATGGCAAGTGTTGAGCACTGCTTTTAGCATCAATATAGACTTTTAAAATAAATATTTTCCATAATTTCCGTGGCTACCCTTCTGAAGAAAGCTGCCAGCATCTCTCTTCTGGATTACTACATTAGCCTGTCAGGTCTCCCTGTGCCCTTGCATCCTTAACAGTCTATCTGCTACAGCCACATTGCTCCTTTTCAATAGGATCACACCATTCCTCTGCTCAAAACCTTCCAAAGCCTTCCCCATTTACTCTAAGTCAAAAATTACTACACTAACAATCATTGGCGCTGTGATGCAGGTGGTTAACGCCCTGGCCTAAAGCACCGGTATCCCATATGGGCACCAGTTCAAGACCCAGCTGCTCCACTTCCAATCCAGCTCTCTGCTATGGCCCGGGAAAGCAGAAGAAGATGGCCCAAGTTCTTGGGCCCTTGCACCCGTGTGGGAGACCCAGAAGAAGCTTCTGATCCTGGCTTCAGATCAGCGAAGCTCCGGAAGTTGAGGCCAACAGGGGAGGGAACCAGTGGGTAGAAGACCTCTCTCTCTCTCTCTCTCTGCCTCTTCTCTCGGTCTAACTCTGACTTTCAAATAAGTAAATAAATCTTAAAAAACAACAACAACAATCATTGTTCTTTACAATCAGTGGTGGATACTCCAGGCCAAATTAAGTCTTTAACTTATGCCCTATACTGCCTGTTCTTCTTATACATCACTCTAGGGACCTACTCCTGTGTGTGCTGTAAACTGAGAGTCTTTGCTTTTGTCTTCACCTGTTTCTCTCTCACTCAACTCTTTTTGTATGGTTTACTCACTCCTCTCAGGTCCTCCTTCAATGTCACCTTGTCAGTGAAACCTTTCCAGACAACTCTACCCTATATTCAACATTTTCATCTCTTTTCCTTCCTTTTCCCCCACCATCTTCCATACTGCAGTTATTTTACTTATTATGGGTTGAATATGCCTGCAAGAATGCAAACCTTCAATAAGAAAGACTTTTTGTTGTTTTTGTAGTTTTGGTCACCACTGAATTTACCAGTGTACGTAGAGCACAGTGCCTTTCCTATGACATTTACTCAATAAATTTCTAGAGAATGAATAAATAAATGTCTGCCTATCCAAATGTCAAAAAAGATTATAAGCTGTTTAAAGGCAAGCCTAATGTCCTTTTTTATCCCTATACTCTCCCCCATCTCTCAAATACAGATGACAGTATCTACATTCAATATATACTCAATACATGTAGAGCTAACCAACCATATACCTATACCCTAGCAAGGGAATGGAATAGAATATATATAGGAAGATAAACATTAATGGGAAAAATAATGAAAAAATGTTTCATCTCTATTCCCATATTAACTGAAAACTGTTTGTTGTTATTGTTCTTTCTTTTAAAGCAAATCACTGAGCGAAACATCGTATTTAGATAGCTTTTTTACTGTAAGGGAGCTATCACATGAGAAATTAATAATTGGTAAAGGTGAAAGAAAAACTATAAAGGTATGTAAAAGTCTTACAGATCTCATTTACAGGTACAAAAGTAGTGATGCAGAAAAGAAATCGGTCAATTCCAGGGATACTTCAATCCAAATCTCCCATGTGGTTATCAGGGAACTAAGCAGTGAACCATCAGCTGCTGTCTCGAAGGTTGTACATTAAAAAGAATCTGCAATAGGAAGCAGAGCCAGGACTTGGATCTTGGCATTCTGACATGGCACATGCGTGTCTCAAACAGAATCTTAAATCTCTTTTAAATCTTAAACCACCTCTATTAGAGCTGTAAATGATATTGTTCTACATATCATCTTTCACCTCAGAAAGAACTGCTACATGGATAAACAGGCATCTTCCTCATGTTGGTACTTATAACTAATTCACAAAATGAGATAATGGAGAGAAAAGCCTTGGGTTTATCAAACCATGAACAAGACAATTCATTTTAAAAAACTTCAATGTCATCACTTAAAAAGGGGTATTTCAGGGGCTAGCGCTGGGGCAAAGCAGGTGAAGCTGCTTGCTGGCAGTGCTGCCATCCTGTATGGGCATGGTTTGAATCCTAGCTGGTCCACTTCTGATCCAGCTCCCCATTAATGTGCCTAGGAAAGCAGTGGAAGATTGCCCAAGTGCTTGGATTCCTACACCCATGTGAGAGACCCAGAAGCTCCTGGCTCCTGGCTCCAGTCTGGCCCAGTCCTGGCCATTGTGCCATTTGAGAAGATCTCTCTTTCTCTCTCTGCCTCTTCGTAACTCTACTTCTCAAATAAACAAATAAATCTTAAAAAAAAAAAAAAACCTATTAGACAATAAAATCAAAATGGCAGTTAAATTACAAAATGATATAAATATTATTAATACTATATATGGAAGTAATGTGTGTAGAAATGGTTACGTTCAGAGGTGACAATAAAGGAACTTGCATGTCAAGCCAATGACTGAACGGAAAATAAAGAACCATTACGATGTTTTACTGCAAAGAGTGGGGGCTGGGAGGGAGGTTGTATGGGAAAAAATGAGATAATTATGTCTTAAAAGACATCTAATGGCACTGAGAGAAGGCATACAGGAGTATAAATAAATAGAGGCTAACATAACAGTCCAACTGAAAGATAAAAGCTTGGACTACAGCACTAACAGTAAAGAAAGTAATGAACTCTGGCCGGCATTATGCTATAGTGGGTTAGGCTGCCATATGGGCAACAACATCCCATAAGGGTGCTGGTTTGAGTCCCGACAGCTCCACTTCCGATCCAGCTCCCTGTTAATGCTCCTGGAAAACCAGCAGAAAATTGCCCAAGTGTTTGGGCTCCTGCATCCACATGGAAGACCTGAAGAAGCTCCTGGCTCTGGCCTGGCCCAGCCCTGCTGCAGCCATCTAGGCAGTGAACCAGCAGACTGAAGATTGCTCTCTCTCCCTGCCCCACTCCTGCCTTTAAAATAAATAAAATAAACCTTAAAAAAAAAAAAAAGTGAACTGACTCAAGTATTTGCAAAAAGATTTGGAAAAAAATTGTAGAATAGTGATGGAAAGGGAAGAATTGTAGCGTAGCGGGTAAAAGCTACCACCTGCAGTGCCAAATCCCAGCTGATCCACTTCCGATCCAGCTCTCTGCTATGGCCTGGGACAGCAGTGGAAGATGGCCCAAGTCCTTGGGCCCCTGCGCCCACATGGGAGACCCACAGGAAGTTCCTGGCTTCTGGCTTCGGACTGGCTCAGCTCCGGCCAACTGGGGAGTGAACCAGTGGATGGAAGACCTCTCTCTCTCTGCCTCTCCTTCTCTGTATAACTCTTTCAAGTAAATAAATAAATCTTAAAAAAAAAAAAAAGATGAAATTCAAAATGACATTTGACTTTTGATTTAGAATTAAATGCTATTAAGAGCGTTTAGAGGATTTTTTTTTTTTTTGACTTGACTTCCTATCTTCTGGGGCCAGTGTTATAGCTCAGTGGGTTAAGCCACCACTTGCAACCCATGAGTACCAGTTCAAGGCCTACTCTTCCAATTCTCATCTAGTTCCCTACTAATTCACCTGGGAAAGCAGTACAAGATGCCCCAAGTGCGCCGGATTCTGTCCCGGTTGCCCCTCTTCCAGGCCAGCCCTCTGCTGTGGCCCCGGAGTGCAGTGGAGGATGGCCCAAGTGCTTGGGCCCTGCACCCCATGGGAGACCAGGAAAAAGCACCTAGCACCTGGCTCCTGCCATTGGATGAGCGCGGTGCGCCGGCCGCGGTGCGCCGGCCGCGGCAGCCATTGGAAGGTGAACCAACGGCAAAGGAAGACCTTTCTCTCTGTCTCTCTCTCTCACTGTCCACTCTGCCTGTCAAAAAAAAAAAAAAAAAGATGCCCCAAGTATTTGGGTCCCTGCCACTCATTTGGGACACCTGGATGGAGTTCCTGGCTGTTGGGGAATGAAGTAGTAGATGGTAGATATCTGTCTCTCCCTCCCTCTCTGCAACTCTGCCTTCCAAATAAAGATAAATACACCTTTAAAAAAAAAATCTTTTCTCTGATGAAAAATTTGTGAGCCCCTAGAGTAACCTGTTCCAAGTATTCTCCTAGATAAAAGTTCTGAATTGGTGTCTTGTATTCTTCCTTCACATACCTTCAAACAAACAGAAAGTAAGACGGAAAACAGATAGAAGGTGACAAGGCAATGGAGTCTAAGACTTCATGTGTTAACAGCCAGAAATAACATTTACAAGCAGGCAGGAAACAAGTGAAGGTAAATTCTCTGGAGGAAAGAAAGATTTTTTGCTTTGTCTTTTGATTATAGTTGACTGAGATCTATTATAGACAGCGTAAACTCCCTTCACTTCTTTTTATGAAAATGGTAAAAAAAGCCTTAACAGTTTTCTGCTTACAGGAAATCTTCAGAACTCAAGGAGTCAGTATCCATTTAATCCTGTGCCTTTAAACATCTCTCTCTTTATCCATATCACAAAAACTAAAAACCAACTACTCTCCCACATGACCAAAAAAAAAAAGATTCAGCTATGTCTGATATATTCTTTAATGTGGCAATGAAATATGATTTTCCTATTTTAGCACCTAACAAGCTGAATTTCAAGTATCTGGGAAACAGTTCAGGTATTTGGTTCATTTTTCAGACCTCCCATTAATTAAC
The DNA here is from genome assembly GCA_949820135.1 of Sylvilagus floridanus. Taxonomy (NCBI): domain Eukaryota; kingdom Metazoa; phylum Chordata; class Mammalia; order Lagomorpha; family Leporidae; genus Sylvilagus; species Sylvilagus floridanus. The sequence continues at coordinate 101,550,091 of OX463241.1, forward strand.
AATACTCCAGATTTAGCATTAAGTCTTATCATTTTAGCCAACAGATGTCACAAACCTCAAATTTAAAAATGAAGTACTTTGTTGTAATAATTCTCTAAAGAATAAGTAGTTCTAGTAACTTATTCACCCATTCTACCAAGCCAGAAACCTGGGAGTTATCCCAGAGTATCCCTTTCTCCAATTTCTGATTATTCATTTACCAAAGTTAAATACTTGTCAAAAATGTTCCTCTAATACCATTATCAATTGTCTGAGTATTAAGCCATTGACTAAACTGAGTCTCAAATTACAATAATTAGATTTGGAGTTGATGTACAAATATGTAACACTGGTAATGCACCACTCTGTCCTTGCAATACTATAAGACTGTAAAAACAGCATGTCAATGCAAATTCTAAGTGCTGCTTCTGACTGAGTGCTCATCTCTTTCCCATGTCACTCTGTCACCAGATCTAGCACAAAGTACCTCCAGCTATTCCAAAATGCTAACATCTACAAATCAGAGGCCAAGATCAGACTTTTACCCTTTTCTGCTAATATCCAGAGAGAAGAAACAATCTAAAACTCTTGAAACTACCAGTGCAACAAAGCCCTAATAGCAACAGAGTGAAATATTCATAAGATCTTGATTATACTACAAATGAGAATAAGAGTAAATCCATTCCACATATTTATAATGAATTTCTTTTGTACATTTTTACTTAAAAATCACTAATTTAGCATTTTGCTATTACTAAAAATAAAAATTTAAAAAGCAAAGCAATTACCTGAGGAGAGTCAAAAGGATATCGACTACTAAATTTAAATAGAAGTTGAAATTTTTCCCCTTCATATAAGGTACCTGGTGCACCCTCCATGTCTACAATCCACCTAGAACAGAAAAAAACAAATTTAAAACTTAACATAAAAGGGATTAAGATGAGAAGCACAAGAAGGAATACAGAGAACATCCTCTAGGGCAGGTAGTTGGACAGAAGCATACTTCACCCTCCCAACAACTCTCAGAGTGGGCTTTAACACCCTGAGTTCCTCCTCTAACACTCAGGGGTTAAGACACTAGACTCAAGATCAGATGACTAGCAAAGGACAGAGACAAATTTTCATCCAAGCATGAAAAAACAAACAACAAACAGCATAAAACCTCAAACTCAGGTGTATTGACACAAAAATAGCTCTTATTCAATTTTTTAATATTTATTTTAAAGGCAGAATTAAAGAGAAGGAGGGAGACGGACAGACTCAGACACATACACACACACACACACAGCCACATACACATACACACACAGATTTTTCTATCTGTTGGTTCACTCCCCACATGGCTGCAATGGCCAGAAGTGGACCAGACCCAAGCCAGAAGGCAGGAGCTTCCTCTGGATCTCCCATGTGGGTGCAGGGGCACAAGTACCTGGATCATCCTCCATTGCTCTCCCAAGTACACCAGTGGGGAGCTGGATCAGAAGTGGAGTAGGTAGGACTTGACCTAGCATTCTGATATGGCAGCATCTCTTAAGCTGCTTTGCTACAATGCCAGCCTCAGTATTTATCTAATTTACTCTGGAAAACAAAACTAAGTTTACTGAGACAGGAGACATGCCAAAGTAATTATGACTATATAAAATTTTTGCCTTATATTCTAATTATAACTATTACTGACATTTACATTGTTTCCAAATTAGCCCTAAAATTAGTAATATTGATATGCATATATCTAGTTCTAAATTAATCTTTTCCTCTTTGTACCCTTCTTAAAAGAGTTTTAGGGTATATTTATAAATTCAAAGGTTAAGATATTCACATTTTATGAGGTCTTAATATAGTCTACCAGACTACCAGTGTTTCAGAGAACTGTTTAAACATTTTTGCATTTATTTCTTTGTGAGAGAGCTCTCAGATACCTACTGACTCACTCAAATGCTTGCAAACAACTGGAACTGAGCTGGGTTGAAGCTAGAAACTCAAATCCAGATCTCCTGCATGGTGAGAGGAACCCAATTACTTGTGCCATCACTGCTGTCTAGCACAAAGCTGGAATCAGGAGTCGGAGCCAGGAACAGAAACCAGGTATTCTGATGTGGACTTTTTAACTTTAATTAATTTATTAGAAAGGCAAAGTGACAGAGCGAGAAAATGAGTGACAGAGATCAATCTTCCAACCGTTGGTTCACTCCTCCAATGTCTGCAACAACGAGAGCTGGGCTAGGCCAAAGCCAGGAGCCAAGAACTCCATCCAGGTTTCCCACATAGGTGGTAGAAGCCCATCTTCTGCTGTCTTCCCAGGCACATTAGCAGGAAGCTGGATTGGAAGCAAAGCAGCCAGGACCTGAAATGCACTTCCATGTGGGATGCCAGACACTGGCCTGAGGTCAACATCCTAACCTACATTTTTTTTTTTTTTTAATTTTTTGACAGGCAGAGTGGACAGTGAGAGAGAGAAAGAGAGAGACAGAGAGAAAGGTCTTCCTTTTTGCCGTTGGTTCACCCTCCAATGGCCGCCGCGGCCAGCGCACCGCACTGATCTGATGGCAGGAGCCAGGTGCTTCTCCTGGTCTCCCATGGGGTGCAGGGCCCAAGCACTTGGGCCATCCTCCACTGCACTCCTGGGCCACAGCAGAGAGCTGGCCTGGAAGAGGGGTAACCGGGACACAATCCGGCGCCCCAACCGGGACTAGAACCCGGTGTGCTGGCGCCGCAAGGTGGAGGATTTGCCTATTGAGCCACGGCGTCGGCCCTATCCTACATCTTAACTGCTAGACTAAATGCTGCCCTAGCTTTAACAATTTGTTAGTCATTGTGTTAATGTGGTCCCTCACTCCCTCAAAAGAGTAAAGGTTGAAAAAGGAAGCAGTCTGATGATGATCGACTTCATTGAGGTTTACAAGGCTGGCTATTACAGAACACTCTGAGGGGGATTAACTCAGAGAGGGGGTAAAAAAAAAAAAAAGATAAAAATGGGATTAAGGGATGGGTATTTGGTCTAGCAGTTGTATCAGAGTGCCTGGTTTCAAGTTCCATCTCCACTCCCAATTCCTGGTTCCTGCTAAGGGGAGGAAGCAGGTGATGGTTCAAGTAGTTGGATGCCTGCCAAACACATGAAAGACTCAGAGTTCTTGGTTCCTGGCTTCAGCCTGGCAGAGCCCTGGCTATTGCTGGCATTTGGGGAATGAACCAATGGATGAGAAACCTGTCTGTGTCTCTTTCAAATTAACAAGATTTTTAAAATGAGATTCAATCTGCACCAGGGCAAAAACAGAGTCAGACTGTTCTATTTTGTTTAATTTTATAGACTATCATACTCTTTTAAAATAGCTTCAAATTTATTTGCTACAAATGAAAAATCATTTGAGATTCATCAATATTTTAAAGAGATCATTATATATCCAAAGATTTGTAGTACAATTTCAGAATTCAATATGTGTATCCACTCAATATACACATTCTCAACACTCCTGTTCTTAGAGCTCTTGTCATTAAGGTGAGGACTCAAATGTCAAAAGTCAAAGGTAACCAAAATGCTTCCTTCTGAAAGGATAAATATTTCCACTATTATGTCAATTTTGGTCACTTTTACTCCTTGCATCTAGAATTCAATAAATATTTCACTTGGTGCATTTATGTTACAAGTTGATTTACAGAAATTTCTATCTTACTGGCTTCTTTTCCTTATTATATATATACATATATATAATATATTAAATATATAACATATTATATATTTAATGATTTATTTTACTTTGTTGGGAAGACAGTTAAGGAGAGAGGTCTTCCATCTGCTGGTTTATTCCCCAGATGGTGGCAGTGGCCGGAGCTAAGTCAATCTGAAACCAGGCCCAAGGACTTAGGCCATCCTCCACTACTTTCCCAGGCACATAAGAGGGGAGCTGGATTGGAAGTGGAACAGCCAGGACTTGAACTGGTGCTCATATAGGATGCAGGCGCTATACGCCAGGGCTTTAACCCGCTGAGTCATAGCGCCAGCCTCTCCTTTTATATTTTTAGAGTTTTTTTTGTTATTATTGATATAGAGGAGCAATTATTTCAAATTTCTTATCTATTAAAGGAGACTGCTCAGTAAGACCTTCATAGTTACCCTTCTATACAGTATGCAGTTATACAGTATGCAGTTAATATGCTTGGAAGATGGGAAGAAATAACTCATTATTATTGCTATTATCTTCAAAGCTCTAAATGGCCTCTTATAAAATTTGACAGAAGCTAGTGTTGTGGCATAGAAGTAAAGCTGCTGCCTTTGATGCCGGCAATCCTAGTGGGCACCACTCATGTCCAGGTTGCCCCACTTCTGATCCAGCTCCCTGTTAATAGCCTGGGAAACACAGCAGAAGATGGCCCAAGTACTTGGTCCCCTGCCACACAAGTGGGAAACCCAGAAGAAGCTCCTGGCTTCAGTCTGCCCCTACCATGGCTTTTAAGGCCATCTGGGGAGTGACTCATTAGATGGAAGACATCTCTATCTGTAACTGTTTCCAAATAAATAAATAAATATTTTTAAAAAATTGGCTAAATAACTCTCATACCAAATCACTGTATTACAGATTAGGATTATTTCATATAAAGTCAGACAAAAATTTTTAATGCTGCTCTGTCATTTTCAAAAACTTACGAAAGATATTGCTTTTAAAAAAAGGCTTTAGGCCGGCGCCGTGGCTCAACAGGCTAATCCTCCGCCTTGCGGCGCCGGCACACCGGGTTCTAGTCCCGGTCGGAGCACCGGATTCTGTCCCGGTTGCCCCTCTTCCAGGCCAGCCCTCTGCTGTGGCCCGGGAGTGCAGTGGAGGATGGCCCAGGTGCTTGGGCCCTGCACCCCATGGGGAGACCAGGAAAAGCACCTGGCTCCTGGCTCCTGCCATCGGACGAGCGCGGTGCGCCGGCCGCAGCGCGCCGGCCGCGGCGGCCATTGGAGGGTGAACCAACAGCAACGGAAGACCTTTCTCTCTGTCTCTCTCTCTCACTGTCCACTCTGCCTGTAAAAAAAAAAAAAAAAAAAGGCTTTATAATCCTGCAACAATGTGTATAATGAAGGACAGCGCCACGGCTCATAGGCTAATCCTCCGCCTTGCGGCGCCGGCACACCGGGTTCTAATCTCGGTGGAGGCACCGGATTCTGTCCCAATTGCCCCTCTTCCAGGCCAGCTCTCTGCTGTGGCCCAGGAGTGCAGTGGAGGATGGCCCAAGTGCTTCGGCCCTGCACCCCATGGGAGACCAGGAGAAGCACCTGGCTCCTGCCTTCAGATCAGCGCGGTGTGCCAGCCACAGGGCACCGGCCGTGGTGGCCACTGGAGGGTGAACCAACGGCAAAAAGGAAGACCTTTCTCTCTGTCTCTGTCTTTCTCTCTCTCACTGTCCACTCTGCCTGTCAAAAATAAAAAATTAATTTAAAAAAATTTAAAAATGTGTATAATGATACATGATATAAAAAATTAAGTCTGTAAATGCAAGGACTAAATATATTAACTCCCTGATATAAGAAAATGGGATCAATATGAAAATATCATAATTCAAAAAACTGAACATAAATTCATAGACTATGTCAATAATAAAGAAATACTTTAAATATTAAACACTTACTGTGTAATTGAATTTTGAACGCTCTTTTCATTTAAAGTCATCCCTGGAGGTGGGTCATTTTGCAAAGCCAACAGTTCTTTCTGTAGTCGTTTCTAGAAAACATCACCAACAATTATTTGCAATTTTTCCCTTTATAACATGAAATTTATAACAAATTATAGTATGAACTCACCGATTAAACTTCCTTCCAGTGCTCATACCCCTTCCCTCTAGAAACCCTGTTATCTTGTACTTATCGTATTTGCCCAATTCTTAAAATTTAAATTGTCTATTCTATAATCCACAATCTATTGTCAAAATATTTCAACACTGACACTGTAAAGTGGTTATGAGTAGCTAGTTACCTACAAAACATCAGCTTCTTTAGGACTTCATAGCTAATCTTTTGAAGTTGCAAGGTCTTAACAGCCTAGAGTGCTTCCTTTGCTATTTCCACTTTAAAACAACAAGAACAACAAAAAACAGCTCTCCGTAACCATTAAAAAAAGAAAAAAGAAAGTCATTATACACAAATAAGCTTTCCAGAGAACTTGAAAGCTTTTGAAAAATTTTAAAGTAATTTTAGTTTACAAACTACTGCCCATATTTCTTAAACAGGATCACCTGTACATACTTAAGTTATTGTTATGGACAGTATATATTATACAACATTAAAATATAACATATCAAGATCTAGAATACATATTTTCCACATATTAGGTGACTAAAATAACTTTTTTGCATTCTAATTTGCACAACTCTCATTATTCACCTCTTCCTTGTTATTGATGGGCATTCTTTTTCAGTGTACAATGATGAAGCAAAACAAAAACCACAGCAGCTTCCAATTTGTGGACTTGAAAACCAAGTAACTATGGGATAGCATTATGGTATAGCAGGCTAAGACTCCACCTATGATGTTAGTATCCCATCTGGGCACCAGTTTGTGTCCAGGTTGTTCCACTTCCAATCCTCAAGTCTATTATGTAAAATGATGTAGTATTCTCATATAACTCCTGAATACTTTAGATCATCTCTACATTACTTATAATACCTAATACAACATAAATGCTATGTAAATAGTTGTTACACTATATTGTAATGATGGTATGTCACCTTGCTTTTGTTAGACAGTAATAATATCAAATTTCTCTGCCCCCTCTCATTAGTACCATGAGATGGGCTGACCTTCCAATTCTTCATTTCAATATTACCAAGCTAGTATTTAAGACACGCACAGGACCATGTTTTTGACTGAAGGAATGGTGTCACTACATTTAGAAAACAGTTCATGCCAGCCCTTTGCTGTCTAAGTAGGGAGTAAACTATCTTGCATATCCTCAATAATGACAGCAGGGCTAGTATTCTGAGTTAAGGAGTGCCTCCTGATGAAACTAATAATTTGCCTCATATGATCCTTTTGGCTCTTCTGGAAAACTAGGTTTAAGTTCCTTGAATGTGGACATTCAAGAATTGAATGTAAAGACAAATTAAAATTCATCTTCATTGAAGATCTACTATAATGTTTTAGAGGTAATTAGACTATAAAAAACATTACAGCTTCCACCTTGGTCATTCTCTTTCCCAAAGCATTTGTCCTGGAAAAAACCTAGCTATCATACTGTAAGCAGCCTAACTATGAGAAGATATTCACCTTCTAACTTTGAAGACAAAGTGTAAACAAAAGCAGCTGAGAAACACTAGCATTAAGGCAGAACACTAGCATATAAGCACTGAGCCACCAGCTCTTAAAACCATCAGGGCAGGGTGGGTGTTTGGAGCAGCAGTTACTATACCACTTGGGAGGCACGCATCAGAATGCCTGGATTTGCATCCCAAAGGCTCAAGTACCGGGGTCACAGCCACTCCTGTGGGAGGTTAGTATGGCAGGCTGGGTTCCTGGCTCAGCCTGACTCAACCCTGGATATTGAGAGGATCTGGGGAATGAAGTAGCACTTGGAATATCTCTGTCTCTTTGCCTTTCAAATAAGTAAAAATCAAAAAATAAATCAATCATAGGAATACCATTTTGCTTTCCCAGACAGTAGTAAAAATGCCAGCTATAAACTGAGGTAACTACAAAATGGAAAATAAATGCAGAAGGGAACCACTGTAACTAAAGCAGGAGAAACACCCAGAAACGATGGGGGGAAAGAAGGAAGAGGATATTAGTTCCAGTGGTTCACAGCCAGGAATCCTTCTTGCAAGTCCCTAAGTTGGTGAGGTATGGGAAAATTACAAATAATCACAAACATGCTACTGTCTCCCAAATCTGAGACATACCATCAATTCTAAGATGTGCCATTGTTTTATACAACACTAGAAAAGGAAAATTCCTGCCAATTATTCAATGACATGCATTGATAACACTTTTTTTTTTTTTAAGATTTATTTATTTGAAAGAGTTACAGAGAGAGGTAGAGGCAGAGACAGAGGTCTTCCATCCGCTGGTTCACTCCCTAGATGGCTTTAATGGCCAGAGCCACGCTGATCAGAAGCCAGGAGCCAGGAGCTTCTTCTGGGTTTCCCACATGGGTGCAGGGGCCCAAGGACTTGGGCTATCTTCTACTGCTTTCCCAGGCCATAGCAGAGAGCTGAACTGGAAGATGAGCAGCCAGGACTAGAACCGGTGTCCATATGGGATGCCGGCGCTTCAGGCCAGGGCGTTAACCCACTGTGCCACAGTGCTGGCTCCAATAGCACATATCTTGATTTGAAAGATTAAAATATAAAAATAAGCATTTTAAAAATCCATAAAATATAGAATTATAGAATTAACTTTCCTAACCTTTAGGTACAAGAAAACTTGAAAAATAAAATGTAACAACTGAAATGATTCTTATCTCCCATTTTATCTCATCTACCCTAAAACACATGACTTTAGTCAATCTTTAAATGTGCACTTAATGCCCAGAATTTCCACAGCAGTACACAGACATCTATCCTTCTAGGCAAAAAATGACCTAAAGTTACTAGCAAAAGAATTTATTTTCTTGGTCATACTCATCCATCAAAAATGGCCAGACTTAGAAAGTCAATGTTTTGAAGCATGTCAACTCTGAAGCAAACCTTAAAAACACCTAATCTTCAACATGCTGGCTCAACTCTGGGAAGTGCACAGGGATCTGAACTCTTATAGGAGACCCATGTGAGTTTTCCTTTAGTAAGAAGGATCCTAACACATCTAAAAACTGCTGAAGACAGGTCATTTAACACTTTCAAAACCAGCTTAGCTTTTCAGTGGCTCTGTAGTCCAGCTAGTACTTCCCCTTCTCTCCTTCCTCATTACAAAAATGAAGAGACACAAAACCATGTTAATTGAGAAAAAAATAACTGACAAATTATCCAGTTTACTATTATCAATGACAAGGTCTTAGGACATATCAGAAAACTGAATTAACACTCCAGTATGTCACTAAATATTACTTGAGAATCTCTACACCATCATTACAACAGCCAAGGATATGTGGCCTTTTCTAAAACTTTTTTTTTCCCAACTCAGTGCACATGAGGGATTATTGAGAATTATTCTTCCCTATGGTTGTTAAGGAGATAACAACATCAAAGTGCTGCTAAGATTAATATACTATCTGCTCCCATCTTCCCCTGTCGCCTTTTCAAGTCACCGCTACAGTAGTTTCCCACAAAAGGTGAAATGTGGGAACACAAGGACAAAGTAATAAAACAAGCGATTTAAAAAGTAATCACTCAAGAATGGCGCGGTGGTGCAACAGGTTAAGCTACCACCTGTGACAGTGGCATCCCATACGGTGCCAGTTCGTATTCTCCAATTCCAACATAGCTCCCTGATAATGGCCTGGGAAAAGTGTTTGAGACCCTGCCACCTACATGGGAGATCTGAATGGAGTTCCTGGGAGACCCAGATGAAGCTCCTAGCTCCCATATGACCCAGCCCTGGTTGTTGTGGCCTTTTGGGTAGTGAATCAGTACACAGAAGATCTCCCTCAAACTCTGCCTTTCAAATAAAAAGTCTTAAAAAAAAAAAAAAAGTAATCACTGTAAAAATTTTATCATTGAAACATTTCATCAGCCCTGCATAGATGCTGTGGGCTAGTTCAAGGACCACTGTGGATACAACAATCCCCACATACTGAAGTCTCTTATGTAAAATGATGTAGTATTCTCATATAACTCCTGAATACTTTAGATCATCTCTACATTACTTATAATACCTAATAAAGGCCGGTGCCGCGGCTCACTTGGCTAATCTTCCTCCTGCGGCACTGGCACCCCGGGTTCTAGTCCTGGTTGGGGCACCGGATTTTGTCCTGGTTGCTCCTCTTCCAGTCCAGCTCTTTGCTGTGGCCCAGGAGGGCAGTGGAAGATGGCCCAAGTGCTTGGGCCCTGCACTGGCATTGGAGACCAGGAAGAAGCACCTGGCTCCTGGCTTTGAATCAGCACAGTGCCAGACGTGGCAGCCATTTGGGGAGTGAACCAATGGAAAAGGAAGACCTTTCTCTCTTCTTTAACTCTGCCTGTCCAAAAAAAAAAAATACCTAATACAATATAAATGCTATGTAAATAGTTGTTACACTATATTGTTTAGGGGATAAGACACAATTTCTAATTTTTAGTATTTTTGATATGTGGCTGGTTAAATATGAGATGTGGAACCCCACAGATATAGAGGGTTAAGTGTAAATTCTAGTCAGTGGATTTTCGCTCCCTCAACTCAAAATGCCAAAACCTATACAAATATAAACTGAAAAAGTCAAACCAAGTTTGAATATGCCAAAAGGCCTTCCTGGTAAGATCAAGAAATGAGTTAAAATTTGAGTTAAAAATGGATAAATAAAAAGATTAACATTTTGGGGTAACATTTAAAAAAATGACTACAACAAAAACTCTTTCTAAAGCCTAATATATACCACTGACATTATCTTTATTGAATGTTAACCTATTAATAATTGATTCAAATTAACAGTGAAGTCTATATTTTATGAAAGTAACTATTTTCAAAACAAAAATGAGAAAAGTAGTATTATTTTATATTGTTGCAATTTTTTAATTTTCTTTAATGTTTGGCTTCAGAAAAGACACAGATTTGAAAGGTGGCAGTATATCCCTGCTTGATAACCTGATTACATCATAAATTGTTATAATCAGTGAAGTACAGACCCATATACATCAATGGGACAAACAAGAAAACCCAAATGGAAATACACACATACAAGAGAAAATGAAAAAGTTCATGGAAGAATGGAATTACAAGATAAAATGAATTTCCCATGAAGTTTCTGAAGCCCTCTTGTATTTAGAAACAGGACTGAAATAATTGGGTATTCACATAAAGAATGAAAAGGGATCTTTACTTCAACCCATAAAAATCAAAGGTCCAACTTGAAGATTTTTAAAATAGGAGAAAAATTGAGTTCAGAATAGAAAAGGTTTTTTAAAAACGAGAGAGAATGCTCTGATCTGCTGGTTCACTTCCCCAAATTCCTGCAACAGCTGGGGTTGGGTGAGCAAAAACTGGAAGTCAGACACAATCTGGTCTCCCAGTTGGAAGAAATATAATCATTCAAGCCATCACCAGTGCCTCCCAGGGTTTGCATTAGCAGGAAGGTAGAACCAGAAGTCAGAGCTGGGAACTGAACTGAGGTACTATGATGAGGGATGTGGGCATCCTAACCACTAGGCAAAACACCCATTTCAGAAAAGGATTTCTTAAGAAACAAAAGGCGAAGAAAGAAAAGAAAAGAGAAGAGAAGAGAAGAGAAGAGAAGAGAAGAGAAGAGAAGAGAAGAGAAGAGAAGAGAAGAGAAGAGAAGAGAAGAGAAAAGAAGAGAAGAGAAAAGAAGAGAAGAGAAGAGAAAAGAAAGAAAATACCAATATATTCTTAAGACACATTAAAAAAGTGAAGAAAGAAAACAAACTTTAAATGGGGAAATGAACCACATAAAGTAACTCCTATATACCAATATAGGACAGTCAAACTGAAAGTCAAGAATAAGCACTTCACAGAAGAGGAAACATAAATGGCCCACAAACACATAAATTATATTGCTCTTTTTATTTTCAAGAAAATGTAAAATAGAACCACAATATGACACCTTTGATAAAAGTCAGGTAATACCAAGTGTTGGGAGAATACAAGATATCCCTGGAATGCACACTAATACAACTATTTTAGAAAAGTATGGCATTATCTGGTAAGGCTAAGTAGATGACCATAACCCATGATCTGTACTCCTACAGCCATGCATATGCACACCAGGAAAATGTGTTAGAATATTTGTTTATTTATTTGACAGGTAGAGATATAGATAGTGAGAGAGAGAGACAGAGAGAAAGGTCTTCTTTCCGTTGGTTCACCCCTCAAATGGCTGCTATGGCCAGCACTGCGCCAATCTGAAGCCAGGAGCCAGGTGCTTCTTCCTGGTCTCCCATGCAGGTGCAGGAGCCCAAGCACCTGGGCCATCCTCCACTGCCCTCCCAAGCCACAGCATAGAACTGGACTGGAAGAGGAGCAACTGGGACTAGCCCATATGGGCTGTTGGCACCACAGGCAGAGGATTAACCAAGTGACCCACGGTGCTGGCCCCATGAGTTAGAATATTTGAAGAAGCACTGTTCACAACAGGTTAGAAGTAAAATTGGTAAACTAATAGATTCATACCATGAAATACCACTTAGACTTAAAATGTACTGCTACATTCATCAAAATAAGATTAATTCTAAAATGTTAAAAGAATCAAGTCAGGATGGGGCTGGCACTGTGGCGCAGCAGGTTAAAGCTTTGGCCTTAAGTGCTGGCATCCCATATGGGCACAGGTTCTAGTTCCGGTTGCTCCTCTTCCAATCCAGCTCTCTGCTGTGGCCTGGGAAAGCAGCAGAAGATGGCTTAGGTCCTTGGGCCCCTGCAGCCACATGGGAGACCCAGAAGAAGCTCCTGGCTCCTGGCTTCTGATTGGCGTAGCTCTGGCGGTTACGGCCATCTGGAGAGTAAACCAGCAGATGGAAGACCTCTCTCTCGCTGTCTCTACCGTTCTCTGTAACTCTTTTAAATAAATAAAATAAATCTTAAAAAAAGAATCAAGTCAGGAAAGAATACTAACAGTATAGTTCCACTTATTTAATGTTCAAAAACAAAACACTCTGGGGCCGGCGCTGTGGCACAGTGGGTTAAAGCCCTGGCCTGAAGCGCCAGGATCCCATATGGGTGCCAGTTCTAGTCCCGGCTGCTCCTCTTCTGATCCAGCTCTCTGCTACAGCCTGGGAAAGCAGTGGAAGATGGCCCAAGTCTTTGGGTCCCTGCACCAACATGGGAGACCTAGAGGAAGCTCCTGGCTCCTGGTTTCGGATCAGTACTGCTCTAGACTTTGTGGCCATCTAGGGAGTGAACCAGCGGATGGAAGACCTGTCTCTACCTCTCTCTTTCAAATAAATAAATAAACAAAACAAAAAAAAACAAAAACAAAAACAAAGCACTCTATATCTAAAGAAAAATAAAGGATGACAAACATGAAATCCAGGACAGAAATCTACTGAGACAGAAGTAGTAAGACACAATCAGAAGATGACACAGGAGGCTTCAAAGGTAATGGCAACTTATATTCAATTAAGCCTTAAAGTTTTCACTTACAACTTAAAAACTATATTGATCCTTATTGCATCTTTTTTTAAGCTACTGGAATTTAGTTGTGAAGGGAGGCAAAGCAACACACTGGTAATTGTATAAATGTGGTGTTTTAAGGAAAAGAGGTTTTTTGAGGAAAAACATAAGCATATGCATCAAGGAGAAAGGAAGGTGGCAAACATACAAAATAACTGAAGGAGAGCAGTCAGATCTAGAATTTAGGATTAGAGACTTTACAAAGGATTGTCTTCTCAATGGTAAACATCACGTTTACACAGGTGAAAAAATACAAACCAAAATATTTAAAAATGAAGATCATTGCTTAATCTCACCATTCCACGATCTTCTTAGGGTGATGTTTTTCTTTTTAATACTTGCTATTTTCTAATATTTCAATAATTATCATGTATAAAATTTCTTTTAATAAAAAGTCATTTTGGGGCTAGCGTTGTGGCACAGCAGGTTAAGCTGCCACTTTCAACACTGGTGTCCTATATCAAAGTGTAGGTTCAAGTACAGAGTGCTCCACTTCTGATTCAGCTTCCTGCTAACGCATCTGGGAAGACAGCAGATGATGGTCTAAGTACTTGGGTTCCTGCCACCTCATGGGAAACCTGGATTGAGTTCCTGGCTCTCTGCTTTGGCCCGACCCAGCTCTAGTTGTTGCAGGCATTTGGGGAGTTAACCAGCAGATGGAAAATCTCTGTCTCTGTCCTTCTTTGCCATTCTTTCAAATAAACCGACTATTCCCTGTCCACGAAGCTGCCCTCTTCAGGTGCGTATGTTCTCTTCCATGACCTCAATACATATGTACCCTAAACCTGCTTGACTCCAGTAGACAAAGGGTTTACAACCCAAAATCAAACCTTAATTACTTAAGCTAGTCTAGAACTTATGTGTTTGGTGTTTCTGGAAATTAACACTCCAAAGAAAATATTTAAGTTACCAAGAAACCTTAAGAATGAAATAAAATAACTTCAGTGTCTACTTTCTTCTCTTGATTTCATACCACAGATGAAAAGCTGCAAGTAATCAACACTAAGTCTAACGGAGCTGATTTTTAAGCTAACCTTTTTTTTTTTTTACTTAAGAACATTCTATTTTTGTTTAAGATCTCAAATTATAATGTACAGATTTGGTTTGGCGAGGCTACCTTTGGAAATTCTAATTCGAATAAATAAGTTACTAAAGCAAATCACATGTCGTAAATATGCAATGTAGACTACAATCAGGTTTTGGTATACAACAAGTCTTAGATAAAATGATAATTCTGTCCTCAAGGACAGTGAAAAGTTTGGTATGGCTTACAATTTTAACTTCAAGTCTAACACAAGAAACAATATGTGTTGGTGCATTAGGGCATGTCACAAATTATTCAAAATTAAGTAAAATGCAAAAATTAGGAGTATAAGAGAGATACTATAAGGAATATAGTATTGTCTAAACATTTGTGTCCCATCAAAATTCCCATGTTGAGATCTAATCCCCAGTGCATAGGTATTAAGAGATAGGACCTTTGGGAGGTAATTAGTTCACAAGGGTAGAGTTCTGGTGAACAGACTAGTACCTATATAAAAGAGGCCTGGAGGGAGCTTGTTTGTCCCTTCCACTATGTGAAAATACACAGAGAGGGTGCTCTCGGGGGCCGATGCTGTGGTGTAACGGGTAAAGCCTCCGCCTGCAGTGCTGGCATCCCATATGGGCACCGGTTTGAGACTGGGCTACTCGGATCCAACTCTCTGCTATGGCCTGGGAAAGCAGCAGCAGATGGCTCAAGTCCTTGGGCCCCTGAACCCTCATAGGAGATCGAGAAGAAGCTCCTGGCTTCAGATTGGCCCAGCTCTGGTGACTGCAGCCATTTGGGGGAGTGAACCAGCAGATGGAAGATCTCTTTCTCTCTGCCTCTACCTCTCTGTAACTCTGCCTTCCAAATGATTTTTTTTTTTTTTTTTTTTTGCAGGCAGAGTGGACAGAGAGAGACAGAGAAAGGTCTTCTTTTTGCCATTGGTTCACCATCCAATGGCCGCTGCGCTGCAGCCAGCGTACCACGCTGATCGGAAGGCAGGAGCCAGGTGCTTATCCTGGTCTCCCATGGGGTGCAGGGCCGAAGCACTTGGGCCATCCTCCACAGCAGAGAGCTGGCCTGGAAGAGGGCAGCCGGGACAGAATCTGGTACCCCAACTGGGACTAGAACCTGGTGTGCTGGCGCTGCAGGCGGAAGATTAGCCTATTGAGCCACGGTGCAGGCCATGAATTTTTTTTTAAAAGGGTGCTCTCTATGAGGCCCCAACCCTCTCTGTAAGTTCTCCAAAGTTTTTTTTTAATAATAAAAACCTCCTTTTAGAACAAAAATTCTAAATATGTATATAACTCAATTACCAACTTGTTCTCAGTTTTAGCTGAACTCCAAAACAAAAACATTATCACACCCAGTCCCTATGGTCAATCTGTGGTTTTTCACTTAAATCTCAGCCAAAGTATGTTCTTTTCCTCTTTCCGAAATTCTCTCATCTCTCTCTTCAGACACTTAAGCATTATCAATTCACCCAGCATCCAGTCATAATTACTGATTTTCTTTCTAATAACTTCATTGGTCTTCATGGGTTCTCCTAGCTTTAAAATAAAGGCATCACTTATCGTTTTTTTTAATTTGAAAATCAAAGTTATAGAGAGGGACAGACAGATCTTCCATCTGCTGTTTCACTCCCCAGATGGCCACAATGGCCAGGGATGGGCCAGGTCAAAGCCAGGAGCTTCATCCACATTTCCCATGTGAGTGGCAAACACTTGGGCCATCCTCCACTGCATTCCCAGGCCCATTAGCAGAGTGGTGAGGACACAAACTGGTGCCCATATGGGATGCCAGACTCACAGGCAGCAATTTTACCTACTACAACACAAGGCTGGCCTCTATCCCCAAATGGTCACCAACAGGCCAAAGCCAGGAGCCAGAAGCTTCATCTGGGTTTCTCACATGGGCCATCCTCTGCTGCTTTCTCCGGTCATCAGCAGGGGACTGGATTGGAAGTGGAACAGCCAGATCTTGAACTGGTGCCTATCTAAGATGCTGGCATCCCAGGTGGAGGCTTAATCCATTATGCCATAACACCTGCCCCAGAACATTATTTTAACAACTCACTTTATAAAAGATGTATAGCATTATTATCACCATTTTTGTTGTTCTGAGGTCAATAATTTCCAGTGAAAATATAATCTTGTAATGAACCTTACCCTATGACAAGCTTCATGTGGCTATTCATTTGGACCCTTTAAAATAACATTTGCAATATACTGACAATTATGAATACATTGTTCTCTGGGGTTCTATGAGCTCATCTAGAAAAGTATCATACCTAAGAAAGGGGATCAACAAAACCTCCAATTTGGAGCCAACTTGGACAAAAGTTGTGGTAACTGGGAATCTCCTACTTCTGACTGATGTCTGAAGCAAAGTACAATCGTGTGGGACTTAGGCCTTCTTCTGTGGTATCTGCATTAACTCTGATTAGTGTCTGAATTATAGAGCACCCAGAATTGCTTTGTGTGGGAAAAGCCCATACATCTGGTATCAGAAGTGAAGTATTGTGCCAGCACTATGGCATAGTGGGTTAAGCCACCACCTGCAGTACTTGCATCCCTTATGGGTGCCAGTTCAAGCCCTGGCTGCTGCATGTCTGATTCAGCTCCCTGCTAACACACCTGGGAAAGCAGAGGAGGGTGGTCCAAGTACTCGGGTCCCTGCATCCACATGGGAAATTCAGATGGAGCTCCTGGCTTCTGGCTCTGACCTGGCCCAGTCCTGGCCATTGTGGCCATTTGGGGAGTGAACCAGTGGATCCAAGATCTCTCTCTCTCTTTCTCTCTCTCTCTCTCTGCCTGTTCCTCTCTTTCAAATAAATAAACAAACACATTTTAAAAAAAGAAGTATTAAGTGTTGTGAGTATACAGTAAGAGAAAAAAGCTGGTTTTTTATCTACAGGCTTAGAGTTATATATATGACCCAGTAATTCCACTCCTAGGTTTATAGCTAAATCAAATTATAAATACACCCACACAAAAAAAGGTACATGAATGTGCACAGACGCATTATTCATAATAACCAAGTGAAAATTATCCAAATTATCAACTGATGACTAGGTCCAAGAAAAAGTCCAAATGTCAACTGGTGGATAAGCAAATTATAAGTATGGTTCAATTATAAAATGAACTATTATTTGGCCACAAAAAATAATTAAGTGCTGATAGAAACAACATGAATGACCCCAAAAGTAAAAGAAGCTAGTTATAAATCACTCACATATGACTCCAATTATAAAAAATGCCCAAAATAGGTATATCCATAGAGAGAGAAAATACATCAGTATTGGGGGAATGGGGAAACTGGGAGAGACTGCTAATGGATAAGGGGTTTCTTTCTGGGAGGTGAGAATGTTCAACAAAAGTTTTGAGTGATTAAAAACTACGAATTGTACACTTTAGAAGGCTTAAGTTTTGTGGTATGTGAATTACATTTCAATTGAAAGAAAAAATTGCTTTTTAGAACTGATATAGAAGGCTTCCAATTTTACTTAGCTAATGAGCACTGGACTGGAAAAGAATACACATTTATCAGAAATCATACTTCTACCCTCTTCCCCATGGTGGGGAAATACAGAGACCTCATATGACACACGATGATAAAAAGGAATCTGCTTTTTTTTCCATAGATTGCCAACAGACTGATTAGGAATCAGGCGGAAAAACAGTGAGTATGTGGTAGTTAATTTAAACTGGAGGCCTACAGATTATAATTCACAAGCAACTCCCAAGATCCACGAAATGAAATAATCTGCAATCTTATCCCATACGATTGTTGTATCATTCCTATGTTAGGGAGTAGGAGGAAAGGCTATACACTTAAGTGGCAAAACAAGAACTAAAATCCAAGTTTTATCTGACCCAAAGGCTGGATTCCTTCACTCATTCAACTTTTACTGAGAGATTCATATATGTCAGCCCTTGGTTTACATTCAGAAAACAGTAAATAAGCAAATTAATTAAGTCAAGGGCATGAAGAATTTAGCAGGGTATAGGAACTGCTACTGCTAAGATGGGAGAGTTATTTTATATTAGGTGGTCAGAGAAGCCCTTTCTGAAAAAAAAAATCACACTTGAACAAAGATTTGAGTAACAAAAGGAAATGAGCCATTCATATAAGAAAAGAGCAAAGAAACAAGGACAAAGGCTCTCAGGCAGGAACAGCAAGGAGGCCAGTAAGAAAGACACAGGAGAGTTTTAGATCTTTCAGTTTCCATGGAATTCAAGAAAGAGCACAGCAACTTGAGCAGCTGCATCTCACACTGGAGTGTTCTGTTTCCATTTCAGCTTCCTGATAATGAACCTTGTGCAGGCAGCAGCAGATGACTCAAGTATTTGGGCCTCTATCACCATGTGAGACCATGATGAGAGTTTGAAGCTCCTGGCTTGGACTGGCCCAAATCTTGCTTTGGTCATTAGGTGAGTGAACCATTCAGTTTCTCTTTCTCTGTCGCCACTCTGCTTTTCAATTTTTTTTTTTTTTTTTTGAGTAAGCCCTTTTAGTCTTAAAAGTGATTTTGCGTAATATCTGAGAAGATAGGGAAACCACAGTTGGGTTTTGAGTGAAGTGACATTTGACTATTTTAAAAGAATCATTCTCTGGGTTGAAAACAAGATAAAAGACCAGAGCAGAGGCAGGGAACCAGTCATGAAGTTGTTGAGACAATCTAGGTAAGTGATGATGATTTACTTCAGGAAGTAATCCAGGAGAGTGGACCAGGAGTTGATTCTGGATAGATTTTTGAAGGTACAACAGACAGAATTCATTAATGGTTTGACTGTAGGGTAGGATGAACCCAATGTTTCTGCTTGAGAAAAGGGAAGAATGAAATTGTCACACCCCACATACAGGATAATGCAGAAAATAGGTTTGGCAGGGGCTGCTGTTTGATGCAGTGGTTAAGACAAAGCTTGAAACATCCGCATCCATATAGGAATGCTTGAGTTCAAGTCTTAACTACACTTAAGATCCCAGCTTTCTACTAACAAGCACCCTAGGAGAAAGAAGGTGATGACTTAGGATTGGCATTGTGGCACAGTGGGTTAAGCCACTGCCTGGGATGCCAGCATCCCATAAGGGTGCCAGTTCATGTCCCAGCTAATCCACTTCCAATCCAGCTCCTTGCTAATGGTCCAGGAAAAGCAGTGGAAGATGCCTCCTGCCACCCATATGGGAGACCCAGAAGAAACAGGCTAAGTGCAAGCTGTTGCAGCCATTTAGGGAGTGAACCAATGGATGGGAGATCTCTGTCTCTCCTTCTTTCTCTTTCAACATAAATAACTCTTTAAAAAAAAAAAAAAAGTGATGGCTCAAGTACTTGGGTCCCTGCCACCCACATAAAAGACTTGGATTGAGTTCTGGATTTCTGGCTTTGGCCTGCCCAAGCTCCAGCTGTGTGGGCATCTGAAGAGTCAATCAGTGGATAGAAGATTTCATTCTCTGTATTTCAAACATATACATACATATATATATATATATATATATATACACAAAGTCGTAAATATTTTGAACAAAATAAAGTAGGTTTGGGGAGAAAAAAAATTTTTTTTTTTGTGACAGGCAGAGTGGACAGTGAGAGAGAGAGACAGAGAGAAAGGTCTTCCTTTGCCGTTGGTTCACCCTCCAATGGCTGCCGCGGATGGCGCGCTGCAGCCGGCGCACCGCGCTCATCCGATGGCAGGAGCCAGGTGCTAGGTGCTTTTCCCTGGTCTCCCATGGGGTGCAGGGCCCAAGCACTTGGGCCATCCTCCACTGCACTCCCGGGCCACAGCAGAGGGCTGGCCTGGAAGAGGGGCAACCGGGACAGAATCCGGCGCCCCGACCGGGACTAGAACCCGGTGTGCCGGCGCCACAAGGCGGAGGATTAGCCTGTTGAGCCACGGCGCCGGCCAAGGGGAGAAAAATTTTAAACATGTTTATTTCTCTGCTAATCTTGTTTTAAGCACTACACTAAATACTGATCCACAATACAGCTTTTTAAGTAGTGAAACAGGACCTGAACCCAGGTCTTTAGATTCCAGATCTTGTGTTCTTTATTTCTATAGAAGCTTTATAAAGGCAAATTTCTAAATTAGAGTCTTTTCTCAGAATAAAAACAATTCAAGGGATGCACTATGTTTATGATCCAAAAACTAAAATCACAAATAAAGGATACCAATTTTTAAAACATCTGACAAACATAAACAAGTATTTTTCAGATAATATTCATAATGGAAAAGCATTGATATAAAGGTGCAATAAAATCACCCAATAAGTGTTAATTTAGGTAAATACTAAGCAGACGCATATATCCATAAAATACCAGATCACTCCATTTACAAAATTTTCCTTGAAAATAAAGAATATCTTTTGAGGTCGACGCTGTGGCGTGGCAGGTAAAGCTGCTGCCTGCAGTGCCAGCATCCCATATGGGCACCAGTTCAAGTCACAGCTGCTCCACTTCCTATTCAGCTCTTTGCTATGGCCTGGGAAAGCAGTAGAAGATGGCCCAAATCCTTGGGCCCCTGCACCCACATGGGAGATCTGGAGGAAGCTCCTGGCTTCATATCAGCCAACTCCAAAAGTTGCAACCAACTTTTGGAAAACCAACCTCTCTCTGCCTCTAGAGGCCTCTCTATAACTCTGCCTTTCAAATAAAAAATCTTTTTTTAAAAAAGAAAGAAAATAACAAATACCTTTTAAAAATTTATCATTAAAAATAAGATATCACTAAATATTTATCATTACAATTTTGTTCATTGCACAAAAAGAATCTCCTTTTAAAATCTGATCTATATGGGGCCGGCACTGTGGTATAGTAGAGCCATCGCCTCCAGTGCTGGCATCCCTTGTAGGTGCCAGATCGAGTCCCAGCTGCTCCACTTCCAATCCAGCTCTCTGCTATAGCCTGGGAAAGCAGTGGAAGATAGCCCAAGTCTTTGGGCCTCTACACCCGCATGGGAGACCCAGAAGAAGCTCCTGGCTCCTGGCTTCAGAATGGCTCAGCTCCGTCCGGTGCAGCCAACTGGGGAGCGAACCAGTGGATGGAGGACCTTTCTCTCTGCTTCTCCTTCTCCGTGTAACTTTGACTTTCAAATAAATAAATAAATATTTAAAAAAATAAAGTAAGATCTGATATATCATTTTATATTATAAGCTCTAAGAAAAATTTCCTTTTTCTTAAAGGAATATAAATTATAGCAAATATTTAATTCCTGATTGAAATGTTAAATAATTATTCAAATGATTTCTCTATAACACTAAACATGTTTTTTTTTTTTTTAAAAGATTTATTATTTGGAAGTCAGAGTTACACAGAGAGAGAAGGAGAGGCAGAGAGAGAGAGAGAGAGAGAGAGAGAGAGGGAGATCTTCCATCCTCTGGTTTGCTCCCCAAATGGCCACAACAGCTGCAGCTGTGCGGATCTGAAGCCAGGAGCTTCCTCCAAGGCCTTCCCTTGCAAGTGGGTGCAAGGGCCCAAGGACCTGAGCCATCTTCTAATGCTTTCCCAGGCCATAGCAGAGAGCCCGATCAGAAGTGGAACAGCCGGGACTTGAACCAGCGCTCATATGGGATGCAGGCACTGTGCAGGTGGCAGCTTTATCTGCTATGTAGGCCCCAACACTAAACATCTTAATGTTTATTACCTACAGCATCAGATTTCGGAGCATGGGTTCTAATTCCATTTTCACAGCAAACAAATCAAGAAAAGAAGCCGCTTTTTGGGAACTATCTATAAATATGAATTCTTTTTTTTAAAAAAAAAATTTTTTTTATTTGCAAGACAGAGTTGAGCGGGGAGGAGAAACAGAGAAATCTTCCATCCACTGGTTCACTCTCCAAATGGCCACAAAGGCTGTAGCTGGGCCAGACCAAAACCAGGAGCTTCCTCCAGGTCTCCCACATGGGTGCAGGGGCCCAAGCACCTGAGCCATTTGCTGCTTTACTGGGCGCATCAGCAGGGAGCCAGGTCGGAAGTGGAGCAGCTAGTCTTGAACTGGTGCTCACATGGGATGCCAGCGCTGCAGGTCTTGGCTGAACCTGCTACGCCACAGTACCGGCCTCTATAAATAGGAATTTTACATTATTCCCTTATAGGTACTCAACCTTACTATTGCAGAACTGCTTAACATATTTCCCTGAAACAAATGCAGAATCTCCTAGTTAGGAATGCTTAAGTGTCAAGTGACAAATGTTTACTGTACTCAGTACATGCAGTTAAGGGGCAAAGGAAAGGTATTTTTCCTGTTTGCATGAAGTCTATGGCCCAGTGGTAGAAGAGACATGAAAAGTTAAATAAAAATCTAAATGGGGCAGACATTGTGGCGCAGCAGGTTGAGCCACCACCTGTGACACCTGCATCCCAGATAAGCGCCAGTTTGGAGTCCCAGCTGCTCCACTTCCAACCCAGCTCCCTGGTAATGTGTCTGGGAGGGAAGCAGAAGATGGCTCAAGTATTTGGGCCCCTACTATCTATGTGGGAGACCTGATTGAAGTTCTAGGCTCCTGGCTTCCGTCTAGCCCCGTCCAGGCCACTGCGGCCATCTGGGAAATGAAACAGTAGGTGAAGATCGCTGTCTCTCCTCTCTTTGTAACTCTGCCTTTTAAATAAATAAATCTAAAAAAACAAAACAAACAAACAAAAAACCACCCTAAATTCCATCCTCTGCTGTTTGTTTCCCTTTTCCCTTGCTTCAAAAACTCTGACAGCCAGATGCAGATATTATTCAGAATGCAGCTTGCCTTCTCAGATATAAAGCTAGTCATACTCCACAGGTTCCCAATAATCAGTGAGTCTCAGTATCCAAGATGACAGTCATTTTTCTACTTTGGATTATACTGCAACCTTTCATAACATTAACAGTTATAAAGTATTTAATTGTCAATGCAACATAACTATTAAAAAAGCAATGTCAGTAAGAGCCCAAATTCTACCTCTCTCAATAACTATTATCAATTACTTAGGTAAAAAGTAATGTAGAGCTATAAATAATTCAAAATAATTATTTCTAAGTCCTCTGTACAATAAGCACACATTCATTCATTATCTACACCTCCTTGCATCTACCTATATCAAAAGTCTAAGACTTAGGTAAGCAATAGAAAGAAAATTCACAAGAATGTGGTTATGTGTTGCTTAATGAAGAGGATATAATGTGAAATTTAGTCCTTAGGCAATTCTGTCATTGTGCTAACAGAGTATCTTCGAGTGTATTTATACAAACTAAGAGGCTACATCAACCTCATTAGGCATTATAGGACCACTTTTGTATTTTGGCTGTCAAGGACATGTTATAATGCAGCACATGATGGTAATTTAAAATATTTCTCTCAATTATATCACTGCTTTCAAAGTTGACAAATATCAACTATTATGCACTGTGTTTCTAAGACCTTAAGACACAATGCAGGGGTCGGCGCTGTGGCAAGCAGGTAAAGCCGCCACCTAGCAGTCCTGGCATCTCACATGAGTGCTAGTTCAATTCCCAGATGTTCCACTTCTGATCCAGCTTTCTGCTACTGCCTGGGAAAACAGTAGAAGATGGAGACTTGGAAGAAGCTCCTGGCTCCTGGCTTCAGATTGGCACAGCTCTAGCCGTTTCGGCCAATTGGGGAGTGAACCAGTGAATGGAAGATCTCCTCCTCCCCCTATCTCCATAACTCTTTCAAATAAATAAATAAATGTTTTAAAAAAAAAGACACAATGTAGTGGTAGTCCATATCTAAAGTGAGTAAATCTACAGAATGTCAATGTAGAAAAGTATACCAGGTATACATTAAAACTTCTAACTTAAGAAAACTCTAAATGAAACAACCAAATTCTAAAACTGGAAAATAAATCCAGGAGACCAAAGTATTTCAGTATTTCATAACATGAAATGAGTCACAGGAAAAAAAATTATAAAATGAAAAAAGAAACATAACATACAAAACAAAATTCAAAAATTTAGCTGAGGATTGGGTGTTTGGTACAGCAGTTAAGACGCCTGTCTCATATCAGAGGACATGGGTTCCAGCCGTGGTTTTGTTTCCAATTCTAGTTTCCTGCTAATGTGTGCCCTGGGAGGCAGCAGGTGGGAGCTCAAATACTTGAGTCCCCGCCACCCACAAGGGAGACCTGGACTAAAGTCTGGGCTAAAGCCTGGCTTTGGCCTGGCTCAGCCCCAGCTGTTGCAGGCACTTGGAGAGTGAACTAGCTGACGAAAGAGCTCTGTTTCTCCCCAACTCTCAAAAGTAAAAGAACAATTTAGCTGAAAACAGAACATTGTAATATTACTTAAACTATTAACAAGTATTTTAAATCACATAAATTCATTTTAATAGGATAATGTGTTTGCAACTTGGAGATTAAAAGTTTGGGCCAAAAAATAATTAGTCTACCATGTCAAAACTAAACTTTGCTACAAACAACTTTCCATTTAATATTTTAAGATTCCTGAAATCACCAAAATGAAATGTGGACCTATTTCTTCACTCTAACACCTGCAAATTTTAAGTGTCACCATGAGTGTACCATTCTCTTAAAAATGGTTTCTTAAAGCATAATCCAACAACTCTTACTTGGTGATTCAGAACTGTTCTAGGAAGAAACAGTGGGAAGAAATAAAAAAAAAGATGAAAACAAGGGAAAGAAGTCTCAAAGGACTCACCAAAGTCTGAAAATCACCATCTTGAACTGTATAATGAAGAATCCTAGCAACATTATGGAGGAGAGCTTCCCTAGCATCACAGGCATTACAGAATCCCACGTATTTCGTATGGCATTGCCTGGCCAGATGCTTGTAGCCTCCAGTGATCACATCCACTCTAACGCACCATTCAAAAACCACATTTATGTGTGACATTATCTAAAAGAAGGTAGAGACACACTGAAGCAATCTATTAAAGTAGCTACAACCTCAACTTTAAAATATACACTCTCAGGGTTGGTGTTTGGCATGTTATGATGAAGACAGCATTGTGACACAGCAGGTTAAGCCACTGGTTCAACTGCCAATTTGAGTTCAGGCTACTCTGCTTCCAATCCATCTCCCTGCTAATGCATCTAAGAAGGCAGCAGAAGATGGCTTTTGCCATCCACTAGGGAGACCTGGATGAACTTCCTGGCTTCAATCTGGCCCAGTTCTGGATATTGTAGCCATTTGAGGAGCGAATCAGTGGATAGAGGATATCTATGTCACTTTGCCCTTCAGGTAAGTCAGTCTTAAAAATAGATGCCTTGGAGGGCTGGCGCTTTGGTGAAGCAAGTTAAAGCCCCAGCCTGGAGGACTGGTATCCTGTATGGGAGCCGGTACAGGTCCCAGCTGCTCTGCTTCCTATCTAGCTCCCTGCTAATGTTCCTGGGAAAGCAGTAGAAGATGGCCCAAGTCCTTGGGGCCCTGCAACCACAGGGGAGACCTGGAAGAAGCTCCTGGCTCCTGACTTCAGCTTAGCCCAGCTCCGGCTGTTGCTGCCATTTGGGGAGTGAACCAGCAGATGGAAGACCTCTCTCTCTAACTCCACCTTTCAAATAAATAAATAAAATAAACCTTTAAAAAAAAAAAAAAAGATGCCTTAGGACTGGTGCTATAGTGTAGCGGGTCTGGCCAGCACCTGTATTGCTGGCATCCCATATAGGCACTGTTCCTGTCCCAGTTGCTCCAGTTCCAATCCAGCTCCCTGTTCATAGCTGGGAAAAATAGCAAAAGATGGTCCAAGTGTTTGGGCCCTGCTACCCACATGAGACCTAGAAGAAGCTCCTGGCTTCTGCCTGGCCCAGCTCTGGCCATTGCTGCCATGTGGGGAGTGAATCAGTGGATGGAAGCTCTCTCTGTAATGCTTTCAAATAAATTCTTTTAACAACAAAAAAAGATGCCTTGTGACCCTTGCATCCCATACCAGTGTGCCTGATTCAAGTCATAATTCTGCTTCCTATCCAACTTTCTGCTAATGCTCACCCAGGAAAGGCATCAAATGATGGCTCAAGTATTTGGGTCCCTGCTACCCATCTGGGAGTTCCTGGCTCCTGGCCTCAGCCTGGACCAGCTCTGGCTCTTGAGGGTATTTGGGAGAGTGAAATAGCAGATGAAAGGTCTCTGTCTTTTAAATACAATAAGTGAAAAACACACATGCTCTCTAATAAGAATTTCAAAGACTATCCTTATTTAATTTTACTGCATTGCCTAAAGACTTTTTACCAAGTAATCAAATCCCGTGTTACATTCACATGACATGGCCTATTTTAAAAAATGTAGTTCCTCTTGGGGCTTAAATTACCTCTTCTTCAGAAGCAGTTAATATCCTGATGCAAATTTTTAAAAATAATAAAAGCTTGTTAGATTAAGACATGGTCAGAGCATCCTGTGTTACTACATACTTTATCCTAACCACTATAACTGAAATCCCCAAAACACCAACTTCCTAACCTCCTTCCATGCTTTTTCTCCACTGCACTATCATATCATTATAGTACATGATTAACTTAAATATTCTGTTCCTGGGGCCAGTTCTGGCACACAGTGGGATAAGCCACACCTGGAATGCCAGTATTCCATACTGGAGTTGAAACTGAAGTCTTGCTTCCATGTGATCCAGCTTTCTGCTAATGCACCTGAGAAGGCAACAGAAGATGGCCCACGTGCTTGGGTTCCTACCACCCACGTAGCAGACACAAATGGAGTTCCAGGCTCCTGGCTTTAGCCTTACCAAGACCTGGCTGTTGAAGGTATTTGGGGAGTAAACTAGTGGATGGAGGATATCCCTCTCTCTCTGAAGCTCTGATTACTTAATCTTAAAAAAAAAAAAATTGTTTCTGTCCCTCTAGATAGACTACGGAATCCACAAAGGGTAGAAATCTTGTATCCCGAGCACCCAGATAAATGCCTGACACAATGAGCCCTCAAATAATGGTTGCTGAGTGAACAAATTTGGTAATTTGGTTGTAGTTTTATGCATAGTCTAGATGTTCCAAAGAGCTAAACTTTGCTATTAATATGGTCAGGAAACAAATTTTGTACATACAATAATCACACATAAAGGAGTGTGGTGTTTGAAAAAGTATGATTTAGTAAAGCCTCTGCCTACAGTACCAGCATCCCATGTGGGCGCAGGTTCATGTCCTGGCTGCTCTACTTTCTATCCAGCTCTCTGCTAGGGCCTGGGAAAGCAGTAGAAAACGGTCCCAGTACTTGGGCCCCTGCACCCACGTGGGAGACCTGGAGGAAGCTCCTAGCTCCTGGCTTCAGATCGGCACAGCACCAGCGGTTGTAGCCATCTGGGAAGTGAACCTGCAGATGAAAGACACCTCTCTCTCTCTCTGCACTTCTCCTTCTCTCTCTGTGTAACTCTTTCAAATAAATAAATAAATCTTTTAAAAAGTATGATTTACCATACTACAATACTGTTAAACACACTACCAGGAAATCTGTATCAGATATTTTTAATTACAAATAAAAAGTTAAAATTTCATTTTTTCACTAAAATAGGAAGCATCAGTTTTCCATTCCTCTAAGCACAAAGGAATAAAGAAAGGTGATGTGATGTAGTATATAGGGCACGGGAAAACACCCCACTGCACTGCCAAGTTATTTTTTTCCCCATTGCATAAGTCACCATGTAAAATTCAAGATTATCAACATCTCTTAAAAATCAATCTGCCTTTCCCAAACACTTCAAGTCTAAATCTAACCAACTAATACTATCCTTTGTCAAACATATCGCAAGTATCATGAGTTTAATCTTAATATTTTCACCTCAGACAATAATCCTAAACTGGTCATAACAATATTTAATCTTAGAGTGAACATATTTAAATATTGTAAGTAATATTTAATCTTAACACAGTAAGAACCTTACTGCATTCATACAGCACATCTACTGCTCAACTAGTGTCCCACAGTTCCTTTTTTGGCCTCCAATGACGAAACTTCTCTAATGTCTCTCCAGAGGCTAGTGTAAAGTATAACGTTTCCTGAAATTGTTCTTGTTTTCACACACACACACACACACACACACACACACACCTCATTTCATGACATCTCTCCAATGAGACAGAATACACACAACTTCTCTGTTCTGCAGAAAAGTCCAGAGGGAGAAGCAAAGGAGAACAACACGCTGGAAGGGATACCATAAACGCATAGAAGGAGAATGTGAGGGGTACATGCACGTACAAATTCACAAAAAGAGGAAGATGCAGAAAACAGAAGGCAGAAAAACACAACTAGCAAAGAAATGAGAAAAAAGAACCGGAGAAGACAGACATGGGCTTATTCTTCTAGAAACAAAAGCTAAAAAAAAAAAAAAAAAGTTTCTAAGAAAAACGTGGTCTCTTTCTTAAGGGAATGTTATTAAACCTCTAAAAAGAGTTCAGGTGATATTCCCGAAGATGGTTCTGCCTTCGCTTCCTACATGTTTGGATACTGTTAATCTTTTCCGTGAATTAAATGCGAGCTATAGATTATGCAGGCAATCGCTACAAAACTACTACAGTGGTTGCCATCTTTGCCTGGGGGAAAAAAAAAAACTCCCTTGATTTAGAAAAAGGAGTAAATTAGTTGCAGAACCAGAAAACCACGCATTGCCAAGTCAGGTAGATAGGACACGGGTTAACAGCCGCCTCCTGGCAAATTAAGGTTCCATCAAAGGTCTGGGAAAGAAGGGCAAAGAGCTGTCTGTAGCCTCCTCGAGACCGCAAGGGTGGGGCATCGTAGGAAAAAAAAAAAAAAAACAAAGGGCGAGCTATCCGGAGAGGTGTTAGGAGCTAGGGACCCGATCCTCAGGAGGCTGCACCTTAGGCGGCAAGGGATGCTGGCGTCCGAGGAAGTGGGCTGCTGCCGGCATGCTCGTGGGGCTGCCGCGGCCGATGCAAGAACAAGATACCCACGGGGCGGAGGATTAAGGGTCAAAAAGAGAAGAGAGAGCGAAGGGGCCGAGCAGTCCCGGAGGCCGGGCGTGGGAGGCCCGAGCAGAGGCCGCCAAGCGCAGTCTGCAGCAAGCCAGCTTCCCCCGGGACGCCTCGTCGGCTCCCCTACACTTGAGCCCCTCTCAGGGCCGCCCCTGCCCAGGCGACAACGGCGAGCGCAGCTGTTTCCGCGCGGCCGGGGACCGCGGGGTGGAAAAGGCATCCCTCGGGCTGTCTGGCAGGCGGCAGCGGCCCCGTGAATGTGTGAGCGGACAGGCGACTCCGAAACCACCACCGCGGAGCCAACGCCGAACTTTGCCCTCTCTTCCCTTAAGCCTTCTTTATCCCCCCAACTTCCCGGCCGGCTGGTGTCCGCTACGACCGACCGAGGACCCCCCTCCCCAACCCGCCCTTCCTCTCGCAGCCTCTCACCCCTCCCAATGCCCTGAGTCTGGGGGAAAACCGGCCACAGGGCCTGCTCCCTAGCCTGCCCGGATGTCCCCAAGTCCCGGACGCCGCCCCTGCCCGAGCGCTCGCACCCTCTTGGCGGCTCCCTTGCCCGCCTAGATGCAGCAAACTCCTCTCACCTGCATTGACGCCATGATGGAACCATCCCCCCAAGGCCAGCGAGGCCGGAGACGCAGGGGGCGGAGCCGCCGTGCTCGCGTCACGCCGCGGGGGCCCTACATCGCGGCCTCGGGGGCGGGGCCTCCGCTGGGAAGGGGATGGCGTAAAGGGATTGGCTAGCGGGCCGGGCGCCGAGGGAGGGACGGGGGCGCGGCAAATGGCGCTCGTCGGTACCCTGGATCGCAGCTGCTGTCTGCGTCTGGGCCACCCCCGTATCAGTTGCTAAGGAGTCGCCGCTCCGGTTTTGACCTGGCTTGTTGATTTTCCCGTCTGTACTGCGAGGTCCTGATGATATCTGGGTCCGTGTGTGTGTGTGTGTGTGTGTTTTCTGTTTCGTTTTGTTTTTCCAACCACAGGTTTACGGATTTTTCCCTTCAGATCTCTTTTCCCCACCCCCAAACCCGCTTTCACACCCTTGGGGCCAGATCAGACTTCCCCTTTGGCTGGTCTGTGGTCTTCGCGGACCGGGAATGCTGCTCGCATTCCTAATTTGGAAAAGAGAGGCTCGAGTTTCCGTGTCCGTGGGATGAGAATGGGAAGCGGAGCAACACGGATCGTTAAAGGCAAGGACGTTTGGTTTTGTTGAGCCCGAAACTTGCCTGGAAGGGAAAAAAGAATTTTGAAGTTTTCCTTTTGTGTGCAGTTTCCCCTTCTTTACGCCAGCCCCTCGGTTTTGAACTTCAGGTGTATCAGTAATAGTTAAAGTTGTTACATCAGTCTACATCTGACGAGCGATTTGACCTCAGGCATGAGGTATTTTTCACACGTACTGGCGTCACGTTGTGCTAAACACGTATCCTTTCTGTCACGTCTAGACTTCCTTCAGCCCAGTTCGTGGTCGTGAGTTTTGTGATTATGCCACTTAAGGCTGAATTCGGGCGGGGAAAGCTGAGCATACAGAATTTATTCTAGGAATGCACCAGTTCTGCCAACACTTATCAGAAGCTGTGTTTTTAAAAGCTATTCCGGTACCGAAGATGTCATTGGTTTATAAGAGGAAAATGGAAGCCAACAGCTTGCACCTCGTGATACATATTAAGGTGGCTGACGCACTGAGTAGGTTTTTACTTGACAGGAATGAAAGTTTAAAATCTGTAGTTTTATTGACCTTGGCTTTCTTTTTAGAAATTTCTCTAACAGGCAATGTAGAATATTATTCTGGACATTCTTAAGAAATATCATTCTGTTCTCTGGGTCTTCCATTATGTGAAATGTGTTCAAAAAGGGAAAAGGTCTTTAAAATCTTTTGCCGGTTATTTTATGGCAGAATATGAAACACACTGCTCTTCATCTCTAGCAAGGAAGTCATACTAGCGTATGCTTCCATCTCCCAGGCTTCCACCCTACTGCCAGTAATGGACTGGCCCTCCCTTTTTGTTCAGGATGACTGTGTCCTTGAGAAATGTTTGGATGCTCTTAGCAGCCAGGAATCAGCCAGAAGCATATCAGGTGTTAGCCTATTTGTGTTGTTAATATTACAACAGTGAGCAAAATCCACACATCCCAATGAAAGAGGAAAGCTTATAGAAAAATCCAGAGATCTTTATCCCTGCGACTTCAGAAGATTGTTCCAGAATATTAGATTTGCCATTTAAGTTTTTCACTTTGCCTCAAGCTGATAGCTCCTAAAGGTATAATAAGTGACATCAGCTGACCCAACAAACAAAGCATTATGGCATCGTCAGAGCAAACAACATGCCAGGACAGATACTAATAAGGAAAAGTGGTCACAAGAATTCTGACACTCCTCAGAGTGAAACCAATTTCTAGTCCCTTGGGTTTCACATGTATTAAACGAATCTCAGCAGAGATAAGTCAGTACCAGTCATACCCTTCCTAGGAAATAAATACCACATAATTACCTATCTTGTTTATTCCTTCTTTAAAATATATAGAAAAACCCTGACATACTCAGGAGCTAACATAATGACTTCCAGGTTGTGTGGGAGTATATCATTATCTCACTGAGTAAGAAATGTTTACATCTAAAACAGTTGATGATACAACATTTGAAGACCAGGCTCACATCTCGTTGCTTTCCAGAGTGGAACTTACTGTAAAATAGGCAAAAGAACATTTCTGACAATACCGAAAGTCAGAGGTAGAATCCTTATGAACTCTACAAGAGTGAAACTGGTACAATCACTCAGGAAAACAGCTCAGCAATTAAAGTTTCCCATATCTTCACGGAATCTTTTTAATAGCATCGGTTGTCATAAAGGATACTTAAGAGACAATACGTTAACCTTGTTTGGATCCTAATGCAAAGTAACTGCACAAAAGATTTTGTTTGAGACAACGAGGACCTTAAGCATAGGATGAATATTAGCTGGCGCTGAGGAATGATTTTTGTTGGATTTTATAGTGATGCTCATTTTCCCACAGCATCAGAAATGACCATCAGGTGGCAAGGAAGCAGTTTTCCCTCATCTCACAAACTACCTCCACCTCCCTGAAAGGAAGACCAATCGGCATAACAAGCCCCGTATGTGCCTGAGGTCGTTCCTTTCAAGGTTAAAGGAGAGCCTGAGACACAGAGGCTTATGTTAGCAACTGGACTTTCTGGTGGTCAAAGGGAGAAAACGTGGGAAGCCAAAAGTCAGGAAACATTGAAGGATCTGCAGAGGAACCACTGGGCAGATGCTGCAGTTCTGACCATGCCATGTGACTGATGAATGCTTTTGTTCTTGGGATTCCCTGGACTGGAAAGTCAGGGACAGTCTTATGGGGAGTTGTTTGTTGGAGCATGAATAGGCCAAGCTGAAGCGAGAGACCTTTCTTGAGTCTTATGTTTCTGTGGACTAGTTTATTCTTGAGTATTCATGACTCTCTGATGGTTAATTTTAGGTGTCAACTTGACTGTATTAAGGTATTCCTAGAAACCTGGCAGTACATTATTCTGCATCAGGGGATTTGGAGGGTGGCTGCTAGGGTGTGAGTCTGAGTAGAGGAGGTGGGCAGGACCCACTACCCTCAAATATCAGTGGGCAACATCCAATCAGCTTAGGGCCTGGAGACAAACTCCAGAGCTGGAACATGCTCATCCCCTCCTTGAACATCAGAACTCCAGGCTTGCTAGACTTTGAATACCAGGAATGACACTGGCAGCTCCATGCCTGAGTACTGAAGCTTTTGACCTTGAACTGAGAGTAATACCATTGGCTTTCCTGATTCCGAGGTCTTCAAATTTAGACTGAGCCACGCTACTGGAATTTCAGGATCTCCAGCCTAAACACAGCCAGTCATGGGACT
The DNA here is from genome assembly GCA_949820135.1 of Sylvilagus floridanus. Taxonomy (NCBI): domain Eukaryota; kingdom Metazoa; phylum Chordata; class Mammalia; order Lagomorpha; family Leporidae; genus Sylvilagus; species Sylvilagus floridanus. The sequence continues at coordinate 101,583,073 of OX463241.1, forward strand.
TTGAGCCACCATAATCATGTGAGCCACTTTCCTAATGAATCCCCTTTCATATTCTATTTGCATCCTACTAGTTCTGCCTCCATAAAGAAATTTAATACAATCTCCTAGTGCTGTTCTTACAAGAGAAATGGAGGCAGTTTGGCAACTGACCACTTGTCTATTAGATGCTGGAAAAGGTACCAGAGAATCCAAGGCTAGTGTTCTTAACCTAGCTTTGTCATTTGCAAGCCTGGATAAGGCCCTCGATCTCTCTGTTTCCTTATCAATAAAGCAAGCAACTGAGACTGACCAATCTTTACAGTTTCTTCAAGATTCCAAATTCCATGAAAGAGAATTGAACTTTTAAATGATTTATACAAAATGCAATTAAAATTCTAAGATAAAATGCAGTGGGAATGATGTACTATTTTGATTTTAAAAATCATTTTTGTGGGGCTGGCACTGTGGTGTAACAGGTTAAGCCACAGCCTGTGATGCTGGTATCCCACATGGGTGCTGGTTCTAGTCCCAGCTACTCCATTTCTGATTCAGCTCCCTGCCCTGCGGATGTGCCTGGGAAAGCAGCAGAAAATGGCCCACCCATGTCGCTGGGACCCAGAGGAGTCATTTTGGCCATTTGGGGAGTGAACCAACAGATAGAAGATCTAGCTCTCCTTCCCTCGTTGTCTGTAAATCTGCCTTTCAAATAAAAAAAAAAAAAAAACTTTTAAAAAAATCACTTATAAATTCAAGGAATGAATTTGACTTTATTGTAATTTATGTAGAAATACTGGGGGACTTTATTGAACAAACTGTAAATGTTAATGTAGTCCAGTTGAAGTATACATGGGATTTCAAACTGCATATTCATAATTTAGAATGATGGTTTAAGAAAAACACAAGAAAAAATTTTAAATTGAATAAATAAAACAAAGCAAGGATATATTATTTTATATAATTTTGAACCCAAATCAGTCATTTCATGAGTCTTTCTTAATAAAAGACAAAGAAAATGTTATTTTTTAACATTTTGTTTTCTGTGTTTTTTTTTTTTTATTTGAAAGGCAGAAAGACAGAGATCTCCCATCCACAGATTTACTCCCAGATGCCCGCAACATCTGGGTTGAAGCCAAGAACCAGGAAAATCATCCGGGTTTCTCACGTGGGTAGTAGGGACCCAATTACTTGAGCCATCACCTGGCGCCTCCCAGAGTGTGCATTAGCAGGAAGCTGAATGGGAAACTGAGATGATCAAACCCATGCACTGGGACATGGAATATGAGTGTTCCAAGCAACAGCTTAACTGCTGTGCCAAATGCCCACCCTCAGATTTGTGTTTTAGAAGACCTTTCTCTCTGTCTCTCTCTCTCACTGTCCACTCTGCCTGTCAAAAAAAAAAAAAAAAGATTTGTGTTTTAGAATGATTGCCATGGTAGCTGAACAGATTTGATCAGATAAAGTCACTAAGAAAGAACAGAAGGCTATTGCCTGCGCCTGAGAGGCTGAGGTCAGGGGCCAGGACTCAGGCATGTTGAGACTCTTAGAGATGTGAAGGAGAGCAGCCCGACTGAGAGATGTTTTGTAAGCCACGGATGGAGAAAAGGAAAAACTGAGTGCCAGACTTCTGACTGAAAGATGTAAGAGTTGGTAGAGATGAAGGGAATGATTGATAGTAGAAAAAGAAGACAAAAGGGGGCCGGCGCTGTGGTGTAGCAGATAAAGCCACCACCTAGGGGTCCTGGCATCTCATATGGGTGCTGATTCAAGTCCCAGATATTCAACTTCTGATCCAGCTCCCTGCTGTAGCCCAAGAGGGCACTGAAGGATGGCCCAAGTCTTTGGGTCCCTGCACCTGCATGGGAGACCCAGAAGAAGCTCCTGGCTCCTGGCTTTGGATCTGCAAAGCTCCAGCCGTTGCAACCAATTGAGGAGTAACCAAAAGATAGATGGAAGACATCTCTCTCTTTCTCTCTCTGTCCCTCCTTCTCTCTGTGTAACTCCAACTTTCAAATAAATAAATAAATCTTTAAATTAATGTGCTTCTGATCCAGCTTCCAATTAATGTACCTGGGGGGCAGCAGATGATAAAGCAAGTGCTTGAGTTCCTGCTACCCACGTGCAGGACCTGGATGGAGTTCCTGGCTCTTGGTTTTGGCTTGGCTTAGCCCTGGTGTTGTGGGCATTTGGAGAATGACCACAGGATAGAATATCTCCCTCTTTCCTTCTCCATCTTCTCCCTCTCCCTCATTCTGCTTTTCTAATAAGCAAGCAAACAACCACAAAAAGACATAGACAAAATGTAAGTTCAAATTACTATGAGAAAGATGTCAATACTACATGATTCCAACCATATGACATTCTAGAAAATGCAAAACTATAGAGCCCCCCCCCCCAAAAAAAAATAGTGGCTGCCTAGAGTTAGGAGGGAGGGAGGACAGGATGAATAGATGGAGAAGAACATCTTAAGGGCAGTTAAATTACTCTTTTTAAAATTACTTATTCATTTGAGAAAGAGAAGGAGACAATTAGAGCTCCCATACCTTGGTTCACTGCCCAAATGCCTACAACAGCTGGATCTGGACCAGGTCAAAGCTGATAGGAGGAACTTAAACCAGGTTTGCTATGTAGGTGGGTGGGAACCCAAATCATGGAGCCATCACCTGCTTCCTTCCAGTATGGCATATGAATAGACAGATCGGTGTAACAGATTCAATGGTCCAAAATAGACACAAGTACCCACAAAAATTTTACTATGTGAAAACCTTAGATCTCAAATCACTGCAGAACCTGCAGACTTTTTTTTTTTAAGTTTATTTTTATTTGAAAGGCAGAGGGACAGTAAGAGAGAGAGAAAGAGAGAGAGAGAGAGAGATACAGAGTGTTTCCATTTGCTGTTTCACTCCCCAGATGCCTACAATGGCTGGACCTGGGTCAAGCTGAAGCCATGAGTCCAGAACTTCATTCAGGTCTCCCATGTGAGTGACAGGCGCCCAAGTACTTGAGCCATCATTTGATGCCTTCCAGGGTGCACGTTAGGGTATGATAGGACAGGTAAACTTTTATTTTTTAATTTCAGAAGAAGTGACAAATTATTTATTTTTAAAGATTTATTTATTTATTTGAGAGGCAGAGTTACAGAGAGACAAGAGAGAGAGAGATCTTCCATGTTCTGGTTTACTCCCCAAATGGCTGCAACGGCTGGAGCTGGGTCAATCCAAAGCCAGGAGCCAGGAGCATCTTTAGGGTCTCCAACATAGGTGTAGGGACCCAAGCACTTGGGCTGTCTTCCACTGTTTTCTCAGGCCATTAGCAGGGAGCTGGATTGGAAGTAGAACAGCTCAGCCAACACCCATATGGAATGCTGGCACCACAGGCAGAGACTTAACCTACTATTCTACAGCGCCAGCCCACAAGGCAAATTTTTCTTACCCTGTGAAATGTCAGTGGAAGTTGGTACATTCTACCACAAATGAGAGTGGGGCTGCTTTATTGCAATTACATTCTGTTGCATTCCACACTACCCACACTGTCAAGACTGAGTTCTGTCTGAGTTGGCTATATTCTCCATGCAGGATTCTGTTTCACAGGTTCTTTACTGGTTGACTCTTTCTCAAGGTTCATGTCCCAACATGAATATCATAATTACAGCCGCCTCCTCTGGCCACTGTGTCAGAATAAGGTACTACCCGACAGCTAACTCTCCATTATTTTATTTATTAGAATAAAAACGAATAGGTTTGCTTCTAGGCTCTGGATAAGGGAACCTCTGCATAAGTTTCCTTTGTGGCACCTGGCTCTTGTGATTATATCCGTATTTGTCTGATCTGTTTCCCTGTCTAGTCTCCATGCCATGAAGGAGAGCCTGTATTCTGGGTTACAGCTGGATCACCTGAGCCCCACATGGTGCTGGCACACATTAGTTGCTCAGTCAAGAAACACTGTAAACCTACTCAGTGCTCACCACCACTCTTTTTGCCTCAGCAGCTTCTTCATTCAAATTTTAGTTGGTTGAGAAAGAGCTGTGAGAACTAAATTCCATGAGCTTTGGCTTAGATGGTTTTAAAATTGGGGGCCACACTGGCTGCTCTACTTCTGATCTAGCTCTCTGCTGTGGCCTGGGAAAGCAGTAGAAGATGGCTCAAGTCCTTGGGCCCCTGCACTCACATGGGAGACCTGGAAGAAGCTCCTGGCTCCTGGTTTCAGATTGGCCCAGCTCCACCTGTTACAGCCATTTGGGGAGTGGACTATGGGATGGAAGATCTCTCTCTCTCTTGGCCTCTGCCTCTGCTTCTCTGTAACTCTGCCTTTCAAATAAATAAATCTTTAAAAAATTCATTAAAGTATATCTTAATCTTTTCCCCTGTTTTTTTTTATTAAAAATTACATACTTGGAGAAAAATTTAAAGGATTGTACAAGAAACATGTGTACAATGTTATCAGCTATTAGCATTTTGGCACATTTCCTTTTCCTCTCTTTATACACATATATGTATACAATATGTGTACCTGTGTCTACAGTATTCTATCAGTTAAGAATCTCCAGGGGCCAGCGCCATGGCGTAGTGGGTAAAGCTGCCGCCTGCAGTGCTGGCATCCCATACAGGTGCTGGTTCCAGTCCTAGCTGTTCCTCTTCAGATCCAGCTCTCTGCTATGGCCTGGGAAAGCAGGAGAAGCTGGCCCAAATCCTTGGGCTCCTGCACCTGCATGGGAAACCCAGAGGAAGCTCCTGGCTCCTGGCTTCAGATAGGCCCAGCTCCAGCCATTGTGGTCAACTAGGGAGTGAACCAGTGGATGAAAGACCTCTCTCTCTCTCTCTCTCTCTCTCTTTGCCTCTGCTTCTTTGAAACTCTGCCTTTCAAATAAATAAATAATTTTTTTTAAAAAGATTTCATTTATTTGACAGAGTTACAGTGAGAGAGAGAGAAAGGTCTTCCTTCCATTGGTTCACTTCCCAAATGACCGCATGGCTGGAGCTGCGCCGATCCGAAGCCAGGAGCCAGGTGCTTCTTCCTGGTCTCCCATGCAGGTACAGAGGTCCAAGCACTTGGGCCATCCTCCACTACTTTCCCACAGCCACAACAGAGAGCTGGACTGGAAGAGGAGCAAATGGGACTAGAACCGGCACCATGTGGGATGCCGGTGCTGAAGGTGGAGGATTAACCAAGTGTGACACAAAACTGGCCCCTAAATAAACAAATCTTAAAAAAAAAATGAATCTCCAGAGATAGTGCAGTTGGTTAAGCAGTCACTTGTGACATCTGCATCTCGTATTAGAGGGCCAGTTGAAGTCCCAGCTGCTCTGCTTCCAATCCAGCTTCCTGCTAATGTGCCTAAGAAGGAAGCAGATGATAGCTCAAGTGCTTGGGCCCCTGCCATCCAGGGGAGGGGCCTGTATGGAGTTCTAGGCTCCTGGCTTTGCCCTGGACAAGACCCAGCTGTTGTGGCCATTTGGGGTATGAATCAGTGGATGGAAGTGCTCTCTATTCCTCTCTCTCTTCCAAGAGGAAGTATCTATAACCATACTACCATCTATTTGTGTCTCTATGTAGATAAAGTTATCTCAATCTATATCTACAGATTTTTAAAAATATATTTATTTGAGAGTCAGAGTTACACAGAGAGAGAAGGAGAGCACTTCCATCCACTGGTTTACTCCCTAGTTGACCACAACAGCTGGAATTGAGACTATCTGAAGCCAGGAGCCAGGAGCTTCCTCCGTGTCTCCCACGTGGGTGCAGGGACCCAAGGACCTTGGCCATCTTCTGCTTTCCCAGGCCATATCAGAGAGCTGGATTGAAAGTGGAGCAGCTGAGACTCAAACCAGCACTCATATGGGATGCCGGCACTACAGGCAGTGGCTTTACCTACTATGTCACAGTGCCGGCCCCAATATATCTATAGATTTTTAAGGAATTGCTCATGTAATGTGGGAGCCAGCAGGATGGCAATTCAAGAAGCAACTGATGCTGCAATCTTGAGACAGGGCTTCTTCTTCCACAAAATTCATTTTTGGAGGCAAGTATTGTGGTGCAGTGGGATAAGCTGCCACTTGATATGTCCACAAACCATATCGAAGCCATTTTGAATCTTGGCCCCTTCTGCTTCCAATCCAGCTTCCTGCTTATGAGCCTAGGAAGGCAGTGGCTTATGGACAAAGTACTTGGGAACCTGTCAGCCAAATGGGAGACCAGGTTGGAGTTCCTGACTCCTGGATTTGGCCTGGCCCAATCCTGGCTGTTGGAGGCATTTGGGGAGTGACTGGGTGGATGTTTTCTCTGTCTCTTCCCCTCTCTGTCACACTGCCTTTAAAATAATCTTGAAAAAAAAAAGAAAACTTGTTTTTGCACTTTTTAAAAAAATTTATTTGAAAGGCAGAGTTTAGGGGTTAGGGAAAAACAGAAAGGCAGAGTTTAGGGGTTAGGGAAAAACGGAGAGAGAGAAGGATCTTTTATCCACTGATTCACTCCCCAGATAGCTATAAGAACCAGGGCTGGACCAGGCTTACTATGCCATAGCTCCGGCCCCCACAAGAGATATTTCTAGAGTGATGGTCATGTTCTATTTGTCGATCTTTGTAGTGGTTACACAATTATGACAGCTTCTAAAAATTTACTGAGCTGTGTGCTTATGATTTAGTACTTTCCTAAATGTATATTATACTTCAATTAAAAAGTCTCAAATTTTAAAAAGAAGACAATGAGACAAGAGTTTATGCTTTTCTGGGAATTGTGCTGACAACTAGAATTGGAATGAAGCCAAGGTCAGTTTTTTAAACAGGCTAACAAGGTTTAAAAACAGCAGAATGGTTTTTACAATGCTCCATACAGTCTAGGCAACAGGTATGAGAATTCAGACACTGATGACAGCTGGTGTGGAAATCAAGGTGCCAGATCCAGAGATATTATGGATGTGGCAGAATCAATAGGATTTGGTAACTGAATAGACACAGGGGTGGGAGGAACCCAGGAGTTAAAGACGATTTCAAGCATACAAAACGAAGAGTGAAAACACCAATTTTGTTGATTTTGATTTTTTAAAAATAATATCACCTAACATTCAACCAGCATCTGGCTGCTTTTATTAGTAAACAAGAAAAACTTTTAGTGGAAGGGTATGGAGTATGGGTGGGTGCAGGAAAGGCTCCCGGGATGGACATAAGCCTGGGGGAAGCTGCTGACAAATGGACGTGAGACCGCACAGAGCAGCAGAAATCACCGAAAGCACCAACCCTGCCACCACCCTGTATGCAGCGTGACTTTGCTCATGTCTTTCTGCTATTGGCACAGATTCTTAACTCCAGACCTAACTGGCAGGCTCCGGCCAGAAGCTTACACTTGGGGTGCCAAAGGGCAGGGAGACCTCACCTCCTTGCTTTGCTTTTGTCATGGGAATCAGAGTCCCACCTCTACCAAGAATCACAAGTTGGAGGAGTCTCCCAAACCAAGAAGAGTATTCAGCTTCTTGATAGCAAAGAATATCCCACCTAATGTCAGGTACAGTTCACTGCTTGTAGACTTGCACTTCTGAAAAGAGAAAAAGACTACTGTCTAAAATAATGCAATAATTCTTGTTGTAATTTTAAAAAAATGTAATAAAAAAATACTGGGGGGCTGGCACTGTGGCACTGTGGCATAACAGGTAAAGCCGCCGCCTGCAGTGCCGGCATCCCATATGGGCACTGGTTCGAATCCCGGCTACTCCACTTCTGATCCCACTCTCTGCTATGGCTGGGAAAGCAGCAGAAAATGGCTCAAGTCCTTGGGCCCCTGCACCCACATGGGAGACCCGGAAGAAGCTCCTGCCTCCTGGCTTTGGACTGGTGCAGTTCCAGCTGTTACGACAATCTGGGGAGTAAACCAATGGATGTAAGACCTCTCTCTCTCTGCCTCTCCTTCTCTCTCTGTGTAACTATGACTTTCAAATAAATAAATTAATTAATTAAAAAAAATGCTCTGGAGTCGGCACTGTGGCATAGTAGGTTAAACCTCTGCTTGTGGCACAGGCATCTCAAATGGGTACTGGTTCGTGTCCTGGCTGCTCCGCTTCTGATCCGGCTCCCTGCTAATGGCCTGGGAAAGCAGTAGAGGATGGCCCAAGTGCTTGGGTCCCTGTGCTTATGTGGGAGGCCTGGATGAAGCTCCTGGCTCCTGGCTTTGGATCAGCCCAGCTCCAGCTTTTGCGGTTATCTGGGGAGTGAACCATCAGATGGAAGATTTCTCTGTCTCCCCCCTCCACTCCATTATTCTGCCTCTCAAATAATACGTATATATTATATTATATATACATATATATACACACACAAACACACACACACACACACACACACACACACACACAAATAAATGCTTCCCTAGTGCAGTAGCAGGGAGCTGGATTGGAAGTGGAGCAGCCGGGATTTGAACCGGTGCCCACATGGGATGCTGGTGCAGCAGGCCAGGCTTTTTTTTTTTTTTTTTTTTTAAATGCACTGCTTTTCCTAAAGAGGAGCAACCCGATGTGTTGTCAACCATCATATTCAAAAACTAAGTCTGGTTCAGCAATTATACTGCTGCTTGGGACACCCACATCCCATATTATTAGAGCCAATCCATCTTCTTGCTAATGTGCACCCCGGGAAGCAGCAGATGATGGCTCAAGTACTTGGGTCCTTGTCACCCTTGTGGGAGACCCAGACTGAGTTCTGAACTTCCAGATTTAACCTGGTCCAGCACTGGCTTTTGAGGGGCATTAGGGGAGTGTATCAGCGGATGGGAGATTTGTGTCTTTGTCTCTATCTCTCTGCCTTTCAAATAAAGTAAAAAAAAAAAAAAAAAATTCAAAAATTGTTTTTAAGGGGCCGGCGCCGTAGCTCACTTGGTTATCCTCCACCTTGCGGCGCCAGCATCCCATATGGGCACTGGGTTCTAGTCCTGGTTGTTCCTCTTCCAGTCCAGCTCTCTGCTGTGGCCTGGGAGGGCAGTGGAGGATGGCCCAGGTGCTTGGGACCTGCACCCACATGGGAAACCAGGAAGAAGCACCTGGCTCCTGGCTTTGGACTGGTGCAGTGCCAGCCGTAGCAGCCATTTGGGGGGTGAACCAACGGAAGGAAGACCTTTCTCTCTGTCTCTCTCTCTCTCACTATATCTCTACCTGTCAAATAAATTAAAAACAGAATTCAAAAACAAGTAAGGGATCTCTACAAAGATCTCTGTTTCTTGTCTAGTTCTCTTGTGACCCCTTCAAGAGCTCATTATAAAGTCAAACCTCCATAAAGCCTAGATAAAGATGGTGGGAGAAAAGGGGATGAGGACCAAAGAGAAAGTTCTAGCATGTGTAAATTTCCACAGGGCATTTCAGGGAAGAGCACAGAAGGAGAGGCTGTGTGTTGTCATTTCTACAGCTGATCAGAAGGCTGAAGAAGGGTCCGATCTCCCTTGCCACCACCGTATTTCCTTTGTCTCTAGCCAGTTGGCTCCTGGCCGGAGTTCTTTATCTAGAGTGAGGACCTAAACTTTGGATTCCCAGTGAGGCTGCCTTAGTGGGGCTCCAGTTCTCCTCCATTAAATTCAATGCTGAATGAAGGGAGTCTCCAGGTTTCCATTTACATGCCTATTCAGAACTGATGGCAGGTGGAGGTGAAGATTAGCTTTTCCTACAGGGAAATTCCAGGTAAAGGAGTTCTTCTTCACTCCAAGAAAACGGGAGCAAATTGCGCTGTTGGGGAGAGTCATCAAGTGGCTGAGAAAATTCCTTTTAACTTTTTTGGTTCCTGCCGGCGCCGAGGCTCAACAGGCTAATCCTCCTCCTGCGGCACCGGCACACTGGGTTCTAGTCCTGGTTGGGGCCCGGATTCTGTCCCGGTTGCCCCTCTTCCAGGCCAGCTCTCTGCTATGGCCTGGGAGTGCAGTGGAGGATGGCCCAAGTGCTTGGGCCCTGCACCCCATGGGAGACCAGGAGAAGCAGTTGGCTCCTGGCTTCGGATCAGCGTGATGCGTCGGCACAGTGCGGTGGCCATTGGAGGGTGAACCAAAGGCAAAGGAAGACATTTCTCTCTCTCTCACTGTCCCCTCTGCCTGTCAAAAAAATAAAAAATAAATAAATAAAAATTTTTTTTGGTTCCCACTCTTGTTTCAATCAATGTCCTCAATTTTACATGGCAAGCTCTGTCAACAAAACTGATACTTTAGTTCAGCAACTTCTTGGGTCAGTCTTTAACTTTGGTTTTACTGTCAGAAAGCCGTCTGTGGCTGAAGAGCAGAGCCCTAGCAATTTCTGAATACTGTGGCTGGAATGATTCAGGGATTTGAGGTTGTCCCCTTTCTTTAATCTGTATAAACTCCACTGTTAATTCTTCATGTCCAGCATCTTAATGTTTTGCTTTTGAATTTTTATTTATTTATTTGAGAGAGAGAGACAGAGGCAGAGAGAGACCTATTTGCAGCTTCACTCAATATCCGCAGTGGCTGGGCTGAAGTCAGGAGTTGGGAACACAATCTGGGTCTCCCAAGTGAGTGCAGGAACCCAATACTTGGCCCATCATAACCTCCTCTCAGGGTCTGCATTGGCAGGAAACTGGAGTCAAGAGCTGGAGCCAGGTATGGAACACAGGCACTATGGTATGGGTATGCAGGCATCTTAACCATGAGGCCAAATGCCCACTCCTCCCCCCCCTTTTAAAAAAATTTATTTTATTTATTTGAAAGAGTGACAGAAAGGGAAAGACAGTGAGAAATTGATCTTCTTTCTGGAGGTTCACTCCCCAAATGGCCCCAATGGCAGGGACTGGGCTAGGCTGAAGCCAGAAGCCAGGAACTGCATCTGGGTCTTGCAAGTGGGTGGCAGGGTCTCAAGTACTTGGGCCATCTTCTGATGCTTCCTCAGATGCATTAGCAGGAAGCTGAATCGGAAGGGGAGCAGCTGAGACTCAAACCTCTGCTCTGATACAGGCTATCAGCATTGCAGGTGGTTGCCAAGCTTCCTGTGCTGCACGCTGGTCCCTGTGCCTGTTTTATTGAAAGCACCCAAAGGCCTGCCCTCAGAAACAGCTTTGATAGTTATTCAATGCTCCTGAGCACTTGGAGTTCAGGTTCCCATTAAAAAAAATATTTATTTGAGAAGCAGAGTCACAGAAAGAGAGAGGGAGAGACAGAAAGATCTTCCATCCACTGGTTCACTCCCCAAATGGCAGCAATGGGAGCTTCTTCTGGGACTCCCATGGGGGTTCAGGGATGCAAGCACTTGGGCCATCTTCCACTGCCTTCCCAGGCCATAAGCAGAGAGCTGGATTGGAAAAGGAGCAGCCGGGACACGAACCAGCACCCGTGTGTGATGCTGGCACTGCAGACGGAGGTTTAGCTTACTATGCCACAGCGCTGGCCCCTCAGGTTCCCATTTATGAATAATTTGGGGATGCTGTTTCTTTGTCCGTGCTGGAGAAGGTAATCAAAATCAGATTCCCCTGCTTGTCTGAGGGTTTGTTGCCTACAATTTACCCTCACCATCAATTTCTTTTTCTTTTTCTTTTTTTAAGGATAATTTTATTTATTTGAAAGGCAGAGTTATAGAGACAGAGAGCGGGAGATAGATGGACAGGGTTTTTTCATCTGTTTGTTCACTGCCCAAATGGCTGCAAGAGTCAGGGCTGGGCCAGACTGAAGCCAAGAGCCAGGTGTTTCCTCGGGGTCTCCCATGTGGATGCGGGGGCTTAAGGACTTGGGCCATCCTCCACTGCTTTCCCAGGGCATTAGCAGAGAGCTGGAAGAGAAGTGAGCAGCCAGGACTTGAACCGGTGCCTACATGGGATGCTGGTATTGTAGACGGCAGCTTAGCCTGTTATGCCACAATGCTGGCGCCACCGTCAGTTTCTTTAAGAGTGATGGTTCTCAGTTGAAAGCAACTGAAACCACCTGGAAATTCCTAGGTGGCGAGGATAAGACAGTAATTGGGAGGATGTAGAGGGCTCCCTGGTTGTATTCCTTTGCCCTAGTAGTTGTCCAGAGGCAGGTATCAAGTCTCATTTTTAGCTTCTGTAGTAGGATGTTGGGACTCTACCTTCACCTAGATTTAGATAATGGAGTTATTTCCTAAATTAAAGATGGAGATTTCTATGCTGGGCAGCTCAAACAAAAATAACTCACAAATGTTGCCACATTTTCTCCCTCTTCTAGATTTCGTTTTAGTTCACACTTTGGGGAGTTTTCTGAGACATCACATTGGAGATATTTTGTTCCTTTCCAGTATTATAACTCATTTATCATTAATTAAGTATTATCTATTTCAAAGGTAGAGCAACAGAAAGGGGTTGGGTGGAATCTTCCATCTGCTGATTCACTCCCCAAATGGCTACAACTGCTAGGCTAGGCTAGGCTGAAGTCAGGAGCCAAGAACCCCATCCTGGTCTTCTACATGAGTGGCAGGCGTCTAAGTACTTGGGCCATCCTCCACTGCCTTCCCCGACACATTAGCAGGAATCTGGGTCAGAAGCAGTGCAGCTGGGACTTGAGCCAGCACTGCACTAAGGGATTCTAGTGTTACAATGGCCGGAGCTGGGCTGATCTGAAGCCAGGAGCCAGGAGCTTCTTCCGGGTCTCCTACGTGGGTGCAGAGGCGCAAGCAGAGGGTAATCCTCAGTTGCTTTCCAAGGTGCACTAGCAGGGAGCTGGATCAGAAGTGCAGCATCCAGGACTAGAACCAGGGCTCATATGGGATACTGGCACTGCAGGTAGAAGCTTAAGCTACTATGCTACAGCATTGGCCCCTATCAAATAATTTTTAAACATGTACTGATGATCCTAGTTTTATCCCTTTATAAATTTGTTTCAATAGGTTTTTGCAATTGAAACCATCCTCACTCTTTTAGAATAAACATCACTTATTTATGGTGTAGTATTCCTTGACTAGTTCGGATTTGCTTTGCAAGTATTTTATTTAGGGTTGTTGCTTCTGTCTATGGATAGGCCTTTAGGAGCTCTCTCTTTTTAGGGAGTGATTTGTTCCTTCAGAGTTGATATCAAGATTATACTAGCTTTAACCTGGACTTGGAATTTGTCATCTTTTACTATATGCTAGAACAGTTTGGGGTAGGGATCATGTTTTTTGAAGATTGAAAAAAAAAAAAAAGAAACATTCCAAGAATGTGGTCTCACATTTCTTTGGAATTAATCTCTCAACTACTTTACTTCCTTCCCTGGTTATTGGTCTTGCACGTTTGCTTTTGGGTTTTTACAATTAGCATTTACCTTGAAAAAAATCACCCACTTAATTAGCATTTTTTGATATAGCATAAACAATGTTAAATTTTCTGTAGCATTTTACGTTCCCATCAGCAAGGTATGACATTCTAGACTGCATTTGTTATTGTAGCTTTCCTAATAAGTACGAAGTGGTGCATGATTGAGGTCAATTGTCTATCTTCTCTGGAGAAGTCCATTCAAAGACTACTACCATTTTCACAGAACATCAAGAATCTAGATCAGCAAACAGCTTGGAACTCAGCTTCCTTGCCTTCCAGTTCAGCATCCTGGGACTAGCTGGCATACAGATATACCCCCAGTTGGGACAAGACAAATATTTTATTTCTGTGTTTATACATGGGTAATTAAGACATAAAAGACACAGTAAAGTGCAAGATCCCACCTTCACACACTGATAAGCTTGATTCAATTAAACATTTATTCAATGTTTGCTATATGCAAGGTGCTGTACTGGGGACTGAAGGAAAGGAGAGAAACATCACCCCAAAAACCAAAGGATCCCTGCAACCCCATTCCTGCTTACAATCTAGTCTTTACAAGGTATCAAGGGGCTGGCTTTGTGGCACAGTGGGTTAAGCTGCTGCCTACAATGCCAGCACCCCATGAGTACCAGTTCAAGTCCTGGCTGCTCCACTTTTTTTTTTTAAAAAAACATTTATTTATTTACTTGAAAGGCAGAGTTACAGAGAGGCAGAGGCAGAGAGCGGTCTTCCATCTGCTGGTTCACTCCCCAGATGGCCCCAACAGTCAGAGCTGTGCCGATCTGAAGCCAGGAGCCAGGATTCTTCTGGGTCTCCCATGCAGGTGCAGGGGCCCAAGGGCTTGGGCCATCTTCTACTGCTTTTCCAGGCCATAGCAGAGAGCTGAATTGGAAGTGGAGAAGCCAGGACTCGAACCTGTGTCTATGAGATGCTGGCACTGGAGGCGGCGGCTTTACAGTGCTGGTCTCTGCTCCACTTCTGACCCAGCTCCCTGCTAATGCACCTAAAAAAGCAGCGGAAAATGACCCAAGAGCCTGGGCTCCTCCCACCCACATGGTAGACCATGTTGGAGCGCCTGGCTCCTGGGCCAGACCTGGCAGTTGTGGCCATTTGGGGGGTGAACCAGTGGATGGAAGATTTCCAATTCTCCCTTTCTGCAACTCTGCCTTTCAAATAAATAAATCTTAAAGAAAAGTTGTTTTTGAGGATAAAACACATAATTTTAATTGTAGTTTCATAAACTTTTGGCCTTTTGTGACTCTTGGATGGCCATTCCACTAATGCGTGTAACTTCCTGGACCCAACTCTTCAGGGATAAGTAAAGTTCTCACTGGAGAGAACCTTCAGTAATGAAGGATCAAAATTGCCTTTCAATGCTATGTAGCAAAAACCAAAGCCAAACAAACAAACAAAAAATGCTAGGAGCAATGTTTCAACCTGGTATCAGACGTAAGACAGCAGTTTTACAAAACTCCTTTGAATTCCAAATGCACGCTGCTGCTGTTTCCTTTGAATAGGAAATGTATGGTGACTGCCTTAACAAAGGAAATGGAGTTAAGGTTTACCCTCTGAAATTAGGATTTTCACAAAAACACCAGAAAGGAATATTTGAAGTCATGTTAAAAACAAAGCAATTTGAAATATATATATAAATTTGAGAGGTAGTGAGAGACACAGCAAGCAAACCCTCATCCACTGGCCCACTCTTCAAATACCTGCAATGATGGGTGTGGGTTAGACCAAAGCCTTGAGCCATGAACTTAATCCAGGTCTCCATGTGGTTGGCAGGAACCCAGCTGCTTGAGCAATCATTGCTCCCTATCAGAGTTTGTGTTAGCAGGAAGCTGGAACTGGGAACCACAGCCAGGACTTGCACTGACTCTTGAATGAAGGTGTTTTAACCACTAGACCCAACACCTGCCCTGGCTAAGGACTTTCCAAGGTTAACCTTGCAGCAATTTTTTTTTTTTTTTAATTTATCCATTTACCTGAAAGGTAGTTACAGAGACAGAGAGGGAGACAGGGACAATCCTCCACCCAATGGTTCACTCCTCAAATGGTCACAATGGCCAGGCCAAAGCCAGGAGCTTCTTCCAGGTCTCCCTTGTGGGTGCAGGGGCCCAAGCACTTAGGCCATCTTTCACTGCTTTTTCCAGGCAATTAGCAGGGAGCTGGATTTGAAGTTGAGCAGCTGGGACTTGAACCGACACCCACATGAATGCTGGCTTTGCAGTCAGAGGCTTTACCTGCTACACAATGCCAGCTCCTTAAGCTTGCAGTTTTTTTTTTTTTTTTTTTTTTTGTTTTTTACAGGCAGAGTGAACAGTGAGAGAGAGAGAGACAGAGACAGAGAGAAAGGTTTTCCTTTGCCGTTGGTTCACTCTCCAATGGCCGCTGTGGCCCGTGCACTGCGGCAGGCGCACCGCGCTGATCCGATGGTAGGAGCCAGGTGCTTCTCCTGGTCTCCCATGGGGTGCAGGGCCATCCTCCACTGCACTCCCTGGCCACAGAAGAGAGCTGGCCTGGAAGAGGGGCAACCGGGACAGAATCCAGCGCCCCGACCGGGACTAGAACCCGGTGTGCTGGCGCCACAAGGTGGAGGATTAGCCTATTGAGTCGTGGCGCCAGCTAAGCTTGCAGCTTTTAATTTGGTTCTGGGCTATTTGAGTCAGGTTACTGGCTACATGAGAAGGCTACTCTAATTCCTTGTTACTCACATGTATCTTCTTCCTGATCCAGTCTGCCAGGCACCTTTCTTTAGTAGGTTTTCATGCTGCAAGAACATTTAAAGAAAACCATCTAACACCACTGAGGCTGTTCTAAAGAACATTCTAAATTCCCAAAGCAGATGGAGAAATGTTCTGAGCAATGAAGTCTACTAAGTAAGTCATTTGAAATCTTATACAGGTCCTCTTATGCACTACTGGCACATTAGTGCATGCCACAATCAATATGATATAATGCTTATTTCAATAAATATTACCTTTTCTCTGTGTAGTTTCCTACAATCTAAGCACCATGTTTGCTCTAATTAACTTGAACTACAATCTGGATCTGGAATCTCACTGCAAGTTTGCTCGTGACCTTGGACTATCATTTACGTTTTGCCTTCCATCCTTGTTTAAGGTCAGAAGACAAAAGGGAACATATTAGCTGATTTGAATGGTAGCTGTTAAGAAACCAAAGAAACTTGTATATTCAAAAATTGGTGAATAATAGTAGAAAGATAAAACTTGCCTTTGCTGAAGAAAATCCATTTTCAATTCCAAATTATGGGTGAGCCTGATGCAGATTTTTGAAGTGTTGTAGAGCAGAGCAATGAAAGTATATTGACTCAAAAATACAGGGGCTGGCGCTGCGGCACAGTGGGTTAAGCTGCCGCCTGGCCTGAAGCACTGGCATCCCATATGGATGCTGGTTCGAGTCCTGGACGCTCTACTTCTGATCCAGTTCATGCTAATGCAACTGGGATAGCAGCGGCAGATGGCCCAAGTTCTTGGGCCCCTGCACCCATGTGAGACCTGGAAGCAGCTCCTGGCTCCTGGATTCACATCGGTGCAGCACCAGCTGTTTAGGCCAACTGGGAAGTGAACCAGCGGATGGAAGACCTCTCTCTGCCTCTCCTTTTCTCTCATAAATCTTACAAATTAAATAAATAAATCTTAAAATAAGTAAAATACAGTTGGTTGAGTGCATCAAAATTTAATATGGGGGCCAGCGCTGTGGTGTAATATGCTAAGTCTCCACCTGCAGTGCCAGCATCCCATATAGGCATTGGTTCATGTCCTGACAGCTCCTCTTTCAATCCAACTCTGCTTATGGCCTGGGAAAGCTGTGGAAGATGGCCCAAGTGCTTGGGCCCCCACACCCACGTGGAAGACCTGGAAGAAGCTCCCTGCTCCTAGCCCAGCTCTGGCCACTGCAGCCATTTGAGGAGTGAACCAGTGGATGGAAAACCTGTCTCCCCCTCTTCAAATAAGTAAATATTTCAAAAAAAATTAATATGCCTACAGTTAAGGTCTTTCTGAGGTATGTAAAAAAAAATTTCTAACAATGGATCTGGACCAGTTGGTATAGGCAAGATTAATCACAAGCTTTACTTTGTGACATAAAGTTGGGTTCTAATGCAAAGGATTCAGACAATTCTAATTTAAAGTGACCAAATTTGACCTTTTCTAGTCCTAATCCATCATATTTTTCTAAATGACGACACAATAGAGGCTATCACAAATTAAAAGTCTCAGCATATAAAATCTCTCTAGGCCAAATATATTTATATTTAAAGCAACTGCAGGGCCAGCACTCCAGGTTCTAGTCCCGGTTGGGGTGCTGGTTCTGTCCCAGTTGCTCCTCTTCCAGTCCAGCTCTCTGCTGTGGCCCAGGAAGGCAGTGGAGGATGGCCCAGGTGCTTGGGCCCTGCACCTGCATGGGAGACCAGGAGTAAACACCTGGCTCCTGGCTTCAGATCGGTGCAGCACATTGGCCATAACGGCCATTTGGGGAATGAACCAACGGAAGAAAGACCTTTCTCTCTGTCTCTCTCTCTCACTAACTTTGCCTGTCAAAAAAAAAAAAAAAAAAAAAAGGCAACTGCAAACTAATTCTGATGTATCCCTGTCCTATGTAACAGCATATAAAAATATAAAACTGACATTAACAATTTGATGATTATGAACATGAGGTCTATCAAGGCTGGCAATGTGCCACAGTGGGTTGTTAAGCCACTGCTTGGGGATGCTTGCCTCCCATATTGGAATGCCTGCTCAAGTCCTGGCTACTCCACTTCAGATACAGCTCACAAGCTAATGTGCCTGGGAAACAGATGACAGCTCAAATGCTTGAGTCCCTGCCACCCACATGAGACCCAGATAGAGTTCCTGGCTCCTGGCTTCACATTGGCCCAGTTCTGGCTGTTGCAGCCATTTGGAGAGTAAACCAGTTGATGGAAGACCTGTCTGTATCTCTGTCACTCTCCCTTCCAAATAAATAATAAAAAAAAAAAACAAAAAAAAACTTTTCTTGGGGGTAGGAAAAAAAGCCAAACTAACTGAATATTTCACAGGGCATTAAAAGTTAGTTCTTTGTTTTCAGCTGCAGGGACATGAAGTAGTTAACAAAATCATACAAGTACCTAATTTAGAAAAACAAGTGCATGAAGGAAGAATGAACTTCAAGTTGATCTGACATTAAATATACTGTGTATAAAATCAGACAATAAATTTCCCTTTATATTAGCAACTACTTATAACCAGAACTAAACCTGGCTTTCTCCATACAGCAAACAATGAAAAAAATAGATTCACAACTAACCTATTATATACAGTTTTGGATGCATAATTTTATTATTCTTACTAGTTCATAATTCTTTTAATCTGATCATCTATAATGTTACAATCTTTGGTTTTAGCAACATCACAAATGCAATCTTATTAAAACACCTGTTAGGATGCCCCCCACATATCAGATGAAGAGTACCTGGATTTGATACCAGGCACTGCTCCTGACCTGAGACTCCTGCTAGTGAGGCAGCAATGATGACTCAAGTAATTGGATTCTGACCACCCAATGTGGAGAACTGGATTGAGTTCCTGGCACCTGGTGTCAGCCTTGCGCTGTTGCAGGCATTTGGAGACTGAATCAGTGGATGGTGTACACTTTCTACTTTGCAAAAAGAAAAGAAGGAAAAAAAAGGGAACATAACCCTATGGATGTGAACCTCCTAACTTTATAGATGTCAAATGGATTTCTAGCGACTTGTTCAAGGTCACATGGCTGACTAACTTTCAAGCTAGTGCTCTAATATTCCAAAAATATTTCTAGGTTAAGTTTAAAATCAACAAACCACTAGGTATATTTAAGAATTTAACCTGAGCCCCTGCACCCATGAGAGAGACCCGGAAGAAGCTCCTGGCTCCTGATTGGCCCAGCTCCAGCCGCTGCAGCCAAATTGGGGAGTGAACCAGCAGATGGAAGACCTCTCTCTCTGCCTCTCCTTTCTCTGTGTAACTCTGACTTTCAAATAAATCTTTATTAAAAAAAAAAAAAAGAGTTTAACCTGAAATGAATAAAGTCAGTGCAAATATGACTGGCTGCTTAGAATCAAAAAAGATTTATATATTGCAAATAAAATAATATACATAAAATGAGTGGCATCTTTTATACAGACCTTAAATGTTTTATCAGACTTAGATATAGTCAATGAGAGGCTCAATTTAACACTACTAAGTCTGGAACATTTACGCTTTGTTAATATGTATGAATTAGTGAAATGTCCTCTACTTAAAAAGGAATTACTGCCGGCGCCGTGGCTCAACAGGCTAATCTGCTTTGCGGCGCTGGAACACCGGGTTCTAGTCCTGGTTGGGGCACCGGATTCTGTCCCAGTTGCCCCTCTTCCAGGCCAGCTCTCTGCTGTGGCCCGGGAGTGCAGTGGAGGATGGCTCAAGTGCTTGGGCCCTGCACCCCATGGGAGACCAGGAAAAGCACCTGGCACCTGCCATCAGATGAGCTCGGTGCGCTGGCCGCAGCACGCCGGCCGCGGCGGCCATTGGAGGGTGAACCAATGGCAAAGGAAGACCTTTCTCTCTGTCTCTTTCACTGTCCACTCTGTCAAAAAATAAATAAATAAATAAAATAAAATAAAATAAAATAAAATAAAATAAAATAAAAAGGAATTACTGGGGCCAGCGCTGTGGTGTAGCGGGTAACGCCGTATCTTCAGTGCCGGTATCCCACATGGGCGCTGGTTCGAGACCAATCCAGCTCTCTGCTATAGCCTGGGAAAGCAACAAATGGCCCAAATTCTTGGGCCACTGCACCCATGTTGGATACCTGGAAGAAACTCCTGGCTTCTAGCTTAGGATTGGTACAGCTCCAGCCATTGCAACCATTTGGGGAGTGAACCAGTGGATGAAAGACCTCCTTCTCTCTGCCCCTGCCTCTCCCCGCTCTCTGCAATTCTGCCTTTCAAATAAATAAATCTTAAAAAAAAAAAAATTACTGAAGTTGAAGACTTAAATCTTATCAACAATTCTCTATTATTTCTCAAAATATTTGCATTATTTCCAAAGAATTGACTAGCTTAGCAAAACGACTCATACTAAGATGACATACCTAAGCACAGCAAGACATCACAATGTATTTCTATGCTGGCATGAACTGAATTTACTGCATATAATAAATTCAATTTCTCAGTACCAACAATATCTTCAAAAGCAGGGAGACTGTTAGCAACTGAGAAAAACTTCATGAAAAATAAGCAATCTAGAAAGCACAATCTAGACAGTACAAATACAAAATATTAAATGCATAAAAGACTTCATGGTAATATTTTCCATGCAGAAAGAAAAAATATCAGGGAGAGTTATACTTAACTTAAAAGTAAGCTAACTACAAAGTGTGAGAACACTGTTAAGGTTTTAATGACACATAAAAGAATTTTCTCAAAATCAGTAAAATAAAAATCCCTGCTATTCAATCATATGGCATGATTTTCTGAAGCAGGGTTTTGTGAATCTCCAGGAAAAGAGAAAATTAAGGCTAAAAAGATCAAACACCAAGTGTTCCATCCATACCTTTCAGTCAATAGTCTTTATTAACATGCAAGTACCATTTGCCGCAAGATATACAGGTTTACCTAGTCTGTTTCAGATTTTATTGTCTTAAACTTATGGTTACTTCTGGATCACACACATAAGTAACCAAAGCTCAGGTTTATTTCCAGCTATTACCTTCATTTTCGAAATCATTATGGTTTATAATTGGCATTATTTGCCACCAAATAGCAGAATATAATTATTTAACTTGATACATAATCTTCTATGCTAAAACATGTACCAGTATGCTCTACAATATGCAATTGATATTTAACTGCTTTCAATAAGCCAGATAGTGTGTTTATGTTTTCTAAGAGGAAAAATTACTTTTGTTTATTGTTTCTGCAGTTTCCAGAAAAAACAGTCCATATTAAGCTAGTCTGGAAGAAATAAGCTCAAGACTTAAATGTATAGATCCTATAAAGACAGCTTTGTTCTACTACTAAAATATAGACAATATTAAACCCACTTCAGTGCTTCTGTATCGATGCCTAAGCAAAGATGCTATGTCATGGTTTTTCACATGTTTTTTATCTGCTTAATATAAAAGCTGAATGATCTCTCTATGAGTTTGCTTTCAGTAGGAAACTCACTGATTATGGATATTATATTTATTGGGACATAATTTATAAATTAATAAGAAGATAAATCATGTACTATACCTAAGGATATTATATGATGTATACTACATCTCTCCACGTGTCTTTCATATTTTATAACATTCGGTTGGATGGAGGAAGACTGGAGTAGTTCAGAAGAGTCAACTTTTTAAGATTTGGATAAAGTTCATAATGAGTCTTTTAAAACACATTTAAACAATCAAAAGTGTAATCACAAGGGATTACGAAAGAAGAATAAAAATAACTGCAAAGGAAGATTTATAATCAATGAAAGTACAGTACTTTAGATTTCCCAAAATGCGCAATGCACAAGAACTCTAAGTCATGTAGTTTACTTGTTAACCATCTGGCTACAGTTGCATAGTTACTATTCCTAGTAACCTCCCCAAATTGCTTTTAAATAAAGTTCTCAAATTGTAGCAATAAACAAAGAGACAAAGTACACTTAAACAATACTGCAGTTTATCAAAAGACACATAAGAAATTTCAACTCTTATATGAGTTATAAAAATCAACGTTTTGGCTAAGTTTATGTTACATTTTTATAATGCGTTATTTGCATAACCCTAGTAATGCTACTGGAGGCTGTAAGATCAGAATAGGTTTTTAAAAAAACACTAAAAACATAAAAATACTTAGCCCCATTATTTTACCTGTATGTTCATTTATGCCTAAAGTTCAGCATTAACTATATGATCACTGCTCTAATTTTAAAAGTCACATCCAAAGGATAAGGTAAAACCATCTATGAATTGGCATATCTGTTTATTTCTTTTTGTGAAAATGTCCTTAATTTGTTGATGTAGCAAACAAATTTCAATTCTGATTGCTATGCAAAAGAACAGAAGATAATCTGCTTTGCAATGAACTTCATAGTTCAATTGCATACAGGCAACATGCTATATATGAAAAAATTACTAACTGAACTACAGGTATTAAATACTGAAAAAGTTAACAGTTTATTATAATTTATTTTATTTAACAATCTAGGAAGTTCGCAGCCATCAGCAGTTCCAGTGCGATTTCAGGTGCAATTGGGAATTCGGGAATCTCGGTGGAGCTGTTAGTGTAGCGAACCTTGTAGGTAAAATACATGCATACTTTTGATAGCACATGTGAAGGGATCTCTCTAAAATTGACCTCATTGGTTTCGTTTTCAGCAAACTGACCTGGAAAACAAAAAGTTTGTGTATGTTATGAGCTGAAGTATGTCTTCCCACCAAATTCACATGTTGAAAGCTTTACTCCTAGTATCTTAGATTCTAACTTTATTTGGAGATAAGGTCTTTAATGAAGTATAGGCTAAAATGAAATCAATAGGTTGGCAACTCAATGTGATGAGTGTTCTTATAAGAAGAGACTGGGACCCAGACAAGCAGAGTGAAGATCATCTGAAGACAAGGGGAAAAGATGGTCATCTACAAGGCAAGAAGGTCTTGAGAAGAGACAAGCCCTGCAAACACCTTAATCTTCAACTTCTACCCTTCACCACTGTGAGAAAATAAACTCCTGTTGTTTAAGCCATTCAGCCCATGGTACTTTGTTATGGCAGCACTATCAAACTAATAAATGTAAAAAAAAAAAAAAAAAAAAGTGGGAGGGCAGGGGTGTGGCATTGCAGGTTAAGACTCTGCCTGTGGTGCCAGAATCCCATATGGGCACAGGTTCGAGTTCAGGCTGTTTCACTTCTGATTCTCCCTGTTAACGGCCTGGGAAAGCCATGGAAGACAGCGCAAGTGCTTGGGCCTTTGCATCCATTGGGAGACCTGGAAGAAGTGCCTGGCTCCTGTCCGGATGGGCCCAGCTCCGGCTGTTGTAGCCATTTGGGGAGTGAACCAGCAGATGGAAGAACTCTCTCTCTCCCTCTATCTCTGATTCTTCCTCTCAAATAAACAAATAAATCTTAAAAAAAAAAAGTAGCTTTAGTTTTAAAAAAATAAACCCTCTATTTAGCATCAAACACTATCTAAATCAATTTCTTTTTCAAAAATTTCAATTCATTTATTTTATTTGAAAGGCAGACACACACAGAGGGAGAGATCTTCCATCTGCTGGTTCACTCCCTCAATGCCTATAACAGCTGGGACTAGGCCAGGCCAAATCCAGATGCCCAGAACTCAATCTAGGTCTACCTTATGGGTGGCAGGGACCCAAGCTGAGTCATCACTTGCTGTCAGGGTACACTTAGCAGAAAGCTGGAGCTGGGAGCAGAGATAGGACTTAAACTCAAATACAAGCGGCATCTTAACTGCTGTGAAAATGCCCACCCCATTTAACTCTGTTTTTTTAGTATAAACAACAACAACAACATAATAATAATAATAATAATAAAAAAACAGGGTAGCATTTCAGCTTGATTCATCATGACTGAATTTTAAAATTCCAATTCTCAGGGCCAGTGCTGTGGCGCAGCTGGTTAGAGCCCTGGTCTGCAGTGCCAGCATCCCATGTGGACTCTGGTTCTAGTCCCGGCTACTCCATTTCTGATCAAATTCATTACTAATGCACCTGGGAAAGCAGCAAAGGATGACCCAAGTCCTTGGGCCCCTGCACCCACGTGGGAGACTCAGAAGAAACTCCTAGCTCCTGTCTTCATATCAGCTCAGCTGCAGGTCATTTGGGGAGTGAACCAGCGGACAGAAGATCTCTCTCTGTCTCTACCTTTCTATGTAACTCTTTCAAATAAATAAAATAAATCTTTCTCTCCTTGTGTAGCTTTCCCTTAATATCTGGGTGGCATGATTGTGGAAGGGTATACAGGTAGAAAAGGTAAATAATTTTTAAATAAGATTTAGTTCAGGGAACCAAGTCTTTATGGACCAAAGGAGTTCTGTACAATTTTGAATTACCATGTAAAAGCAGAGTTGGGGTGTGGGAGTATTTGGCCTAGTGGTTAAGATGTTAATTAAGATGTCTGTCCTCCACTGGAGTGCCTGAGTTCAATTCCTGGATCTGATTCCTAAATCCAGCTTTTTGCTAATGCATATCTTGGGAAGCAGCAGTGATGGCCCACGTGATTGGGCCTGCCACTTACACGGGGGACCTCAATGGTGTTCCTAACTCCTGGCTTTGGCCCTGGCCACTGCAGTCCTATGGGGAATGAACCTGTGGATAGTCTTTTTTTTTTTTTTTAAAAAAGACTTATTTATTTGAAATGCAGGGTTATAGAGAGGCAGAAGCAGAGGCAGAGAGAGAGAGAAAAAGAGAGAGAGAGAGTGCATGAGATCTTCCATCTGCTGGTTTACTCCCCAGATGACCACAGTAGCTGGAGCTATGCCAATCCAAAGCTAGGAGCCTGGAGCTTCTTTCGGGTCTCCCACGTGACTGCAGGAGCCCAAGAACTTGGGCTATCTCCCACTGCCTTCCCAGGCCATAGCAGAGAGCAGAGAGCAGCCGGGAGTCAAACTGGCACTCATATGGGATGCTGGCACTGCAGGTGGTCGCTATGCCTCTGTGCTGGCCCCTGGATATTCTTTTCTAAAAGACATTTCCCTTTGCTTAGTAACGCTACATAAACAATTTTCTCCAATCATTCCTCAAAATGCCTACAGTTCAGAAAGGTCATATTATTTAGCCTTTCCTCATAGAGACAAAATGCTTTTTTTCCTTTAAAGATTTATTTATTTGAAAGGCAGAGTTACAGGGACAGAGAGGAGAGACATAGAGAGATCTTCTATCTACTGGTTCACTGGCCAAACCACTACATTGGCTGGGGCTGGGCCAGACTGAAGCCAGGAGCCAGGAGCTTCTTTTGGGTCTCTCCCATGGGTAGAAGAGGCTCAAGAACATGCGCCATCTTCTGCTGCTTTCTGAGGTGCATCAGTAGGGAGCTGGATTGGAAGTGGAATAGCCAATCTTGAACTGGCACCCACATGGGATACTGGCACTGCAGGTGGCAGCTTAACCTCCTACACCACAGTGCCAACCCCCAAGATATTTTTTTTAGCAGTCGGGAACTAGCACAAAGATATTTCACATCTAAACAGACTAAGAATGTAGTATTTTAGAGGTTTTCTAATAACTATCCATTAGGTGCGGGTGAGGCAGGGATAATGAAGGAAAATAGAATTCTAGCAAACAATTCACAAAAAGGTAAATTTTGGTTTGCCAATAACTAAAATTCACATTCTTGAATATACTTGAATGTATGAAATATTACTAAGAGGTACTTATTAAGCCTTTCAAAACAAACATGAGTAGTTTTTGTGGAGATGAAATTATTATAACATAAAATTAACCACTTTAAAGTGTACCATTCAGTAGCACTTAGTATATTCACAAAATTGTACAACCACCCCCTACACCTACTCATAAAACATTTTCATCACCCTGAAATAAAATTCTGTACCCATGAAGCAATTATTTCCTATTTTTCCTACTCTACCCCCCAGGCCTCTGGAAAACATCAATCTGCTTTGACATCCACTAGGATAGCTATAAGCAAACAAGACAGATAATAACAAACACTGGCCAGAACGTGTAATAAAAACTAGAACTCTAGTACTGTTCGCAGGAATGTAAAATGATTTAGCTGCTGTGGAAGCAGTTGGTGGGTCCTCTAGAAGGTTAAACATTGAATTACCATAGAATGAAATTCTACTCCTAAGTATATACCCAAGAGAACTAAAAACATACACTGATGTCTACTAGGTGCTGGGGGTTGAGAATGAGTAGTGACAGCTTAATGGGCACAGGGTTTCTTGCTAGGTGATAAAAATGTTTTGCAACTAATAGAGGTGAGGACTGTATACTTCAACAGTTAATTCTATATTATGTGAAATCTACTTTATTAAAAAAATGTTAAGAATAGAATTTGGCAGGTGGTAACTTCATATCAAGTTAAGAATACCAATCAGTCTGAAGTTAAGAAGTTAACCATGGGCAATGATGGAGGCAAACAAGCCTTCCTATTACAAAATAAACAATTCAGTCTTAACAAAACTTAGAGGGTAGGGTGGGCATTCTGGCATAGTAGATCAAGATGCTGCTAGGGATATCACATCCCATATCAGAGTGCCAGTTTAAGTCCTGGCTATTCTGCTTCCCATCCAGCCTCCTGCTAACATGCCTAGGAACACAGTGGATGGCTCAAGTACTAGAGTTCCTGCTACCCATTAGAGGAGTACTAGCTAGAGTTCCTAGCTCCTGCCTTCAGCCTGGCCCAGCCCTGGCTGTTGCAGTCATTTGGGGAATGAACCAGCAGACAGATGATCTCTTAAATAAATGGCAAAACAACAAACTTATTTATAGGGTAAATAACTGAAAATAAAATAGCAGGAACCAATTTTTTCCAATGTAAGATACCCATACTCATGCAACATTAAAAGAGTTACTCTCTTTAAATGTAATGTGTCATTTAATTCAACTTAAAAACACATTGATCAAACATTAAAAGATATGTGGGGGGGAAAAAAAAACAACACCTACACTTACCTGGGCCACTCAACATGGCTTTAATTGTTCCTGATGTTAGTGCATGTTCTCTTTTTACAATAAATTCATGACCATCAGAAGATATCAACTTGACATACATGGCATCAGGGCCTTCACAGCCACCATATGTTTTCTCCTCTCCATCTAAAAGTAAGTAGTGAAATGAGCTGAATCTTACTATGTATTAAACAGATTCACCAAGGGTATTGTTTGAGAACCTCAAAGACCAGAAACAATACTGGAGGGTAACAGTCACCAAATCTTTAAAGTCTTAAAATCATTTCATTATTATTCGCTAAATGTTTTCCAAAGTCAGTATAATCTCTGGAAACAAAAATGCTACTTTAGATGAAAATTGACCTTTATTTTACAATAAGATATTAACAACGTTTTGCGATCAAAACGGCGGCACATTTAAATATGAAGACTGGGTGCTGGCACTGTGGTGTAGCAGGCTAAGCCTCTGCCTGGTCCAAGCCAGCCTGGCCATTATGGCCATTTGGGAAGTGAACCAGTCAGTGGATGAAAGACTCTCTCTCTCAAGACTTTACGAGAGGTAGAGTTATAGTCAGAGAGAGGGAGAGACAGGGAAAAAGGTCTTCCCATTTACTGGTTTACTTCCCAAATGGCTGCAGTGGCCGGAGCTGGGTGATCCAAAACCAGAAGCCAGGAGCTTTTTCTGGGTCTCCCATGTGGGGGCAGGGGCCCAAGCAATTGGGCCATCTTCTAGTGCTTTCCCAGGCCATAGCAGAGAGCTGGATCAGAAGAGAAGCAGCCAGGACTAGAACCAGTGCCTAAATGGAATGCTGGCACTGCAGGCGGAGGCTTAGCCCACTGGGCCACAGCATTAGTCCCAGACCTTTCTCTCTGTCTCTCCCTCTGTAACTCTACCTCTCAAATAAATAAAATCTTAACAAAAAATCAACCAACCAACCAACCAAACAAAAAACTGAAGACTGAATCAAAATGTTTAACTTGTATAACCATATCTGAAATACTTTTAGATAATGTATTTATGAATGGATGTTTATATGCCAGCTTAGTTCAACTTCTTTTGACAAGCTCTGAATTCTGCAACTTAAGGCTTTTTTTACTTATCATTTTACTCTTAACCCAAATGACTATTTACTGCCCAAATGAAATTACTAGATGACTGAAGTAATAAATACAGACAAAACATGGGTGTTTAAAAATTCAAAGCGGGAGTGAGGAGACAAGACTCTACAGATGTTCCTCCTACTACTCAAGGCCACAGTGCTGCCTTTAGCCACAGGAGTCAGTGTCACACAAATTGTTTTTTGTGGGGGGAAGGGGAAGGGTTCTATTTTTGTGTTAACTCCTTATGATTTTTTTCTCACATATATACTTCAATGTTTTTGTTACCATAACAGAATTTTAGCTTTTATGGTCATTAACATAGGAAAGAAATTATCTTAAGAATTATTCTTGGGGCCGGCTCTGTGGTGCAGTAGGTTAATCCTCTGCCTACGGTACCAGCATCCCATATGGGCGCCGGTTCTAGTTCCAGCTGCCCCTCTTCCAATCCAGCTCTCTGCTATGGCCTGGAAAAGCAGTAGAAGATGGCCCAAGTCCTTGGGCCCCTGTACCCTCAGGGGAGCCCAGGAAGAAGCACCTGGGTTCGGATTGGCACAGCTCCGGCTGTTGCGGCCATCTGGGGAGTGAACCAATGGAAGAAGACCTTTCTCTGTCTCTCCCTCTGTCTGTAACTCTACCTGTCAAATAGATAAATAAATCTTAAAAAACAAAAACAAAAAAACCAAATTATTTGGGGCCGGCGCTGTGGCATAGCGGGTTAAGCTGCCTCCTGCAGCGCCAGCATCCCATATGGGTGCTGGTTCAAGACCTGGCTGCTCCACTTCCCATCTAGCTACTTTGGCCTGGGAAAGCATAGAGGATGGCCCAAGTCTTTGGGCCCCTGCACCCATGTGGGAGACCCGGAAGAAGCTCCTGGCTCCAGATTGGTGCAGCTCTGGCTGTTGTGGCCAACTGGGAAGCGAACCAGTGGATAGAAGACCTCTCTCTCTCTCTGTGTAACTCTGACTTTCAAATAAAATAAATAAATCTTTTTTTTTAAAGAATTATTCTAAAACTTAAGGAAACTCTGCAAAGGAGAAGAGAAAGATTAAGCTTCAGTGCTGTTAAGCTAAAAATATCTATTTACTCATTTGTTAATAACTGATTCAGAAATTCCTAAAAGATTAACAAACATCAGAATCATCCATGGCTACCAAAAATATTTAATCTCAATCATATCACGAAAAAAAAAAAAACAAGCTATATTTAAACTGAAGGTTAGAGATAGTCTTTAAAATAACTGGCCTGGTCTCTTGTCATATGGCAAGTGTCTGTTGCCACTTGGGATTCCCTCATCCTGTATCAGTGTGCCTGTTCCAGGCCTGGCTGCACTGTGCTTCTGATCCAGCTTCCTGCTAATGTGCCTGTGAGGCCGCAGATGCTGGCTGAAGTCCCTGTGCTCCTGCCATCCATGTGGAAAACTTGGCTAGAGTTCCGGGCCCCTGGCTCTGGCATGGCCTACTCCTGGTTGTTATGAGAATTTTGGGAAATCAGCCAGCAGATGGAAAATCTCTCTTGCCCTTTTTCTCTGCCATTCTACCTTTCAAATAAAATGCACAAATGTTAAAGCAGAAATCATGAAAGAACTTCCTTCCTACTTCCAAATAAGCAGGTTAACTGCTTAAAGGAGACTAAAGAGCTAAGTTTACACAATAAATATTCCTTGATTGGATTCAGGGTTAAAACAAATGAAAACTATTAAAACTGGGAAATTGTGAATATGAACTAAATTAGGAGGTGCACGTATGCTGAAATATTTAGGTGTAAAGTGTGTCATTTGTGTGATTAAATCTTCAGTGCTGCAAGAACTGTGTGTGTGCATGCACATAAATTACACATGGAAAGACAATGTGGCAGAATGTTAACAATCAGGTAAAAATTATGATAGTATGTTTTTCTGGAAATTTTCATAATAAAAAGTTGGGGACTCATAAAGATGTCAAATAGACTAAGCAATTCAAACATACGGATTTGTAGCAATTTTTATTTTTTGCAAACTAAACCATTTATATTTGTTTGCTGGGAATATTTCAAATACCTTAAAGTATAATTATTAGAATTACAACCTAGATTTGGCACAATATTGTTATTAAATTATTTTTCAGAAATATATAGTAAACATAATCTGTGGGCATAAACTAATTTTGGTCTACTCTGACCATACTTACTTGCATTTACTGCCTTTGAAGGCTGATTTTTAATTAAGAAAAACCAAATTGTACTCATCAAAACACAAAATTACCTTTATATAACTTACCCATTATGTTCTTATGAAATTCTACTTTGCTTCCACAGAAACTTTAGTAGTTTCCTGAAAATATAATAGTACCATTATAAGATTAATGTTGCAACAGGCAAGTTTTCACCCATTGTTATTTAATATGGGAGGGGCTCAAAGAGTTTGTAGAGGGACAGGTGTTATGACACAGGGCTAAGACGCTGCTTGGGACAATGACATCACATATCAGAGTGCCTGGGATCAAGTCTTGCCCCTGTTTTACAATCCAGTTTCTTGCTAACACACCTGGGAAGGCAGTAAATTATGGCTCAAGTATTTGAGTCCCTGCTTTGGCCTGGCCTGGCCCAGCCCAGCCCAGGATGTTGCAGCCATCTGTAGAGTGAACCAGCAGATGGAAGAGCTCTACCTCTCTCGGTCACTCTGCCTTTCAAATAAATAAATACATCTTTAAAAATGAAGCATAAGATTTACTGTGGTCCAAAAAACTTCTGAAATCATTAATTTTTGTAAAAATCTGCATTTCTCATGAATTTTTTTATTTTTCTAAATTTATTTGAAAAGCAGAATGACATAGACAGATAACTAGATCTGCTAGTTCACACCCAAAACATCCACAACAACCAGGACTGGGCCAGGTCAAAACCAGGAGCACTGAAGTCCACCCTGGTCTCCCATGTAAGTACCTGGGCCATTTGCTGCTGTCTTGCCAGGTACGTTAACAGAAAACTGGATCAGAAGCAGAGCAGCTGGGACTTGAACCATTGTTCCAATGAGATGCTGGTGTTGCAAGCAGCAGTTAAACCCACTGTGTCACAACTCCAGTGCTCGTCATGAACTTTTTTTTTTTTTTAAGAATTATTTTATTTATTTGAAAGACAGAGTTAGAGAGAGAGGTGAAGCCAGAGAGAGAGGTCTTCCATTCTGCTGGTTCACTCCCCAAATGACTGCAATGGCCAGATCTGAGCTGATCCGAAGTCAAGGAGCCAGGAGCTTCTTCCAAGCCTCCCATGCGGGTGCAGGGGCCCAAGGACTGGGGCCATCTTCTAGTGCTTTCCCAGGCCATAGTAGAGAGCTGGATCGGAAGAAGAGCAGCCGGGACTTGAGTCGGCACCCATATGGGATGCCAGTACTGCAGGCTAGGGCTTTAACCCACTGTGCCACAGCATCGGGACCCCCTCACGAACTTTTTCAAGACCCCTCATATGTCCTTGGTATTAAAGGACTTGTGGGGGCAGGCATTTAGGTTAGCAGTTAAGATGCCTGCATCCCATATTATTTAGCATGCCTATTTTGAATTATGACTCCACTCTTGGTTCCAGCTTCCTGCTAATGCACACCCTCACCAGAGGCAGCAAATGATGGCTCAAGTGCTTGGGTCCCTGTCACCCATGTGGGAGACCAGACCTGGGTTCCTGGCTACCAGTTTCAGCATGGCAGGGCCCTACTGTTGTAGGCATTTAGGGAGAACTAAGGGATGCGCGTTTTCTGTCTGCCTCACCAAAAAAAGTTCAAGGACTCCCCCTCCTTGTTATGTTTTAACAAACAAAAACACCAACTTCTACGAACTAAGTAAAGTGTACCACAATGCTGTGTTAGCTTGATCAGTTGGAATTTCTGGAGAAAGGCTATTTAAATCAGAAACATAACATATAACTATTTAAAACTGATTGGGGTTTTGAGGAAAAGGACAACAGTAACAAATTCTGGACAGGCATTTAGCGTGCTAGCTAAGATGCCCATGCCCCAATTGAAGTGCCTGAGTTTGATGCCTGGCTTCTATTTCTGACTCTAGCTTCCTGTTGGTGAGGACTCTGGGAGGTAGTTCAAGTAGTTGTGTTCCTGCCACCTATGTATGTGGAAGACCTGAACTGAACTGTTGGCGTCAGGTGCCTGGGAAATGCATCAGTGAATGGGAGCTCATTCTGTCTCTTTCTCCATCTCCACGCCCTGGCAATATGATAAGCAAAAAAGTACAATACATTAAAATGCATGCACATGTGCACACACACACACAATCATAATGATCAAGAAAAAACTGCTACACTGAGATGTTATCAGGCACTGATCTTTTATTCTTTTTCTGGGTAATTCTATTGAAATTCCTAAGAAAACTATGGGTGTTGCTGTATATAAAGAATTTGTCTGGCCTTTTTCATGGTTTCTGGGAAGTGGTCTCTGAATTCTTGGAACTTCTCCATTGAAAATTGTATCTTTTTGTTACTCATGGTTGACTCAAAGTGGGCCTCCATAATAAGAGAACTTAGGATGGAAGACTTTGGGTGCCCTTTTATCAACATGACCTCCAGAGCTAGACAAAGGGGGCTGGAAGTTTGAGTTCAACTTTGTCAGTCATGATTCCATTTATGATGCTTACCTAATGGAAACCTAGTAAAAATCTTGGACACTGATGCTCAGGTGAACTTTCAGGGTTGACAATTTTCTATTTACTTTGCTACAGATCAACGTGTTGAGTAGTGGATGTATCCTGACAACACGGTGATGACACAGGAAGTGCACTATCCTGTATTTATTTACTAGATAGACACTAAGCGAACATTTGCTTGAATAAGGATAAGGTGAAGCAGCAAAGGACATGGAAATAAAGCTTCCATGAGAATGCAAAAAGATAAGGTTTGCTCTGTACTTAGGAAAGTACCCACAACTTTATAATTTTACTCTTTCATTCCTTCTACATACAGGCTACCAGAGTTCTAAAATATAACAATGAAAAGGTTAAAATGTATATTTTGAGAAATCCTAAATTTACAAAATAAAACATGAATGCTTTTAGTAATTTGTATTTTCACAACATACTACAGAATTTCTTCAAAGGATCTCATTCATACCAATACTCTTTTATGTCATTAAAAGGAAAACAGCATATCCTAATTATTGTGTTCTCTTAAAAAAACCTCTTCACTAATAGGTGTTGTGATACACTAGGTTAAGCTGCTGGTTGGGATGCCCACATCCCCTAGCAGAGTGTCAGCTTCAAACCAGGTTACTCTGCTTCTGATCCAGCTTCCTGCTAAGGCACCTGGGAGGCAGCAGATGATGGCCCAAGTGCTTGGGTTCCTGCCACCCACATGGGAGACCCAGATGAAGTTCCTGTCTCCTAATTTACCCTGGACTATTGCAGGTATTTGGGGAGTGAACCAGAGGATGGAAGATCTCTCTCTCTGCCTCTCCCTCTTATTTACTCTGCCTTTCAAATAAATAAATACACCTAAAAATTTTTTTTAGAGAAGGAAAGGAATTTAGAGACAACCCATCTAATCTCTCAGCATAAAAAAAACAAATGCAACATCAATGTATAAAGAGGCTGAATGAGGACCAGCATTATGGCATAGCAGGATTGCTGCCTGTGACTCTAGCATCCCAGAAAAGCCTTGAGTACCTAGCTACTATGCTCCTGATTCAGCTTCCTGCTAATGTGCCTAGGAAAGCAGTGGAATATGGCTCAAGCCTGTGCTGTGGCAGTGTGTGTAAAGCCACTGCCTGCATCACTGGCATCCCATATAGGTGCCGGTTCAAGTCCCAGCTGCTCTACTTCTCATCCAGCTTCCTGCTAATATGCCTGGGAAAGCAACAAAAGATGGTCCAAGTTCTTGGGTCCTTGCATCCACATGGGAGATCCAGAAGAAGCTCTTGGCTTTGGATGGGCCCAGCTCTGGCTGTTGTGTCCATTTGGGGAGTGAACCAATGGATGGAAGCTCTCTCTCTCTGCAATTATGTCTTTCAAATAAATATATGAATCTTAAAAAAAAAAAAAAAGTATTTATTTAGGCCCCTTCTACTCATGCAGGAGATTGGGATGGAGTTCCTGGCTCCTGGTTTCCACCTGGCACAACCAGTTGTGGCCGTTTGGGGGGTGAATGTAACATCTTTCTCTCTTATTCCCCCCCCCCCCCCTTTCTGTAGCTCAGTCTTAAAGAAAAAAAAAAAAAAAAGGCTGAACCATGAAGAGATATTTAAAGTACCACTTTTAATGTGAGATAAAGGAAAAAAAAGGGCAGCAGTGGCAACGTGATATTATGGCTAACCATCTGAGGGCCAAACAAATGGTAAACACTGCACTAAATGTCTTCCATATATTACTGTATTTAAAAATAGCTATTTTGGGGGCAGCATTGTGGTGTAGTTGGGTAAAGTCACTCCCTATGATGTTGGATCTCATATGGGTGCCAGTTTGTGTCCTGGCTACTCCACTTCTGATCCAGCTCCATGCTAACGGCTTAGGAAAAGCAGCAGAAGATGGCCCAAGTCCTTGGGCTCCTGTTACCCATGTGGGAGATTTGGAAGAAGCTCCTGGCTCCTGGTTTCAGCCTGGCCCAGCCCTGGCTGTTGTGGCCACCTGGGGAGTGAACCAGAAGATGAAAGATCTCGAACTCTGACTTTTTAAAATAAATAAATATTTAAAAAATAAATAAAAATAGCCACTCTGCAGGAGAATTATTACTCCTACTTTAGAGATCAGTAAACATTGAAAGAGGCTAGCCAGCATGGTGGCACAGGCATCCCATATGGATGCTAGTTCTAGTCTCGGGTGCTCCATGTCCAATCCAGCTCTCCACCATGGCCTGGGAAAGCAGATGGCTCAAGTCCTTGGGCCCCTGTACCCATGTGGGAGACTGGGAAGAAGCACCTGGCTCCTTGCTTCGGATCGGCTCAGATCCGGCTGTTGCAGCCATTTGGGAAGTGAACCAATGGAAGAAGACCTTTCTTTCTTACTGTCTGTAACTCTGCCTCTCAAATAAGTTAAACTTATTTCCCACTATTCCTGAAAGACACTGATAGATATCCTTAGAGAGTTCTCTAAAATTTAAAAATTGTACAATGTCATTTTATAGGGTGGGAGTTTGGCACAGCAGTTAAAAAACTGCTTGACACACCTGATTCCATATTACAGTCCCTGGGTTTGAGTCTCAGTTCTGCTTCCAATCCAGGTTCCTGCTAATATGCACCCTGGAAGGCAGCAGGTAATGGCTCAAATATCTGGACACCTGCCACTCCAGCGGGAGTTCTGGACTACACTCTGGGCTGCTGGCCCAACCCAGGTATTGTAGGCATTTGGGGGGAGTGGACCAGTAGATGGAAGATTGCTCTTTCAAATAACAATTTAAAAATAGTACTATATAATCTTTAATAATGATAGGTAATTAAAGATTTATCAAAGCCATTATTATTTCCTGTTAATACAGCTTTATAATCCTTCTGTTAAAAATGGGGAAAATGTTAGAAAAGCTTAAAGTACAAGAATTTCAAATGTCAACTTTTCTATCTGGAAAATCTCCAGAGTAAAACATCTAGGATGTTTACTTAGCCAGCAGTAGCTAAGCAACCATGCAAACTTACAGCTTCTCTACAAACTTAATAAATCAACTCCACCATTTATACAACAGGGGCTGCAAAACGGACAGACCCACCACCAGGAACAGACAAAGAGCAATCAACATCGAGAGTTAAAATTTCAGGGTCAGCATTGTGGTATAATGTGCAAAGCTGCCGCCTGCAACAGCATCCTGTATAGGCACCAGTTTCGTGTCCTGGCTGCTCCGCTTCTGATTCAGCTCCCTGCTAATGG
The DNA here is from genome assembly GCA_949820135.1 of Sylvilagus floridanus. Classification (NCBI taxonomy): domain Eukaryota; kingdom Metazoa; phylum Chordata; class Mammalia; order Lagomorpha; family Leporidae; genus Sylvilagus; species Sylvilagus floridanus. The sequence goes on from OX463241.1 coordinate 101,618,832, forward strand.
CCTGGGAAAATCAGTGGAAGATGGTCCCAGTTACTTGGGCCTCTTCCACCCAGGTGGGAGACCCGAATGAAGCTTCTGGCTCCTGACTTTGGCCTGGCCCAGTGCTTGCTGTTGTAGCCATCTGGAGAGTGAACCAGTAGATGGAAGATTTTTTTCTCTGTCTCTCTCCCTCTCTGTAACTCTTTTAAATAAATAATTAATTTTTTAAAGTTAAAAAATGTCCTGTTTTTAGGAAGATGTGAAAAACATTTGAAACCTAACCCATAAATTATCTTAATAAGGTTAGGAGAGAAAAATCTCAGTTTGAACATATGAACATCTATTACATGACCAAGGTTGAGTTCAGGGAACATGAACTGGGCAGGTGAAAGCCAGTGGCCAGGCAGCAGTGGGTTCAGAAGAGTCCTAGGCAGAAGAAACAGCATCAACAATGATCTGAGAACTCACTGTGTGCCGTTAAGAGTATTATAGATCTGGGGGCAGGTGTTTGGCATAGTGTAAGATGCCACTTGGGACACTAGCATTCCCTAACAGAGTACTTGGGTTTGAATCCCAACTCTGCTCCTCATTCCAGCTTCCTGGTAACACACACTCTGGGAAACAGAAGGTGATGGATCAAATGCTTGGCTATCTACTACCCATGCAGGAGACCTGGATTGAGTCTTGGGCTCCTGATTTTGGAGTGGCCCAGCTTCAGCTGCTGTAGGCATTTGGGGACTGAATCAGTAGGCAGGAGATCTAAGTTTGCTTGTCTTTCATATAAATTTAGAAAAAAAAATAAGCATCATATATAATATATACACACACACACTGCTACTTCCTTTTTTAAAAAGTAAAAACAAAAAAAGGGGGAAGAAACAAAATGTAGATGAGCCTAGGGGCCTGCGGTGAAATTCATTTTTTAAAAAATCATTTAAAAATTTTTAATTATTTGAAAGATGGAGGGGGTGGGGTGAAGAGTGGGGGTGAGAGAGAGGCAAGAGAAAAGAATTCTTCCCATCTGAAGATTCACTTTTCAAATGTCTGCAGCAGCCTGGGGGTAGGTTAGGTAGGGGTCAAAGTCAGGTTCAGAGAACTCATCAGGTCTCAAACATGGGTGGCAGGGACCCAATAACTTGAGCCATCACCTGCTGCCTCCCAGGGTATGCACTGTCAGGAAGTCAGAATCTGGAATAGAGCTGGAACTCAAATCCAGGCAATGTGTTGTGGGATATGGTGTACTAAACGGCATCCTAATTGCTGTGACAAATGCCTGGCCTGCAATCAGTTTTTTGAATAACCCATTTCTGATTTCAAATGTTGCCTTTATCTTATTCTTTCTCAACACACAGACTTTTTAAGATTTTTATTTATTTGAAAGGCGAAGTTAGAGACAGGGAGAAAGAGAGAGAGAGGCAGAGAGAGAGAGAGAGTGTTATCTTCCATCACTCCTGTTTCACTATCTAAATGACCACAATGCCCGGGGCTTTGCCAGGTTGAAGCCAGAAGCCTAGAGATTCCTCCAAGTCTCCAACGTGGATGCAGGGACCCAAGCACTTGGTCCATCCTCCACTGCCTTTCCAGGCGCATTATCAGGGAGCTAGATTGGAAGTGGAACAGCTGGGTCTTGAACAGACATCCATATGATACTGGCATTGCAGGTAGTGGCTTAACCTGCTACACCACAATGCCGGTGTCATCTCATACTACATGTATTTCTAGACCATATTCTGCTTCATGATTGGTTTATAACTGATCAGTATCTCCACTGCTTAAATTATAACAGTATGAGAAACATGAATGATTAGCTAAGTCCCCTATATTGTTCTTACACATTTCATATTAGGTCTATTTTTAGTTACTTTATAGTTTCCATTATGAATGGGATCTACTTTCCTATTGGTTTTCTTGAAGATTCATTTATTGAAAGGCAGATCGACAAAGAGGGAGAGGAAAAAGAGAGAAAAGGGGGAGGGTTGGGAGGGGAGAGAGGGAGAGAGGGAGAGAGGGAGAGAGGGAGAGAGGGAGAGAGAGGGAGAGAGAGGGAGAGAGAGGGAGAGAAAGGGAAAGAGAGGGAGAGAGAGGGGGAGGGGGAGAGAGAGGGAGAGAGAGGGAGAGAGAGGGAGAGAGAGGGGGAGGGGGAGAGAGAGAGAGAGAGAGAGAGAGAGAGAGAGATAGCTTTCATCTACCAGTTCAATCCTTAAATGGCTGCAATAGTTAGGTCTGGCTTAAGCTGAAGTGAAGAGACAGGAACTCCATCCTGAGTCCTGCATTTAGATTCAATCAACTGTGGATCAAAAACATTAAAAAAGAGAAAACTGTGTCTGAACTGACCATATATACATCTTTTTCCTTGTCATTATTCTCTAAATAATATAATGTCACAACCATTTACATAGCACCTACATGGTTTGGGTATTGTAAGTACTCTAGAGATAATCTGAAGTATACAATAAGGCATTTTATGAGGGTCTTCAAAAATTTCATGGAAAATGCACATTAAAAATAAGCATGTATTTCAATAAAATTCTTCACTATAATAATATATTTTACTTCATTGTTCCATGAAGGTTTTGAAGTACTTGTTTGTTTGAGCCTTGTGTACCTGTGGATTTTGGTATCCACAGGGATGAGGGATGGTTCCAGAACCAATGTGTTGCAGATACTGAGGGAGACCTTTAACCAGCAAAATGCAAATTCAAACTTTAAAAAGTTTATCAATTAGAGAATGAGCTAAATAAAAACATCAGACTTATGAAATATGAGGTAGTGAAAAAGAATAAATCTGTAAATGTAATAAAGCATGGAATGATCACCAAAATAAACTTTTTTGTTGTTGTTGTTGTTTTTTTTTTTTTTAGGGCCAGTGCTGTGGTGGAATAGGTAAAGCTGGCATTCCATATGTGGGCTGGTTTGAGTCCTGGCTGCCTCACTTCCGATCCAGCTCCCTGCAAATGTGTCTGGGAAAGCAGCAAAAGATAACCCAAGTACTTAGGCCCTGGCACCCATGTGGGAGACCCAGAGGAAGCTCCTGGCTTCAGATCCACCCAGCTCTGGACACTGGGGCCATTTTGGGGAGTGAACTAGCAGATGGAAGATGTCTGTCTCCCTTTTTCAGTCTGTAACTCTGCCTTTCAAATAAATAAATAAATCTTAAAAAAAAAAAAAAAAAAAGCATGTTATGTTAGGACCAGCATTGTGGTGCAGCAGGTCAATCTGCCACCCGCAGTGCCAAGCACCCTCTCTGAGTGCTGATTTGAGTCCCAGATGTCCATTTCTGATCCAGCTCCCTGCTAATGCACTTGGGAAAGCAGCAAAGATGGCTGCAAGTGCTTGGACCCTTGCACCCACGTGAGAGACTTGAATGGAGTCCTGGGCTTCTGGTTTTGGCCTGGTGCAGCACCAGCAGTTGCAGCCATTTGGAGAGTGAATCAGGAGATGGAAGATTGATCCCCCTCCCAGTCAATAACTCTCCTTTTTCAAATAAATAAATAAAAGCTTTAAAGAAAATTAAAGCAGGTTATAATGAGCCACAGTTTGATACTAGTTACACAAAATAGGGCATCTTACCTATTAATTCTATATTTTCTGAAGATAAATAAGCCAAAAATAATCTAATACCCAGGCCTATTTGGAGAGGAAAGTAGACTAGAGGCTTTGGCCTTGTAACACAAATTAACAGAATTAGGACATATTTCCATTTTTTGCTAAGACATCCAAATATCACCAGAATGTGTTAACACCATGTTTGAATTTATATCTTTCAGGAAGAGCTGAAATTGTCATGTCAGCCTATTCAACTCACAGCAGTGCTCTTATATTTGACCCTTGCCTCAACATTCTTACTATCTTTAGCTAGTAGTCCCTCTTCCCTTTTAATCTCCACTGTGCAATTTAGTTTTCTTCACTATCCATCGGAATGATTCACAGCTGCCTTATGTTGGGTAGATGCCCTAACCAGCTGTAAGTCTTCACAAGGTATGGAAGGGTTTTCTCTCTTTATGACCCACACAGCCAGCACAATGACAGTTACAGGGTAATGTTAACAAAGCAAAGCTTCTTACAGTAATTTATCAACCTTACACATATCTAGTTAGCACATGCTGAGATTTTCAACAGGGTTATGTTAGCCAGTGGCACAAGTCTGATTCAAATTTTACCTTACTGGAATTTATTAATTTAGTATTTTTAGACAATCATAATAGAAACTGTTCCTCTAGAAAACACTGACTCAAATTTATTGAAATATTTTGCCTTATATTTAGAGGGAGGGAATGAAGAACACAGTCAAGGTGTTTTGTTTTTCACAATAAACTTAGCCAGTATAAATTCGAACTTTAAACTGATTTTTAATTTTAAAAGACTTTCGGGGCATAGTCATGCTTTATGAAACTAGGACAGTTAAAACACCAGTCTCACAGTTATGCATCTACTATCATAAACTGTTAATAATGCATGCAAGTATATAAAATATGTATTCCTGTGTAAGATTACTGGAACTAATTTAGATATCTGAAAATGTTAATTACTTGAGAATGTCCTCAAATCTCCTAAGATTAAAACTTGCTTCCAAATCTCTCTGAATTTCAGAACAAGTTTTGTCTTCAGCAGCAGTGAGTGGGTCAAAGAGGGATGTTCTTTGCTTTTACTGAGATTCTATTTGGTTATTTAAAATAAGAGCACTGATCTCAATTTTCTTCTTTAAAATGTTGATGTTCAACAACCTGAAAGGCAGAGCAACAGCAATGTATCTTTTATCTGTTGGTTTATACACTCCCCAAATGTTCACCAACAGCCAGGACTGGGCCAGAAGCTCATAACTCCTCAGGGCCCAAGTACTTGAGCCATCATCTTGCTGTCTCCCAGGATGCATCAGCAGAAAGCTGGATATGAAGTAGAGTAGCAGGGACTCAGACAGGCGCTCTTGAATGGGATATGGACATCATAAGTGGCAGCTTAATCTGCTAGTCCACAACACACACCCCGATCTCAATTTTCAGTCTTTCTGATGATTAACAATTAGCAACAGCTTGACTTGTCCCTAATGGTCAAACGTTTACTACTAAAATATAACTCCTCTAAAAATACTCTGTTTCATCAGCAGAGCTTGATTTCTAGTAACACACCCTCACAAATGCCAGTTGTGTGATCTGCTTGTGATAAGGAAGTTTAAAGAATTTTGATTAGGGGCTGGTGCTGTGGCACAGCGGGTTAACGCCCTGGCTCGAAGTGCCAGCATCCCATATAGGTGGCTGTTTGAGTCCTGGCTGCTCCTTCTTCCAATCCAGCTCTCTGCTATGGTCTGAGAAAACATGGAGGATGGCCCAAGTCCTTGGGACCCTGTACCCGCGTGGGAGACCCAGAAGAAGCCCCTGGCTCCTGGCTTCGGATCGGCACAGCTCCAGCCATTGCAGCCAATTGGGGAGTGAACCATCGGATGGAAGACCCCTCCCCCCCCCCCCCCCCCGTGTAACTCTGACTTTAAAATAAAATAAATAAGTAAATAAAAATCTAAAAAAAATTTTTTTTGAGTGAAGAAATGAAATTTAAGAACTACAAACAGGTGCCAATACTGTGGCAGAGCAGGTTAAAGCCCCAGTCCACAGCGCTGGCATCCCATATGGGTGCCAGTTTGAGTCTTGGCTGCTCCTCTTCCAATCCCAGTCTTTACTATGGCCTAGGAAAGCAGTGGAAGATGGCCTAAGTCCTTGGGCCCTTGCATCTCCGTGCGAGGCCCGGAGGAAGCTCCTGGCTCCTGATCAGCTCAGATCTGGCCATTGTAGTCATTTGGGGAGTGAACCAACAGAATGGAGACTTCTCTCTCTCTCTTCACTCTACCTCTCTCTGTAACTCTTTCAAATAAATAAATAATTCTAAAAAGCAAAACAAAGCAAAACAAAAAAACTACAAATAACCAATGAGAAATAGGGTGGTGTGGATCACAACAATCACAGTTAAGATTAAATAGTCTGCATATACTGAGAATGATGGTTCTGCTATTTCTGTTTTGGTGGTAACAATTGTTTCATATCAGCTTATACATGGAAAATACAGTTAACCAGCCAGCGCCGTGGCTCACTTGGCTAATCCTCCGCCTGCGACCCAGGCACCTTGGGTTCTAGTCCTGGTTGCTCCTCTTCTAGTCCAGCTCTCTGCTGTGGCCCAGGAGGGCAGTGGAGGATGGCCCAAGTGCTTGGGCTCCTGCATCTGCGTGGGAGACTGGGAGGAAGCACCTGGCTCCTGGCTTTGGATTGGCACTGCGGTGGCCATGGCAGCTATTAGGGAAGTGAACCAACGGAAGACCTTTCTCTCTGTCTCTGTCTATAACCTTTCTCTCTCTCTCTCTCTCTGTCTATAACTCTACCTGTTAAATAAAAATAATAATAAAAAAATACATTTGACTATAGCTTTCCTAATTCCTAATATTGGAAGAGTAGGTAACAATCAAAGTATATGGCTAGAAAGTAAAATCTCTCCAACAATTAAAGCTGCAACAAGTGGATATCCATCCAGAAAGCAGAAACCTCAATATCAAAAAACACCATGGCAGAGCAATTAAGACACTGCTTGGGACACCAGCATCCCACATCTGAGTGCCTAGTGCTATCCTTGGCTCCTCCACTTCCGATCCAGCTTCCTGACAATGCAAAGTCTGCAAGGAAGGGGTGATGGGTCAAATACCCCTTAAATTCTGAGCTCCAGCCTTTGGCCTGGCCCATTCCTGGCTGTTAGGAACATTTGGAGAGTAAACCAGCAGGTGAAAGATCTTTATCTTTCAAACAAAATGAAAACAAATAAACAAAGATTAAATAAAACAACAAAACACCCAGTTAGGTGGGGCTGGTGCTGTGGCATACAAAGTTAAAACCGCAGCCTGCAGTGCTGGCATCCAAAATGGGTGCCGGTTCGAGTCCCAGCTGCTCTACTTCCAAACCAGCTCCCTGCTAATGCACCTGGGAAAGTAGAGGAGGATGGCCCAAATCTTTGGGCCCCTCCACCCACGCAGAAGACCCTTCTGGCTTCAGATCAGTTCAGTGGCCATTTGGGGAGTGAACCAGCAGATGGAAGACTTTCTCCATTTGTCTCTAACTCTGCCTTTCAAATGACTAAATAAAAATCTTAAAAAAAAAAAAAAAAGATGCCAGTTAGGGGGCTGGCATTGTGCCGTAGCAGCCAAAGACACTACCTGCAATAGTGGCATCCCATATGGGTGCCAGTTCATGTCTCAGTTGCCTCACAGTTTCAATCCAGCTCCCTGCTAACGGCCTGGGAAAAGCAGCAGAAGATGGTCCAAGTGATTCGATTGAGTTCTGAGCTTTTCCATGTAGGAGATATGGAAAAAACTCCTGGCTCCTGGTTTGCGCTGGCCCAGCCCTGACTGTTGTGGGCATTTGGGGAGTGAACCAGCAGATGGAAGATCCACCGCTCCCCCATACTTTCTCTGTTTTTAAAAGGCAGCAAAACAAACAAACAAAAAAAAAAACAAAGAAAATGAGAGTCAAGCTACAAACTGGAAAAATAGTCACAAAAACAGGGGTCTTCAAAAGGTTGATAAAAAAATGCTGTTATGAAAAAGTTATGGACTTCAAAATTCTTAGCACCAAAATAAACTTATTTTTAAAAACGTATTTATTTGAGAGGCAGAAAGACAAAGACACAGCAAAAATGCCCCCTACCCACTGGCTCCTCCCTTAATGTTTGCATAAGCAAGGACTGGACTAGGCCGGAGCCAAAGCCAGAGCCAGAGCCAGGACCTCAACCCATGTGAGTGGCAGGAACCCAACCACTGGACCCATTACTACTGCCTCCCAGGGTTTATATTAGCAGGAAGCTGGAGTTAGGAGCAGAGCTGGGTATTGAACCCACACACTCTGGCTCTGATGAGTGTCTGGCGTCTCAACCACTAGGCCAAATGCCCACCTCTGAACTTATTTTTTAATGCCACTTTCCCCACAATTTTTCTAAAGTATCCTCATACATATCTGGTAAAGTAAATAAAACAAACAAACCCACCCACAACTGTTACTGGGCAAAAGAGGGATTGGTGTTTGGTGTAGCAGTCCAAACTCTGGGATACTGACATCCATTCTGTATTGGAGTGCCTGCTTTAACTCCCAGCTGTTTCCAATTCAGTTTCCTGCTAATACATACCCTGGGAAGGCAGCAGATGATGGCTTAAGTACTTGAGTTTCTGCCACCCATGTGAGAGACCTGGATGGAATTCCTATTTCCCAGTTTAGGCCTCGTCCAGCTGTGGCTATTATGGGTATTTAGGGATTGATGGAAGATCTCTGTCTCTCTGCCTTTCAATTAAAATGAAAATAAAAAATAAAACAAAGCTGGGTAAAGCATTGACTATACACAATAAGTGTACAATGTTATCAGTGAAATGCAAAAACCACAATGAAATACTACTGCACATGAACAGTATGTCTAAAATTAAAAAGACTATCATCATGAAATATTGGAGAGGATGTGGAGCAAATGAACTCCCACACATTGCTGATGGGAATGTAAATGGAACAGTCATTTTTGAAAATTATATGGTGGTTTCTCAAAACTTCTAGCTTTATGACCTCGCGGTGCCATTCCTAGGTACTTGTCCAAGAAATAGGAAATAATTTGTCCACAAAAATGCTCACAAAAGCTTTATTCACTAGTAAAAAAAAGAACCTACATGTCCATCACAGGAGAATGATAATCTGTGATATGTTCATACAGAGTATTAGAGTAAAAAGGGATGATCTGCCACACACAATGTGAATGAATATAAAACACCTACTGTATTATTCCATTTATGTGAAATTACCAGATAGGCAAAACAACCTTGGTGGCAGGGCAGTCGTTGCTTCTGATGGAAAGGTCATAAGGAAGGAGCACGAGCAACTTTTTGGAATGATAAAAATGTTCAGTCTTCCTACGCATTGGTTAAAACTAAATGGTACCATGAGTGTTTTACTATATGTAGGTTATACTTCACTTTTTAAAAATGAGGCCAGCGTAGGAACTTTTTAAAAAGTTCTTACTGATAGCTTTTTGAAGTTTAGATAATCTGACTTCAAAAATATCAAATCAGTGTAGTTTTGCAATTAACCTTTGAAAAGAACAGTGATATTAAAATTAACCCAAATCCTTGGGATATGCAGATACTAACAGGGAACAAATAGGTTGGTTGTCCTAAATAGAGTAAACACGAGGCTAGATGCAATGCAACAGCAAGCTGAAGTGAAGAGGCACAAAAAGCGTGTTGCTTTTGATCTGGATCTCTATGGACAGATGTGTTTTTATCAAGCTATACTGGAAAGACAAGGTGATTCAGGCAATGTAAACATTATGAGCCAAGTGAGACAGTTTGGGGACACACAAAGTAACTCACTGTTGCAGAAAACTCATTTACAAATTCACTTATTCAACAAATATTTACTAAGGGCTAGTATGCCAGGTTGCTGTCCTAGGCACTGGAGACATGGAGATGAAAGCTCAAGATTCATGGGACAAAAACCCAATAACAAAGTAATACGTGAGATGGAAGAAGTGCTACAGGGAAAAACAAAGGAGGGTAAGGTAAAGGTAATGGGAGTAGGGAAGCATGATGAGGTTGCTGTTTCATACAGAACAGTGAAGACAGGCCTCACTGAGACTTGACAGAGACCTGAAGAATGTCAGGGTGAGTCATGGATATGTGGGCGAGAGCCTTTCAAGGAGGGAGCACAAGGAGACCAGTTTGGTCAGAAGAGTAAGTCAGACAGGAAGGGAAGAGAGGCAGAAGAAATTGGGCAGTTGGGGCATATCAAATAGGAGTGTGATGGATATGGCACAGGGTTGGGACATGAATCAAGACATGGTCTTGGTTGCCTCGTGTTAACACCAGGGCAGGCATGTAATCCTCTGCTGTTCCATCCTGTTTCATCTGTCCTACTGAACCATTTTCCTGCTGTTTTCTATCATTCCCAAATACTTTATTTCAGTCTTCCTCAGAATGTAGTACTTAAAAGTAGTCTTATTTTTGTTGCTTCATTTGAAAGGCTAGTTCACTCCCAAATGCCTTTAACAGGCAGGACTGGGTGGAAGAGCCATAAAGTCCATCCAGGTCTCCCACGTGGGTGGCAGGGACTCAAGTACTTGAGCCATCACCAGTTGGTCCCAGGATACAACACTAGCATGAAGCTGGGATGAAAGCAGAATAGCAGGGACTCAAAGGAGGGAACCAGGCTCTCCCCACGGAGGATGTGCAAGTCCCAAGCAGCAGCCTAACCTGCTATGCTAAAGGCAGACCCCTCATGCTTATAAGTAGTATACTTTAGAACCCTTCATTCCCCTTGGCTAATTTCTAGCTTGAGGAAATTTGTCCCTTTGGATGAAGTTATCTAACCTCTTTGTGCCTAAGATTCCTCAACTAGAAAATGGGAAGAATATAGGAATCACCTTACAGGGTTGTTTTGAAGAACAAGCTTATATATAAAGCACTTACAATGGTGCCTGGCACACAACAAACACATCAAAACACTAGCTATTATGTTTCTATTTCTGACAGAGGTTCATTCCCACAGGTATTATGGGCCTACCATGTGCCAAGCACTGTTCTAAATGCTTGACATAAACAATCCACCACCAACCTGGAACTTACCTTTTTAGTGGGGAGCAAAAAATTTTTTCTGTAAAGGGCCATGTAGTGAATATTTTATGCTTAAGTAGGCTATATGGTCTCTGTCACAACTATTTCAATTCTGTGAATGAGCAAGAGCAGCTACTGACAAGATGTAAACAAATTAGTGTGGCTATGTTCTAAGAAAACTTACTTATGGGCATAGTTTTGAATTTCATAACTGGTAAAACATATTCTTCCTTTGAATTTTTGTTCAACCATTAAAAAAATGTCAAAACTATTCCTGGCTGTGGCCGGAACAAAAACAGGTGGTGGGCTGACTTTGCTGGCCTGTGGTTGCTACTTGCTAATTCCATTCTAGCAGGTTCTCAATCTGCAGTCCCTCAAAGAGATTCATAATTAAGAAGCAGTAAAATCCCAAACTCTTCAATATGCATGTAAATTTCTGTGCACACATACAGTTCAGAGTAAGGGGAATGAGAAGGTTCATAGCTTTCATCAAACTTCATAAGGGGTCTCTAACCATGAAGAAATTAAGAAATAGCTGGCTGGCGCCGCGGCTCAATAGGCTAATCCTCCACCTGCGGCGCCGGCACACCGGGTTTCTAGTCCCAGTCAGGGCGCTGGATTCTGTCCCGGTTGCCCCTCTTCCAGGCCAGCTCTCTGCTGTGGCCAGGGAGTACAGTGGAGGATGGCCCAAGTGCTTGGGCCCTGCACCCCATGGGAGACCAGGAGAAGCACCTGGCTCCTGCATTCGGATCAGCGAGGTTCTCTGGCTGCAGTGCGCCGGCCACAGTGGCCAATGGACAATGAACCAACGGCAAAAGGAAGACCTTTCTCTCTCTCTCTCACTGTCCACTCTGCCTGTCAAAACAAACAAACAAAGAAAAAAAAAGTAAGAATTAGCTCTGTTAAATTAATCTCAATAGCTACCTCATGTATACTGAAACATCTTCACATCTGAATTTCTGCTCTGTTAGACATTTCTATCTTGAGATTCAGATGGATTAAATGTTAGGACTTGATTCCCACCTTCCAAATGAGGGAACTGGAATCAATTATGTGTAAAAGTCTCTCCAGCTCTATTTATCTGAAATTCTTATGTTAAAATCTATTTGAAATTCATACTCCCTTACATCTGCTGCCTGGAACTCAACTTGACATCTTTACTAAGCAGAGTTGCTCACATAAAACACAGAATTTCAGGGCTTCAGGGTACTGCAGGTTCCCATGAATTACTCTATCTCACCCTGAAAAACTGCTTGACCCCCCTCTCATACAACATCTCCAAATTGCTTTCTTTCAGTTTAGAAAGTATAAGCAGATATTCCCAAAATGTAATGTGCATCTAATTATAGATTCTATATATCATAAAATAATAAAAAAAAAAACCTTGAATGGGTGGCCTAAAAGTAAACTCTAATCACTTCAACTGCCTGTCTTTGTACCTTCAGACTGCAAATACTTATAAATATATAGCATATACTGTCTATAATTTCAAAAGTTTAATAAAAACCATCCTTCCTATCCAAGATCAGCCTTTCCACCTAACCACTGAGTCTCATTCCCTCTTACCTAAGGTCTTTCTCTTGCTATGACATCCAGCCCCACACTGTAACATCCCCACCTCTTTCCTCCAACTACCACCCATGTTTCCCTAACACACTCAGCTCAGACATTTGGTCTATTGGTCTGCTCAAGAGGCTCTTACTAAATTTCAACTACTTTGGTCCCCTGGTCAATTTTTAAATTTCATTTAACTCTTAGCAGTATTTTACATATCTTACTACACCCTCCTCCTTGAAACATTTTCTTCCTTAGTATTCCAAATGTCACTCTCCTGGCTTTTCTGCTTTTATTACAGTTGGCTCCTCTTCTGAGTGCTTCTAGTCATCTGCCCTCTTTTCCATTAACATCTTCTACTTGATGTCTTCCAGGCAACAGGTTTAAGTATCATCTATAAGGGGCTTGCGCTGTGGTAGCGGGTTAAGCCACCGGCTGCAGTGTTCACATCTCATATGGGTGCCAGTTTGTGCCCTGGCTGCTCCGGTTCCAATCCAACTCCCTGCTAACATGCGTGGGAAAGCAGCAGAAGGTGGCCCAAGTGCTTGGGTCCTTGTACCCACATGGGAGACCCCAGAAGAAGTTCCTGGCTTCAGCCTGTTCCAACTCCAGCCGTTGCGGCCACTGCGGAGAATGAACCAGCAGATGGGAAGATCTCTCTCTGTCTCTCCCTACTCTGCCTTCCTTTCAAATAAATAAATAAACAAATCTTTTAAAACAATATGAAAAATATATCATATATAAAATGATTCTCAGATTATCTCCCTACTCGGATTTCCAGACTGCCAGTCATAGATACACTATTTGCCTAATGCAAATGCTCTCAACTATCTTAGCAGTTATCAAACTTAGTGGGTCCCACACAGAACTTCTGATTTCTCTCTCAGAAACTGATGCTTGGAGCTGGCATTGTGGCAAAGCAGATAAAGTCCCTGCCTGAGAGGCTGGCATCCCATATAAGCTGCTCCACTTCCAATCCAGCTCCCCACTAATGTGCCTGGGAAAGCAGTGGGAAGTGGCCCAAGTGCTTGGGGCCCTGCACCTATGTGGGAGATCTGGAAATAGCTCTTGGCTTCAGCCTGGCCCAGTCCTCACTATTGCGGCCATTTGGGGAATGAACCAGCAGATGGGAAATCTGACTTTCAAATAAATAATATATATTTTTTTTGACAGGCAGAATGGACAAAGAGAGAGAGAGACAGAGAGAAAGGTCTTCCTTTTGCTTTCGGTTCACCCTCCAGTGGCTGCCGCGCCGATCCGAAGCCAGGAGCCAGGTGCTTCTCCTCTCCCATGGGGTGCAGGGCCCAAGCACTTGGGCCATCCTCCACTGCACTCCGGGCCATAGCAGAGAGCTGGCCTGGAAGAGGGGCAACCGGGACAGAATCCGGCACCCCAACCGGGACTAGAACCCGGTGTGCCGGCGCCGCAGGTGGAGGATTAGCCTACGGAGCCGTGGCACCGGCCAATAAAATACATCTTTAAAAAAACAAAAAAGAAACTGATATTCCTTCCCCAGTCTTTCCAATTTCAGTAAACTTCAGTAAATGATACTTCTTTTCACACAGATGCTCAAGCAAGACAGTTGATTATTCAAAAAAATTTTCTTTTTTTGGTACCAGGGTGAAAGCAAGGCCCATCTGATGCCAGGTCCAAATTGCATTCCAAATCAGACTGGTTCTTTTTTTTTTTTTTTTTTACAGGCAGAGTGGACAGTGAGAGAGAGACAGAGAGAAAGGTCTTCCTTTGCCATTGGTTCACCCTCCAATGGCCGCCGCAGCTGGCGCGCTGCGGCCGGCGCACCGCGCTCATCCAATGGCAGGAGCCAGGAGCCAGGTGCTTTTCCTGGTCTCCCCATGGGGTGCAGGGCCCAAGCACCTGGGCCATCCTCCACTGCACTCCTGGGCCACAGCAGAGGGCTGGCCTGGAAGAGGGGCAACCGGGACAGAATCCGGCACCCCGACCGGGACTAGAACCCAGTGTGCTGGCGCCGCAAGGCGGAGGATTAGCCTGTTGAGCCACGGCGCCGGCCCAAATCAGACTGGTTCTAACTCCCAACGCTCCACCTCGAGTTTAGGCGACCACATCTATGGCACCCATACAAGTTGGTTTCCAGCTTTCCTCCTAGCTGCTCTTTCCCACCCAGCAACCAACCATCTACTGCATAAATCAGATGTCACTCCCTAGAATAAGGACTGCAAATGCTTCATCTTATCTACTTCCTGTAACCACTTGGATCTTACCGCCCAGCACTCTTCCTTCACTGTGCTCCAGCCAGAATGGCCTTCTTAGGATTCCTTGAGTAGGTCGAGTTCACGTCTAGTTCAAGGTTTCTCACCTGCAGTTTAAGCTAAAGTAATTCTTTTACATCATTCTTACCATTTAACTCACCAGGCAAAACACCAACTCCTCGAGAGAGGTCGTCCCTGATTACCCTATCAAAATTAGACAACCCCACCCCAGTTACTCCAACCCCTGAGGTTGCTAAATTTTCTTCACACTTATCGCTACGTAAAACTGCATTTTCTTACTCAGATATCTTCTCTTCCCTCAAGTTCCATGGTGGGAGGGCTACAATAGTGTCTGGCACGTAACAAATGCTCAACAAATTTTTATGGGGGGAGGGAGGGTTAAGAACTTGGCCTGGCAGTTAAAATGCCAGTTAGGATACTCATACCCTATCAATGACTGAGCCGGATGCTCCTCTGAGCATCCTGCTTCCCGCTAACACACTAGGAAGGTAGCAATGAAAGCTCAAGTAACTGGGTTCCTGACATCCACGTGGGAGACCTGGGCTGAGTTCCGGGCTCCCACTTTCAGCTTGGCTCAGCCTCATCATTGTGGGCATCGAGGAGTAAACCAGCAGCCAGGAGCTCTGTCCTAATACTTAGTGTATTCACTATCAGTTTTCTATTCACCAAGTCTTGATATTTCAGGCATCCCTGAATAAACTTATTTAACAATGGAAAAGCAAAGCATTTAGAAAAGCAGGTTAGTTGAAATATCTTAATGCATATGCATGTAAATTAAAGACTTCACTGATTATTTTCCGGTACTAAAAAAGCCAACTACCAAAAACCAAAACAAAACAATAAAATAAACACAAACAAAAAACCCAAGAAATGCATTTTTGAAGACTTAATTCCTACTTCAAAACTACTGCCTACCTACTGCCTTCCCATATTACAACATTATTATCGTGTAACTGTATCCAGCTTAAATATGTATGTACATGTATATGTTTTTAAATAGGAGTTATCAGATAAACCTTATATTTAAAGAAAAAGGTAATCATTTAAAAATCAAGAATCCCAAATCATTGGCAATAAACACAAACACCCCTGATGGCAGGAACCAGGGCCGTTTCCTTGCCATTTTATCTGCCGGATGAATAAACTCAAATGGGAGCCGCGATGTTACAATACGAACGGTATTGCCGTATATACGAGGTCAGAGATTTATCATTTTAGGCCACTTCATAGAAAATGGGGGAAAAAAAACCTATCTGGGGATCAAAAAGCAAACCTGGTAGTTTGAAAGGGAGATTTTTTTAAAGACTAACAGATTTTAGCTGTCTTCTACAATGAAAGTAATGCACAGCAGAAATGCCAGCACCAAATGAGACACAAACTGCACAGCTAGGGCTACTAAAGAGATTCCAGTGCTCTGAACAATCAATGGGCTATCTGACACAATCAGACATCTCCTTTCAGGCAAGACTGGGAGACTGATGCACAAAAGCGCCAGGACACCAATTCGAGCAGAGATTGCCCAACAAGTTGCCCAGAAGGTAACCGTCTCCGGGTTCTGGGGTCTGAAAAGCGTGAATCTGAACTCACGTGAGAAAAGCAAAAAGGGAAAACGACAGGGCTGCCATGCTCCGAACGCCACCCTCCCCGCGCTCAGCCCAGAGAACACCCAGTCTCACCGGCTGCCGCCCATCCTTCCACCTCTTTCCAAACCCACCCGGAGACGCCAGGACAGGTCCCATCGCCCTCGTCTCCCCTCCCCCAAACAGGAGTTGGAGAGGCCCGGAGAGGTCGAGAGCTTCCGTTCCTTCCCCGCCCAGATGGAAAAGGGTGGGGAGTGGGATTTCGAGCGCGCCCAGTACCAGCCTCGCTCGTCAGCCCGCGTGCCCGGAGCTCCGCTCCCACTCCAGCCCGAGACTCACTCAACAACCCGCAGCCACCGCAGCCGCCGCAGCCAGGTCCCCGCGAACCGCCACAGCCCCTACTCAGGGCCGCCCCCCCACCCCCAGCGGCCTACCCCCGTGGGTTCCGGGGCAGTCTAAAGGATTACTTCCGTCAGGTCACAGCCGTTCTCGGCGACGCGCGGGAGATTAGTACCTGGTGGGTCTGTCGCCCACTTCCGTCCGGAGGAAGTGCGTAGCACTCCCTTCTTCCTTCTTCCCCAATAACAGGCGCTCGCGTAAGAGCCGTCACTGGCAAATCTCAACCAATCCGATTCCAGGGCTTCTGGATTCCCAGCATGCAGTGCCGACAGGCTCCAATTTCTGCTGGGAAGGAATCTTCCAAGAGGCGTTCTGGAGGCCGAGGTAGCACTGCATCCTGGGATTTGTAGTTTCTCTGGGGTTGTGGTGAGGGGACGTCCCGAGGCAGCACTGCATCCTGGGGCTTGTAGTTTCTCGCGCTGCGTGTTAGAATTTTGAGGATGGTAAGAGGTTGTCCCTGCCTCGTGTTTGGGGGTACAGCCAGAGGTGGAAGACAGCAAAGGAAATATTATAATGGGAGAGTGCGGCTTCTCTGCTAACAAAGCCGTACTCTTTAAGAGGCGGCATTAGCCCTTTGTGAAAAGTGGCGAGGCATGCTGAAGAGCAGCTCCGCCGCCCGCGCGGTCCGCTGGCCTCATTTCCTCTCTTCCCGGTAGCGTTCAATGTTTACTGAAAGCTGACCACGCCCCCGCCGCCCCCGGGGCCGCTCGCCCCGCCCCCCGGCTGGCTCGGCGCTCCGGGCTCTGCGCGCGCTCGCGGAAAGTCCGGGCGCCTGCCACCATTACTCAGTGCCGGGGCCATCCTTGTGGTTCGGGGCCCGCCTCCACCCTGCCCTACCCCCGCCCCCGCCTCCCTCTCTCGGGCCTTGCTTTCCTGTGGTTAGATAGGCAGGCACCTTTCCAGGAAGGCTGATGCGGCTAAATAAAGTTCGCCCTCGACCGTTTTCGGGGAGAGTGGCATGAAGAGAATGCTAGGGCCAAGACACCCTTGCAGGTTGCGCAATCCACACCGTTGTGCAATGATGTCCACAAAAGGAAAATAGTTACAGACGACCCGAGGTCTGTAGGACTAATTAATGACTTTTGCCTGATAGGCTTTTTCTTAGTTGATGTGGTAGATAAAAGGCGTTGCTTTTTTAGAATTAGTTGCAAAAAAGAGGGGGGGTAGGCTGGTCTACATTTTCAAAGCCTTTGCAAAAACTTTTTTTCCTTTCTGTATGGTAGTTTAAATCAGTTTGGTAGGGGAGGAGGGGCGTTGGGGTGCAGAAGACGAGGTTGTGGGATCATTTTCAATTTCCCCATTGTTGTGGGTGAATGCTAGGGTTCTTGTTTTTGCGCAAGAAGGAATTCAGGTGAGACAAAAAGTAGTGGAAAGTAAAATACCAAGGTTTATTAGGGCAGGGACATCCATAAGAACGGATGGGCACCTCTCCAGACAGAACCTGAGAGAGTGTCCAGTCGCTCGGACTGGAGGAGAGCGGGCTTACATGGTTGAGTGGAGAGGGTACACCTGGCCAGGCCAGGCAGGCGGCTCAGCAGCGAGGCAGAGGGCTGAGCACGCAGTCTGGTCGAGGCGGGGGTGGGGGTGGGGTATTTAAGGGGATGGGTCTTTGGCTTCTCACATTTCCTCCTGAAACAAAAGACTTCATGGAAATAAATACTAAAAACTCCTGAGTTTTCCCCCTGAAGTTATCAGACAGGAGGAAGGCTGGCTGGCGTCTCCCGGGTTAGGGGAAGGATGGGCAGGACCCCCTGGAGGATCAGGATCTGGAGCAGGATATTTGAAAGGCAGAAGGGGCGGGGACCCCCTCCTGGCAGGTTATATGACTGAGATGCATATGCTGGACCTAAATGTTTCCTTAGGCCTTTGTCACACACTCATATCTGACTTCCTACCTAACACCATCAGTTTTATCTTTAAATGGAAACTTTTAGAAGATATGCATGGGGAATGGAGGGTTATGTTTTTAAAACAACAACAGGATCATTCTTAAATCCCAGTGAAGTAGTTTATGGTCAACAGATGTCTTAAAATTGTTAGAATTGGAAAATCCATTTATCCATAAATAACAATCTCATGTAATCTTGCAGCACAGTTTTCAGAATATTATACCATTTAACTGTTTAGAAACTGGGAGAAGTAAACCGAACAAATGAGATTTCATCTGCTTATAATATCTGTAGGAAGAGATTTAGCTTGACAGAAGATGAAAAATCCTGGTTATCTCAAAACACTGAAGGAAAACATCCTTTATCTATAGGTCTATATATAGATCAGTAAAATAATGGATGATGGATGTTGTTTGTGGTATAAATGGCTCTAAACTGAAGAGCTTAAAATGTAAATCAAAGATAAAATGTAAGAACAAAGAAGTTGTTCACAGCAATCACAGGTTGGATAGACTTAATTTTGCAGTGTGTTGGTTGTTTTTAGGAAGTCACATACCGTATGAGTGGGATTCCCCCAAGTGATTTACAACATACATTTTATGACTGGAAACTTTTTGTGCAACACTGCAATAAACATTTTGATTATAAAAAAGAAAAAAGCCAGTGCCAGCATTTAGCCTAGAGGTTAAGATGCCCACTCTGTCTCTCTGCTGCTCAAATAACACAATAAAAATTAAATTATTCATAAAAGTGTCTGGAGACTCCCCTCCCCCTAAAAGTGGGCAGTACCAGGAGTTGCTGCCAAAGTGAGCGTGTTACACTATGAATTTGTTCCTCTTCTGTACAGATAACATACCAAATCATAGTTCTGAAATAGTGGCGGACGGAAGTGTCTCTATTAGATGTTCGCTCTTACAGACTCAGCTGAATATGCATTCTAAAGCCATTTTAAGGACAAATCAACCACGTTTTCCTTGGGACTTCTGTAGTATTTTGTAAATTGGTATAGCTCAACTACACTACAATGTCTATTCGACCACATTTGTGGGTGTTTCCTCCATATATGAGGACGTTAGGGTCTTCCGTGCCAGTAACTAGAACCATTTCCTCAAAGGAAACAAGTTTCCAGGGCCTAGAAAATGACGTCCTCGATAACGAAGGATTTAATCCTGGCTTCTAGACTTGGACCTTTCGCACGCTTACTAAGAGCACCAGGCTCCAGCAGCCGGGAGCCGCGCACAGGCCGGCGCTTGCGGATCGCCCGGGCTGGCAGAACCGGCGCACAGCGAGGCCGCCGGGAACGCGCGTGGCGGGCCAGGTTGCAGGCCGGACGCACAGCCTGCGCACGCGCAAGCAGCCAATCAGGCCGGGCGGGCGCCTCGGGGGCGGGGCGTGCGCCGGGTGTCGGGGCCGCTGCCTGGTGAGGCGCGAGTCCTTGCAGGCGAGAGGCAGTGCGCTGCCGGTTCGCGCGCTCAGCATGCTGCTTTTAGCTATAGGCTCCTCGGGGGTCGCCGGACTGCGGCTCAGCGGGAGGCGGACGGCCTTGTGGAGGGCCGCCGCGCTGCGAGGCCCCAAAGCGGCCGTCTGCCGGGCGGCCTCCCCCGGCCGGCCCTCGGGGCTGGTCCGCGGCGGGAGCGTGGGGCTGCGGGGAGCCGCCTCCTTTCTCCGGAATCGCGAGCTCGCGCAGGTCGGCCGTCGCAGGGCCCGCAGGCCGGGGTTGCCGGGGAAGGGACTGGCGTAGGTCGGGCTGGCGGGGCTCCCCTCGCGGCTCTCCGTGGCTCGAGTGCGTGGGGAGCCGGCCTCTGGAGGGTTTGCAGAAGCAGCAGGCCGAGGCCTTGGGGACCACGGGGTGCCTGCTGCGGGAGTGTGGTTACTTTTCTGGGCGTTTTCAAGCACTTCACAGGTTGGCTCCAAGTCCAGCAGGTTTGTGATGACGACTTGGTTTAGTACCTTTTGTACTCCTGGGCAGAAGCTCAGAAGGACTCATTTGCAAAGAGATTGCGTGCAGTACATGCACATCACCGAATAACCTGGTTTGGAGTTCACCTGCCTGTTAGGTGACTATTGGTAGGCATTCCTTTGGTCCCTGGGAAAAAGAGCGATGTGGACGTTAATCCTTTCCTTTGAATCTGAACAAATTGCCTCTCAGGTCTCTCTTGTAAAATGTCAGGATTGGCAGATCTGGGAGAAGTGTCTGAAGTGGAAATTGGAACGTCATTAAATACCCACGTAGAGGAACTAAGCGTGTCTTCTACGTTTTGAAATGTGTGTGCTGTGAAATTCATTTTCAGGTGTTCAGGGACCTTGTGTGTTTCTGGAAATTTGATGTAGGATTTCAGGTAAAAATGTTTTGTTTGAGAGGAAGCAAGGTATTTTCAAGGCCTTTAGGGAAAATGTGGCTTTGTTTTTTAATAACAGCTACATTATACATATTTAAAACAGAGATCTTCCATCCGCTGGTCCACTCCCCAAAGCTCAATCCAAGTCTCCTGTGTGGGTGGCAAGGACTCAGTGTCACTTGCTGCCTCCCAGGGTGCGCACTCCCAGGAAGTCAGCACCAGAAGCAGAGCCAGGACTCAGACACTTCAGTGTAGGATGTGAGCATCTCACTCAGGTGTCTTAATTGTAGTGCTAAATGCCTTCCCCCAAATTTATTTTTTGAAAAGCTAATGTATTGAAATCAAATGTAAATTATATTCTCATTAAGAGTGGGATAGAAAAAAACTGTTCCACAAAACTCAGTTTTTACTTGTTCAGCATCACAGTAGACTTAAAAACCTGAATTGTGTTGCAAACCTGGCAAATCCTAAGATGACCGTTTCTGTTTATGATTGGAATTAATGAAAGCCATTTTGGTAGCCACTTTGATGTCTTTGGCTCTGTCATTTGTTTAGCAGAATTCTTCATGTAACAAGTTCTCGTCATTATATGTAAAAAAATAAAATATTAATATTTCACAGTTCTAAAATACAGTTCACTAGGTGCTCATTTGAAATTGGTCTGTGTTTCAATAGATACCTGTTTGTTGGGAAGGATGTGTTCGATGTTTACGTACACAGATTGACAACTCAGAAGATGGAAGACTGATTTATACTGGGAATCTGGCCCGGGCAGTATTCGGTGGGTAATTGAAAGTCAGAATATTGCCTTTTTTCCTTTTCATTGTAGGAAAGAGTATTGGCCTATGTTACCTATTGTATTAGCATCTCTTAATTGCAAGACATAAGGAAAATAAGATTATACAAATGTATATTTTATTCTTGAGGTCTGTTTAGATATAGAAATTGAGAACTTTGCATTTTTAAGAGATGTTAAAAATATTTGAAGGTTGTGTTATGACTTTGTGATTTTTTAAAAAAGATTTATTTATTTTAAAGGAAAAGTTACAGAGAGGCAGAGGCGTTGGTGGGGGGGAGGTTCTTCCATCTGCTGATTCACTCCCCAAATGGCTACAACGGCCAGAGCTGGACTGATCCAGAGCCAGCAGCCAGGAGCTTCTTCTGGGTCTCCTACTTCAGTGCAGGGGCTCAAGGCCTTGGGCCATCTTCCACTCTTTCCCAGGCCATAGCAGAGAGCTGGATTGGAAGTGGAACAGCCAGTTCTCCAGTCTGTGCCCATATGGGATGCGGCACTGCATTTAAACTTTGGGGTTTAAATGCCTACATGAGATCCTGTTCATTCCTTGACAGAAATTTTTAATTTTTTGCTTGATCTGTTTCTTAAGATTTTTATTTATATATTTGAGAGAGAGAGAGTTACAGTCAAAGAGAGGGAAAGAACTTTACTCTCTGTGCCACAGCGCCAGCCCCAATGACTTTGTGATATTATCTCTGGACACTCATATTTAGGTTCTTTGGTCACCTCTCTTGGGGTATTTAATAACAAAGTAAAACAGAAAGTGTATATTTGTATTTGAATGGGCAGAGGAGAAAACAGAGTGATATCTCTTAAGAATGTTTATCTTTGGGGAGTAGGATAGAGGAATGTATTATTTTGATCTTGATTTACTAAAATACTATCAAGGAGCAATTTAGAAGGAAATAAACTTTGCTTCAGTTTCTAATTTGGAGAGTTTGACTCCAACATTGGGTGGCCCTAAAGTATCTGGTGAGGCTGGAAGATGGTGGAGAGATGATTACATGGCAAGTGAGGAAGCAGAGAGAGACGCAAGAAACACACTGGGCTTACATAGCCAGCCCTCTAACCCACTGCTGAGAACTCGTGGCTTGAAGACCTCTCACCAAGGCTGCCTCTCAGATGCCGTAATTAGATCAACTGTTAATGAAAGACTTTGGGGTTTAAACGCCTACATGAGATCCTGTTCAGTCTGTGACAGAAATTTTTAATTTTTTGCTTCATCTGTTTCTTTTTTTTTTTTTTAAGATTTTTATTTATATATTTGAGAGATAACAGTTACAGTCAGAGAGAGGGAAAGATGGAGAGAAAGGTCTTCCATCTGCTGGTTCTTTCCTCGAATGGCCACAGTGGCGAGCACTGGGCCGATGTGGAGCCAGGAGCTACTTCTGGGTCTCCTACATGGGTGCAGGGGCCCAGAGACTTGGGCCATCTTCCACTGCTTTCCCAAGCCACAGCAGAGAGCTGGATTGAAAGAGAAGCAGCTGGGATGCAAACTGGTATCTATATGTGATGCTGGGCTGCAGGTGGGTGGCTTAGCCCATAGTGCTGGGCCCTATTTTTTTTTTTTTTTAAGATTTATTTATTTGGGGCCAGCGCTCTGGCACAGCAGGTTAACGCCCTGGCCTGAAGCGCCAGCATCCCATATGGGTGCCGGTTCTAGTCCTGGCTGTTCCTCTTCCGATCCAGCTCTCTGCTGTGGCCTGGGATAGCAGTGGAAGATGGTCCAGGTCCTTGGGACCCTGCACCTGCGTGGGAGACCGGGAGGAGGCTCCTGGCTCCTGGCTTTGGATCGGTGTAGCTCCAGCCATTGTGGCCATCTGGGGAGTAAGCCAGCAGATGGAAGACCTCTCTACCTCTCTCTTTAAAATGAATAAAATAAATCTTTAAAAAAAACAGAAATCACAAATATATTTTAAAAAAGATTTATTTATTTGAAAGGCAGAGTTATACAGAAAGAGGAAAAGACAGACACACACAGAGACACAGAGAGAGAGAGAGATCAATCTTCCATCTGCTGGTTCGCTCCCTAAATGGTTGCAGCAGCCAGGGCTGGGCCAGGCTGAAGCCAGGAGTCAGCAGCTTCTTTCAGATCTCCCACATGGGTGGAGAGGCCCATCTTCCACTGCTTTCCCAGGTCCGTTAACAGGGACTGGATCAGAAGTGCAGCAGCCAGGTCTTGGACCAGCACCCATATAGGATGCAGGTGTTGTAGGTGGCAGCTTTATCCGCTGTGCCACAATGCTGGCCCCTGCTTCATCTATTTCTAAATTTGACAGTTAAATTGAACACATAATGGTTCTTTTATAGTTAGAAAATATATAAATTATCGATTTGCTCAGGTCATCTTAGCATTTACAACTGGTGTTTATTTAGTGCCTTTCCCAGATGGTAGAGTTATCAGGAAAAGGAAAAGACAGCATATTACAAAGCTGCGAGTTTCTAACAGTTTCCTTGGATCACAATTTAGTAGAGAAAGTCAGAAGAACTTAATGTGGTATGTGATAGTTTACATTTCTGAAGATTGTATTTTGTTTTAATTATCTCCCAAGTATAAGCTAAAATATCTGGAGGATTGCTTTATAACTATGTATGACCACAAGTTTTCAACACTGGTATTTGCATTTGTGTTTTTGGTGGTTAAGTTGCCAACTGATCATCTGAAATATACTCTGGAAATTCAAGGTCCCAAGTGTGTGGAATTACAGTGTGTTTAAAGTACAGTTATAGCTATTTTGAGCTTTTTAGGAATAAAGACTGATTATAGTCCCGATGAGTGGGGTTCAGAAATTACTGGAAGAATTAATTTCAGATGTCCAGGAATTTCTTTGGAAATCATTGCACGGATAGGCCTTTGAGTCTGATGTCGTGTCTCAGGTCTGGGTTCCTGGATTAATACCATTAAGATGTACTTTAAAGTGATCTCCCATGGTACCTTCTGTATGGCTACAGACACCATTTTTTCAAATAAAAGAGTTACCAATTTGTGTCTTGCACCCATTTGACTCCTTTCTGGAAAGGAAAGGAAAGGAAAGGAAAGGAGAGGGGAGGGGAGGGGAGGGGCTAATTTTGGTGTGGGTAGAGTGTAATATGTATGACAAGACATAGTTGTCCATAGTATTCTAAGTTCTAGAATTGTAACTTGCAGAGAAATTTAATATTTGAGTTCTTTAAATGTTATGATTAATAGAAAGTCTATTTATTAGGAATTAGCATTGATTTCTTTGTAGAAACTGAGAAGACGTTAGGATAGAGGTTGACATGCTTAAAGATTCTGTGTACTACAAAGTGGTTCTTAGTCTAATGACACTTGAAGGTCCTTTTAGTTGACAGTTATTTTAAATTCAGCAACAAATAATTACCAGTGTCATCCTAGCGTTACTTGTGCATTGTGTCAGGGGTGTTGTTTAAAGATAATACAGTCTGGTAGGAAAGAAAAAGTGAATACATAGTAATAATTATGGTAAGTAATTATAGTATTAGAGAATAAATTTGAGATAAAGCAGATACATCATTTTCCTTTTTTCCCCCAGAAACCTTTTATTTAAGGTATACAAATTATATGTATTTCATAAATACAACTTTATGAACTTAGTGATTCTTCTCACCATACTCAAATCTCCCACCTTTCTTCCTCCTCTTCTATTCCCATTCTTATTTTTTACTAAGATCTATTTTCAATTAATTTTATACACATAAGTTTAACTCTATACTAAGTAATGAGTCTATGTCTTCCTTTAGATCCATTAACATTTCTTTAATTTTTTATTTATTTTTTTAAGACATTTATGTATTTGAAAGGCAGAGTTACAGATAGGCAGTGGCAGAGAGAGAGAGAGAGAGAGAGAGAGAGAATGAATGAATGAATGAGAATCTGCCATCAGCTGGGACACTCTCCAAGTGGCCGCAATAGCTGGAGCTGGGCTGATCTGAAGCCAGGAGCCAGGAGCTTATTTGAGGTCTTCCATGTGGGTGCAGGTGTCCAAAGACTTGGGCTGTCCACTACTGTATTCCCAGAGCATGGCAGAGAGCTGGATTGGAAGTGGAGTAGCCCGGATTCAAACCAGCCCCCCATATAGGATGCCAGTACAGCACGTGGCGGCTTTACCTGTTACACTGCAGTGCCGGCCCCAGCATTTCTTTTAAATAGCCAGATGACCTGTAATTAGGTACATACATGTTTATTGTAGTCATATCTTCCTGTTGAATTGATCCCTTAGTCATTAAGTAGTGCCCTTCTTTGTCTGTTTTAAGTTTTTGTGTTAAAGTATTTTGTCTGATATTAGGATGACTACACCAACTCCTTTTAGTTTTCTGTTAGCGTGGAATATCTTTCCATCCTTTCACTTTCAGTCTATATGTATCTTTGTTGGTGAGATGTGTTTCTTGTAGGCAGCAAATAGATAGGTTTTGTTTTTTAATTGATTCAGCCAGTCTGTATCTTTTAACTGGAGAGTTGAGACCAATTACATTCAAGGTGACTATTGATAAGTAATGACTAGGCCCTGCAATTTTTCCATAAATTTTCCTATTATTTACTTTGGATTTCCTTTGTACTTTTACTGGGAGATTTTTCTGCCTTTACCTTCTTTCGTAGTGATGACCATGTTTCTCTGTTTCTCTGTGTAGCACATCCTTAAGCATCTCTTTGTAAGGCTGGATGGGCAGTGACAAATTCTTTCAATTTCTGTTATGGAAGGTATTTATTTCACCTTCATTCATAAATGAGAGTTTTGCAAGGTATTATATTCTGGGTTGACAGTTTTTTTCTCTTAAGACTAGGAATACTCTTTGTGTTTTACTGTGGAGAGTTTGACTACCATGTGTTGTGGTGAGGTACTTTTCTGTTTATCTATTAGGAGTTCTATGTGTTCCCTGTATTTTGACGTCCCTTTCTTTCTTCAAATTAGGGAAGTTTTCTGTGATTATTTCACTAAACAGGCCTTCCAATCCATTCTTTCTGCTTCTTCAGGAACTTGTTGGGTCATTTGAATTATCCCATAAATCTCCAACACTGTTTTGTAGTTTTCTAATTTCTTCTTTTTGGTCTGACTGTAAAATTTCCAGAGATTTGTCTTCTAACTTGGATATTCTTTCTTCTGCCTCACCACACCTGTCGTCAGGGTCTATTTCTACATTTTTTATTTGATCTATTGAATTCTTCATTTCTGATATTTCATTTTGATTTCTCTTTAAAATATCAATTTCTTGGGAAAATTTTCATTCATGACATGTATAGATTTCTTTAATTTGTGGATTTGTTTCTGATTACTTCTAAGTAATTCTACGATCAATTTTGTGAATTTTGTTTCTGGCATTTCTTCAATTTCTTCATCTTCACATTCTTGTACTGAACTGTTATGTTCCTTTAGGGGCATCATGTTGTCTTCTTTATGCTTGTTTCTTGAGTTGCTGTGTTCATTTTTAGGTATTTGTGGAGTTCCTTTTTTTTCTTCACTGTGATGGCTTTTGTCTTTGGACTACGCCTCTCTGACTAGTGGAGTGTGCTCTTTCAGTGAATACTCTGAGGTGTATGCTGGGTGTGGCCAGGGAGCTCTGTTCAGTGTTCCAGGGTGAGGGGAGTGTGCAAGGCAACACCCATGCTGGGCATGGTAAATCTCTCTCTCTCTCTCTTTAATCAGAGGGGAGGTTAAATCTGTTCTGTTGGTGCAGTCTCTTGCTCACCCCCTCTCCAAGGAGCCCTGTTACAGGATGCTGGTGTTGGGTGGTAGGGGAGAGAAATGTGCCCCCTTTTTTTCCCCTTTAGATTGGCAGGTACACTGTCCCCCACAGGATTCCAAGCTGGGCTCATGCCAGACTCTTCCCGCAGCTTTATCGCCAGTGTCTTGGGCTGCTGCAGTCTGGTCTTAACCTCACTCTCCAGAGCTGGTGCTGAGATTCTCGGCTGCTGGGGTCCTGAGTTGTGTGTATATCTACAACCTCCATGTAGTTCCACAGTGTCTCTCTCTAATTTGCATGGAGTTTCCTCTGTAATTCTCTCCCTAAACTCTTCCCTGAGATTGCATTCTCTTCCCTTTTTTTAAACTATCTTCCCCTAGATTAGAGCAGTAAGCTCCCTCTGTATTCCTCCATCTTTGAATTCCTGAGATACATCATTTTTCAGATTGGAGACAAAGAGAGTGGTAGAACAGAAAGTGTCCCATTAGGGTGGCATCTCACCAAGGTCTTTTAAGATGAGTGGAATTGGACTGGCGTTGTGGCATAGCAGGCAAAGCTGCTGCCTGCAACACTAGCATCCCATGTAGGTGCCAGTTGGTGGCAACTCCACCCTGGATGTTGCAGCCATTTGGGGAATAAACCAGCAGATGGAAGACCTCTCTCTCTGTTTCTCCTTTTCTCTCTAACACTGAATTTCAAGCAAATAGATAAATATTTAAAATTTAAAAAAAAAGATGAGTGCTGGAATTTAAATTTGAAGAGATTTGAAAGGAAGTCATCCCAGGCCTGGAAGTAGTTTGACCAAAGGCATGAAGAATAGAGAAGCCAGCCAGTGTTGTGGTGCGGTGCCAGCATCCCGTTTGGGTGCCAGTTTGAATCCCAGCTGCTCCACTTCTGATCCAGCTCTCTGCTGATGCACCTGGAAGGCAGCAACAGATAGCCTGGGTGCTTGGGCCCCTGCAACCATGTGGGAGACCTGGAAGAAGCTCCAGGCTCCTGGCTTCAGCCTATCCCAGCCTTGGCTGTTGTGGCCATTTGAGGAGTGAACCAACAGATGGAAGACCTCTCTCTGTCTCCTCTGTATCTTCTCTGTAGCTCTTTCATATAAATAAATCTTAGGAAAAAAAAAGAGAAACCAGGATATGTTTAGAAGTTACTTCCTGCCGGTGCCGCGGCTCACTAGGCTAATCCCGCGCCTTGCAGCGCCGGCACACCGGGTTCTAGTCCCAGTCGGAGTGCTGGATTCTGTCCTGGTTGCCCCTCTTCCAGGCCAGCTCTCTGCTGTGGCCCGGGAGTGCAGTGGAGGATGGCCCAGGTTCTTGGGCCCTGCACCCCATGGGAGACCAGGGAAAGCACCTGGCTCCTGCCTTCGGATCAGTGCAGTGCGCCAGCCGCAGCATGCTGGCCGCAGCGGCCACTGGAGGGTGAACCAACGGCAAAAAAGGAAGACCTTTCTCTCTGTCTCTCTCTCTTCACTGTCCACTCTGCCTGTCAAAAAAAAAAAGTTACTTCCTTCCAGGCAAAGTAAAGCATATGTTTGTGTTAGTTTGCTTGGGCTTCTGTAATAAATTACCACAAATTTGGTGACTTAAAACAATAGAAAATTAGTTCCCAGAGTTCTGGAGACTAAATGTGTAAATTAAAGGTCACCAGGGCCATGCTGCTTGCAGGCTTATAGGAAGGATTCTGCCATATGTCTTCTAGTTCTTGTGGCTCCTGGCAGGCCTTGGAATTCTTTGGTTACAGCTATGTAACTCCAGTCTGCCTCAGTCTCTAAGTGACCACTTGCATGTTTCTGATTGTCCTTGTCTGTCCTTATAAGGTCACAGTCATTGAATTTAGGTCCTATGCTAATCCAGTATGATCTCATCTTGATCTTTAATTAAATTTACAAAGACCCTATTTTCAAATTTGGTCATATTCTGAGGTTGTTAGTGGGCATGAATTTTTCAGGGAACACTGACCCTCTATAATGTGACAAAGGCAAAAAAAAAAGAGGTATTTATTTTGGAAGGACTGAGGAGACATTTTTATATGAGGCAGTTTGGTTCTCAATGTATCCCATGAGTGCCAATGTCATGGCAACTTTATGTGGGAAGAGGGGAGAAGGAAATATTTTAAAATTACCAACAGAAGATAATTAAGCCTTCAGCTAGCAGCAATGTGTTAGAGTGCTTTGTTATATCTTTAGTAACAATATGTTGTCAAACTTGATTTTCCCAGTTTTGTTTAAAAAACAGTGTCTTTATATCTTTAATTATATGTTTCTTATAAGTGAAGTTTAGCCCCATTTTATCTGTTTAAAAGCTATGTGTGTTTTTGCCCTTAAAGTTGTTGATTTTCTCATATTCTACAAATGTTTAATATAGTAGGAATATTAACCCTTTGTGATATAAGTTGAAAATATTTTTCCAGCTCATTTGTATATGTACATTTTAAAAAATATATCCCCAGTATCAGTTTCTCCCCTATTACTTCTGTATTTGAGACATAGTTAGAAAAGTTTTCCCATCCCAGATTATAAAGTAATTCATGGATATTTTCTTTTTTTAACTCCATAGTTTTAATTTTTACATTAAAAATTTTTAATGAGGTCCTTTTAAATTTTTATTTATTTATTGGAGAGTCAGTGACAGAGAGAGACAGACAGTGGCATACAGATAGACAATCCAGAGCTCCCTGTGGATGGGAGGAACCAAACATTTAAGTCATTACTCCTGCCTCCCAGGGTCTGCAAAAGCAGGAATGTGGAATTTGAAGCCAAACCCAGGCACTCCAATGTGGGATGAAGATATCTAAACTGTTAGGCCAAATGCCTGCTCCTAATTTTTACACCTAAATCTTTGAAGTGTTTAGAATTCTTTTAATGTATGAGATGAGTGTTAAATTGAATTTTATCTTTTACTGCTTGGCTATCCTGTTGTCTCAACACCACTTGTAATATGTCCATGTTTTTTCCAGTGCTTTTAGGTTAGATCTTTTCCTAAACCAAATTTCTATGTGTAATTGTCTTTGTTTCTGGATTTTCCATTTTGTTCCGTTGATCTTCTGTTTATCTGTGCACCAGTACCATACTGTTTATTTTTTAAACATTTTTTTTTTTTTGACAGGCAGAGTTAGAGAGACAGAGAGAAAGGTTTTCCTTCCGTTGGTTCACTCCCCAAATGGCCACTACGGCTGGCGTGCTGCACCGATCAGAAGCCAGGAGCCAGGTGCTTCCTCCTGGTCTCCCATGTGGGTGCAGGGCCCAAGAACCTGGGCCACCCTTCACTGCCTTCCTGAGCCACATCAGAGAGCTGAACTGGAAGAGGAGTAACTGGGACAGAATCCGGCGCCCCGACAGGGACTAGAACCCTGGGTACTGGTGTCACAGCCAGAGGATTAGCCTAGTGAGCCGTGGCGCCAGCCTAAACATTTATTTATTTTATTTGAATGAGTTACAGAAAGAAAGGGAAACACGGGGGTGGGGAAGGGTCTTCCATCCACTGGTTCACTCCCCAATTGGTGCAACGGATGGAGCTGAGCTGATCCAAAGCCAGGAGCCAGGAGTCTCTTCGGGTCTCTCACGTGGGTATAGGGGCTCAAAGACTTGGGCCATCTTCTGCTGCTTTCCCAGGCCACAGCAGAGAGCTGGGTTAGAAGTGGAACTTGAACTGGCACCCATATGGAATGCCGGCACTGAAAGTGACAGCCTTTCACCCGCTACGCCACAGCTCTAGCCTCACCATACTATTTTTTTTTTTTTTATAATTTATTTTGATAGGCTGAGTTAGACAGTATGAGAGAGAGAGAGAGAGAGAAAGGTCTTCCTTTTCCATTGGTTCAACCCTCAAGTGGGCGCTATGGCCTGTGCATTGCGGCCGGCGCGCTGCGCTGATCCAAAGCCAGGAGCCAGGTGCTTCCTCCTGGTCTCCCATGCGGGTGCAGGGCCCAAGGACCTGGGCCATCCTCCACTGCCTTCCTGGGCCACAGCAGAGAGCTGGACTGGAAGAGGAGCAACTGGGACAGAATCTGGCGCCCTGACTGGGACTAGAACCTGGGGTACAGGTGCCACAGGTGGAGGATTAGCCAAGTGAGCCGCGGCGCCAGCCCCACCATACTATTTTAATTATAGAATCCATTATGGTTTAGTACTCATACATATTTGAAGAGTTACCTCTCCCTAATGATATTTTTTTCTTTTGTTTTTCCAAATGAACTTTATAATCACCTTGTTTAGGATCTCACCTTCTCTGTTTTCCAAATATATGTTATTTTTTAATTAGACTCACATTATTAAAATTATAAATTACAACTAAGCACAATATACATTTTAAGTTTTTTTTTATTGTGGTGAAATATCCATAACATAAAAGTTACCATTTTAAGCATTTTTTAAGTGCACAGTTCAGAAATCACTTATTTTTAATTTTCCTAATGTGATAAAAGATACCTCAAAGTTTTAATATTTTTTATAGAAAGCTTTAATTTAATAAATATAATTTTCCTAAGAGCAACTTTTGGATTCTAGCAGTCACAGTTTTAATTTGAATGCCTTTACTTACTAAAAAGAAGTTGGATACCTTGCCACTGTGTTTCTTAACTACTGGGATTATTTCTTTGTTGATTTGCTGTTATAATTCTGGGTGTCTAGCCTGATAGAATTCCCCATGTTTGAACATTTAAGGTTATATATATGAAAGTGCTTGTTCACAGAGAATTTTGACAATCTGTCAAAGCAACTTCTATAGTTTTGATAAGTACTAAATCTTTTATTGGGGAGCTGAGGTAGAGACTGTATAACTCTAAAGCAGATTTGCTTCTTGGAGAAGGTACATTGGTATTGGACTCTGGAGTCAAATATGTTTGAGTTTGACTCCCAGCCCTGCCACTTGGTAGCTAGGGGATATTGCACAAGTGCTTCATTTTTCTAATTTCTTAAGTGGTAGTTAAGATTTTACCCCTGTTACACATCTCCCTCATAGGCCTTTTCTGTAGACTTCATGAATAAAATATGTAAAATGTTTAAAACAGCATGGCCTGTAATAAGCACTGTATTTGTTCTCTGATTTTTGTTGTTCTTATTTAAAGAAAGATGGAAGAATTAGTAGGATAGATTGATTCTTCTATAAAATTTAAAAGCAGTAATCCTCCAATTTTTCTTTCATTTTAGGTGTGAAATGTTTCTCTTACTCTACAAGTGTGATCAGTCTTGCATTTCTACCATACATTTTTGCACAAAATAATATATTTGGAAGTCTGCCTTTGCAAGTCTTATTTTATGGCATCATAGGAAGCTTTACATTGATCACCCCAGCTCTGCTTCACTTTCTTACGAAAGGCTACGTTATTCGGTTATATCACAAGGCTGCAACAGACACTTACAAAGCCATTACTTACAACGTTGTGCTTTCAGAAACAAGCACAGTGTTTCACCAGAGTGACGTGAGGATTCCAGACAGCACACATGTGTTTACCACATTTTATGCTAAAACAAAATCACTGTTAGTTAATCCAATGCTCTTTCCAAACCCTGAAGACTATGACCATCTAATGGGTTATGACAAACCATTCACTTTTGATATGGAGGAAGACAGTGAAAAAAAACAGCTTAAGGATGAGAAATGAGAGCCTGTCGTTTTAATTTGTACTTAAATGTGATTTGTTTCAGTATGTAATAATAAAAATTGCCTTTACTTTTGTATTCTGTTAGTAATTGTTAAAAATAATTTGTATTATCAATTGTGGATTTTCAGAGAATTATGTTTCTTTATAATAAAATAAGCTATATTTGAGAAATCAAACATAGTTGTATATCATTTGTGTTTAAAGAAAAGTGTGATTATATCTGTACAGGTTGGTATGTGTGTGGTTAATTGAAGAGCTATATAATAAATGTGATTGCCTCTACACTGTGTCAGATGCCAAAGGCAAATGGGAAAGTTACTTTTTCCTTTGTGTTTAGATTTTTCTAATTGTGTGAATATTTTCAGACATTAAAAAGCATGTTGAAAAATTAAAAAATCTTGGGAATTAGTGTTTACTCTCTTGTGGTTCACAATACCTGGTATTTGCATCTCTGGCATGGTTCCCACAATAAGAATGTCCATAGTTAGCTCTAAGGGAAATGTCTTAGGTGGCCCTATTTGTTCATCCAAGTTAACTCCTCCCCTTGGTGCACACTGTCACAGTAGGACAATCATTGGCACTGAACAGATAGACAGTGCCTTCTCTGAAATGGTGATTAAATGCAAGCATTATCAAGAATAGGCATTTTGAGATTTTCATGTCTAATTGTAATATAGAAGTTGATTCTTGAAAAAGATTTCTAGTGAGAAGCAAGAAGCCCCAAATCCTGCTGTTTAGGAGGCTGGCATTGTGGCATGACAGGTAAAGCCACCACCTACCTGTGATGCTGGCATTCCATATGGGCCCTGGTTCGAGTCCTGGCTGCTGCGCTTATGATCCGGCTCCCTGCTAATGGTCTGGGAAAGCATCGGAAGGTGGCCCAAGTGCTTGGTCCCCTGCCACCCACATGGGAGACCTGGATGAAGCTCCTGGTTGTTGTGGCCTTCTTAGGAGAGAACCAGTGAATGGAAGCTCTCTTTCTCTCCCTTTCTGTAACTCTGACTTTCAAACTAAATAAACATATCTTTAAAAGAAATCATGCTAATTATATCAGTGGATGTTTATTCAGTGTCTCAAGGGTGCTTGGAACTGTTCTACTTACCGGTTACAGAAAGAACAAAACATCCATTCTGTCAATGTAGCTGGCTAACATTGTCTCTGGCAGCCATAGCTGTAAATTTAATTCAGTCTCTTTGGCTTGCAGATTTAAGGGAGTTTGTCGGAAGCACTAGGGGCTTAGAGGAAGATCATTCAAGTCAGGCTGGTACTAACTTACTCATTAGAGATAGCTTGAAGCAGGAAAACCAGCTTGAGATTTATATCAGCCAACTCAGCCAACCCAGAACTTGCCAGCTGGTCTGAGTGGTCTGTGCCTGCCTGCTTTCTGTCCTTTGTTGCAGGAGGTATTGATTATGCCTGTTACCCTAGCAGTGAGTGAGATAATTTTTCTATAAAGTGTCCCCCATGATCAGGTGTTCTTTATGGATAGATTAGATGGTAGAAGCAAAGGGAAAAAAAATCACTCCTAATTCCTCCTAGAACTATAGCATTTTCAAAGTTATTTTCCAACATGGCTTCTCTTCATAATTTGTCCTGAGTACAATGTAACTCTAAATGTCCCATACCCATGTGATCATTTTGTTGCCTGTGTAGTGGAGTGAAAAAGCTTTGTTTTATTACTGATCTCTGAATAATTCAAAAGACCACTTGGTTGGTTAGGGGGAAAAATGACTTTTCAAGGGTACTCACCAAGGAGTGAGGCAGGACATTTTACAAAGGGTCAACATGTGTGGGATATGGTGCTGCTGCTAAGCAGACACAGCTCAGGCCACGACGAGGAGAAATAGATACCTTCTCTTGCCTCTTCACTTCCTGCATCCCAGGGGAGGTAATGAGTCCCCAGCTGTCCAGAGGAGGGGCAGTGAATCGGTTTTGTTTGAATCTTCAAAGGGGGTGATCTACACTGACATCTGGGTTACCCTTTGGCCATAAATGAATCCTTGCAGTCCTTTTATTTAATGTAAATTTTCCTGTAGGGAAAGACTTCTACTTTTGGAAGCAAAATGAATGACAATTTTAGCTTGGGCATTAAAGTTGTAGTCTGCTTTCAGAACATCTTACACTTGGGTTTTCTTTTTTTTTTTTTTTTACAGGCAGAGTGGACAGTGAGAGAGAGAGACAGAGAGAAAGGTCTTCCTTTTGCCGTTGGTTCACCCTCCAATGGCCGCCGCGGTCGGCGCGCTGCGGCCGGCGCACCGCGCTCGTCCGATGGCAGGAGCCAGGAGCCAGGTGCTTTTCCTGGTCTCCCCATGGGGTGCAGGGCCCAAGCACCTGGGCCATCCTCCACTGCACTCCCGGGCCACAGCAGAGGGCTGGCCTGGAAGAGGGGCAACCGGGACAGAATCCGGTGCCCCGACCGGGACTAGAACCCGGTGTGCCGGCGCCGCAAGGCGAAGGATTAGCCTGTTGAGCCACGGCGCCAGCCATTGGGTTTTCTTTTCATTGAAAATTTCATCCACACAAAAGTAGAATCATACAGTGAACCTGCAAGGTATCATCTAGATTCAGCAATAACCAAAATGCCGTGAATATTGTTTCTTTTTAAAGATTGGTTTATTTATGGGCACATTGTAGCACAGGGGGTTAAGCTGCCACCTGCAACACTTATGTCCCATATAGGTCCCGGTTTATGTCCTGGCTGCTTTGCTTCTGATACAGCTCCCTGCTGTAAGCAGGGTAAGCAGCGGAAGGTGGCCCAAGTCCTTGGTCCCCTGCATCCACATGGGAGTCTGAATTGAGTTCAAGGCTCCAGGTTTCAGCTTGACCCAGAGTGGCTGTTGTGGCCATTTGGGGAGTGAACCAGGGATCTCTTCCCCACCCCCTGGCCAAGTTTGCCTTTCAGATAAATACATAAATCTGAGTTATGTATTTATTAGAAAGGCAAAGTGTGTGAGAGACAAATCTTCCATCTGCTGGTTCACAAAACGCTGCAATGGCTGGAGTCTGGAAGTCCATGTAGGTGGCAGGGGCCTAGTCTGGGCCATCCTCTGCTGTTTTCCCAGGTGCATTACCAGGGAGCTAGAACAGAGCAGAGTAGCTGGAACTTTTAACTGCTTCACTCACTGTGGCACAACATTGGCCCCTCTTTCTACTTCCTCTGCCCTCCTCCCTTCTTTCCATCTTCCTCCCTCTCTCCCTTCTCCCTGCTCCTGGTTTTCATTTACTTCAAGGCAAAGACAGACGTCTTCTATCTGCTGGTTCACTTGCGAAATGCCTGCAACAGCTAGGGCTGGGTCAGGCCAAAGCCCGGATCCCAGGACTCCCTTGAGGTCTTCCCCATGGGTGGCAAGGGCCCCAAGCACTTGAGCTACCACCTTCCACCTTCCAGGATGCATTAGCAGAAAGCTGGATTTGAAGTGGAGCTGCTGGGACTCAGGACTTGAGCCAGTACTCCAATGTGGGATGTGGCTCTCAAACTGTTGAGCCATGACCCCAAAGTGTTTCATCTAGTCCCTGACCACTTGCTCTCTACCTCATTTGGAAGAAAATCCGAGCCATAATATTTCTTATATATTTAATTCTGTAACTAAAAGACAAGGATATCTTAAAAATAAAATTGCAAAACCATGATCCTATCTACAAAAAAACTTATCCTATCTACAAAATGAAAACCCCACAGCCTTAATGTTATCAAATATATCCTCTTTAAATTTCATATTGTTTCATAACTTTTCTCACATTTTGTTTGGATTGAAATCCAAATAAAGTTCATGCCTTACACCAAGTGTTGCAGCCTTTTAAGACTCTTCTGCCAGTGCCGTGGCTCAACAGGCTAATTCTCCGCCTGCGGCGCCGGCATAGTGGGTTCTAGTCCTGGTCGGGGCACCGGATTCTGTCCCAGTTGCCCCTCTTCCAGGCCAGCTCTCTGCTGTGGCCCGGGAGTGCAGTGAAGGATGACCCAAGTGCTTGGGCCCTGCACCCCATGGGAGACCAGGAGAAGCACCTGGCTCCTGCCATTGGATCAGTGCGGCGCGCCGGTCGCACCAGCCATTGGAGGGTGAACCAACGGCAAAAAAGGAAGACCTTTCTCTCTGTCTCTCTGTCTCTCTCTCTCACTGTCCACTCTGCCTGTCAAATAAAATAAAATAAATAAAAACTCTTCTATGAGTCCTTTCATTTCTTTCACTCTTGTTCCCCTTGCAAATTATCTGTTGACGAAATTGGGTTATTTGTTCTTTAGGTTTTTTTCTTGGTCCAGGTTTCTGATTATATCCCTGAGGTGTATTTTAACATCTTTCTCTGCCTTCTGCATTTCCCATAAATTGGTAGTTGGATCTTGGAGCTTCATCAGAGTAAGGTTTGACTATTTTGGATGACTTTATATGTTGGCCCTATATGGCTCAAAACAACAGTTATCATTATATCGCATAGTGCCTGGAGGTCTGGGGCTGGGAATGTTTAGCTGAATGTTCTAGCTCAGGTTCTGTTATGCGGTTGCAGTTAAGACATCAGCTGGTGCTGCTATTATCTGAAGGTTGGGCTAGGGCGGAAGGAATTGCTTTCTTTTCTTTTTTTGCCAGACAGAGTTAGACAGTGAGGGAGAGAGACAGGGAGAGAGTTATAGACAGTGAGAGAGAGAGAGACAGGTCTTCCTTCCATTGGTTCACTCCCCTAATGGCCTCTATGGCCGGTGCTGTGCTGATCCGAAGCTGGGAGCTGGGTACTTCCTCCTGGTCTCCCATGCGGGTGCAGGGACCCAAGCACTTAGGCCATCCTCCACTACCCTCCCAGGCCACAGCAGAGAGCTGGACTGGAAGAGGAGCAACCAAGACTAGTACCTGGTGCCCCAACCAGGACTACAACTCGCGGTGCTGGTGCTGCAGGCGGAAAATTAGCCAAGTGAGCCATGGTGCAGGCCTGAGAAGGAATTGCTTTCAAGGTGGCTCACACATAGGACTGGTACTAGCTTCTTGGCAGTTTCTTGCCATATGGGTTTTTCTTTAGGGCTTGTTACTTCCCCCAGAATAAGGATCTAAGAGAGCAAGGTGGAAGATCTGATGTCTTGTATGTGGAGGTCACACCCTGGTATTGTACAATACCCTATTGGTTTCACTGTCAAACTTATTGGGTATTTGAGGGAATTCACAAGGATGTGTACACTAGGCAGGTAAGGCTCATTGGGAGCCATCTTGGAAACTGGCCACCACCATGTTCTTTCATTGAGAGGTGCAGAATGTCTTTTTGTCTCCCTTTTTGTGATATTAGCAACCATTAGAGCTTGGTGGCTAAGACCAACTAGTTCATTAATGTTGCAAAATGATTACATTCTACTATTCCCCTTTTCATTTATTATTTGAAATACTCTAAAAATAGCGATAAAGGTTCAAGAAGGCAAGATAAACTTGGCCCTTTTCCCCTATTTAGTAACTCAGTAGTTCAGTTTATATAGAGAATTCAGGATAAATGCTAGATTCTTTTCCTTTATTTACCTGTTTTAAAAATAGAATTGGCTTCCTAGCAAATCTGATGATCATTAGACTTAAAAAATTTATGACCCCGTGGATTTAAATATATTTGATATATTTCAGCTTATTGCAGTTAAAGTCTTATTAATCAGTAAAGCTGCACATGTTACCTTTTATGGAAAAAGGGGTTATGCAGATGTATTGAAATTAAGGATTTTGAGTTGGATTATTGTGGATTATCCAGCTGAGTTCATTGTAATCACAGGGTCCTTTGCAGAGAGAGGCAGGAGATCAGGAGAGAAGGTGCTGGGAAGGTGGAAGTGGAATGTAAGGACTGCAGGTCTAGAAGCTGAAAACATCAGGGAAAGAATTCTCTCCCCCAGAGTCTCTAGAAGGAAAAGCTCCTCCTCCTCTGGTCCAGTGAAACTGATTTCAGATCCCTGATTTCCAAATTTGTAAGATAATACATTTGTGTTGTTTCAAGCCACTAAATTTGTACTAGATTGTTACTGCTGCAATCGGAAACTAGTAAATACCCATCTTTGGCCAGTGGATCCCTCTCCAAATTGGTAATCTAATAGGATAAGGTGTTCTGGTCTCATCCGGTA
This sequence comes from Sylvilagus floridanus, assembly GCA_949820135.1. NCBI lineage: Eukaryota > Metazoa > Chordata > Mammalia > Lagomorpha > Leporidae > Sylvilagus > Sylvilagus floridanus. Next base: position 101,657,591 of record OX463241.1, read on the forward strand.
CATTTTCTGCCCCAGACCAGTAATCAACAATGGAATCCTAGTTTCTTTTAGTGGAAATGCTATTTTGAGATCATTGGGGGTATTCTTGTTTGCTTTTTTTTTTAACCTTTAAAACTTAGTTTTAAATTGTAAAAAGACAACATAAAATTTACCATCTTAACCAATTTTAAATATACATTTCAGTAGTGTTAATTTATTCACATTGTGCAACAGATCTCTACAGCTTTTTCAGCTTGCAGAACTGGAACTCAAACACACTGAACAACACCCCCTTTCCCTCCCCTGGATTTGTGCTTTCTTTTTTTTTCTTTTAAATGGAGAAGTAACAGTTTTATGATAAAACCTCTTACCAACATGATTGTTTTCTATTAAACGTGCATATTTTTAGGGCACAATTCCTTGCAACTATCTCTAAATTGTTTCCTGTAAAGCATTTCAAGTAGTAAAGTATCAAAAGGAATAACTTTTCTTAAAATGGAGTGAGTTTTGATATTAAAAACAGCTATAGCTGGTATCAACTATGGGGGGGGGGTCTGTTCTAGTCCCAGTTGTCCCATGACTGCACCTGTTGCTCAACGGAGATAGTTTGTGTGACATCTTTCAGTTCAGATGTATAGGTCCAGCTCTCTGGGCCCTGAGAATCTTGTATAAAGAACTTGTGGGAGATAACAGCAACTTACTTGGAAAAGAAATGTGTATGTCAAAGCTTAAAGGAGTTCTATGGACTGGTTTTGTTACTATTGACTGGGAAGTGTTTTGCTTTGTTTTAAAACTCTGTTATTTGCCTCAAAAGTTGGAAAAGAGTACATCCTCAATCATTTCCTCTCTCCACAGGAAGTGCTAATATTTCACACAGAGCCCCATGTGAAAAAGAGGAAACGTTTGGAAGGGATCTCAGAAATCATGTGACTGATGACTCAGGTGAAAAAGAGTCCGATGACTAGTTACCGATCCTCCGTGCATTTTTAAACTTTTGGACATATTGAATCATGTTCACATTTATGGTTTTTTCTTCCCTGATTTCTTCCATATTTACTGAACCTGGGAAGCAACATTGGGTCTGCAAATCTGCTGATGCAACTGTTTCATACACCTACTGTGGTAAGTGAACCGGCAACAAGGAGTCATTGTAACATCCACTGTGTTGAGGGTCAGTTTCGGAAGGAACCTGCCCGCCGCTGTTGTGGAGCACAGGAAATGTCTGTGTTGGAGCTGCCGGCTGCTGCAGCCAGCTTAGTTGGGGGGGTGTGGCGGGGAGCAACAGTCACGGCCGTGTGTGCGTCCTCTCCGCCGCTCAGAGAACCCACGAGTCTCTCAACTGTGTGTGCTTGCCCTAAAAGTGCTTCTGTTCTTTGTAGTCAACCGGCTCCTTGAGCTCAACTTCCGGTTCTTCCTAGCTTCAGTGTAACTGCTTCTGAGCAGTTGCCTCAGCACCAAGACTTACTGGTGCTTCGTCCTGAGAAGATAGAGAGAGGGCCTGGATGCCTCCTGGAGTTGATGTCTGCTCCAAGCTCTGATGTTTGAGGCCTGTGGGAGTCATCTTCCTAACTGGCTGCTCTGTTGGGCTGTGTAATCTTGAGCAAGTATACAGCCCTTCTGTTTTCCAGTTATTTCAGCTGAAAAGTGAAAGTGATTTGAGAGCCTGTTTTATAAGGGTTGTTGTGGGGTAGCTTTTGGTAGAGGGTCGTGTTGAAACACTAATACTGACTACTTTTAAAAAAAATTAACAGTGCCCTAATGCTAACAACCAGGCCCATCAGTGTGTCCCTCCCCCAGCTTCTTGTTAACAGATGTACAGGGTCTGGAGGCACAGCTTCGCAGCCTGAGAATGTCCTGGTTTGGTGCTTCCCACTGTTGCTCACCATGGGTTGGCTGCCATGTTTAGCCCACTAGCAGGCTCAGGAAGGTTTAAAAGGTTGCTCCCCAAGGTACAGTCTCAGGAAGGTTTACTTTACTTCCCAAAGTACAAGTTCTTTGAGATTCTTTTAGAAGGAAAGATCTATAGCCTGATCACTTGGGGGAAATACAAGTATTCGGGGAGTTCTGAGAAGTTCTGCAAGAAAGAAACCTGTTTAACCACAAAATTTTCCATTTTATTCCATTTTTGGAGTATGTGTTGACTGTCTTGGGAAACACACTGGCAAATGCTAACATAAAGTTGATTCTGAGGTGGAAGAACAAGATGTGTGTAGGGCAGACCTTTGGCACAGCAGTTAAGCCATTGGGACACCCATATACTGTAATGGAAGGCCTGGTTCGAGTCCCAGCTTAGCTTGTGTTCCAGCTTCCTGCGCATGTGCACCTTGGGAGACAGCAGGTAGTGGCTCAAGTAGGTGGGTCCCTGAGACTGTATGAGAGACCCAGGTTGAGTTTCTGGCTTCTGTCTTCCACCTAGAGTTGTTGGCAGGCATAAGAGTAGGTGGGAGATCTCTGACTCTGTCTTTCTCTGTCTCTTTGCCCTTCAAATAAATTTTTAAAAATATATTTGAAATATGAGAAAAAAGGAACAAGTTTTGTGACTGGTCATGTACTTGTGGCCTTTCTTCTATTGTGGATTGTTCTGAATTCCATCTCTACTTGTCTCTAAACTCTCTCCCTGCTACGAGATCACTCTGCAGTCCCTTCTTCTAGGAAGATACCTCAGTCCGCTTAGCCCCCGCTCCCATCACCTCCATTTGGCTTTTTTTTTGTTTCCACATTGCAATTCTGCCAGTTGTCACATGGTGTTTATTTTTTTTAATTTTTTTTATAACGCTTTTATTTAAAGGATATAAATTTCCAAAATACAGCTTATAGATTACAATGGCTTCCCCCCCATAACTTCCCCCCCACCCGCAACCCTCCCCTTTCCCACTCCCTCTCCCCTTGCTTCACATCAAGATTCATTTTCAATTCTCTTTATATACAGAAGATCAGTTTAGTATATATTAAGTAAAGATTTCAACAGTTTGCCCTCACATAGCAACACAAAGTGAAAAATACTGTTGGAGTACTAATTATAGTATTAATTCACAATGTATAGCACATTAAGGACAGAGATCCTACATGATATATTTTTTTAAAAAAATTGATTAATTTTCTAGGCAATTTCCAATTTAACACCAAGATTTTTTTTCATTTTTAATTATCTATATACAGAAGATTGATTCAATATATACTAAGTAAAGATTTCATCAGTTTGCACCCACACAGAAACACAAAGTGTAAAATACTGTTTCAGTGCTAGTTATAGCATTACTTCACATTGGACAACACATTAAGGACAGATCACACTTGAGACGTAAGTACACAGTGACTCCTGAAGTTGATTTAACAATTTGACACACTTGTTTATGGCATCAGTAATCTCCCTAGGCTCTAGTCATGAGTTGCTGAGGCTATGGAAGCCTTTAGGGTTCGCTGACTTCAATCTTATTCTGACAGGGTCATAGTCAAAGTGGAGGTTCTCTCCTCCCTTCAGAGAAAGGTACCTCCTTCTTTGATGGCCCCATTCATTCCACTGGGATCTCACTCACAGAGATCTTTCATTTAGGTCTTCTTTTTTTTGTTTTTCAGAGTGTTTTGGCTTTCCATGCCTAGAATATTCTCATGGGCTCTTGAGCCAGATCTGAATGCCTTAAGGGCTGATTCTGAGGCCAGAGTGCTATTTAGGACATCTGCCATTCTATGAGTCTGCTGTGTATCTCGCTTCCCATGTTGGATCATTCTCTCCCTTTTTGATTCTATCAGTTAGGATTAGCAGACACTAGTCTTGTTTGTGTGATCCCTTTGACTCTTAGACCTATCAGTGTGATCAATTGTGACCTGAAATTGATCACTTGGACTAGTGAGATGGCCTTGGTACATGCCACCTTGATGGGATTGTATTGGAATTCCCTGGCACAATTCTAACTCCATCATTTGGGGCAGTTCCGATTGAGCATGTCCCAAATTGTACATCTCCTCCCTCTCTTATTCCCACTCTTATATTTCACAGGGATCACTTTTCAGTTAAAATTTAAACATCTAAGAATAATTGTTTGTTAATTACAGAGTTCAACCAATAGTACTAGAATAAAAAAATTACTAAAATGGATAAAGTATTACATTGTACAACAACAGTCAGCACAAGAGCTGATCAAGTTACTGTTTCTCATAGTGTCCATTTCACTTCAATAGGTTTCACCTTTGGTGCTCAATTAGTTGTCACCGATCAGGGAGAACATATGATGTTTGTCCCTTTGGGACTGGCTTAATTCACTCAGAATAATGTTTTCCAGATTCCTCCATCTTATTGCAAATGACTGGATTTCATTGTTTTTGACTGCTGTATAGTATTCTATAGAGTACATGTCCCATAATTTCTTTATCCAAATGTATGCTTTGAATTCCCTGTGATCTTTTGCTGTGAGGTTCCCTTGGTTTATCTTCTTTCATGTTGATGGCCGTGTTTCTGTGTTTCTGTGTGTAACACATCTTTAAGTATCTTTTGCAGGGCTGGATGAGTGGCAACAAATTCTTTCAATTTTTGTTTGTTATGAAAGGTCTTTATTTCACCTTCATTCACAAATGAGAGCTTGGCAGGATATAATATTCTGGGCTGGCAGTTTTTCTCTCTAAGTACCTGGGCTATGTCTCGCCATTCCCTTCTAGCTTGCAGGGTTTCTGATGAGAAGTCTGCCGTGAGTCTAATTGGAGATCCTCTGAGTGTAATTTGACGTTTCTCTCTTGCGCATTTTAGGATCTTTTCTTTCTGTTTCACTGTGGTGAGTTTAATTACAACGTGTCGTGGTGAGGACCTCTTTTGGTCATGTTTACTAGGGGTTCTATGAGCTTCCTGTACTAGGATGTCTCTGTCCTTCTCCAAAACTGGGAAATTTTCTGCTATTATCTCACTAAAAAGGCCTTCTAATCCTTTCTCCCTCTCCATGCCTTCAGGAACTCCTAGAACTCGAATGTTGGGTTTTTTAATAGTATCCTGTAGATTCCCAACAATATTTTTTAGATTTCTAATTTCCTCTTCTTGTCTTTGGTTTGACTGTATAGTTTCCTGTGCTCTGTCTTCTAGGTCCAATATTCTCTCTTCTGCCTCACCCATTCTGTTTGTAAGGCTCTCTAATGTGTTTTTCATTTGATCTATTGAATTCTTCACTTCATTATGATTTCTCGTCACTATCACAGTTTCATGTTCTACTAGTTGTTTCATTTCAGCTTGATTTCTCCTTAATATTTCATTTTCACGAGAGAGATTTTCTACCTTGTCCATTAAGGATTTCTGTAGTTCAAGAATTTGTTTTTGAGTACTTCTTAGTGTTCTTATCAATTTTTTGAGATCTGCTTCTTGCATCTCTTCTATCTCATCATCTTCGTAATCTTGAATTGGGGTGTCTTTTTCATTTGGGGATGCCATAGTGTCTTCCTTGTTCTTGTTACCTTGGTTTTTGCGTTTGTTGTTTGGCATATTGGTTTCTTCACTGTGGTGTTTTTTTCTTGTTATACTATGACTCTAGATTAAGTGGACTGTCTGCTTTCAATGGAGCCTTAGAGGCTTGAGATGGGTGTGGCCTGAGAGCTCTGTTTGTTTCCTCAGGGTTGAGGGTGTGTCAAAGGAGACACTCCCAGGTTAGGCGTGGTAAATCTCTCTCTGATACTTTTTTTTTTTTTTTTGGTTTTTTATCTTGGGGTGGGATGTTTTGGGATGGTTTCTCAAACCCTTCCCTAAGGCCAGGTGTTCTTTCTCCCAGTTCTTTTTAGCTAAAGGGGACTATGTGGTGATCAGAAAGCCAGGAGGAGCCTCTGGGAAAACAAGCATTTCTCCAGTAACAGGAACAGACATCCATGGGTGCATCCTTTTCTGTCTTTCTTAAATGAAGGAAAGTTCTTTGAGTCATCTCATCATTCAGGAGATGACAAAAAGCCAATACAATAATGATGCCGAGAGGTAAAAAGGCAGAAGTCCCACTTTCCAGCCCTAGGCTGTAGTGAGCCTTCAGGCAACGCCCAAAGAATGAGGAAATGAGTTCAGAGGAAGGAGGCTTTTTCTCAAGAGAGGTTGAGGATAGAAACTGTGCCTGGCTGTTCCCCAGTGCCAGCACAAAGCGTGGTCAACAACAGGCACCCACCACACACTTGCTGAGTAGACAGTGTGGTACAACAGCTGGAAGAAACACCAGCACAGCAGCTAGGCTCTGCAAGGGGCCAGAGCTGAGCAGGATGAAGACACAGTAAGCTGGTCAAGTTGGAGCAATTTGTCCTTTGGACAGAAGTCTCTGACCATGACAAAAATGGAAATCGCTGCTGGCTAATGGGCAAAAGGGAAAGACTAACTGTTCTCTATAGTTACAGTCCCCAAGGAAGAACAAGCAGAAGAGGGGCCGGCACTGTGGCATAGTGGGTAAAGCTGCCACCTGCAGTGCCAGCATCCCATATTGGTGCCAGCTCAAGTCCCAGCTGCTCCACTTCCGATCCAGCTCTCTGCTATGGCCTGGGAAAGCAGTGGAAGATGGCCCAAGTGCTTGGGCCCCTGCACCTGCGTGGGAGACCCAGAAGAGGATCCTGGTTCCTGGCTTCAGATCAGCGCAGCTCTGGCCATTGTGGCCATCTGGGGTGTGAACCAGTGGATGAAAGACCCCTCTCTCTCTCTCTGCCTCTGCCTCTCTGATTTATTTATTTGAAAGGCAGAGCTACAATCTTTAAAAAAGAAAAGGTAGAAGAAAGACTGCCTGGAGAGAAGATCATCTGTAGGCAATATGGTATCCTGGGTACTTTGTACAGGTCCACAGGCAGAGGCAGCTCAAAGGCTTCGCTTCGCGTTTCCAGAGACCAGTACTGTTAATGCTGTGAAAGAACAGAGTCTTGTCCTCAGGAGCCCATGCTCTGAAATCCACCCAGGGACCCTAGGGGTTACAAAATCCAGCCTGACTCAGAGGAAAGCCATGGCTCTACCCCAGAATCTTTGATCATCTGCTACTTCTGCTATGTGTCTGGCCTGAATCTGCAAGAACCAATTACAATGGCAAGAAGCTGGGCATCAGACATAAAGCATTGGCCAGTTACAGGTCTGTAGGGATGCAACTTTGCATGTACTGGCAATGCATCAGGAAATTTCCTGGGTGGAGTCAGATGGCTCAGTAGCTACCAATGGGGGAAAACTTAACACCTGAAAAGTATGCATAGACTCTCCTGAAAAAAACACACAACCTCCTAATTTTACCGCAGCTTCATTTTGTCCTTGCTTCTCTCTCTCCCTACACTGTTCCTCACTGTGCTTCTCTCTCTACACAAATTCAGTATGAGAAATAAATCAAATGATATCTTATGTGGTCTTTTTACAAATAGTATCCAAATATACATCTAGGAAATGCATGAAAGGGCCAGCGCTGTGGCATAGCAGGTAAAGTTGCCACTTGTGACACAGGCATCTATATGCTGGCCAGTTCATTTCCTGGCTGCTCCACTGCCAATTCAGCTCCCAGCTAATAGCCTGGGAAAAGCAGTGGAGGATGCCCCAAGTGTTTGGGCCCTGCCAATCATGTGGGAGACCCAGATGAAGCCCCTGGCTCCTGGCTTCAGCTTGGTCCAGCTGTGGCCATTGTGGTCAGCTGCAGAGTAAACTAGCAAATGGAAGATCTCTATCTCTGATTTTCTCTCCCTCTTTCTCTATAACTCTTTCAAATAAATAAACAAACTATTTTTAAAAATACAAAGTATATGCAAATACCAAAATCACATGGATAAGTACAGTAAAATTGCCATCAAGCCTTGAAGGCATCTGCAGCATGTGGGCACTGCTCTATTTCCAATATTGAGATTTATTTTCTATCATTTAAATAACATGTAAATGTGCTGCTTAAGGAAGAATGACATTTTTAAATGTTAGTTTCATATGTAATTCTAAGACATCCCAAATTGTTGAAGAAACTAATCTTTCAATAGACTAAGTACCTACTCCAGTTAAAATTGCCTCAGCACTGTGATCTGCAGTTGAGCACCTGACATCAAAGGACAAAGCCCTATCAAGACACAGTGCCACCTATTGACCACATACTAAAAATACAGGCAGACTGTCCACTGGCACAAGCAAGCTCTTAGGCTGCATGCTCTTAAGACACAGAATGTATTTTATGCCAACTGATCATTCACATCTAAACAAACTTAATACAAGTGGTGATAAAAGCTATAAATGATAAAGTTGTATCCTGCCTTCATTCTTTTAGTGTTGTTTCTTATACCTCTATTACAAGAATCTTGTTATATAGGAGACTGTCTCAAAAAGCTCATAAAAATACATATTATTAAAAAAAAACTGTGCCTGGATTTCAAAATTTCTTGTACTGAAATTAATGTCTTTAAATTCCATTTTTCATTAATTTTTAAGTACTCTTGTTTTACTAGCTCATTGAATCCATATTTATTGAGCACGTATGTGTGCTAGACTATGTGTCTGACAATAGGATTACAGCAATAAACAAGGTCAATTCTAGATTTTTCTAGGATCTGGCCTCTTTTCATCACCTCTACCATGAGCACCTTGGTTGAAGCCACTATTCGAAGAGCCCCCCCACTGTCCACCTGCTTTCATCCTTATGCTGCTGCAGAGCATGGAGGGGTCCTCTAAAACCTAAATGAGATCACAGGCATCCTCTACTCTTCATCCTCCAAAGCTTCCATCTTATCCAGAGTAAAATCCAGTCTTTACTGTGTAAGATCTGGCCTCCCCTCTCCACCTGCCTTCCTGCCCCCAGCCTATAATCATCCAGGCCAACCATCCTGTCTTCCCAAAACTTGCAAAGCCTCAAGGTCTTTGCACTTGCAATTCCCTCTGCATGGATACTTAGCCTTCAGAGACCTGCAGGACTCAGTCCCTCACTGCCTCCAGGTCTTTGTTCAGATAGCCGTTTATCCATGAGGCCCTTCTTGACCACCTCTCATAAGTCACATATGGGAAGACTTCACCCAAGGTCCCCAGTTGGGGGCAAAGAAAAGCTTGTCTGATGGATGCTGTGGGGCAGGGCTGGCTTCCCAGATGTACTGCATGTTCAGATAAGCCCTACATTGGGTTTAATGTTGTTACTCATAAAATTGCTCATAATGTTTGGATAAAGGGACTTGCACTTTCATCTTGCGCTAGGCCCCACAAGTTATGTAGCCAGTCTTGTTTTGAGGACTGGGGTTAAGAGATGTGTGAGAAAACAGCCCACTGACAACATCTGCTGAAAGTGCGTGAGCCTCTGCCAGTCATGGCCACCAGCTACTCTATTGGTAATAATCAAAGGAGGGAACTTGTCCCCTTAGGCACATGGATTTTTTCTGTCTTCAGACAGTAACTAACCCTTACCCTTTGCTGAGGCACAGGATCATTCCTGGTCATTCTTTCCTAGGCACCCTTCTCCCCCCATTGCCTCCCTCTCCAGGCCACAGGCTGGAATTCCCCACCACCAGGGTCAATGTCAGTATGTGCCAAGAGAGAGGCAACAGCTTACATGTATTAAATTGCAATTTAACTACTGAAGAACTCATATTTGAAGTAGGCAAGGGGAGTTCTATTCCCGTGGGAAGGGACGATGGTCTAAGGTTTTAGCTTAGATGGTAATAGGAGGGAAGAAAGAGGATTGAGCCCAGGAAAGAGTAGGGCTACATGGTACAAAGCAAAGACCAGTGCAGAAAGGTAGGACAGGGTTGTAGATCGTCTCTGAAGACACAGCAACTGCTTTGTTTCAACTCAGGGACCCAACAAATGGTTCCTTGTTGCTTTCCTGGTCATAGAACAGAGAGATGGCAAACGGAACGACGGGTGTTCCACTGCCCTCTGCTGGCCCCTGAAGGCTGCATCCCACATTCACCATGCCAGCAATGTCTCCTGGGGTTTTTCCAGAATGGATGCACAGATGTGGGTAAGCAACATTTTCAAACCTACTTCTTTTAATGCAATGAAATACTAAACAGTATAGTACAACTGCTTTGGGAAATCAGAGAGGAAGAAACAAAAGGAGTTCACTAAATGAAGACAGACTTGAATTTGTTCTTGAAGCATAGGAAAGATTCAGACAAGTAGAGGGAGGAGAGAGATGAAAATTGAAGGGAGGGGGGAGTTTTCAGATAAAGATGCATAGAGATATGAGTAGACACATAAGAGATTTGAACCCAGCTAATCCTTTGAATATTAAACAATGTTTACATCAAGGTAATGACAGTGACAACTTTACCTGGGCCAGAACTAATGACAGCATCTGAAGAGCAAGGAAGTTCTTTTGATGGGAGAGGGTTAGATTTGGTCAGGTAGTCTCACTACCCACACCTCCCTGTGAAATAAAAAGTAGGTAGGTCAAAAGCTTGGCCAATCAGACGCTTGTAAAATGTTCCATGGCCTGGAAAGCCAAGACTCTGTGGCAAAAATATCCTACACTGAGGATCTCTATGAGACCTCAGTGGAAAGAAAGGACCATCAAAGAATGATGTACTCTTCTCTGAAGGGAGGAGAGAACTTCCACTTTGCTTACGGCCACGTCCAAATACCGATGGAGTCTATGGTCAAAAAAGGCTTCCATTGCCTTGGCAGCCCATGGCAAGAACCTCAGGTGATCACTGACGTCATAGGAGTGTTAATTGGTTTTTTTTCCTCTTTTTAAAAAAATTTATTTCCACCTACGTTTTTAGTAGAAGACTTTTATTTAATAAATATAAATTTCAGAAGTACAACTTTTGAATTATAGCAGTTCTTCCCCCATAACCACCCTCCCACCCACAAACCAAAATTGTACTCTATATGTTGGGGGGGTGCAAACTGTTGAAATCTGTAGTTGGTCCTCTGTATATAAAAATCAAACTAAAATGAACCATAATGAAGAAGGAAATGAGAGAGGGAGAGGGAGGTGGGATGGGAGTCAGGGTGAGAGGTGTTATGGGGGAAAGAACCACTGTATTCCTAAAGTTGTGCCTATGAAAAAATGCATTCATTAAATAAAAACTTTTAAAAAAATGTTCCATGCTGAAACCACTCCAGACTACACCTGAGTATTTGTTAAACTGCATCTCAGCAGGCCTGCCTCACCTTACACCACCAGATGTTCATATATTAAATATGACTGTAGTTCAGTAATCTAAATTACATTTAAACAACCTCTACCTCCACTCCCACCAGACTCTGAAAAAAGTGATTCCAGGACCATTTCTTGTAGTATTCCCTTAACGGTCTCCCAAACTGCTGGTTCACTCTAATGCAAACCCTAAAGCTTCAGATCCCGCTTTCTAGGGCTTCAGGAGCTTTGACCACCCAACTTTGGAAGAATACCTGCAACACTTCCAATTCTGTCATGATCTTATTTCACATAGGGATATTCAACAGTCTTATCAAGAAGGGACATTTTGAAAGATGTCCTGTCTTAGTCCTTTTGAGCTGCTATAACAAAATATCTCAAACTAGGTAGTTGATAAATAGAAATTTCTCACAGTTGCGGGAAGCCCAAGATTATGGTGCTGGTGATTCAGCGTCCAGTGAGGGCCCACTCTCCGGTTGATATACAGTCCTTTCCTTCTGTGACCTTACTTGGTAGAAGGAGGAGAAAGGCAGCTCTTTGGAGGTTATTTTATAAGAGTACTAATTCACTCGGGGGGTGGAGGGGTCTTTACCCTCACGAACTAATCACCATTGACGACCCTACCTCCTAATATCATTACATTGCTGGTGGAGTTTCTCTATTTTTTATTTATTTTACTTGAGAAGCAGAGAGACAGAGAGAACTCTCATCTGCTTGTTCACTCCCTAAATTCCTGGGAGCCAGGAACTCAATCCAGGTATCCAACATAGGAGCCAGAAACCCAACCACTCAAGCCTTCACCTGCTGCATATCAGAGTGTCCATTAGCAGGAAGTTGGGAATGGGGACAGACTGGAATTGGGACTGAAACTCATGTACTCTGAAGTAGGATACAGGCATCAAAGTGGCATCTTAATTGTTGCACCAAAACACCCACCCCAGCGATGAGATTCAGTATATGAACTTGGTAGGTTGAGAGATAGAAATATTCAGACCAAGCTCAATTAAATAGATTTTAGTTAGAACATAAATCATCTCATACCTCAGCCTAATGCCTAGCTGGAACCAAGTCTATTTTTTAATCAAGATTTGGTTAACGCCAAGTTTTTTTTTTCTCATTTTCAATTATCTTTAAATACAGAAGATTGATTCAGTATATATTAAGTAAAGATTTCATCAGTTTGCACCCACACAGAAACACAAAGTGTAAAAATGCTGTTTCAGTACTAGTTATAGCATTACTTCACATTGGACAACACATTAAGGACAGATCCCTCGTGAGACGTAAGTACACAGTGACTCCTGATGTTGATTTAACAATTTGACACTCTTGTTTATGGCATCAGTAATCTCCCTAGGCTCTAGTCATGAGTTGCCAAGGCTATGGAAGCCTTTAGGGTTCGCCGACTTTGATCTTATTCCAACAGGGTCATAGTCAAAGTGGAAGTTCTCTCCTCCCTTCAGAGAAAGGTACCTCCTTCTTTGATGGCCCTGTTCTTTCCACTGGGATCTCACTCACAGAGATCTTTCATTTAAGTCTTCTCCCCCCCCCCCCAGAGTGTCTTGGCTTTCCATGCCTAAAATACTCTCATGGGCTCTTCAGCCATATCCGAATGCCTTAAGGGCTGATTCTGAGGCCAGAGTGCTATTTAGGACATCTGCCATTCTATGAGTCTGCTGTGTATCTCGCTTCCCATGTTGGATCATTCTCTCCCTTTTTGATTCTATCAGTTAGGATTAGCAGACACTAGTCTTGTTTGTGTGATCCCTTTGACTCTTAGACCTATCAGTGTGATCAATTGTGACCTGAAATTGATCACTTGGACTAGTGAGATGGCCTTGGTACATGCCACCTTGATGGGATTGTATTGGAATTCCCTGGCACAATTCTAACTCCATCATTTGGGGCAGTTCCGATTGAGCATGTCCCAAATTGTACATCTCCTCCCTCTCTTATTCCCACTCTTATATTTCACAGGGATCACTTTTCAGTTAAAATTTAAACATCTAAGAATAATTGTTTGTTAATTACAGAGTTCAACCAATAGTACTAGAATAAAAAAATTACTAAAATGGATAAAGTATTACATTGTACAACAACAGTCAGCACAAGAGCTGATCAAGTTACTGTTTCTCATAGTGTCCATTTCACTTCAATAGGTTTCACCTTTGGTGCTCAATTAGTTGTCACCGATCAGGGAGAACATATGATGTTTGTCCCTTTGGGACTGGCTTAATTCACTCAGAATAATGTTTTCCAGATTCCTCCATCTTATTGCAAATGACTGGATTTCATTGTTTTTGACTGCTGTATAGTATTCTATAGAGTACATGTCCCATAATTTCTTTATCCAAATGTATGCTTTGAATTCCCTGTGATCTTTTGCTGTGAGGTTCCCTTGGTTTATCTTCTTTCATGTTGATGGCCGTGTTTCTGTGTTTCTGTGTGTAACACATCTTTAAGTATCTTTTGCAGGGCTGGATGAGTGGCAACAAATTCTTTCAATTTTTGTTTGTTATGAAAGGTCTTTATTTCACCTTCATTCACAAATGAGAGCTTGGCAGGATATAATATTCTGGGCTGGCAGTTTTTCTCTCTAAGTACCTGGGCTATGTCTCGCCATTCCCTTCTAGCTTGCAGGGTTTCTGATGAGAAGTCTGCCGTGAGTCTAATTGGAGATCCTCTGAGTGTAATTTGACGTTTCTCTCTTGCGCATTTTAGGATCTTTTCTTTCTGTTTCACTGTGGTGAGTTTAATTACAACGTGTCGTGGTGAGGACCTCTTTTGGTCATGTTTACTAGGGGTTCTATGAGCTTCCTGTACTAGGATGTCTCTGTCCTTCTCCAAAACTGGGAAATTTTCTGCTATTATCTCACTAAAAAGGCCTTCTAATCCTTTCTCCCTCTCCATGCCTTCAGGAACTCCTAGAACTCGAATGTTGGGTTTTTTAATAGTATCCTGTAGATTCCCAACAATATTTTTTAGATTTCTAATTTCCTCTTCTTGTCTTTGGTTTGACTGTATAGTTTCCTGTGCTCTGTCTTCTAGGTCCAATATTCTCTCTTCTGCCTCACCCATTCTGTTTGTAAGGCTCTCTAATGTGTTTTTCATTTGATCTATTGAATTCTTCACTTCATTATGATTTCTCGTCACTATCACAGTTTCATGTTCTACTAGTTGTTTCATTTCAGCTTGATTTCTCCTTAATATTTCATTTTCACGAGAGAGATTTTCTACCTTGTCCATTAAGGATTTCTGTAGTTCAAGAATTTGTTTTTGAGTACTTCTTAGTGTTCTTATCAATTTTTTGAGATCTGCTTCTTGCATCTCTTCTATCTCATCATCTTCGTAATCTTGAATTGGGGTGTCTTTTTCATTTGGGGATGCCATAGTGTCTTCCTTGTTCTTGTTACCTTGGTTTTTGCGTTTGTTGTTTGGCATATTGGTTTCTTCACTGTGGTGTTTTTTTCTTGTTATACTATGACTCTAGATTAAGTGGACTGTCTGCTTTCAATGGAGCCTTAGAGGCTTGAGATGGGTGTGGCCTGAGAGCTCTGTTTGTTTCCTCAGGGTTGAGGGTGTGTCAAAGGAGACACTCCCAGGTTAGGCGTGGTAAATCTCTCTCTGATACTTTTTTTTTTTTTTTTGGTTCAAAAGGGAAGTAATTCCACACAGCTGAATGGAATTGGGGGTGGTTAGCAGGCGAATGATATACCCACAGGAGCCAGAGATTGGAAGCTCTTTCCCAAGGACCAGAGAAGGAATCTTTGCGGCCCTTTGTGTGGGCTGAGATTCTCCTGTAGTCTCCCACTGGGCTGCCAAGGCTACTGAACTGTAGCGTCTCTGGAGAGTACTCACATGAATTCGTGATTTCTGTGAGTTCTCTCCCCCACCGTCTCTTTTTTCACAGTCTCAGTTCATTAGCACCACACATTCATTAGGTTCTAATCTCCTGTTATTTCACCCCTCCCACCCAGAGTCAGGTTTTTCTGCTAGGCTCGGGGCCGGTGCCGACCCGAGGTCGCCCTGCTTATGACGTATTCCAAAATGGCGCCTGCTCTTTGTCTTGCTCACCTTTGAGAGGTGAGTGGAGAGAGAGAAGCTCGTGTCCGTATGGGTCACTTTTTTTTTTCCCCTCTCTCTCTCTCTCTTCTAGTTAGGCTGGTGAACTTTTCCCCGCAGGATTTCAAGCCTTGTTCGCTCTAGGCTCCCTTTTCCGCTTCCCTGCTCGTATCTCGGGCTATTGAGGTTCTGCTCACCTCACGTTCCAGCGCTGGTGTGTTGAATCTGCTGCTGGTGTCCCAAACTGCGGGCTCCCACGCTCTCCACGCAGGTCCACTGTGAGTCTCCAGTTCCAGAAGGGTTTTCTCTGCTGTTTCTTTCCCTACTCTTCCTTGAACCTGCAGTATCTCCACTTTTATTAAACTGTCTCTCCCCAGACTATTGGTGTGCTCCCTTCCTATTCCGCCATCTTGCCGCTCTCCCACATGGTGTTTATTGATGGAACATTTCATACTGTTTAGTTTTTAATCTTTCAGAAACAATAAATTGATTTGTTTTTTTATTTGATTTTTCTGAAGGAAAATCTTACCTCTTGCTCTCTAATGTTTCAAAACCCTATGGTCTGTCCTGCTATCCCCCTTGACAAAAGGACTGTTGGGAGCCAGTGTAGCACATGTCTAAGCAGGACTCTGCCATCCCCACTACCACATCGCTCTCTCCCCTAACGGAGGAAACCCAGTGAGCCAAACAAAAGTGGGTCACCTGTGGGAAGCACCGACTGCCCTAGCTATTTTTGTGAGGGTGTTGGTGACAACCACAACCTGATTCAGTCACGGCTGTAAGGATGATGTTCATGAAAAAGAAGAGGTGACTTTTCTTTTGGCCAAGGTCTTGGGCACACATGTTTATAGTACTTTAGTCACTTCAGGCTGTCGTAACACAAATTTATTCTTTCATATTTGTGGGGGCCGGAAGTCCAATGCCAAGCTGTCAGCACAATTGGTTTCTCCTGGGCCCTTATCCTTGGCTTGCTAGAGAGATTATGGTGTGACTGTTCTTCCCAAGACACATGTTGAAATGTAATTGCTCGAGCCAGCGCCACAGCTCACTAGGCTAATCCTCCGCCCTGCGGCGCCGGCACACCGGGTTCTAGTCCCGGTTGGGGCGCCGGATTCTGTTCAGGTTGCCCCTCTTCCAGGCCAGCTCTCTGCTGTGGCCCGGGAGTGCAGTGGAGGATGACCCAAATGGTTGGGCCCTGCACCCCATGGGAGACCAGGATAAGCACCTGGCTCCTGCCATTGGATCAGCGCAGTGTGCCGGCCGTGGCGGCCATTGGAGGGTAAACCAACGGCAAAAAGGAAGACCTTTCTCTCTGTCTGTCTGTCTGTCTCTCTCTCTCTCTCACTGTCCACTCTGCCTGTCAAAAAAAAAAAAAAAAAGAAATGTAATTGCTGTTGTGATAGTATGAGGAGAGGACCTTTAACTGGTGAGTGGGGCATGAGGGCTATGATCTCATTGTGAGAATGGGTTCCTTCTAAGAGGATGAGTTTGGTGCCCTGCCTATCCCTCTTGCCCTTCTGCTCTTCCGACATGGGATGATACAGCAAGAAAACCCTGGCCAGATTTGGCACCTTGACATGGAACTTTCTAACCTGTAGGACTGTGAGAAATAAAATTACCCGGTCTCTGATATTTGTTACAGACTAAGACATTTGCACATGGCTTGTCCTCAGTGTGCACAGAGTTCTGGTGTCTCTGTGTGTCCAGATTTCCTCCTCTTAGAAGGATTAGGATCCACCCTAACAGCTCCATTTAACTTAAACACAACTTAAATGGCTCTGTCTCCAAATATAGTCTTAGTCCAGGGTACTGGGGTCAGTAATAATCTGTGAGGGAGCAAGAATAGAAGCAGGAGAGCTGTTGGGAGGCTATCTGATGAGAAGGGATCAGATTCTGGAAGGAGTCTGAGATGGAACCAGTAGGATTTGCTGTCTGATGGGATGACCCTTACTTCCAAGCATGTGTCTCTCCACTCAATACACGTCAACCTCTTTACCAGCCCTTCTATTGTACTTCTACTATTCTCTGAAATATCCTCATCCTTCGTCTGTTTCATGCAAGTCTTTTGAAGTCTGCCAAAGTCTTATCTGTCCTAAAGTGCCTGGTTGAATTGAGTTAAATCCAGTTAGTAAGTCTTTACTGGGGCTGGTGTTGTGGCACAATGGGTTAAGCCGCTGCCTGTGATGCCAGCATCCCCTACATGAGTACTGGTTCGTGTCCTGGCTGTTCCACTTCTGATCCAGCTCCCTGCTAATGGCCTGGGGAAAACAGTGAAAGATGGCCCAAGTGTTTGTGTTCCTGCCACCCACGTGGGAGACCCAGATGAAGCTCCTGACTCTGCTTCAGCCTGGCCCAGCCCCGGCCATTGTGGCCATCTTGGGAGTGAGCCTGCAGATGGAAGATCTCTTTTTCTCTCTGTCTCGCCCCCTCTCTCTCTAACTCTTTCAAATAATTAAATCAATCTTTTAAAAATGAAATATTTATTGATTTATTTGAAAGGCAGAGAGAGGGAGAGAGAGAGAGAAAGTGAAAGTGCTACCATCTACTCATTCACTCCCCAAATTGATTGTAACAGCTTAGTCTGGGCCAGACCAAAGCCAGGACCCCAAAACTCGATCTAAGTCTCCCACATGTGTGGCAAGGACCCAACTACTAGGGACATTACCTCCTGTTTCCAAGGGTTCACATTAGCAGAAAGCTGGAATCAGGAGTGGAACTGGAATTTGAAGCCAGGCACACCAATATAGAATGCACGCATCCAAAGTGGCATTATAAGTGCTACACCAAGCCCTTTCCCATCATCCAGTCTGTGTTTTGATTGAAGAGCTTAATCTATTTGCATTTAAAATAATTATTATTTTTAAAAAAATATTTATTTATTTATTTGAAAGAGTTACACACAGAGAGAAGAGGAGACAGAGGAGGAGGAAGAGGAGGAAGAGAGAGAGAGAGAGAAGGGAGAGGTGATCCATCTGCTGGTTCACTCCCCAACTGCCTGCAATGGCCGGAGCTGCGCTCACCTGGAGCCAGGAGCCAGGAGCTTCTTACCATCTCTCATGCGGGCCTTTGGCCCAAGGACTTGGGCCATCTTCTACTACTTTTCAGGTCATAGCAGAGAGCTGGATCAGAAGTGGAGCAGCCGGGACTCGAACCAGAGTCCATATGGGATACCGACACTTCAGGCGGCAGCTTTAACCATTAAGCCACAGCACTGACCCCAGAAAGTAATTAGTTATAGGGAAGAATTTATCATTGCTATTTTGTTAGTTGTTTTGTCTTGTAGTTCTTTTGTCTGTTCTCTCTTGCTAATTTCATTGATGTTTTATTGTTTTTGTATGTGTGTTGCTATGCTTTGATTGCTTTCTTTTTTTATTTTGTGTAGTTTTTATAGGTTTATTTATTTTTAGAAATTACTTTAGTGCTTACAAAAATATCTTATAACAGTCTCTTTTAAGCTCATAACAGCAAAAGTTCAAATACATACAAAAACTCTATCCTTAAACACCCCACCCCCAACTTTATGTTATTGTCATAATTTACAACTATTTGACCTATGCATTTTTATTTTTTGACAGGCAGAGTGGAGAGTGAGAGAGAGAGACAGAGAGAAAGGTCTTCCTTTGCCGTTGGTTCACCCTCCAATGGCCGCCACGGCCGGCACGCTGCAGCCGGCACACTGCGCTGATCCGAAGGCAGAAGCCAGGTGCTTCTCCTGGTCTCCCATGGGGTGCAGGGCCCAAACACTTGGGCCATCTTCCACTGAACTCCCAGGCCACAGCAGAGGGCTGGCATGGAAGAGGGGCAACCGGGATGGAATCCAGCGCCCCGACCAGGACTAGAACCCGGTGTGCCGGTGCCACAACGTGGAGGATTAGCCTGTTGAGCCACGGCGCTGGCAACCTATGCATCTTTTAATACATTTTGGGTTATAGTTATTTTTATACTTTTTTTTTTTTTGACAGGCAGAGTTAGACAGTGAGAGAGAAACAGAGAGAAAGGTCTTCCTTTTCCGTTGGTTCACCCCACAAATGGCTACTACTGCCAGCGCACTGCACCAATCCGAAGCCAGGAGCCAGGTGCTTCCTCCTGGTCTCCCATGCAGGTGCAAGGTCCAAGCAGTTGGGCCATCCTCCACTGCATTCCCGGGCCACAGCAGAGAGCTGGACTGGAAGAGGAGCAACCGGGACAGAACCGGAGCCCCAACTGGGACTAGAACCCAGGGTACCGGTGCCGCAGGCGGAGAATTAGCCTAGTGAGCCGTGGTGCCAGCCTATTTTTATACTTTCTTATGATATTATGATATTACTGTTTAGCATTCTTTTGTTTCAACTTGAAGAACTACACATAGCATTTGTTGTAAAGCAACTCTAGTGGTTATGAAGTCCTTCAGCTTTTGTTTGCCTGGGGAAGCATTTATCTCTCCTTTCTTAAAAAATTATTTATTTATTTGAAAGAGTTATGGAGAGAGAGGGAGAGACAGATAGAGATCTTCCGTCCACTGACTCACTTCCCAGATGGCTGCAACAGTCAAGGCTGAGCCAAGCTGATGACAGGAGCTTTTTCCAGTTTCCTGCAATGGGCAATGGACCCGCACATGTTAACAGGGAGCTGGATGGGAAATGGAGCAAACCAGACACAAACCAGCAGCCACATAGGATGCTGGCATGGCAGGTGGAGGCTTCACCCACTATGCTACAACATTGACCCCTCTCTCCTTTTGTCCTTTTTTTTTTTTTTTAAGATTTATTTATTTGAAAGGCAAAGATACAGAGAGAGAAAGAAAGATCAATGAGTCAATCTTCCATCTACTCCCTAAATGGCTGTGATGGCCTGGGTAGGGCCAACTCGAAGCCAGAAGCCAGGAGCTTCTTCCATGTCTCCTTTTGAGAGTGCAGGGGCCCAAGCTCTTGGACCATCTTCTGCTGTTTTCCTAGGGGCATTAGCAGAGAGGTGGATTAGAACTGGAGAAGCTGGACTTGAACCAGCACCAGATGGAATGCTGGCACTGCAGCCAGTGGCTTAACCTGATATGCCACAGTACTGGCTCCTGACTTTTGTTTTTAAAAGAGAGTTTTGTCAGATATCCTTGGTTGGCAATTGTTTTCTTTTGGTAGATTGAATACATCATCCCACTCCCCTGTGGCCTGTAGGTTTCTTTCTTTCTTTCTTTTTTTTTTTTTTTGAATTTGGATTTCTTTCTTTCTTTTTTTAAAATATTTATTTATTTATTTGAAAATCAGAGTTACACAGAGAGAGGAGAGGGAGAGAGAGAGAGAGAGGTCTTCCATCTGCTGGTTCACTCCCCAGATGGCTGCAATGGATGCAGCTGCGCTGATCTGAAGACAGGTCTTCCAGGTCTCCCAAGCAGGTGCAGGGGCCTAAGGACTTGGGCCATCTTCTGCTGCTTTCCTAGGCACATCACCGGCAAACTGGATTGGAAGTGGAGCATCTGGTACTGGAACCGGCACCCATATGGGATGCTGGCGCTGCAGGCTGGGGCTTTAACCCACTGTGCCACAGCGCTGGGCCCTATTTTTTTTTTTTTTTTTGGTAGTTTTTCTTTTTTCTCTTCTGTGTCTTACACTCTTGCAGTGTGTTTAAGGAGCTGCTTGCCTTAAGTTTTCTTCATTCTTTTCTTGTTACTCTTCTGACTGAAGAGTTACAAGAGTTTCCAGTTACCTGTCTCTGAATTTACTGATTCTTTCTTTTATCTAGTGCGATGTTGAATTCCACTAGTGATTTTTAAGTTCAATTACCATGTTTTTAGCATCATGATTTCAGTTTGACACTTTTAAATGTTTTCTCTCCCTTTCTTCAAATTCTTACTTTATCCATGCATTGTTCTTTTGACCTTAGTGACCCTCTTTTTAAACAAGATTTATTTGGGCCGGTGTTGTGGTGTAGCCATTAAAACCCCCTCCTGCAAAGCCGGCATCCCATATGGACTCCGGTTTTTGTCCTGGCTGCTCCAATTTCGATCTAGCTCCCTGCTAATGGCCTGGGAAAATAGCAGAGGATGACCCATCCTGCAGATGGAAGCTCTTTCTTTCTGTGTCTCCCTGTGTCTGGCTCTTTCAAATATTTGACTGGTAGAGTCACACACACACACTCACACTCACACTCTCACTCACAGGTCTTGTATCTCCTGATTCACTCCCCAAATGGCCACAATGGCTGGGGCTGACCCAGTCAGGAGCCAGGAACTCCATCCAGGTTTCCTACTTAGGTGACAGGGGCCCCGGTACATGGACCATCTTCTGCTATCTTCCCAGGCACATTAACAGGGAAATGGATTGGAAGCAGAGTACCCAGGACTTGAACCAGCACTCTGATAGGGATGCTGGTGTCGCAAGCAGCGGCTTAACCTGCTGTGCCACAACACTGGCCCCAGTGCACATCTTTATGAGAGTTATTTTAAATTTTCTGTCAGGTAAATCATTGAATTCCATTTTCTTAGGATCACTTATGGAGATTTGTCTTTTTTATTTGCTTGGAATATCTCTCTCTGATTTCTCATTTTCCTTGATTCTATGTGTTGGTGTCTTCACGTTAAACATAAGAGGCATCTCTCTCAGTTATCATGGATTGGGTCTTACAGAGGAAAGGTCTCTACCAGTTAGCCTGGCCAGAGATTTTGGGTGCCTCCACCAACTCTTTCCCTCCCAAGGAGAATCAGGCAGCTGTAGTATTTGTCTACTCATTTGTTACTGAGTTGGAATGGGAGAGTGAGCCATGGTATCTACTAGTCCAAGCTGCTATCTCCTCCTCCAGGCAGGTAGCTATACCTGACCCATCGGAACACCAGGACTGCTGAGACAATCACTGGGGTATTAGGGTTCCCCAGAGAAGCTGAGGTGCTGGACAGATGGATCAGCTCTTTCCCTCCCTAGCATAAGCTGAAAACTGGTATTTTACCTGTATTCACTCTGTGCCAAGCAGAGGGGAATACCAATGATGTCTACTGTGCCATCATTCTTCCCTGGGTGGCTGTACTGTGTCACACCTGTCAGAGCTGTGAGACTGGTAAACTAGAAGTCAGCCCTCTGGGAACTCTATTGGAAAAGCTGGGGTGCTGAACATGCAAACCAATTTATTCCCTCCCCTGGGTGAAGTTTGGAGGTAGGAGATAGCTATCTCAACGTGTTGTACTGTCCTGGGGTAAAAGTCTATGGAGAGGGACAGAGTTGTGGTAAAGCCACCACCTGGCAAGACTGGAATTCCATATGGGTACAGCTGCTTCATTTCCTATCCAGCTCCCTGCTAATGGCCTCGGAAAGCAGTGGAAGATGGCACAAGGGCTTGGGCCCCTGTATCCACGTGGGAGACCTGGATGAAGCTCCTGGCTCCTGGCTTCAGCCTGGCCCAGCCTTGGCTGTTGTGGCCTTCTGGGGAGTGAACCAATGGATGAAAGAGTCTGTCTCTCTCTGGGGAGTGAATCAGTGGATGAAAGATTCTGTCTCTCTCTTTCTCTCCTCTCTCAGTAGTTCTGACTTTCAAATAAATAAATCTTAAAAAAAAAAAGTCTCTGGAGAGAAGGTGTCACAAATTTCCCTGCCATCTTGGATGAGTAATTTAGTGTTCTGCTGGGGTTCGGAAGCCTTTCAATTAGTTTCTGATGTTTCACAAAGGGAATTTGTCTGTAAATTTTATCTTTGTTGGTACAAAGGGAGTCCAGAGCCTCCCATTGTTCCCTGTTGCAGATGTTACTCCCCTGGAGAGAGATTTTAACCACATTCAAGTTTTCCCAATGGTTTAATTTTAGTGCAAAGGGCATCTTTCGGGGACTGATATTCAGAATACTATATTTATTGGAAAAGATGTATACTAATTATTAATTATATTATATTAATTATATTATATTATATTAATTATTATATATAATATAATAATCATATATATTAATTATTATAATTATTATTATATTATATAATATATAATATATAAAATATAATAATTATATATTAATTATTATAATTATTATATTTTATTATATTAATTATATTATATTATATAATATTATATATAATATAATATTATATAATAATATTATATTATTATATTATAATATTATAATATTATATTATATATAATATTATAATATTAATTATATTAATAAAGTATTATACTAATACATTATCTTTATTTCATTTAGATAACATGGAAATCCCTATTTCAATTAATATTGAACCCTGTATAACACTGAAGGGAACCCAAGGTTTATTGCATATTTTCTACATTCCAAGTAAGTCCAAATTTTTGCTTTTGTAGATCAATTAAAGGTTCAGGAAATAGCAATGATGAATAATTGTTTCTAAATATATGTACATTAGTTATCTATTGCTGTGTAACATCATCATAATCTTAGTGGCTTACCATGTTGTACATTTGTTGTCTCGTAGTCTTTGTGGGTCAGTAGTCTGGGCCTAGCTTACCTGTGCTGTTTTAGGACCTCCCAGATGGCTATAATCATGATGTTGGCCAGGATTGGGATCCATTCTGAAGGTGGAGTAGGGAAAGATCTACTTCTAAGCTCATGTAATTGCTACCAGTGCTAGGTTTCTGATTAGCACGGGAGTTTTGACCTGCTCCATTTCTGGCCTGGGCCTGTTCACCCCTCCTCAGGCAACCTGGTGGTCGCCAGCTCCTGAGAAGTCACCACATTGCCGAACTTAGTGCGGACACCCTATCGTTATAGCACTTGACAGTGCAGAACTCCTGGGCTAGAGCGAGCCTCCAGCTCCAGCCTCCCGAGCAGCTGGGACTACAGGCACGCGTGCACCACCGTGCCCGGCAGCACTGAGTTTCTGAATCCTTCCTGTTGGCAGTCCGTCAGTTCCCGCCATAAGGGCTTTTTCAGCATAGCTTCTTGCTTCGTCAGAGCCAGTAAGGGAAACAGTGAGAAAATAAACTGAACGTTATAACCATTAAGTAGCCTAATCATGAAAAAGACCTTTGTTGTATTCTGTCGGTTGGAAACAAGTCACTGGGCCAGCCTACACTCATGGAGAAGGGACTACACAAAGACATGGGGGTAGAGATGGATACGACTTGAGATTTCCAACAGCCTCACAGGTATATCCTTCATCAACGATTGATTGCCTGTTCTGCTGATAAGTAAAGCTGGGTTTCCAATATTCCTAGATCTGTGTGTGAGCTAGCCAGAATACTTTTTTTTCCCTTAAAGATGAGCTTCCTAGGGAAAAATATGATAAGATGAAGAGGGCAATGTGTGTGTATGTATGTGTGTGTGTATTTTTCTATGACTCTGCTTTTTATTAGCTTAATGAAAAACTAAAGGGAACAGTGGTGGTAACACTGGCTACATCTGAGTCTGTGAAAACAGAATGGTCAGCCAGCATTTGTTTGTTGTGTGCAAGTCATGGGATCCCAGGAATTTCAGTTCTCATCATCATCATCATCATCATCTACATTCTAGCTTAGATTTGGTGCTTGCTTTCTACTTTACAAAAATACGTTTACATAAATAAGTTTAAAGGGCATTTCCCCTTGATTTTAGTATCCAGATTACAAAAAAAAAAAAAAAAAAAAAGCTAGCCGAGAACTCAGGAAAGATAGGCAGTGAAATTGTGTTTTACTTTTACTGAGTCTAATTATTCAAACTGTATTTTGACACTTTGTCTCTGCATTCATTTATTCACTTAGAAAATACTCAGTAAATAGGCAGTATGTTTCAAGTGTTGTGCCAGACACTGTGAATTCATTGGTGAGACATTCCCTTGATCTTTAAGAATCTATCTCTACAAAAGGAGACAAATGTGCAGACAATACAGTATGATGAATGAAATGATAGCAGTAAGACTTAGTGATAATCCAGAGCAAAGAGTGATTAACTCTGTTATGTCTTCTTGGCCAATGGTAAAAGAAATAACCTAAATTTTTGCCTAAGACTCTACAATTTCTTTTTTTTCACCTAAGATTTTGATCTCTGGTCCTGATATCTTTTGCCTTGGATGTTTGGCATAAGTAAGGTTTGCATTAAAAAAAAATATTGTTTTCAAGTGCCTATTGCTCTTAGAAACAGGAAAAAGTTTGTATTTTTCCAGGCCCAAATAACAAAACAATAGTCATCTCTTAGGGTTCTCTGAAAAGTAGTCAGCAAGAAGGAATTAGATGTGTTAGAGATTTTTTTTTAAATTTATTTATTTGAAAGTCAGTTACACACACACACACACACACACAGAAAGAGAGAGAGAGAGAGAGAGAGAGAGAGAGAGAGAGAGAGAGAGAGGTCTTCCATCTGCTGGTTCACTTTCCAGATGATTGCAATGGCCAGAACTGAGCTGATCCAAAGCTAGGCGCCAGGAATTACTTCCAGGTCTCCCATGTGGTACAAGGACCCAAGGACTCAGGCCATCTTCTACTGCTTTTCCAGGCCACAGCAGAGAGCTAGATGGGAAGTGGAGGAGCCGGGTGTTGAACCAGTGCCCATATGGGATGCTGGCACTTCAGGCTTGGGCACCAACCAGCTGTGCCACAGCGCTGGCCCCATGTTAGAGATTTTTGAGGGGAGATGAACAATACAGGGAGAGGAGACCAGAGAAGCCATGGAGAGTGTTCAGATTGAGATGCAGGTCTGATAGCTTTGCAAACCAAGAAGGAAGGAAGGAGGATCAGGGAGGATAATCATCAGACCAAACGCATGCCTGAGATGCCCGCGGCAAGGTCCATGGGAAGCCGCGGAGCTAGGACTGCCTGTCCTGAGAGTCCTGTGACAGCCAGGGCCCTGTGGTAGTTGGTCATTTTAGGAGCAGCCTGCAGGGGAGTCCCAGACAGATCTGAGGTGTGGCAGCTGCAGGCTGTCTGCTAACTACCCCCCTGACAACACTTTCTTTCGCAGGGAGATTTGGCACAAATTCACAGCCACCATAAACACGTTAATCATTCAGTAAACATGATAGATATAGTAAGTCAGTAACAAGAGAATTATTTGGCCCTTTTTTTGTATAGTGCCTTGCAATTATGACCCGAGTTTCCCTAGAATATACCATAATGTCAATCAGTATAAAGTATGGTCCATATATACAAAAATGAACCCTAATTTTTTATGGCTTTATTTTTACTTGAATTCAATAAAAGCTGTAAGTATAACTGAACCAAAAATAGGTTAGGAATAGAAATTATTATTTTAAGGCTTAATAGCCTTGTTAATAAATTGTTTATATATTATTAACTAATTAACCAAAAATAAATAAATAATAAATCTAGGTCAGAAGCCTTCCTCAAGGTTATTTCTCAAAGTTGATGAACTCAAAAACAGCTCTCTTTGTGACTATGTGACGGCCACCATGCTTCTCATTTCTTACACCTACACATATCACATTGGTATCTCCAACTCGAGGAATGACAGAAGTGCTTCCTCATCATTACTTTTGCTCATATGACTAACACACTCACAGTCATTTCCAAGGCCAAAGAGCTTCTCGAGATATGAACCATTGAGACGTCCATGCAAGACTTCCTTACGTGGAGTAATTAGAGACTGGAATCTTGCTTTGTTCATGCAGAGATGGAACAAGATCCTTTGTCTTGCATTGTTGCCAGACACCACAGTGTCTGATACAGTCTTGTGTCCCCATTTCTCCACAAATTCTTTGTGAAAACAGCTTTGCAATTTCTGCACACAGCCTGGTGCTGGAGAAGTTCTGTTTAAAGTCCATGAAGTAGGCCGTGGAATTGCTATTTGAAACAGATTCAGTGGTGGTCTTCTCCACATCCTGGCATGAAAGTAGAGATATGGGAACAAATTAGGAAGGAAATTTGCTGGTATTTTAGACCCAGAGTAATGAGAGTCTGTGTTAAGGCAGTGGTGATGGAGATGAAAAGGAGGCTAGTAAGATATAGTGGTACTGGAAAATCTAGTGCTGACTTGGTAATGAAGAGAAGGAAATCACTTTTTTGTCTTTGGGAAGGTAACTGAGCAGTTTTTTTTTTTTTTAAAGATTTATTTTATTTATTTGAAAGACAGAGTTACAGAGAGAGAAAGAGACAGAGAGAAAGGTCTTCCATCTGCTGGTTTACTCCCCAGATGGCCACAACAGCCGGAGCTGCGCCCATCTGAAGCCAGGAGCCAGGAGGTTCCTCTGGGTCTTCCACACGGGTGCAGGGGCCCAAGGCCTTGGGCCATCTTCTACTGCTATCCCAGGCCATAGCAGAGAGCTGGATCAGAAAAGGAGCAGCTGAGACTAGAACCTGTGCCCATATAGGATGCCTGCACTTCAGGCCAGGGCTTTAACCCATTGTGCCACAGCGCCAGCCCTGCAGATTTTGAGCTGAGAAGTTGTATGCATATTTGGGACAGGTGTTTAGGATAAAGGTCAAGAGTAAAGATGATTTGGGAATTATCACCTTATGGGATACTTAAAGCCAGGGAGGATATAAAGAGTAAAAAAATTGAGGAGAATAGAGGCAGGAACCCAAAGAAACAGGAGATGAAATATACTGAGGTAGAGTCAGAGGATGGAAGAAGACCAGAAGAGAGTGGTGGCACCAACTCCAAAGAGAATTCTGAGGCTGGAGCGGCAGTTCTGCTAAGCACAGCCAAGTTCAAGTTCAAGATGGAAAAGCTGTGGTAAGCATTTGGTCTAGCAGTTAAGATGACACTTGACACACTCACTTCCTGGTTCAAGTCCCAGCTTCCTGCCAGGGCATACCCTGAGAGGCAGCAGGTGATGGCTCAAGGACTTGGGTTCCTGTCACCCACATGGGAGACCCAAATTGAGTTCCAGCCTCTTGACTTTGGCCTGGTCTAGCCCTGGTTGTTACATTCATTTATGGAGTGGACTAGTGGATGGGAGATCTGTCTATGTCTCCATCTCTCTTTCAGATAAATGAAAGAAATTTTTAATGATTGATTTATTCTTTGGAAGGCAGGGAAGTGGATCAGAAGCAGAGAAGCCAGGACTCAAACCAGTGCTCTGATACAGGATGCTGGCATTGCAGGTGGCAGCTTAACTCACTGCATCACAATACCCACCCCTGAAAATTAAAAAAAAATTATCTTTCAATTATGATGAAAAGTCACAGTGCACTATGAGAAGCAATGAATTGATTGGCCCCTGTCCTGACTGTCGAGGAACAGCTTTATATTTTATTCTTCTTAGTATTATCTTTTTCTGCTTAATACTATTGGTTGAACTCTTTACTTAACACAGAATTATTCTTAGGTGCTTAAATCCAATTGAAAATTGATCCCTGTTAAAAGTAAGAGTGGAAATAAAAGAGGGAGGAGATGTACAGTTCAGCACATGGTCCCTCGGACTAACTTCTAAGGGTAAAGCTAAAAACCTGCCATGGGACTCTAAATTCCATTAAGTTGACAGGTACCAATGCCATCTTACTAGTTAAAGTGATCAGTTTAAGTTCATAACTGATCATGAAGATAGGATTAAGGGATCACATAAATAAGACCAAATATCTGCTAATAATAATGGAAAGAATTAAAAAGGAGAGAACGAATCTATATGGGAAGCAGGCCACACAGCAGACTCATAGAATGACAAATGCCCTAAACAGCACTCTGGACTCAGAATCAGCCCTTAAGGCATTCGGATCTGTTTAAAAAGCCCATGAGAACATTACAAGCATGGAAATCCAAGATACTGTGACAAAAAAAGGACCTATATGCAAGATCTCTGTGAGTGAGATCCTGGTGAAAGAAGGGGCCATCAAAGAAGGAGGTAACTTTCTCTGAAGGGAGGAGAGAACTTTCACTTTGATTATGGCCTTGTCTAAATAATGTCAGGGTTTGTGGACTCAAGAGGCTTCTATAGCCTTGGCAGCTCATGACAAGAGCCACGGGTGATCACTGACATCATAAATAAGAGTGTCAATTGTTAAATCAACAAGAGTCTCTGTGCGCTTGCTCCCCATGTAGGACCTCTGTCCTTAATGTGTCGTACTATGTGAATGAATGGTAAAACTAGTCTTCAAACAGTACTTTATACTTTGCGTGTCTGTATGGGTGCAAACTGTTGAACTCTTTACTTAGTATAGAGTTGATCTTCTGTATATAAAGACAATTAAAAATGAATCTTAATGAAGAATGGGATGGGAGAGGGAGTAGGAGGGATGATGGGAGTGGGGGTAGGATGGCAGGTATGGGGGCGAAGAACTGCTATATTCCTAAAGCTGTACTTATGAAATGTATATTTATTAAATAAAAGCTTTCTGTTAAAAAAAGAAAAAAAGCACAGTGACCTTATTAACAAAATATTTTCAATGAGGTAATGATCACAATAATTTCTTTCATTATAAAAATGATTGTGCATCTTTTCCATTTGGGCCAGCTAAATAATCTGGAAGAGTTCAGAAAATGCAATGTCTTGAAGTTTCCTTGTTAATTGATAATAGATCATGAGAGAATTTTTTAAAAAGCCATACATTTCATTTTTCATCAAAAGATTCAATTTTATTCTCCAAGAAATTTTTTATCAAAGCTAAAAATGTTGACGTGGGTTGATTGTCCTCACTTTCTTTATTTTCTTTTGAATTTTCTAGCAGAACTGTGACTGTAATTGGAAATTTTATGTTTTCATTTGATAATTTTCTCAAGTTACAAATTTTCTTCTATTTTAGGCATAGCATACATAGTTGTTACTGTGAAACATTTTCTTTGATGGCAATCTACTGGACTTCTTGGAATTTCAGTTTTCTTATCTGCAGAACCAGGATAATAGTACCTGCCTTAGGGGTAGTTGTAATGATGCAATGAAATGATTCAGAAAAAGCACAGGGCACATTTTAAGTTTATAACAAATATTTTTCTGTATAAATGAATGTCCTCTTTGGGGGCCAATGAAATTTTTTTCTATTTAAGGGAGAGACATGAATCAATTATATTTCAATCTCTACATATCTTTCAACTCTATGGATTTGCCAAAGCGCAAAGAAGTTATCTGCAAAGGATCTGATGATGTGTATTCTTTCTGCAGAGCTCTGAAGGGAGGTAAGCATTCAGTGCCTGCTACGGTTGGAATAGAAAGTAATTCTTTATAAGCAAGCTGTACAAATTAGACACACCAAAAACCTGAAGATTTTTTTTTCTGATAATAATTCTTCATTTCCATTTAAAGGTTTGCTTTTAGCAGTTTATTTTTTTTAAAGACTTATTTATTTATTTGAAATAGTTACACAGAGAGAGAAGGAGAGGCAGAAAGAGAGAGAGTCTTCCATCTGCTCGTTCACTTCCCAATTGGAGGCAATGGCTGGAGTTCCGCTGATCTGAAGCCACGAGCCAGGAGCTTCTTCCGGGTCTCCCACACAAGTGCAGAGCCCAAGCACTTGGGCCATCTTCCACTGCTTTCTCAGGCCATATCAGAGAGTTGGATTGGAAGTGGAGCAGCCAGGTCTCAAACAGGTGCCCATGGGGGATGCTGTTACTTAGGCTCAGACTTAACTACTGTGCCACAATACTGGCCCTATTTTTTCCCTTTTTAAAAATTTGTTTATTCATTTCTTTGAATAGTTTCTACCTATGGTTTAGTAATCAGGGTATAACTATAATACAGTGAAACATTTTCCCTAATGGGTATGCCCTAGTATACTTAATCATCCTCCTATTGGACATTTATTTCCTTTTTCTATGTATTTTCACTATTATAAATAATATAATACAAATATACTTATATATAGTTTTTCTTATATTTTAGTTTTGAATATTATTCTATCTGGGAGAAGAGTTAAGGATAACTCCTAGAAAGATTTATGGCATTAAATGGTTTGCATATTTTTTTATTTACATAATGCTAAATTACTTTTCTTGGGATTGTACTAGTTTATTATTATTATTATTTTAAATGAGATGAAGTGATTTTTTTTAAAAAAAGATTTATTTATTTATTTGAAAGTCAGAGTTACACAGAGAGAGGAGAGGCAGAGAGAGAGGTCTTCCATCCAGTGGTTCACTCCTCAATTGGCCACAATGGCTGGAGCTGCGCCGATCCGAAGCCAGGAGCCAGGTGCTTCCTCCTGGTCTCCCATGGGGTGCAGGGCCCAAGTACTTGGGCCATCCTCCACTGCACTTCCAGGCCACAGCAGAGAGCTGGACAGCAAGAGGAGCAACCGGGACAGAATCCGGCACCCTGAATGGGACTAGAACCCGCGGTGCTGGTGCCACAGGCAGAGGATTAGCCAAGTGAGCCGCGGCACCGGCCTATTATTTTTAAAATATTTATTCATATATTTATTGGAAAGGCAGAATGATAGGGTTGGTGCAGGAGACACAGAGAGAGACAAACTGAGAGAGAAATCTTCCATCTACTGGCTCACTCCCCAGATGGCTGTAAGAACTGGGGCTGGGCCAGGCAGAAGCCTAGCATCACAACGCTGCTCTAATAGACATTTTTTAAACTTTTAAAAATTCACTATTTATGTTCTGTTTATTTTTATGACAGATGTTGTCCAACAATATGACCTTGAGAGTGTTAGCTAACCTCTCGCAGCCTCATTTTCCTTATCTGTAAAATGGGGAGAGTGAAGCCCTCTTACATGGGTGGTGAATGTGTGTAAAAAAGCTAACTATAGTGCTCAGATTAGGAATGTGGCTGTTCCTGGTTATATTTTAGTTTTTAAATATTTATTTATTTATTTGAAAGGCAGAATTACAAAGTAGGGTGAGGAGGGGAGGTCCATCTTTCATCTGCTGGTTACTCCCCAAATGGCCACAAAGACCAGAGCTGGGCTGATATGAAGCCAGGGGCCAGGAGCTTCTTCTGGGTCTCCCATGTGGGTTCAGGGACCCAAGCAGTTGCACCATCTTCTGCCACTTTCCCAGGTACATTATCAAGGAGCTAGATTGGAAGTGGAGTAGCCAGGTGCCCATTTGGGATGCTACAGGTGGCAGCTGTATCTGGTATACCACAGCTTCGGCCCCTACTGTTCTGCCTAAGGAGGCTGCCTAAGGTCCTGTTATTCTGCCTAATGAGGCTGATGCCTGTTCAGTTAATGCATCCTGGATCATTTGGAGAACTAAGCAGAGGGCAGCCCTTGCCTCTTAAACCACACACTTTTCACTGTGCCATGCTTTTTCTTTGGGAAAAATACTCTTGGAAGATTAGCATTAAAAAAAAGTACATTTATTTTGTACAACTGTTTTACAGGTATATCACATAAACTCTGTGGGATTATGATTACCTTTTTTCTAAATTTTCAAAGTTTACTCTCTTGAGATCTAAGATTTTTGTCAGACCCAACTTGGTCTCTGCCTGCTTCTTCTCTCACCATCTCTTCCTTCTACAAATATGCAGGGATATTTTTAAAAGTCCATGGAGGGGCCAGCACTGTGGCATAGCAGGTAAAGTGGCCCCTACAGTGCCGGAATGCTATAAGGGTGCCAGTTTGAGTCCTGGCTGCTCCACCTTCAGTCCAGCTCTCTGCTGTGATTTGGGAAAGCAGTTGAAGGTGGCCCAAGTCCTTGTGCCTCTGTGCCTATGTTGGAGCCCTGGCTTGTGGCTTCGGATGGGTGCAGCTCCGCCTGTTGCAGCCATCTGGGGAGTGAACCAGCGGATAGAAGACCTCTCTCTCTCTCTTTGCCTCTGTGTAACTTTATCTTTCAAATAAATAATTAAATCTTTACAAAGGAAAAAAAAATAAGGCTGTGGAAAGAGCCAGCATTGTGGTGTATTGTGTTAAGCCACAACCTGTGATGCCAGCATCCCATATGGGCACCTGTGCATGTCCCAGCTGCTCCTCTTCTGATCCATCTCCCTGCTAATGGCCTGGGAAAGCAGCAGAAGATGCCACAAGTGGTTGGGTCCCTGCTACCCACCTGGGAGACCCAAAAGAAACTTCTGACTCCTGACTGTGGCTTGGCTCAGCCCTGGCTTTTGTGGTCATTTGTAGGGGTGAACCAGCAGATGGAAGATCTTTCTCTGTCTCTCCTTTTCTCTCTGTAGCTCTTCCTTTTAAATAAATACAAAATAAATAGATAAATAAGTCTTTTAAAAAAGTTTGTGGAAAATGGAATTATAAGATTGTGCATATTTTCCATGCACTGTTTGAAGACCCCTTGGATTTTGAACCTTATTGGAGCAAATCATGGTTTGGATTCTCATGATCTGAAGTTGGATGGTAGGACCTTCTTCAGACTATCTCCCTGTCCTGGGAAAGGTCATCTCTGGAGCAAAACTCACAATGAACTATAAACAGTGCTGATACAAGTACATGCGATTAATTTTAATTGTACGGTTATCCACTAACTGTGGCAAGAAAACCCAATAAGTCTTCCCGGAGTATTTTATTAGAGCCCGAATCCAAGAACTTCGGAGAGTGAGGTGGAAGAACATTCCCTGGTAAGGATATGGCGCGGGCAAACGTCTAGCCACGAAAGGGTGTGGTGTAGTTGGAGAGAGGTTTTTGTAGCTGGAGCTGAAGTGCTTGTGGGGAACTGCTGCATATGAGCCTAGAAAAGGGGGCAGGAGGAGCAAGGGAGTCACATGCAAAATATTGGCCTGTACCCTACCATCAGTTGGGAGGGAGGACCCACCAAGATTTCCATTTCTGCAGATAACTAGTGTCCACATGGAAGGGGTGGAGATTGGCTGAGGCAGAAAACTTGGGTGGAAGAAGAGCAGCCAGATGGCGTTTGTGAACCCATAAGGGCTCAGCAAAGATGGTGGTTCCGGGAGCAGTCAGAAGGAGACAGAAGAAAGTGCACTGGAAACAAGAACTGGCGGGACATTTCCAACTGATTTGGTGTGGCAGGCAGGTAAAGATGAGGTAAACTCAAGCACCGCTTCAGGGCTGGGGTGTGTGGAGCTGCTACTGGCCCAGGCAGTGCATACAAAGGAAGGGGCTGATTTTAAAGAGCAAGACAACAGCTTCTGGTCTATGTGTGTTTTGAGCTCAAGGTAATTTTGGAACATTCAAATAAACACGTCCATCTGGCAACTGCGTATGTGGGCCTAGAGCGGAGGACACTCTGATTTAAGAAGCATGGCTGTATCAAGAGACCCTTGAAGCCTGAGAGTCAAATTTGCAAGTACCATACATATCTAGTTTTAAAATAACTTTTGTTGCTGGTACAAAAATCATACATCTTTAGGACGTGATATTTAGAAAATATGGATGAGCAAAAATAAAAGTTAGCCATAATGTTACCATTTTTTTGTTACCACTTTTTATAAACACACACATATCTGTTCCTTGCAAAAACACATTTATTTATTTATTTTTTAGAGGAAAGGTTTATTGTCGGATGGGAAAGCCCGACAGGCCCCGGGGGGAGAGGGCGAGAGGGTAAGAGAGGGGAGGAGAGTGTAAGAGAGATCAAAAGAGCACATGTTTGGAAACAGCTCCTGTTAGACCTCTTCTGGAGTAGGGAAGTAGGAGCAGCGAATCACATTAGAGTGGTAGTGGAGCTGACACCGGCGGCTGGGCCAGAGGGCAGGACCAAAGCTTACTGTACAATGTGGCGACGGGGCCAGTGCCCAAGACAGTATCCGAGGCATAGATCGCACCTCAGATAAGACTGCACCATTTTACTAACATCCCCCCTTTTTGAAAAACAAATTTATTAATAAGCAAATATTTCAAAGCATGCTTTTTTTTTTTTTAAATTTGACAGGTAGAATTATAAACAGTGAGAGAGAGAGAGAGAAAGGTCTTCCTTCCATTGGTTCACTCCCCAAATGGCTGCCTCAGCTGGCGCCATGCCAATCCGAAGCCAGGAGCCAGGTGCTTCTTCCTGGTCTCCAATGCAGATGCAGGGGCCCAAGCACTTGGGCCATCCTCCACTGCCCTCCCGGGCCACAGCAGAGAGCTGGAGTGGAAGAGGAGCATCGGGGACTAGAACCCAGCGCCCATATGGGAGGCCAGTGCTGCAGGCGGGGGACCAGCCAAGTGAGCCAAGGTGCCAGCCTCCAAACCATGCTTTTAAAAAAAAAAGTTTTTAATGTATTTGAAAGGTAGAGTGACACAGGGAAAGAGAAAGTGAGGAACACACAGAGAGAGAGAGAGAGAGAGAGAGAGAGAGAGAGAAAGAGAGATCGTCCATCCACTGGTTCACTCCCCAAATATGTACAACAGCCAGGGATGGGTCAGGCTGAAGCCAGGAGCCCTGAACTCAATCTGGGTGTCCCATGTGAGTGGTAAGAGCCAAGTACTTAAGCAATCACCTGCTGCCTCCCAGGGTGTGCTTTAACAGGAAGCTGGAGTCAGAAGCAGAGCAGAAACTCCAGGCATTCTGATATGGGATGTGGGCATCCCAGGAAGCATATCAGTCCCTGTGCTAAATACCTTCTCCATCTTAAACTGAGCAAGTCTGTTAGACCTGTTGCCAGGATCTTATGAGGGCTGTGATGTAACAAAATATCACAAACTGGGTGGCTTAGAACAGCAGCGGTTTATAGTCTCATAGCTCTGGAGGACAGAGTGTGAAATCAAGGTAGCAGCACGGCCATGCTCCCTGGTCGTGTGACTGCTCACACACACACACTCCACCATCCCCACATGCCCAACCAGTGGAGCTGCCTGATCTTGGATTTGAATCTCCAAGCTGTGAGCTACGTAAATCTTTTCTCTTTATAAAGTCAGTTTTCTCAAGTATTTTGTTGTAGTAGCTGTTTCATGCCTGGGGACCTTCTCTTCTTTCCAAACTTCCTGACTCTGGTTTGTGCTAGTTTCTTCTGATCAGTTCAAGGCCCCTTCTGGGTAAAACCATCAGATACAAACTGTGATTTCAATGATTCTGCCTTGGAGTTAACTGCTCTGCTATTTTTATTTAAAACTGGTAAAGTACACTAAAAAGATCTAAATGAAGTAAAGAAATACAGTAAACATAACAAGAGAAATGAAATAAGATCATATTTTTGGTTAATGCTATCAAGGAAACCAGCAGACTAATTAAATAGACCTTATTATACTGCATTAAGTTCATAAAATACATAATATTTATAGTAAAGTAATAATTATCAGCATGGTAATATTAATTATTATCAGTATAATATTAATAATTGTATCATGTTAACATTACCATAACAATTATTATTCACAAGATACTATGGGAAAGGAGAAGGAATAACGTTAAGTGCTATAATAAGTAGAATGTGGTGTTAATAACATTTAATGCTGTATCCCAGGCAATGCTCAGAGTACTTAATATGTATTCATGTAGCCCTTATAATAATCCTGTGATGTGGTTGCTATTACCCATTATCATTTTATTGAAACAAAGAGAAACCAAGTGATTTGCCCAAGGTTGCAAATGAGTAACTAGAGGAGGTGGGACTCAAACCTAAGCATTTCTATCCCCAGAGTCATCACTTTTGCAAAAAAAATGCTACTGCCTTCATCCTTGGTGAATCTCTTCCATTGTAGATTACATTTGTAATGGTTTCTTTACCATTACAAAATCTGTCCCCAGCAGATTTCAGCTCTTTGAAGGAAGGGATATGTATGTTCTATCCATTATCTCTCTAGCCCATAGGTTTGTAGTAGACTTTTTCTTTCTTTCTTTCTTTTTTTTTTTTTTTAAGATTTATTTATTTATTTGAAAGAGCTACAGAGAGAGAGAGAGGAGGAGAGGAAGAGACAGAGAGAGAGGTCTTCTATCTGCTGGTTCACTCCCCAACTGGCTGCAACGGCCGGAGCTATGCGATCCGAAGCCAGGAGCCAGGAGCTTCCTCCAGGTCTCCTATGTGGGGGCAGGGGCCCAAGGACTTGGGCCATCTTCCACTGCTTTCCCAGGCCATAGCAGAGAGCTGGATCAGAAGTGGAGCAGCTAGTTCTTGAACCAGCACCCATATGGGATCCCGGGGCTTCAGGCCAGGGCGTTAATGCACTGAACCACAGTGCCAACCCCTGTAGTAGACTTTCAATGAATATCTGTTGGACTATCATATTTTAGAATTGGATTGGCCTTGAATCACAAATCATAAGATCATGTAGCTATGACTGCACTGAGTTCAAGAAACAATGTGTTAGTACTCTCAATAAGGACACATTCAGAAGTAAATAAAGAAATGTTTATTTGTGAGAATGCAAATATAAATGTAGGAGTTGGCATTGTGGTACAGCAGGTTAAGCCACCACCTGTGATACTGGCATTCCACGTGGGAGTGCTGGTTTGAGTCCTAGCTGCTTTGCTTCCTGCTTCCTGCTCGTGTGCCTGAGAAAGCAGTAGAAGATGGCCCAAGTGCTTGGACCCTTTCCACCCATGTGGGCATCCTGGATGGAGCTTCATGTTCCTGGCTTTGGCCTGGCCCAGCCTGGGCCAATTTTTTTTTTTTTTAGATTTATTATTTATTTGAAAGTCATAGTTACACAGAGAGAAAAGGAGAGGCAGACAGAGAGAGAGAGAGAGAGGTCTTCCATCTGCTAGTTGGCTCTCCGGATAGCCACAACAGCCAGAGCTGTGCTGATCCGAAGCCAGGAGCTGGGAGCTTCTTCTAGGTCTCCCATGCGGGTGCAGGGGCCCAAGGACATGGGCCATCTTCCACTGCTTTCTGCCTGGGCCATTTTGAACACTAGGGGAGTGAACCAATGGATGGAAGATGTCTTTGTCTCTGACTCTGTCTCTCTCTCAACACTCTGCCTTTCAAATAAATAAATCTTTTTTTTTTTTTACAGGCAGAGTGGACAGTGAGAGAGAGAGACAGAGAGAAAGGTCTTCCTTTGCCGTTGGTTCACCCTCCAATGGCCGCCGCGGTCGGCGCGCTGCGGCCGGCGCACCGTGCTCATCCGATGGCAGGAGCCAGGAGCCAGGTGCTTTTCCTGGTCTCCCCATGGGGTGCAGGGCCCAAGTACTTGGGCCATCCTCCACTGCACTCCTGGGCCACAGCAGAGGGCTGGCCTGGAAGAGGGGCAACCGGGACAGAATCCGGCGCCCCGACCGGGACTAGAACCCGGTGTGCCGGCGCCGCAAGGCGGAGGATTAGCCTGTTGAGCCACGGCGCCGGCCGCAAATAAATAAATCTTAAATAGAAAACACATGCAAATATAATCTATTCATTTACTATTAAGGAATATCTTCAGCCAGTTCAGAGAACAATAATTACTATAGTTTTGTATCTGTTTATCTTATTAGAAGCAAGAATTTTTGGTTACTATTGCTTTGTTTGATATTTAAAACATTTCTATTTTTCTATTCCTCACTGCCGAGTTCACTACTTTGTTGTTTCTGACTAGCTACTCTTCTTCCTGCACCACAGATTATGCAGGGTCAGGCCAATGGCTGTGCATGTGAATAGTGGCTGAACTCTTAGGCTTCTCAGGGGGTGTGATTGGAAGGACTTTCAGTATTCTGGCTGCCTCTGAAATGTCTCTTCCACTTTTAGGAAGATTCTTCTCTATTATACCTAGCTAAATGTGTAGCAATATCTCTGAAAGCTACAGTTTAAAATGCACATGTCCTTGTTTAACTTGGAATGAAGCATATTAGCACTAGCCTTTCATCTTTCATTTTTTTTTTTTTTTGATAGGCAGAGTTAGACAGTGAGAGAGAGAGACAGAGAGAAAGGTCTTCCTTTCCGTTGGTTCACCCCCCACCCCCCACCCCGCAAATGGCTGCTATGGCTGGCACGCTGCGGCCGGTGTGCTACGCCGATCCGAAGCCAGGAGCCAGGTGCTTCC
Organism: Sylvilagus floridanus; assembly: GCA_949820135.1. NCBI lineage: Eukaryota > Metazoa > Chordata > Mammalia > Lagomorpha > Leporidae > Sylvilagus > Sylvilagus floridanus. The sequence continues at coordinate 101,696,254 of OX463241.1, forward strand.
TCCTGGTCTCCCATGTGGGTGCAGGGCCCAGGCACTTAGGCTATCCTCCACTGCCTTCCTGGGCCACAGCAGAGAGCTGGACTGGAAGAGGAGCAACTGGGACAGGATCCGGCACCCCAACAGGGACTAGAACCCTAGGTGCTGGCGCCACAGGTGGAGGATTAGCAAGTGAGCCAGGGCACCGGCCTCATCTTTCATTTGTTAATGAGATCAGTGGCCTTAAGAATTTTGCATCCTGTAAGGGATGAGATATGGGCTGATATGGAAAAAGGCTTTGGGACACAGAAGAAGCCGTAGAAGGATAATCATCAGGGTGTATGGCTGATCATTTCTCTACAGTTTTGCTTGGGAGTACCTCTGTTAGTACTAAATGTCCCCCAGTAAAGTTGCATTCTATACTACCCCCCAAAATCACTGAACGATAATCAATAACATTTTGTATTTTGTTTACAGAGACTGTGAATACAACAGTACCATTTTCCTTCAAGGGCATACGGCTTTCTAAGGTATTATTCAAGACTTATTTTATACTTTTTTAAACTTTTGCTGTAACAGATGTGTTAAGAACTTGAAAAAAGCACTTCACATCTTCTAAAAATAGTGTTTCAGATTAAGACATTTGAGAATGTTTTTCACTTTTATTGATATTAGCTATTTTGGTATTTCTTCTTTCTATAAAATATGGAGAAATTGCACAAAAGATAGCTCATTTTCATTTTATTTTCTCCCTCTAACATACAGAGCTAAAAGTAATACAAATGCAAATTGTTAATCTGTTGAATGGTCTTCCCATGAAGGCAATAGGCAATCAGTGCCTGAGGTCAGTAACTCCCCATAGTTACTGTTCATTTAATATACAAAATATTATAAAATTACATAGGAGAATAAAAATCACAAAGATTACAGATTTGTTTTTGTTCAACATTTTTCTTTGGAATTTAGCCTGGACATTCCCACCTTTGTAAAAATAACTACTGTGGTAATCCTAGGTATTTGTGTTTTGTACTTAGCAATGAAATTTTACATGTGTCACTTTCGGTGACTATTTTAAAATAAACATTAGTAATGCATATTCTTTAGTTCTGTTGTTACAAATGATATCTAGAATTTGGAAACCTCTTAAGCTAAGTTTTTAGAAATTATAAAAAAAATCTTATAATTGGAAACTAAATGGACTGTATGCTCACTGAGGTCAAAGGCATGCAATATTTCATCTTATCAGAAAATTAGAAAGTGCTGATGAGCTCATTTTAAATGAATTTCTGGTAGTAAGAACATTTCTCATAGAAGGCTTTGAAACAGTACCACCTAACATTTTGTAATATTTCTATTTCTGTTTCCTCATTTCAGGGACAATACAGATGTGTTGTAGAAGCCATAGCTGGGAGTGCTGAAGAAATGATCTTTTGCTTGAATTTTACCATCATACACAACCCACGTGTCAATTAGAATAAATGGGTCCTATTTTTTTTTTCAAAGGTGTTGTTGTTTTAGCGGTACCTGGGGTTTGTTTTAATCAGGTGTGGTCAGATATGAAAGCATGAGAATGATTGCATAGAGGAGGAAGTTTATACTCATCTATTCCTGGAAATGGGAGGTGTGGTACCTCAGACAGAGCCACCCAGGGAAGCACCAGGGTCAGTCAGGTGGTGGAGGGAGGGGGAAATACAGTGAGATCTCTCATTTTGTTTTCCATGGGTATAGATAGCCCGGCAGGGACAGCAGGTTTAGGATGGGCTAGTTGGCTCTGGGGCAGAAGGGCTGTCTCCAGGTGGAGAGTGGTTCCGAGTGCAGAAGCCCCATAGAGGAGGCAGCTGGGGGTGTGGGCTCTGCAATGGTTGGTCTATGAGAGGTGTGCTAGCAGTTGAGTACAATCATTGACTGTGTCTGACGATTAACTAGTGCTGGTAGGGGCTGTTCCTGCAGGGCCAGCAAGATCCTGGATGCAGAACATCAGAGTGCAGAACAGAAAAAGCATGGCTAATACAGTTCTTCACTTAGAACTTTTTTTTTTTCCACAAGTAGCTATATTAGACCATTTTCATTGCTGTAAGCAGAAAACTTGAGGTACCTTAATCCCTTTTGAGAGTTGTGTCCTCTGGGAACCTAACTACCTTGCAAGAGTTCTCACCTCTTAGAGGCTCCACCACCTCCTAACAACAGAGGACCAAGCTTCCAACATGTGTACTTTTGAGGAACACACTGAAGCCATAGCACACCCATACCCACACCCAAGCCATAGCAGCACTGACAGCCCTTGACTCCCTCCATGTCTCTGTTGCATGCAGCCACTCTGTGGTGGGTTACCAGAGGTGCTCTGAAGTCTCCAGACCTGTTCCTGTTCCAGGGCCCCTCAGTCTCAGTAATAAAGCATTTTCTTTTTTTAAAGATTTATTTATTTATTTGAAAGGCAAAGCTACAGAGAGGCAGAGGGAGAGCGAGAGAGCGAGAGAGAGAGAGAGCCCTGCCGTCTGCCCAAATGCCCACAACAGTTAGGGAAGGGCCAGGCCGAAGCCAGGAGTCTGGAAATCCATCTGTCTCCCACATGAGTGGCAGGGACCCAAGTTCTTGGTCATCATCTGCTGCTTTCCCAGACTTGTTAGCCAGGAGATGGACTGGAAGCAAAGCAGTCAGGACTGGAACTGGCACTCCAATACTTTATGCCCAGGTATTGATCTTTCTCAGCTCAGGGTTAGTCCCTCAGAAAATTATCAGCAGACATGTGGAGTGTACCCCTTGCACTTGATATGGGCAGTGGCAGAGCCAAGTGGAATCGTGGAGGAGCCATTCCACATGGAGTTTGGCCACTGCCTTTCTGTGCCCTTGATTTCATCTATGGTTCACTCTCCAAATAAATGAAATAATAAGGGCTGGGCCAGGCCATAGCCAGGAGCCAGGAACCAGACTCCTGGATTTCCCACATGGCTAGCAGGGACCCAAGTACTTGGACTTTCCGTTACTTTCCAATACCCAAGTACTGCTTTCCCAGGTACATTAACAGGGGGCTGGATATGAAGTAGAGCAGTTAGGACTCAAAGTGGCCCTCTGATATGGGGTGCCAGATCCTAAGCAGTGACTTAACCTGCTGTACCTCAACACTGCCCCCTGTGTCCAGCTACTAAGAAAAGAAAAAGTTTGTGGGACTGAACATTTCCTTGCACCAGGACTTTTATGATCTCATATTTCTCCTACCAATCCTGCTCCCCTCACCACCTCAAATAACCAGTTTCACTTTCAATGAAATTCTTAGTTGAACTTTGAAGAAATTCTTGGGGATTTCCTTGTTGATCATGGGAGAGTAAATTCTCTCTGTGAGGTTTTGAAGCAATTAGCGGCCATCACGTTGAGCAAGTTTTCCAAAGTCATTTTAAAATTATACCCATGTTTTTCTCAATTCTTGTCTCTTTAGTGAATACACAGAATTATTTTCAGAAACTTCTCTTTGATCTACAAACATAATTAGGCAAATTCCTGAAAATGGCAATTCTTTCATTTTTGTTAGTTTATGCCACACAAAATAATATAGAAAATTCTATGGTTTATGGAAATAGCCTTTTTTTCTCATCATTTCTTTAGGAAATAAGAAAAGCCCACAATTATAATGGTTCACTTGCATGGACCTGTGACAGTTGACGTTGAGAGATTTACAAGGATTGCTACTCTGCATAAAGAAGGCTGGGGTGGCCAATGTTCAAAGGCACACAAAGGCTCAAAGTCACAAAAACCAAGGCACTATAAACAGGGGAAAATATAACTAAAAGATTAAAGCTATATATATATACACACACACACACACTTTATTTCTCAACATACATTTCATCAAGATACTTTTGTAAGTGATAATGCAAGTTATTTAGGCTATCCTGGGAATTTAGCCAAGTGAATACAGTCATATTTACATTATTCACTAAAGAAAAGTGGGTGCCCTTTAATTTTTTTTTAACATTAGGAAACAAAAAATGTCAGAAGTCGCCAAAGCAGGAGGATCTCCAAGGATTCACCATCAAAACTCACAAAATTTCCATTGTGTGAGGAGACAAATGAGCAAAAGTGTTATCATGGTGGAGAAGGGCTGTCTGGTGAAGGTTTCTTGGGCATTTTTCTGCAAAAGCTTTAGGTAACTTTCTTTTCTCAAAACACTCTCCTGATAAGCAGGTATCACTGTTCTTTGTCCCTCCAGAAAGCCAACAGGCAAAATGCCTTGAGCTTCTGAACAAGCTGCCAGGATGCCCTTGCTCTTGTTGGTCTGCTTTGGCTTTGGCTTTGGCTGGAGTACTTCCTCCTCTTGGGAGCTGTTGCTTTGATTGTGCTTTGTCTTCAGGATTGTCCTGGTAAGTCTATGCTTCATCTCTTGTTAGGATTCTTTGACGAAATGCTTCAAGATTGTGATCCCCTCTTGTGTAAAATTTCCATCGATAGCTCTGCTGTTTTGTGCAGCTGAGCCAGACGCAATAGCTTTGGCACTTGTCAAGCAGAAAGTTGGCTTCACTTCAGTTTTTCAGTCAGAATTATGTGAACTGAACCAGTTGAGATGTCTGTAGTGTTGGCTTGTTCTTCTTCTTCTTTTTTTAAATTTACATACAAAATCCAGGGTCCTCTTGGGACAACTCCCTTCCCCCCCTACCCAAAACAAAACAATGACTAGGATTAAAGGGTTAAAAAGTTAAAAAAGTCAAGCCATGGGAATGGAGCAGTAAAAGTCTAGGTGCAGCCATAGCGACTTAAGATAACTGCATCTCTACCCGCTTGTAGAATAGCCTTGGGAAACTGCTTTGTGTAACTGTCTCACACAATAACGCTTGCAGGAGCCCGGAAAGAGCTACAATAAGTTCCTGTATGCCCTCCCGTTTGTTTGGTGTACTGTATAAAAACCCTAGCCTTTCTCTCGGGGCTGCTCTGTTCTTGCACATTCAGACAGCCCCAGCATGCTGGAGAAAATAAACCCTTTGCTGATTGCATGAGAGTGTCTCTTGGAGTCGTTCCTTAGCGGTAGGCATCCCTCGACCCTAACAGGATCACTGTGGAGCTTAACGAATGCCTTGCTTCACTCTGGGATGCTGGGGTCAACCTTATCCAGAGGCTGCCAGTGACAGTTCATGAGCGAATTGTAGAGTTGTTCACTTTTTGCCATAAATTGTTTAATTCTTCAATATTCAAATGAAGATTGAGATTGTCTAGTGGGTCTTCATCTTGGTTTTTGGCCACAGCTGTGGCTTCCTTGGGAATAACCAAAGCTCCAGCTGCAGATTCTGGGGTCTCATGTGTACAAAGGACATTGCATCCATTTTTGCCAACTGCACAGCCATAGCTGTAGCCAAGGAGAGCATAGCCACTTGCTATCACTCATACCAGCTGCCATGGAGGTGCCCGTGGCCCGGCTGGAATTCCAGCTTCAGCCTTTGCTAGTAGCGGTAATGGTTGTTTTGTTGAGTTCAGCCCAGATCTGCACAACTCTCCCATCTGGCCATTTACCCGCGAGCTTTCCTGGAGAGCAGAATCCACAGTTTTTAACCCTGCATCAAAACTTCAGCTGGTGGCTATTTCTTCTGTTAATCATTGGTCCTCTTCAACAAGGGCATGGACAAGATTAATTTTTTCCTCCTAAATTGATGAGGATGGTCTGCCACTGTGGGCTTCTAAAACACTGTCTCTTCCATTCTCAACACAAATTTCCAGTTTGTAAATTTACTATTTCTTTGAGGGGCATTATAATAGTTTATGCAGGATTTGGCTCATGAAAATATTCAAAACCCACAATCTATGGTAACAGTTACTGGATTAATATGAGTGGATTAAGAATGGAGACTTGATACAACAATAGTGTCTGGTATGTGGGCCTACTGGGAGGTCTTTAGGTCATTGGAGACTGGCCCTTGGAAGGTGGTTCTCATGAGAGCATTGATTGCATAAGGCATTTGTGCTTCCTCCCTCTTACTGCTTCTTGGCTCACCAAGTACATGTGTCCATCCTTGTCATCCTGCAGCTTTCAGATGGCTAAATTGGTGGGGCCCACCTGATCTTGGAATATAGTGCTAAACAGGCACCGTTACCTCATTTAATTTTCAGACAACTTCCAAGAGGTTGATATTATTGTCTTTATTTTAGATGACAAAATTAACATGAGCAAAGTTGAGTAAATTACCTAGAGTCACATCATAAGAGAGAAATCTAGGATTTAATCTCTGTACTATATATCTGCAAGAGCTTGCCATGTTGTCTGTCATTTTGGTGGGTAAGTAAATGTTTTAAATTTTTCTGCACCAACTATAAACAACAGGCATACATTTTTATTTTCAGCTAAAATGATGTTAAAAAGATCATTTCAGTATTAATAACTTAAATGCATTGACTTATTTAAAACTGGAGAAACATTTAAGCAATCCCAAGTGAAAACTGAGAACAATATAAAATGATAGTCATTTTGGATAATTTCCAAAATAAGTTATGGGGTCATTTGTTTATAAATGATATTGTTAAATCATTGTATAAAAGCATTATATAAAACATCATTAAAATATGTTGTAGATATTGTATAGTAACACGGATCAATCACCAAGGAATACTGCTGAGTTAAAGATTTAAGCTGCAAAATTCAACCTAAAATTTATGTGGCAATTCAAGGAATCCTGAATAGCCAAAACAATTTTGAAAAAGAACAAAATTGGAAAATGCACATTTCCTTATCTTTGCTTTTTAAAAGATTTATTTATTTATTTGAAAGACAGAGTTACAGAGTGAGAGATAGAGGGAGATACAGAAAGAGAGGGAGAGGGAGAGAGGGAGGGAGGGAGGGAGGGAGAGAGAGAGAGAGAGAGAGATCTTCCATCTGCTGGTTTATTCCCCAAATAGCAGCAATGGCTGGGGCTGGGCCAGGCCAAAGCCAGGAGCCAGGAGCTTCATCCAGGTCTCAAAAATGGGTGCAGGGGCCCAAGCACTTGCTTTTCCATGTGTACTAGCAGGGAGCTGGATCAGATGTGTAGCAGATGGAACTAGAATCAGTGCCCATATGGGATGCTGGTGCTTCAGGTGGTGACAACCCACTATGCCACAATACCAGCCCCACATTTCCTGGTCTTAAAGGTAATACAGAGCTATAATCATCAAAACAGTGTGGTACTGTCATGAAGACAAACAAATAAAATAAAATAGATTGTCCAGAAAAAAACTGTTATGTGTAGCATCAAATATGTCTTTAATAAGGGTGTTTATATATATGTATATGTCTTTAATAAGGGTGCCCTAAACACTCAATGGGAAAAGAACAGCCTCTTCAGCAAATCATGTTGGGCACACTGGACATCTACCAGCAAAAGAATGAAACTTAGACTTTTACTTTATACCATATTAACAGAGGAACATTTTCATGACATTGGATTTGGCAGTGATTTCTTGGATATGACACCAAAGGCATAGGCAAAAAAAAAAAAAAAAAGCAATAATAGACAAATGGTACTATATCAAGCCTAAAAATTTCTGTGTATCAGAAGACAAGTTTGAGAATCAAAGACCATCAATGGAATCAGAGGAAATTTTAAAAAAAATCTTCATTTTATTTGAAATGCAGAGTGCAACAGATGGAAACACAGATAGTCCATTCACTTTTTCACTACCCAAATACCTTCAACAGCCAGGGTTGGGTCAAGCTGAAGCCAGGAACCAGGAAATCCATCTGGATCTGGATCTCCTGCGAGCTTGGCGGGGATCCAGGTACTTGAGTCATCATCTGCTGCCTGCCAGGGTGTGCATTAGCAGGAAGCTGGATTGGAAGAACAGTATTTGGGACTTGAACCACGTACTCTGCTATGGGAGGCAGGCATCTGCTGTACCAGATGGCATATTTTCAAATTTTTTTCTGATAAAGGGTTAATATACAGAATGCGTGAAGAATTCCTGTGGAAGAGACATTTAAAATCTGATTTACAGATGACCAAAAGATGTGAATAGACATTTTCCAAAATTGATTTATACATGGCCAGAAGCATGTGCAAAGAAGTTCAATATCATTTCTAATCAGAGAAATGCAAGTTAAATACAATGAAATATCATCACACATTCATTATGATAGCTAGTATGAAAACAACTGCAAATAACAAGTGTTAGCAAGGATGTGGAGAAATCAGAGTTCTTGGGCAGTGTTAGTGAGATTGCAAAACAGTATGAATACCTTGGAAAACAATATGGTGGTCTCTATTAAAAAATAGAACTATCATATGATCCAGGAATCCCAGTTCTCAGTACATACCAAAAAATTACAGTCAAGATCTCCAAGAGATATTTGTATATGCATGTTCATATTTCACTGTTGCAGTTGAGTTCTCAACAATGTTGCAGTGGATTCGTTTCTGAGAGGAGCAGCGTGGTGGGGGCAAGAGGCGCGGAGTCACCACACAGACCCCGGGAGTCGGGTGAAAGCAGGCTCGAGGCGAGCAGCCCGCAGACTCGTTTATTACAGTTGGTACAACTTCTTATATAGCCAAGACCAGCCAATCTGGTCAAGGGGTGGTCTATGCCCCAACCAATCACAGCCTATTGTCAGGCAGTTTCCAAAGCCATCCAATCACAGCCTTTTACCAGGCAGTTTCAAATCCATCCAATCATAGCCTGTTGCCAGGCAGTTTCCAAAGCCATCCAATCATAGCCTGTTGCCAGGCAGTTTCAAATACATCCAATCACAGCCTGCTCTCAGGCAGTTTCCAATCCATCCAATCACAGCCTATTCCCAGGCAGTTTCCAATCCATCCAATCATAGCCTGTTCCCAGGCAGTTTCCAATCCATCCAATCACAGCCTGTTGTCAGGCAGTTTCCAAAGCCACCCAATCACAGCCTGTTGCCAGGCAGGCTCCATTGCCAGGTGGGTTTCAAAGCCATTCCTGAGTAACTGACGCTCGCTTGCCAGTGGCCACCTTGGCATGGCCTTCTCATTCCACCACATTTCCCCCTTTTCGTTTATTTTTGAGCAACGGGAGGCATGATTCTTGGCCATACCATTGTTGACCCCGTTTCCATGTGGTCTCCGTATGCAGCTGTGCCTGTCTTAGGTTGTCCCCCAGGGGATCTTACCCGTCGTTGACTAACCAGCGCTCAAATCAAGAGACCACAGGAGTGCTTGCTCAGATAGGGGTAGGAATGAGGAATAATGGTTATCAGGAATGGCATGACCGCACACAGGCTGTGGGCCATTTGAGTGGCTGACCAGAGCTAGTGGTGTACAAAACAGTAACAGATGTGGCTATGGGCAGTTTCTCAGGGTAGGATGACAGGGCAGGTGCATCTGCTAACAAGGCGGAGTCTCGGTCTTGTTCAGCTGGTCCTGGTTGGCTGTCCGTTGCAGGCTTGATGTTTCGGGCTGGAACCCAAATGGGCTGTTCTGCATTCTCTGGAAAGACACAAGCATATCCTCGACCTTTGGTTAGCAGAGGGTGTGGTCCTTTCCATTCTCCTGTCAGGGCATCTTTCCACCTAACCATAGGGGCTGGGGTCTGGAATGGAAAGGATCCCCAGTGTTTATAAGCTGGGCTGATCCCTTGGGAATCAAAAGTAAGAAAATTGATAGTGAAAAGGACCTCAGTCAAAGCAAGCTGTGGGTCTGAGGGCACATGATTATTTTTTTGTCTTTGTAAGAGATCTTTAATCGTCCTATGAGTTCTTTCAATGATTGCCTGTCCCTGTGGGTTGTACGGGATACCTGTGGCAGACTGTATGTTCCAGGATTTCAGGAAGGAATTAAATTCCTGTGATGTATATGCTGGTCCGTTATCAGTCTTTATGGTCCAGGGGACACCAAGGACCAGCATGGCTGATTTAACCGCCTTTATCGCGTTACTAGCTTTTTCTCCGGATTGGGCTGTTGCAAATACAGCCTTTGAATAAGTGTCTACCACCACATGGACAAACTTAAGTTTACCAAAGGAGTTAATGTGGGTGACGTCCACTTGCCATAGTTTATTAGGAGCAAGGCCTCGTGGGTTCACTCCTGCTTGCTGCAGTGGGCCTAACGGGGCGAGGGGTGCACAATTCTTGCAAGAGTGCACTAGGTGTTTGCATTGGCTCATTGTTAGCTCTGGGAAAAGTAATTTTATGTTGCTTGCTGAAATATGGAATTTTTGGTGTAGAATACGGGCTTGTTCTAAGTGTCTAATGGAAGCCGTGTTGCAGGAGATAAGACCATCAACCTTTCTGTTGCCTTGGAAAATAAAGCCAGGTAACCCAGTATGTGATCTTATGTGTGAGATATACCATGGGTATTTTCTGTTCTCAGTTAGTTCTTTAAGTGTTGTGAACATCTGGTCAATTGGCTTATTGGTCGGGTTAAAGACTGCAAAAGGGATCGTCTTTGCTACCTGCACTGAGTATTTGCTGTCCGAGAATATATTTACCGGTCCATCTTGGCTAAGAAGTAGAACCTTGACTATTGCTTTTATTTCTCCCAACTGTACTGATCCCCCATGGGGTTCTACATGGATCTTATCTTTTTCTGTTAAAGATTTGATCACTATTCCAAAGAATGACTTGTTGGCATCTGTAAACGCACATGGTGCCATGGGTATAGGTTGATTAGCAGGGAAAGCATGTTTTGGATAGTCTGTTTCTAAGGTTTGTAGTGTCTGGAGTAGCCTATCTGCTGGCAGGTGATTGTCAATCTGTCCTGGAAAATTTATCATTAAAGTTTGAAAGAGCGTGCTATTCTGCATCAATGTTGACAGTTCTAATTGTGATAGTGGTAGGACCACTATGTCTGGCTCTGTGTTAAATATCTTATTGGTATAATATCTTAATTTAAGTCCCATCATAAGGATGGCATCTACTTTGTTTACTATTTTACGACAATCGCTCCAAGCTATGTGTACCCAAAAAAGTGGTCCGTGTTGTTGCCAAATAACCCCTAAGGGGGCCTTAAGGGTAGATATGGTTATGGCAAACAGAGGCACCTGAGGGTCATATCTAAAGGTTTTTAAATTTGACAACTGGGTGTTAATCTTTTCTATAGTGGATTTGGCTGCTGGTGTCAATGTGATTTTTGAGGAAGGGCTGTTTCCCTTAGTCAGTAAATCGTATAGTGGTCTAAGTTCTGCAGGTGTTAGGGGAAGGAAGGGCTTTAGCCAATTGATTTGGCCACATAGTTGCTGAAGTTCATTAAGGAGTATTTATGCTGACTTTTAGGTTTGGGCCCATTGGAGATATATGGGAGGAGATTTGATAACCCAAGAATTGAAAGGTGGGAAAATGTTGTACCTTTTCTGTGGCAATAGAGAAACCCAGGAACTGTAAATTTCTTACTGTCTCACTTAGACAGGCATTCAGAATTGCTGTATTCTTGTGAGCAAGTAAGATATCATCCACATAATGTATGATCAAGCACTGATCTTTAAGTGTGCTGGTCGCATGAGAAATGTATCTTTGGCAAATGGCAGGGCTATTTTTCATGCCTTGTGGGAGTACTGTCCACTGAAATCTTTTTGCAGGGAGCTGGAAGTTGGGCTCCCATACTGTAAAGGCAAAGTAAGCCTTATCCTGTTCTGCAATGGGAATGGAAAAGAAGCAATCTTTGATATCAATGGTAACTATGTGGTATCCATTAGGAATGGCCCCTGGATGGGGAATGCCAGCCTGGAATGTTCCCATCTTTTTTATATTTTTGTTAATAGCTCTTAAATCCTGTAGAAGCCTATATTTTCCCTGTTTCTTTGGTATCACAAAAATGGGTGTGTTATGAGGGCTAGTGGAGGGTTCTATGTGTCCCTTTTCCAATTGTTCCTGTACCAGTTCTTTAAGGATGCTAAGTTTGGGTTGTACTATTGGCCACTGCTCTACCCAGATGTTTCCTGTTTTTTCCCATTCAATGGGGATTGGGCTTGGCTTTCGTATGGGGTAAGCAGTGGCCTCTAGAATTGGGGGTGAATCTTACTTGTAGGTTCTCCCTTAAAGCTGCTGGCTTGTGGAGATTTGTGATCCGTAGTAAGGACCGCTTGCATTTGTGAGAGTACATCTCTCCCCCATAAGGTCATGGAAACTTCAGCAATTAGTGGAAAGATGGTTCCTGTATCTCCATTGTCATCTTGCCAAGTTACAGGTGTGATGATCTGATCAGCCAATTTTAATCCTCCAACACCTTGGAGGTCAGGTCCAGGTGCTGTCTTCCAATGTTGTATTTTTCTTGCATCCCTAGCTTTTAAGATAGTAACATCTGCTCCTGTATCAATTAAACCTACAAAGGCAATGTCATCTAAATATAGGGTCAATTTCGGCCTCAGATTGAAGATGGGCATCGAACAGTTAATGGTAGTGGGACTCCCTCTTACTTGCTGGGCTGAGGGCCGCCCCACTGGGAGTTTAAAGGCTTGGTCTTGCAATCTTTTGCCCAATGAAAGCCTTTTTTACATCTGGGACACAGTGTTTTGGGCTTGCCCCATCTTTTAGTGTTTGGGCAGTTTCGTCGTAGGTGTCCTATTTCCTGGCATCCCCAACAAACTAGAGGGTCATTAGACTTCTTTGTGCTTAATTTATTAATGGCTGCAGTCAGGGCCTGTATGGGAGTATCAGCAGGGTTTACCTCCTTTGTGGCTACTATCCATTTAGAAATGTCTTCATTACGGACTGGGGCGATTGCTGCTTTTGCCTCTTTGGTAGCACCTTCCCAAGCTAATTGTTTGACCAAATTGTCTTGATCGGGGCCAGGCAGTAATCTTTTCTCTACTGCCTCCAAGACTCTGGCAAGGAAATCGGGGAACCATTCGCCTGGACCTTGAACCAGGTTTCTAAAGAGCTGACTATAATCAGGAGGATTTATATTTTTCAAGGCTTTAAGTGCCAAATCTCTGACCTGAATGCGGGCCTGTTCTTGAGGATATATGTAGGTGCCACAGCTTGTAAGCATATCAAAGGTGACTGCTATTCCATAGGCAGCATTATTTCTTGCCACAGTTTCAGCCTCTTCCTGATAGGAGGCTTTCCACTGTAAAAACTGTGGTCTTGACAAACATGCTTTGAGCAGGGCAACCCAGTCAAAATGAGTTTGAAGGTTTGCTGCCCATTGTTTGAGCACTTGTTCAAAGTAGGGAGAGTCAGGACCTGACTCTTGTGAAGCCTTTTTTAGCATAGTAAGGTCATTTATGGGCGTTGGAATCCAGGGTCTGAATTCTGCATCCTCTCCTACATTAACAGCAAATGTGCAGGTGGGATGGGGTCTAGTGGCTCCCTTAAGAGCTTGTGGTGCCCGAATACTGCCACAAATGTGAGGATCCTCACTGGGTGCAGATGGGATGGCCTTGCATGGGTTATTATCTGGAGGTCCTCTAAGTTCATCCCACGGGTATGTGGGGGGTGGCTGACTAGGCATTGCTACCTTGTTTGCTACATTGTTTGCTACCTTGTATGCTACATTGTTATTTTCACTGTCGGAGCTTTCTCTCCCTAAGTCATCAACTATTGTCTGTGAGACAGGGACCTGGAGTGTCAGGCTCTTATCACTCACAAATTCACTATCTTTGATAATCTGCGCAGGATTCTTAAGAGCGATACGGCATGCCAACTGTAGCCAAAGGAAAGACACGCACAGCACTGCTGCCATAACAAAGCAAATTCCTAGCACCTCAGCTGTTGATGGCATTTTGCAGGAGGTTTCCCTACGTTAGACAAACAGATAGTGGTGTATCAGATCGTAGGTATGTCTTGTGCTTACTGGGGGACTTCCTTGATTCGTTAGGTCAAGGCCGTATGCCCACACGGTGTCTCCGGAGCGTCACCTCTCTCGAGTGAGGGAAGATGACTTGGTTCCGAATTCTGGGATGATCAGTCCCTTATGTGAATTCACCGGGCGAACCGAAAGTAAAAGGAGGAGCCGAGAAGCGACGTACGCTTCTGGGCGGTGTGTGCTAACCTGGGGTCACTTAGACCGAGGACAAGGACAAGGAAAGGGGCGTAGGAGGGGGTTCTGTGCTCACCCTCACAGAACCGAACAGCACACAAAACACCGAGGGGCCTGCTTGCCGAAATCCTGGGGGGACCTTGCCGAGTCCGACACGCTGTCTCTTTCTCAGTCACGTTGGCGCGCCAGATGTTGCAGTTGAGTTTCTCAACAATGTTGCAGTGGATTCGTTTCTGAGAGGAGCAGCGTGGTGGGGGCAAGAGGCGCGGAGTCACCACACAGACCCCGGGAGTCGGGTGAAAGCAGGCTCGAGGCGAGCAGCCCGCAGACTCGTTTATTACAGTTGGTACAACTTCTTATATAGCCAAGACCAGCCAATCTGGTCAAGGGGCGGTCTATGCCCCAACCAATCACATTGTCACAACTGCCTATTGTCAGGCAGTTTCCAAAGCCATCCAATCACAGCCTTTTACCAGGCAGTTTCAAATCCATCCAATCATAGCCTGTTGCCAGGCAGTTTCCAAAGCCATCCAATCATAGCCTGTTGCCAGGCAGTTTCAAATCCATCCAATCACAGCCTGCTCTCAGGCAGTTTCCAATCCATCCAGTCACAGCCTATTCCCAGGCAGTTTCCAATCCATCCAATCACAGCCTGTTGTCAGGCAGTTTCCAAAGCCACCCAATCACAGCCTGTTGCCAGGCAGGCTCCATTGCCAGGTGGGTTTCAAAGCCATTCCTGAGTAACTGACGCTCGCTTGCCAGTGGCCACCTTGGCATGGCCTTCTCATTCCACCACATTTCACAGTTTTCATTATTTACGATAGTCAAGAGGTAGCAACAACCCAAAGCTGATTAATGGGCAAATGAGTAAATTGAATGGTGTGTGGGGGGGTGAGATTGGTGCAAGTGGCTGCTTGGGATGCCTGCAACTCATGTCTAAGTGCCCGAGTTTGAGTTCCACTGTTGATTCCAGCTTCTTGCTAATGTACACCCTGGAAGAGACAGCAGGTAGTGGCTCAAGTACTTGGCTACCTGCAACCCACATGGGAAACCCAGCTCTGGCTATTGTAGGCATTTGGAGAGTGAACTAGCAGATGGAAGATCTATCTCTCTGCCTTTCTCTCTTTGCCTTTCAGATAAAAATGAACATAAATAAGTAAAAACTTGGGGCCTGCGCTGTGGCATAGTGGGTAGCCGCTGCCTGTAATGCTGGCATCCCACATGGGCACCGGTTCAAATCCCAGCCGCTCCACTTCTGATCCAACTCTCTGCTATGGCCTGGGAAAGCAGTGGAAGATGGCCCAAGTCTTTGAGCCCCTGCATCCATGTGGGAAGACCCAGAGGAAGCTCTTGGCTCCTGGCTTTGGATCAGCGCAGCTCCATCCGTTGTGGCCATCTGGGGAGTGAACCAGTGGATGGAAGACCTCTCTCTCTCTCTCTGCCTCTCCTTCTCTCTCTGTGTAACTCTGACTTTCAAGTAAATAAATAAATCATTTTTTAAAAAAAGTAAAAACTAAACAATCTAAAATGTGGTACCTAAGAACAATGAAATGTGGCCGGCGCCGTGGCTCAACAGGCTAATCCTCCGCCTTGCGGCGCCGGCACACCAGGTTCTATTCCCGGTCGGGGCCCTGGATTCTGTCCCGGTTGCCCCTCTTCCAGGCCAGCCCTCTGCTGTGGCCCAGGAGTGCAGTGGAGGATGGCCCAAGTGCTTGGGTCCTGCACCCCATTGGAGACCAGGATAAGCACCTAGCACCTGGCTCCTGCTATCGGATGAGCGCGGTGCGCCGGCCGCAGCGCACCATCCGCGGCAGCCATTGGAGGGTGAACCAACGGCAAAGGAAGACCTTTCTCTCTGTCTCTCTCTCTCACTGTCCACTCTGCCTGTCAAAAAAAAAAAAAAAAAAAGAACAATGAAATGTTACTCAGCTTTAAAAGGGAAGGAAACCCTGTCACATGCTATAACATGGATGAAACTTGAGGACATTTTGCTACACAAAATAAGCCATTCACAGAAAGACAAATTGCTTCCTGGAAAGATGAACTGTTCACATGGTTTCCTGTAAATGTACCAGCTTCTTCACAACCACTTTTCATATTCTGTATCCTACGTTGTCTCTGGCAAAATCAAGTTGGGATGATGAAAATGCATTCATTCTTGATTAGAGGAGGATATTTAGGCATGTACAGTGAAAAGCTAACATTTTTGCCTTCTAAAGTTTAAAACAATGACCAATTGCCAGGGCAGACAGGAGACAAGTAATCAATGCTTAGTCAACAGGAAGGAAGCATGCCTTTGAGGGGAGGGCAAAACAAACACAGAGCTTGTCTGGGGACAATGAGAAGCTGCAGTAGCTCAGAGGTTTATACCACCTTGTCATTCTCTTCTTCAAAAATGCAAAGATGAGCAAATTATTTTTCACTGAGAAAATGATCCCATTTGAGCACTCATGAATTAACCACATTAACTTCCTTTCAATGCAAAGAAGAAAAATAGTTTCTGTCTTCAGTTTTAGCTGTCTTGTCAGTGAGTTGTCAAGTTGAAGGATTTCTTTTACATTCTACTAGTTCCCTCTTCTCTGGGAACACATTTACTTCAGAATGGAGAGTGAAGGTTTGAGTTCATCTCTCAGGGCTGACTTGTGTGATGTGATCTGTCTAAGCTGTAGCAGCATCTGCATCCCTTCCAGTCATGGCTTGGGCTTCAGAGCGTGACTGGGTAGTGCCCAGGGCAGATGACTGATGATCTTTTTTCCCTAATAACTGGGAGCAATGCTAGATATTACTCTCTAGTCATTCAAAAGTCTGTCCTGAGTTCCATTTCATGCTGTGTTTGATGTGGATACAAATACAAAAAACAGGCCGGCACCGTGGCTCAACAGGCTAATCCTCCGCCTTGCGGCGCCGGCACACAGGGTTCTAGTCCCGGTCGGGGCGCCGGATTCTGTCCCGGTTGCCCCTCTTCCAGGCCAGCCCTCTGCTGTGGCCCTGGAGTGCAGTGAAGGATGGCCCAAGTGCTTGGGCCCTGCACCCCATGGGAGACCAGGAAAAAGCACCTAGTACCTGGCTCCTGCCATCGGACCAGCACAGTGCGCCGGCTGCAGCGCGCCGTCCGCGGCAGCCATTGGAGGGTGAACCAACGGCAAAGGAAGACCTTTCTCTCTGTCTCTCTCTCTCACTGTCCACTCTGCCTGTCAAAAAAAAAAAAATACAAAATACAAAAAACAAAAAACACAGGCAGGGAACAACAAATAATAAAAACACAAAGGCAACAATAAGCACTAAAGTCATTGGTGAGTTCTACTTATAGCAGACTGACTGGAAATCAAAACATAGACACTTGTATTTCAGTGTTCTAGGTACACTGCTTAAAAAAATTCAAAAAGCACTATCCAGCTACAAATAAGTTAATGAGAATCTGTAAAAGCTTTGAGCTGAAAGGTATTATTACTGTGTCATTCAGAGACCTAGCAGAAAACAGATGACACGTTTAGATTCATATGAATTGAAGAGAATTTAATAAAGAGAATGTTTATGGAAGTGTGGACCAGAGACAGGGAAACCATGAGGAATAGTGCCGAACCCCAGGGCTAGTAGTGGGGCTCTATCATTGCTCTGGGCTTAAAAGATCAAGGATGGGGAGCCAGGAGACAGAGAGGACCTGTTGGACAGAAGTGGAGACTCCCTATAGGCTTTATGTAACTAGACCAGCTGGAGGTAACCCTACAGAGAGGAGTGGTGCTCTGTTCCCTCCCTCAGATCTCTTACTGAGCTCTCCGTTGGCTGAACCCAATTTTCTTTGTGCTTCTATAACATAATACCAAGGAATGATTAATTTATAAGGAAACTAATTTTTTTTTCTTACTGTCCTAGAGCCTGGGAAAATAATTTCATGGTGCTGGCACTTGTGAGGGTCTTTCTGCTGTGTCAAACCATGGTAGAAGGCAAGAGGGTAAGAGAGATTGAAAGCAAAATGAGAGACAAAGAGAGGGTTGAACTCATTTTTACAACAGCCTCTCTCTTTTTTTTTTATAGAAAGCTTTTATTTAATAAATATACATTTCATAAGTACAACTTTTGGATTATAGTGGTTCTTCCTCCCATACCTGCTCTCCCACCCCCACTCCCATCCCACCTCCTACTCCCTCTCCCATCCCATTCTTCATTAAGATTCATTTTTAATTGTCTTTATATACAGAAGATCAACTGTATACTAAGTAAAGATTTCAACAGTTTGCACCCACACAGACACACAAAGTATAAATTACTGTTTGAAGACTAGTTTTACCATTCATTCTCAAAGTCCAACACATTAAGGACAGAGACCCTACATGGGGAGCAAGTGCACAGTGACTCCTGTTAGCAATCTCACTCTTAGGATAATGACATTAATCCATTCATGGGTGCAGAGTCTAATTGCCTCTTTTTAAAACAAAGACTTTTGTTATTATTACTTAATTTTAATTTCATTTGAAATGCAGAGAAACAGATCTTTCATCCCTAAATGCCCACAACAGGCAGGGCCGGGCCAATCCTGATGTCCCAAGTAGGTGACAGGGAGCCAGGTGCTTGAGCCATCATCACCTGCTGCTTCTCAGGGTGTACATTAGTGGAAGCTGGATCAGACACTGTGTAGCTGAGACTCTAACCACTCTGATATGTGATGTGGACACTCAACAGCATTTAACTGTTGTGCCACATGCCTGACCCTCAAATTACCCTTAAAGATTCCACCTCTTGACACTCTTGCATTGGAGAATAAGTTGCCAGCATATAAACTTTAGGAGACATTCAAACCATAGCACCAATGGAACCAGAACCCACAGGAGCAAGCTGACCTAGTCCATGCAGGTCAGACCCCAGAGCCCAGAGAAGGTGGAGCAGGGTAGAGAGTGGGTCTGGAAGGAGAATGGATGATGTCCAGAACAACTAAGTGACCGAGAACCTGGAAGTGAGCATTCATCAAGACACTGGTAACACTTTCCTAACCAATGTTTGACAAACTCCTAGGAGTAATCCTTGGATGGTTGCTGAAGATGGAGGACAAAACCTTGACAGCTCTTCCACAAAACTCTAGTAACCTATTAGGGACACATTTTCCAAGTTAGCAAGGCAATGTGATTTGAAGAAAGAATAAATTCTGCATATGACCAAAAAAAAAAAAAAACATCACCCTCTCATTAATAATAATTAGTAAGGCATCTTGAAAATTTGCTTTTTTTGGGTAGTTTAAGACCAACAACAAAGACCAGGAAAGCTTTGCGAAGAGAGTCAGAGTATTCTGATAAAGCAGGCTCTGATAAGTTGTGACTACCTGACCCAGAAAAGAACACAAACCTGCCTAGGGAGTTTACGGCGTAATCATAAACAACTCTCTAGGTCAAGAAATTAGTGCCACTTCCTCCTCCTGTGTGCCCTTCTTGCTGACAAAGCCAGCTCTTTCTCCATAAATAACCATTCTCCTGGTTTCTCTGATAATGTTTCTGCTTTCCCACCAAGACTTTAAACAATATACCTCTTTTGGCCAAACTCAGAAGTTCTCTTTTTCATATTTTCACATACCTGAAGCTGGCATGTACTTATAATGGATGACCTGTCACAATTTAGTTGGCAGTGTCTTTTCTCTCTTAGAAGAACATAACATAGGCCGGTGTCGCGGCTCACTAGGCTAATCCTCTGCCCTGCGGCGCCGGCACACCGGGTTCTAGTCCTGGTCAGGGCGCTGGATTCTGTCCTGGTTGCCCCTCTTCCAGGCCAGCTCTCTGCTGTGGCCCCGGAGTGCAGTGGAGGATGGCCCAGGTCCTTGGGCCCTGCACCCCATGGGAGACCAGGAAAAGCACCTGGCTCCTACCATTGGATCAGCGCGGTGCACCTGCCACAGTGCACGGGCCACAGAGGCCATTGGAGGATGAACCAACGGCAAAGGAAGACCTTTCTCTCTGTCTCTCTCTCTCACTGTCCACTCTGCCTGTAAAAAAAAAAGAAAAAGAAGAACATAACAATGTTTTTTTAAAAATT
The DNA here is from genome assembly GCA_949820135.1 of Sylvilagus floridanus. NCBI lineage: Eukaryota > Metazoa > Chordata > Mammalia > Lagomorpha > Leporidae > Sylvilagus > Sylvilagus floridanus. The sequence continues at coordinate 101,716,137 of OX463241.1, forward strand.
TTTTTATTATTATTATTTTGTGGACAGTGAGAGAGAGAGAGAAAGGTCTTCCTTTGCCATTGGTTCACCCCGTAATGGCCACTGCGTCTGGCACACGGCGCTGATCCAAAGCCAGGAGCCAAGTGCTTCTCTTGGTCTCCCATGTGGGTGCAGGATCCAAGGACCTGGGCCATTCTCCACTGCACTCCGGGACCACATAGAGAGCTGGCCTGGAAGAGGGGCAACTGGGACAGAATCCAGTGCCTCCACCGGGACTAGAACCCGGTGTGTCAGCGCTACAAGGTGGAGGATTAGCCTATGGAGCCGCGGCACCAGCAATGTTTTGTTTTTTAAGAAAGCTTTTATTTAATACAAATGTCATAGGTACAGCTTTAGGAATATAGCGGCTCTTCCCCCCATGCCCGCCCTCCCACCCCAACTCTTGTCCCACCTCCTACTCCCTCTCCCATCCCATTCTTCATTAAGATTCATTTTTAATTGTCTTTACAGACAGAAGACCAACTGTATACTAAGTAAAGATTTCAACAGTTTGCACCCACACAGACACACAAAGTATAAAGTACTCTTTGAAGACAAGTTTTAATAATGGTTTATTTTGCAAGGAGTTGTTCTTTAGATTTGATGTATGCTCATTTTGCTTGAACTACCTGAGGGGAGTTACACTGTATGTATCCTTTTGCCTCTGCCTTCTCCACTGCATTGCTATGGGCATAGGCAGCTCGCTCACAGGATCCACCACAAACAATGTTGCAGGGAGCAGCTTTCTGTATGTATCCTGGTGCTCTTGCGGACTGCAACATTAGACAAAGGCAAAATTTCCCTCCAGACTACTGAAGTATTATCCGAACGCCAATCCTAACCCTAATCTCAACCAGAGAAATTTATCTGAAACAAATATAGTCATCTTGTCACCATGCTATAAAAAAAATAAAATAAAGAGCTACAGGGGCAAGCAACCTACTTCATAGGTTAGGTGGCTGCTTGTGATGCTGGTATCCCACTTCAGAGGGCTGATTTGAGTCCTCGCTGCTCCGTTTTAGATTTGGCTTCCTGCTAATGCACCTGAGATAACAGCAGGCGGTGGTCAAAGGACTTGTGTCCTTACCAACCATGTGGGAGACCCAGATGGAGTTCCAGGATCCTTGCTTCAACCTGGCTCAGCCCTGGCTATGCAGCCATTTAGAGAGTGAACCAGCACATGCAAGATCTCTGTCTCTCCCTCTCTGTTACTCTGCCTTTCAAATAAATAAGTAAATCTTAAAAAAAGAGAAACATTTTTGATATGTCCTGAAGGTCTTGAAACCCAGGATCCATTCCCACTGTTATTCTCACTCCTTCTTATTGCATGCGGTCTAGTCTCCACGGCCTCTTTCAGTTCTTTAAACAAGCACACTACCCCTCAGCCGCTCCCACCCACTCCACTCCAACATTTAGCCTTTCAAAGTCTGCCATCCATCAGTCTGAGCGCTAGCCTCAACTCCTCAGGTGAGCCCACCTCTTCCATACAGATGATGCTTCTTTATGGGACCTTCTTATGGTTCTCTCCATTTCAGGTCATGGATTAATTTGGGACATGGATCTGCTTCTGAAACAGAGCACCCAGGACTTCAATAAGGTGGGAGTGTATTTCTCACAATCTGCTGGAGCCTAAGTGGCCCAGGGCTGACTTGTCTGGCGGCTCCAATGTCGGCAACCCAGAATCCTATCACATTGGCTGACATCTCTAGGTCATTGCCCTCATGGGTATGCTCTGAGAGGACAGAGTGCCTCATCCACGTCTCATCCAGTGAAAGAGAGAACGAGAAAGGGAAGACACACCCATTTCTATAAAAGCAGGACCAGGCATTATACTAATTACTTTCACTCACTTCTCACTGATTAGAAATTGGTCCCTTGGCTACACTTATCACAAGGGAAGCTAGGAAAAGTAGCCTTTATTTTGTCAGCCACGTGCCCAGCCATGAACCAGAGTCCACTATTGTAGATGGAGGGAGTGGATATGGGGACACCTAGTGGTCTCTGTGACAGAACACCCTATCCAAGTTAATCCATCTATTCTAGGGACTGTAACGTCTACAAGAGCAGGGGCCATATCTGTTTTTACTCACCATTGTATCCTCCCATCAACTCCAGTGCCTGGCACACAGTAGGACTTCACTAAATATTTTTTTCTAAAGTAGTTAGAAGTGTTTTTTTTTTTTTTGGTTAAAGATTTATTTGTTTGAAAGAGTTACAGAGAGAGAGAGAGAGAGAGACAGACAGACAGACAGACACAAATACCTTCCAACTGCTGGTTCACTCCCTAAATGTCCACACGGCTGGGGCTGGGCCAGGCTGAAATCAGGAGCCTGGAGCTTCCTCTGGGTCTCCCACATGGGTGCAGGGGCCCAAACACTTGGGCTGATCTTTGCTGCTTTCCCAGGTGCATCAGCAGGGAGCTGGATCAGAAGTGTAGCAGCTGGGATTCGAACTGGTGCCCATATGGGACACTGATGTTGCAGGTGGCAGCTTTATCCACTATTCCACAATGCCAGCCCTGATAAAAGTTGACTGCATGAATAAATAGATCAAGTTTCTTACTATCTCTTGTGATTCTCTGTCTCATGCTTGACATTCCAGCCAAACCAAACCATTTGTAGTGGCCTCATAAGGTATTCATTATCAATTTTATAAAATCTGGCAAGCAAAAAATACATACCTCACTGTTCTTTAAATTTCTTTGATGGTAAATTCAGGTTATACACATTTTTATGTATCTCCATGAGTACTTCTTGTTTTGAGATTTGATAAGACGAATTTAACAACATCATTTACAGTTCATGAAGGTTGTAATGCCATAGATTTTTTTTAAAAAAGATTTATTTTATTTATTTGAAAGTTAGAGTTACACAGAGAGAGGAGATGCAGAGAGAGAGGTCTTCCATCCGATGGGTCACTCCCCAATTGGCTGCAATGGCCAGAGCTGTGCCAATCCGAAGCTAGGAGCTTCTTCCAGGTCTCCCACATGGGTGCAGGGTCCCAAGGACTTGGGCCATCCTCTGCTGCTTCCCCAGGCCATAGCAGAGAGCTGGATTGGAAGTGGAGCAGCTGGGACTAGAATCGGCACCCATGTGGGATGCCGGTGCTTCAGGCCAAGGTGTTAACCCGCTGCGCCACAGTGCTGGTCCTGAACACCATAGATTTCGAAGAATAAAAGTCAGGTTAGGTTGCACACTCAGGAGTTTGCTTGGTAGGGAGTGGAATACCAAGCAACGCTTGAGTTGGTGTACTCAATACTTCTCTACATGAATGCTGTTTCTCAAGCCTGGCATTCCATAAGAGTTGGGAAGCAAAGAGTTAAAGGTTATATTCTTTGAAAAAGCTATTTATTTGTTTTAAAGACAGAGAGAGAGAGGAAAGAAAAATAGTGCTACTATCCACTGTTTTGTCCCCCAGATGTCTGCAATGATCAGGGCTGGGCCAGCCTGGAGCCAGAAGCAAGGAGTCAGGAATTCAATCCAGGTCTCCCACATGGGTGGCCCAGACACAAGTAGTTGAGCCAACACCTATTGCCTCCACAGGTGCACATTAGCAGGAAGCTAGAATTGGGAGTGGATCCAGGACTCAAACCCAGGCACGCTGGTAAGAGATCTGGGCATCTGAACCAGCATCTTATCCACCAGGCCAAATTGCCTCTCTAAAGGTTATATTTTCTGTTTAGAATCTGGAGCAATAGTACTTTAAGTTGTTAATTAAGAGAATATCCAAGAATTGTAGTAATTGGTATAGATTAATATTGTACTAACAAATGAATAAATCTAGTAAAGGTTTGGTATTGACCATCACCCAACCCATACCAGCTACCCACCTATCACACTAACTACCACCAGATACAGATGTTTTGGTTATCATAGCATATGGTGGTAATAAGAATAAAAATAATAAAATAATATATTTAATATGGAAACTCAATGAAGCTAAATGAGAAAAAAATAGAAGAAGTATGTGAGAGTGATGGGATTTAGATTTTATTTTATTTTGTATTTTGAGGCTTAAAAATTTCCCCACAAGAGGAATTTTACTGATGAATCTCATTTATTCCCTCCCCAAAGTCCAAATGAAGTGAACAGTAACCTTTAAATTTTATTGTCTTCATAACAAAACAGAACATGAAGATTAGAACTGGGTCACTTGTTCCTTTCTCTTCTTACCTCCTCCCAGTTCAGAATGCTTACATCTCTTGATAACCAAAATTTTCTTGGATCTGCAGTTGGGTTCCATATACTTAATCCTCAACACAATCTTTGTAGTTTTAGCCTTTTCCTGGAAAATTGGCTTAGTCTATCCACCATAGCCACTCTGCTCCCTATCATAACGTCACTTTCCTGGGGCATAGAGGGAGTCTTCCCTCTTCTTATACTTTGTCACTTTGTGGGACTGTTGTTTGCCACACTTGTTACAGAAGAATGTCTGGAAGGTTTTAGGACTGTTCATGTTTGTGGAGTGATACCTGCATGGAAAGAAAGTGATTCAGATTTTATTATTTACATTTTCCTTTAATGTTGTAGTTGTTGATAATTATGGTAAATTATATTACCATTGTGGTCACTAAAACATAACCACTACCAATCTTATTAGCACTTTTCTTTTAAAAAATATCTAAGCCCAAGATCTATTGACAATAAAAAAAGAAAAGGCAGCTGTTCTAAATATAGGTGAAAAATGTGGCCAATGTGCGGAAGACATCTTTTCCTGTATGAGATTCAATTATAATTCTGAGAGCCAAGAGAGGAAGCAATAATTCAAGGCAAGGGAAGTGAAGAGCTTCTGTTTCGTTAGTGTTCACGAGCAGGTCTGCTATGAACATGACTGCTAGTAAGAAGAGTGTGCTCTCAGACAAAAGTGCATTCACAGCTTTGGTGTGCAGGTGACTGAAGATCAACAGTTGGGAACTCATGGCTTTGCTCTTAGTGAAACTTAGGCATGAGAGAAAAGACTGAGAATAGCTTCTTGATAGATTACACAGTGACTTGGGGTCCTGCCATCCACATAGGACAACTGGATTGAGTTCCTGGTTCCTGTCTTCAGCCTGGTCAACCTCCCAACTGTTGGGAGCATTAGGCGATGAATCAGTGGATGGAGGTTCTCCCTCTTTCTCTGTCTCTCTGACTTTAAAATAAAATAAAAATAAATAAATAAAAGGAAAAATAAACAAGAATACAAATTTTAAAAAATTGCCAAGTTAAAAAAAGGAAAAGCATTTGATTACAGTTCCTCCAATATACACATATTTTGTATTAATTATGTAGAATAGCAAGTGTCTCTTTGATTATGCCAAAATCCTTAGCAGAGACCATAGACAGAATGTGCCACTAAGATTCAAATGGTGAAGTCCTATCCCCAGTATGATGGTATTTAGAGGTAGGACATTTGGAAGATAATTAGATCATGAGGGTGGAGTCTTAATGGCGTTAGTATCTTATAAAAGAGACTGCAGAGAGCTCCGCCCCTTTCTACCATGTGAAGTTACGATGGGAATTCAGCTCTTTGAATAAGGTAGTGGGCCGTTCCCCGACACAGAATCTGTTGGCACCTGATCTTGGACTTCCTAGTTCCACAACTTGGAGAGGGGCCAGCGCTGTAGGATAGTGGGTAAAGCCACTGCCTGCAGTGCCGGTATCCCATATGGGTGCCAGTTTGAGTCTTGGCTGCTCCTCATCCGATCCAGCTCTCTGCTATGGCCTGGGAAAATAGTAGAGGATGGCCCAAGTGCTTGGGCCCCTGTACCTGTGTGTAAGACCCAGAAGAAGCTCTTGGCTCCTGGCTTCGGATAGGCCCAGCTTTGGCTGCTGCAGCCATTTGGGGAGTGAAACAGCGTATAGAAGACCTCTCTCTCTGTGCCTCTGCCTCTCTGTAACTCTGCCTTTCAAACAAATAAATCTTTAACAAAAATAACTTGGAGAAGTAAGTGCTGGAGGGTCACATACTAACTCTGTGGAATTCTGTTACAGGATTCCAAACAGACTAAAGATGGCATGGCTCTATTTTACTTCTCAATTCAAGTTTGCAAGTTCAACTATGTATGAGAAATTTCTTTCCATAGATGTATAGTGTAGCTAAATATGCAAAATGGAAAGAGACTTGGCAACATGGGTGGGGAGAGAAGAGGTTACTTTAGAGAAGGAGAGGAGGTTTTGATGGATAGGTAAATTTGGCCAGTAGAAGGGTACCAGCGAGCTTATGCTGTAAGTGTGAATGTGTGTGTGTGTGTATTTAGATCCCTGGGGTGAGTGGGGGCAGTAGCTAAGGGAGGCTATGAAAAGCAAGTGGACTGTGGTACAACTGCCTGCATTGCAGTTTCCGTGAGAGTGCTAGGGACAGCCCTGTATGAGAATGTGTGCCTGGAAGACTGGAATGCCTACCTTCTCTCAGTTTAGCTCAGTTTGCCCTGTGGGTTTCTAACCATTCTTCTGCTAGTCTGAAGTAGGCCTATTTCTCTTGTAATGGAAGAGAGAAGAGGAGAAAAAGGCAAAGGAAGAAAATTATGAGTTGGGAGCTCAGAGTTATAGGCAACGACACCTGGAAACCAGGTACTCATTGGGGGAGAGGGAAGTAGCAGCAAGCTGAACTACAGAAGAAGGGAGTTGTGGCCAGGTGATGGAGCATGGCCAGAGAATTTGGGGCTTGGAAGGCAGATGGCAGGTGCTCCAAATGCTACTGGAAATGCATCTAGAAAGAGAGGTATTTGGAATGCTAGGGGCTTTTTTTAGGGGTTGATACTGACAGGACATCAAGTGAATAAACACAAGAGGTTGTAAAAGGAAAGGCTGAAAATTCAGATCCCTGAAGGTCACCATTGTAACATCATGGCAAAGAACCTGGCTATGTTGTATCTTTGAATCCCTTGTGGGAAGCTGAACTTACCGACTGTGGACTGGTTTGTCTGACAGAGGAGATTTCAAGTCAGTGGCATCAGGCTGCAGCATGGATAAATTGTCTGATGTGTAAGTTTTACAGTGCAAATCAGGAGAAAAATGGAACAGAGCAGAAAGATTTGGAAAATTCAGTCTGGCTGAAAAAGGAAGACAAAAATGTGCTGGGTGTCTGTTGGGTGGGGGTGGGGGTAGGGAGAGTGTGGTGGTGTTGCCACCACTTGTGTATTAGAATATATTAGTGTATTAGCCTGGGATTGAGTCCTGCCTCTGAGTCTGATCAAGCTTCCTACTAAGGCACACCCTGGGAGGCAGCAGATGATGGCTCAAGTACTTGAGTTCTTGCCACCCACATGGGAGACCTGGGTGGAGTTCTAGGTTCTTGGCTTCAGCCTTTTCCAGCCTCAGCTGTTACAGACATTTGGAGAGTGAGCCAACAGATGAAAACTAACTCTTCCTCTCCCTCTCTCCCTCTCCCTTCCCCCTCCCTCCTGCCCCCTTCTGTCACTCTGCCTTTGAAATTAGTAACAATAAATACATTTTAAAAAAATGAGCTCAGATAGCAGAAGATGGCCCAAGTCCTTGGGCCCCTGCACCCACGTGGGAGACCTGGAAGAAGCTCCTGGCTCCTGGCTTCTGGCTCCTGGCTTGGGATTGGCACAGCTCTGGCCATTGTGGCCATCTGGGAAGTGAACCAGCAGATGGAAGACCTCTCTCTCTGTCTCTCCCTCTCTCTGTAACTCTGCCTTTCAAATAAATAAATATTTTTTTGAAGGCAGAGTTAGACAGTGAGAGGGAGAGACAGAGAGAAAGGTCTTCCTTTTTCCGTTGGTTCACTCCGCAAATGGTCGCCACGGCCGGTGCACTGCAGTGATCTGAAGCCAGGAGCCAGGTGCTTCCTCCTGGTCTCCCAGGCAGGTGCAGGGCCCAAGCACTTGGGCCATCCTCCACTGCCTTCCCAGGCCACAGCAGAGAGCTGGACTGGAAGAGGAGCAACCGGGACAGAACCCGGAATGCCAGCGCTGCAGGTGGAGGATTAGCCTAATGAGCCGCAGCACTGGCCAATAAAATAAATCTTTAAAAAAATAAAAAATGAGCTCAGGACAGAAAGAGACTACTGCATTGCAGCCAAAAGAAAGCCTTGTGCTAACAGTTAAAACAATGAGAGAAAGGCTAAAGGTAACTCAGATCTTTGAGGCTCTTCCTGCCATCATAGGCCCAGCCAGCAAAGCATTCGGGGGCTGCAGCTGGGGTTGAAGTGAGGCCAGGTGAAGCTGGTGCTGGTAGCAGGTCTTGGCAATTGTCCACACGCTGTTGGTTTCACAGGTGTGCAGAATGTAAGTATAATTAGGTCATGATGGGTTCCACCGGGAGGCCAGGCAGCATTGTGCTATAAGATTGGAGCCTCTGTATGGAGCTCTTGAGAGGGTGAGACCTGGTGGAGACCCCAGAGAGGCAGAGCTACCAGCAAAGTGAGGCACATGCCAGGCAGCCCTTGGGTAACCGCAGGCATTCCTGTACTGCATCGGAGAGCAGCCTCGTGGGCAGGGACCAGCAGTCACTGAGGTAAGGACTCCTCCACCTAGATTTCAAAGGATTATTTCAGGAAAACTGGGGCCCTCAGCAGGGACCTGTCACAGGTAGGGGCAGAGCTACTGGAGAAAGTTCCCTCTAGGGCAATGCGAGTGTAAACATGGGTTTAGAACTTGCTGCAGGGTCCCCCAAGGACAATGCACAGCTGAAACCCCAGCCTGTGAGAACCGAAGCATAGGCTATGACCAGCAAAGCCAAAGGGGCGAGGCTGCCCAAGCCGCTGGGAGCTCATCCCTTGTTACAAACACCCAGGATGCCAGACATGGAGCTGTAGGATGTAACGTTGGCGCTGATGATTCTCAGTCTTGCTTTGGCTGCCTGATTTCTCCTGTTTCCCTGTCTCCTCCTTTTGCAATGCAAATATATATCTTGTGCCTGTTTCACCACACAGCTGGAGGAGCTTGCCTTGAGTCTCACCTCGAGTCTCAGGTGAGAATTTTAAGTTGGGATTTTGAGCAACCCTGGAATGTTAAGACTGTAGGGGACGGAATGATTGCATTTCACATTGTGAGATGGACATGAACTTTTAGGGGCCAAGGGTGAAATATTGTGGTTTAGATTTTAGTTTGGGCATCCCCCAAACGTGTTAAAGCCTTGGTCATTGAAGTCTTTTGCTAATGGTTAATGGTTAATGGAGTAGTGCTACTAGTTAATACTAAGCCTAGAAACTTAATCCAATTATGGTGTCTAAAGGTGGGTATTTTGAGAGGTGATTAGACTGTGTGTTTGGGTACAACTCCAATGATTAAATTATGGTGGCTTTGTAAGGAGAGACCACATGGACAGACGGTGAGCCTGCTCTGTCTCTGCTTCCTCCATTTGATCCTCCCTCTGAACGTGCTGCCTTTCTGCTGAACTGGTGAGGCCTGCCTGTGAGCCTCAAACCATGACCAGAATAAAACCTTCTCCTTGATATCTAACTTGTCAGAGATTTGATTACAGCGAGAAAAAGTTGAATCAAACAAGATGTAAGGGGAGCAGTTGGGGTGGTCTTGTGTAAGATAACAGGGAAGGATGTGATTGTGATAAATAGAAGGGCACCTGCAAAACTTAAATTTACCAAGTGGGACTATTGGCCAAATGTGGTCAGGTCTTCTGATTTCTAAAGAGTTTAAAAAACCATCCAAGTTTAAGTTGGGTTTTCATGTGGAAAAAAATCATAAAATATTGGCACTTAAAAAGTTAAAAGCACCATGTGGGACACTATTGTATCTGCCAATCAACCCTTGCACATACCACAGCCCCTGAAACTCAACAGGGCTGAAATGGAGCTCCGTCTGCATTCCCTGTCTCAGCAAATGCTGCCACTGATGGCCAGCAGGTGGGCCTGAGTCCTGACTCCTTCGCCTCTATCACTCCTCTGGACTGAAATCACTTAGCTCTTTGATTATCCCCATCTCAACCTCCCTATCTCCAGCGTCTTTCAGGTATTCACAATTTCTTTCCTGGATTGACCCATCTCTCCTTCATTAGTCTTGCACACTTTAAATCCTCTAGTGACTGCTCTAAAATAAAAATTGAAGCAAATCATTGTTCTGATCCCGGATTCCATCTCATTCAAATACCTATGGGATCAAGTCTGTGTTTCAGCATGTTACAGGCCTAACTCTACATTCAGACTCCTGCCTATGTCTCCAGCCTCATTCCTTGTGGTATTTTCCTCTTGGTCTGTGTCCAGATACTGATGTGGCCACAGTTCCTTTAAGGTTCATGCTGGTTCATTCCTCCCCACCTTTAGTCTCATGGCTCCTCTTTCCCAGAGTAAGTGCCCCTTCCTTTCTGGGTTGGGATGTTTTCAGTTGGAGTGACATAATCCCCAACAACAAACTGCTTGAACTAAAGAGGTTATTGCTTATGTAAACAGCCAGGCAGGCTTTGGGGCCTGGGTCAGACCTGCAGTTGCAACCTCAAAGCTTATTTCCTTTATGTTTTATTTTTTGTTAAAGTCATCCCTGGGAAGAGGTGTTAGTATAAGTTAGACCTTGATGTAAGCATGAGGAATGGAAGGACTGGAAAGAGAAACAAGGACGGTGGACATCTGAGGGACAGAGGGGTTCCACCTGGACAAAGAGCATTCGATAGCTGGAGTCCAAGCCACTGTAATTTCCTTCTAGGTAGTCGGTACTTCCTAAGCCAGGTCTGAGGACAACCAGTAGTCCTGTCTGAAGAAGATACTTCCCAGGCCAATGGCTGAACAAGCATGCCTGGCAGACTTCTATGACCCTAACATAACTCCAAGGAACAGTAGGGTAGTCTTCCTGGGGATCCATTGTAAGTGCAAAAAATCACTAAGTATCACAGCACAGATTATGCTGTACACATTTCTGTTGTCTTCTACAGTAGTCCATTGAAATGAGTTTCCCCCTAGGGGCAAAGTACAGAGAGGCATTTGCTTATGTTAGGATTTTTTATTAATCCTAATGATGGACTTGTACATCAACTTCAGGAGCACGAAGCCATCTACCTAGCAAAATTAACAGTATAGAAAGTGTCATCAGTTCAGATAGGAGGATAATTTTTGCAGGCTGGCACACAGGAAGGTTGAAGAGAACACATGAAGAGAAAATGATTCTGGAAACATGTGACAACTGCACAGAACAGTTGACTCAAGAGGAACATTATAGAGGGTGTTAGTTTCTATATAGAAAGGAGAGAACACTAGAGACAGTGTGAAATGGAAAAAGCACAAGTAGTTCCTTTTCAATTAAAAATGAGTTTCCAGTTTACCTTCAAGACACTTTTATGTTGAGTTGACTCGGGAAACTTCTGGGTTTTAACTTCGTTGATTTCTACTTTGAACCTAAACTTTCTGCCACTCATGAATTTAAGCTTCCAAAGATACCACCCACTGAGAAACTTTTTGTAGAATATTTTAAGCTTAATGAAGCACATGTTAGTGTTCTCCAGAGAAACAGAACCAATAGGCTCCCTTATACCTATCCATCTATCACATCTATCAAGATATTGATTATGAAGTATTGGCTCATGCAGTTAAGTAGGCTGAGCAGTCCCATAATCTGCTGTCTGAATGTTGAAGATCCAGGAAAAGCCAGTGGTGTAGTTGTTTTTTTTTTTTTTTTAAAGATTTGACAGTTACACAGAAAAGGAGAGGCAGAGAGAATGACGTCTTCCATCTGCCGGTTTACTCCCCAGTTGGCCAAGAGGGCCCAAGTTGTGCCGATCCAAAGCCAGGAGCTTCTTCCTAGTCTCCCATGCAGGTGCAGGGGCCCAAGGACTTGGGCCATCTTCCACTGCTTTCCCAGGCCGTAGCAGAGAGCTGGATCAGAAGTGGAGCAGCCGAAACTTGAATTGGCACCCATATGGGATGCTGGCACTGCAGCCAGTGACTTTACACTATACCACAGCACTGGCTCCAAGTGGTGTAGTTTAAGACCTGGGGACCAGGAGTGCAAAAGGCAGGAGACTAATGCCTCAATTCAAGTAGTCAGGCAGTTAGAAGATGAACTTTACCTTCTTCAGTTTTTTATTCTATTCAGGTTCTCACTTCTTTACCCAGTTCACCAATTCGAATACTGACTTCCTGGGGAAACACTGTCACAGACACACCCAGAAACGTTTAATCAGATCTGCGGCTCAGGAAAGTTGATAGATGAAAATAACCATTATGAAGGATGGAAAAGAATTGAAAGAGTGTAATGATCTCATGTCTTTGTGGAAAGGAATGCTTGATAGAAAGATATCCCTTCTCCATAGATTAAGTTAGTTCCATACAGTTCCAATCAATCCCAACATGACTGTGGAACCAAACTGAATCTAAAGGTCTTAGTCTTGAGCCAAAACTATTCTGAAAAAGAGGTGAGGATTTCTGTACCAGATATGAGAACTTACTGAAAGCTGTGTAAATAAAATCATGCTTCTGACACAGGATAAACAGCTAGCTCCAGGAACAAACCACAACTTATAGGAACTTGGGCTATCTGCCACCACATACCAGTGGGAAAAAATGAACCAGTCAATAAGTAGCATTGGCGAAATTGACCTTCCTTATAGAAAAAATGAAATGATATCTAATTCATATTACATATCAGATGGATTAAATTTCTAAATCTGAAAAGAGAACACAGCTGTAACAAGAGAATCTATTATTTGACAGGCAGAGTTAGTGAGATGGACAGAGAAAGGTCATCTTACCGTTGATTCACCCCCTAAATGGCTGCTAAGGCTGGTGTGCTGCATGGATCCGAAGCTGGGAGCCAGGTGCTTCCTCTTGGACCATCTTCCACTGCCTTCTGGGCCACAGCTGGACTGGAAGAGGAGCAACCGGGACTAGAACTCAGTGCCCATATGGGATGTTGATCCTGCAGGTGGAGGATTAACCAAATGAGCCACGGCGCCAGTCCTAAGAGAATCTATTCTAAACTATTAGGAGAATAGCTTTGTGAGCTCAGGTGGAAAATATAAACCAAACAAAACAAAGCATGAAAGAAAAAATTGGTAAAGTTTGTTAGTTTGAAAAATTCAAGCATTCATTGCTTATACACCATTAACAAAGATAAAAATTAAGAGTCTGGGTAGAGGTATTTTCAGGTACTATAACAATTTTATGCATCAAAAATGCTATGGGGGCTGGCTCTGTGGCACTGTGGGTTAAAGCCCCAGCCTGCCACCCACATGGATGAAGTTCTTGGCTCCTGGTTTTGGCCTGGCTCAGCTCTAGCCATTGTGGCCATTTGGGGGAGTGAACCAGCACATGGAAGATTTCTCTCTCTTTCTGCCTCCTCCCCATGTCTCTGCCTTTTAAATAGATAAATCTTAAAAAATGAAGGGCTGGCACCGTGGCGCAGTAGGGTAATCTACCTGCGGTACTGGCATCTCTTGTGGGTGCCAATTCTTGCCCTGGCTGCTGCTCTTCCAATCCAGCCTTCTGCTGTGGCCTGGGAAAGCAGTAGAAGATGGCCCAAGTCCTTGGGCCCCTGCACCCTCATGGGAGACCTGGAAGAAGCTCCTGGCTCCTGGCTTCTTATCGGTTCAGCTCCAGCCGCTGCGGCCATTGAGGAGTGAACCAACAGACGGAAGACCTTTCTCTGTCTCTCCCTCTCACTGTAACTCTACCTCTCAAATAAATCTTAAAAAAATAAAAAAAATGAAAGGAGCATAGATCATGAACTAGTCTAGTGCTTAGGTTGAACAAAGGCCACTGGCCAATGAGGGGTCTTTGGTGACCTTCCTTGAGTAGTTTCATTCAAATGCTGTAGAACTGATGTGAGAAAGATAAGTGCGAAAGGATCAGAGTCCAGGAATCGCACTCTTGTAACGGAGAAAGAGACTCAAAGGGCAGAGGTGCCAGAGGGAATGACACTTCACAGCTGACAGTCTCCTTTGGTCTGTGGTTGTGCCGTGATGTCAGAGGCTGGCTTGCTTGCATTCATTCACTTTTCCCTCATTTTGTCAAATGGATTGATCTTTGTTTTCCCCTTCCCATTCTTTTGAGAAAATAATTTATGGGTCTTTATTAGCAATTTATTTCATGTCCTAAGTCATAAAGTATTTGTTTTGCTGTGAAATTTCCCAGTCTAATGTTGAATTTTTCATGAGATGTGTATTAGAGAAAACCTATGCAATAATGCATTTCTAAAGTCTTAAAAGATAAAAAGTGTACAGAGTGACATAGAACGTTAAAAGAGAATGTTACCTCTCCCATGACAGATCAAGTCTCTGGAACATGATTGCTTCATTAAAAACTAGTCTGTTGCTCTGATTCCTTGCTGTATCTCAAATCCAATCATACTTCGTTGCTGTTTGTAAACAATAGTGAGGTAAAGACATCACTCATTTGTTATTAATTACATATTGCTTTACATTTAAATTATGTTTAAGTCTGACTTCAAATAAATGTGTTTTTTAAGTTTTTTTTTTTTAATTTATTTGAAAGGCAGAATTAGAATCTTCCATCTGCTGGTTCAGTTCCCAAATGGCCAGCCAGGAGCTTCATCTAGTCTCCCACATTAGTCTGCCACTTCTCCAGGTGCACTGGCAGGGAGCTGGATAGGAAGTGGAGCAGCTGGGATTCATGGGTGCCTGAATGGCATGTTGCTTAACCCTTTATGCCATAATGCTATCCCCCAAATAAATGTCTTATGTTTAACACTCCATAACCAGATTCTCAGTATCCATGAAGTCAGGACCTATAAACTACTTCTTTTTGCAGCTTAGATGTTGCGTTTAATGTGTTCAACCCCTTCTTGCCCTGTACAGCACACACCACGTTAGCCATAAAGTGAAAGCTCTTGCATGTGGCATACAGCCAGGGTTAGCTACAACTCCAGGTTTTGGGTTTTTTTTTTTTTTTTTTTTTGGTCATTCATTACTCATTAATTGTGTTTCTTTCTGTTGCCTTATGATTTACGATTTTTTTTTTAATCACAGTCTACTTTTAGGTAAAATTGTACTGCTTCATAGTCAGTATAAGAACCTTAGTGCAGGATAATTTCATTCCAATCCTCTAAAAGCCTTTATGATATTGTCATACATTTCACTTTACATTTGTTTTTTTTTTTTTTTTGACAGGCAGAGTGGACAGTGAGAGAGAGAGAGACAGAGAGAAAGGTCTTCCTTTGCCGTTGGTTCACCCTCCAATGGCTGCCGCGGTTGGCGCGCTGCTGCCAGCACACCGCGCTCATCCGATGCAGGAGCCAGGTGCTAGGTGCTTTTTCCTGGTCTCCCACGGGGTGCAGGGCCCAAGCACTTGGGCCATCCTCCACTGCACTCCTGGGCCACAGCAGAGAGCTGGCCTGGAAGAGGGGCAACCAGGACAGAATCTGGCGCCCCAACCGGGACTAGAACCCGGTGTGCCGGCGCCGCAAGGCGGAGGATTAGCCTGTTGAGCCACGGCACCGGCCCACTTTACATTTGTTAACACAATACCTTTTTCTTTGCCTTAAATAATGTTATCAAACATTTAAAATAAATATCCTGTGTATTTGCTCATGTATTTGCTATTTTTCACGTTCTTTATTTCTTTGAGTAGTTACAGATTTTAATCTAGCATCATTTTTTTCTTACTAAAGATAACATTTCCTGCAGTGAGTCAGCTTGTGATGAACTCTTTAAGCTTCTCTAGATCTTAAATTTTATTTCATTTTTGTTTTTGAAAAATATTTTCATGGGATATAAAATTCCTTTTTTAATTTTTTATTAAATTGGGTTTATGTGTTTAGTTTTTTTTTTAAAGATTTATTTGAAAGAGTTACACAGAGAGAGGGAGGGAGGTAAAGAAAAAGGTCTTCTATTCACTGGTTCATTTCCTTTGTGGCTGCAAGGGTCAGAGCTGGGCTAATCTGAAGCCAGGAGCTTCTTCTAGGTTTCCCTCACAGGCCCCAAGGACTGGGGCCATCTTCTACTGCTTTTCCAGGCCATAGCAGAGAGCTGGATTGGATGTGGAGCAGCCGGGACTCGAACCTGTGCTCATTTGGGATGTTGACACTGCAGGTGTTGGCTTCACTAGCTACACCATAGCACTGGCCCCTAAAATTCCAAATTGAGTTTTTCCTCCCAGTACTTTAAATATGTTGCGCTATTAACTGCCACTTCAATCTTTGCTCTTCTACGTCTTTTTTTCCCTTTTAAGAATTTTCCCTTATTGAGGGTTTTTAGGAAGTTGCTTATGATGTGCCATGATACGCTTTTTTTAATTTTGTTTTTTTATTTTGGGTTTGAGTTCATTGAGTTTCTTGAATCTTATTTGTTTCCAGATCAGGGTCTTAGTTGTAAGATAATGGACATTAAGCAACGCATCTCACATGTTTTGTTTTGTTTGTTTTCCTTTAGATGGGAAAGCATGCCAATTTCTATACTACCTTTTGGTCACAGGTGAAAGTTCAATTTCAGGTTTCTTGTAATTCATATATAAGAATTTTATTTTTGAACTTATTTAACTCTTAAACTCCATGACAAAAACTGCTCTACTTATCTTACCTCTTTTAATATACATTATGTGCATTTATAGAACAGGCAATATGAAAATATTTTGTCAAAATACATATTTATATTAATAACTGGACAGCATCTCATTTGCTTAAAAGAAAAGTTAACAGAATCTTTAATTTTTGAAGATTTATTTTATTTGAAGGGCAGAGTTAGAGAGGGAGACGGAGTGAGTTACTGCGTCAAATGGCTGGTACTTGTTTGTGTTTAACTCATCATTTTCTATGATGTTTTCCAAATGAGTTGTGCTTAGCTTTCTCACCAGCAGGATATGAGAGTTATGGTTATTCCACATCCTTGCCAATGCTTCATATTGTCAGTCTTTGGTTTTAGTCATTAATGGATATGCAGTGACACCTCATTGTGTGTTTAATTTGCAATGATATTGAACCATTTTTCATGTGCTGACTGGTCATTCATACAACTCTTATAAAGGATCTGTTTAGATCTTTTGCTATTTAAAAATTGGGCTGTTTATTGTTACTGAGTTTTAAGGATTCTTTAGATATTTTGGATATAAGTTTTTTTGTCACGTTAGTGTATTGTGGATATTTTTTCTGTGATTTTACTTTCCTTTTTGGAATAATGTCCTCTTGGGCTGACTTTGTCGTGTAGCAGGTAAAGCTGTGCCTGTGACACCAGCATTCCCTATGGATGCCGGTTCCTGTACCACCTTCTCCACTTCCGATTCAGCTCTCTGCTAAAGGCCTGGGAAAAGCAGCAGAGGATGGCCTGAGTACTTGCATCTTTGCCACCCATGTGGGAGACCCAAATGAAGCTCCAGGCTCCTTGCTTTTGCCTGGCCCAGTCCTGACCATTACAGACATTTGGGGAGTGAACCAGTGAAGTGGAAGATGTCTGTCTGTCTCTCTGTAACTCAGACATTCAAAATAAAAATAAGTCTTTAAAAATGTCCTCTGGGATGGCGCCACTGCTCACTATGCTAATCCTCTGTCTGCGGCGCTGGCACCTCAGGTTCTAGTCCTGGTCGGGGTGCCGGATTCTGTCCCGGCTGCCCCTCTTCTAGCTCTCTGCTGTGGCCCAGGAGTGCAGTGGAGGATGGCCTAAGTGCTTGAGCCCTGCACCCCATGGGAGACCAGGAGAAGCACCTGGCTCCTGGCTTCGGATCAGTGCTGTATGCCAGCCACAGCGGCCATTGAGGGGTGAACCAACGGAAAGGAAGACCTTTCTCTCTGTCTCTCTCACTGTCCACTCTGCCTGTCAAAAAAAAAAATGTCCTCTGAAGAACCTAAGTTTTAAATTTTCATGTAGTTCAATTTATAATATCTTAAAGTAATTTGTGCCTTTTGCCTCCTCCAAGGTCATGGAAATGTTCTACCATATTTTCTTCCAGAGTTTTGTCCTTTTCGGTTTAGGGTTTATTTTGAATTAATGATGTGGACATTCTGTGGTCGGCACATGAGCAGTGTTGTTGTGTCCCTCATATCCCTATCATTTGGAGATGCTGGGGGCTGGCAGCCTCATCTCTCTGATGGACAGTGATATTTGTTGCTTGTGATCTAAAAAAATCTGTGTGGTGTTCTTTAGCACTATTGAGAGAGAGGGGGAGAATGTGATTGAGAATCTCTCCTATTTGCTGGTTCACTCCCCAAATGCCTGGAACAGCCAAGGCTGGGGCCATGCCAAAGCCAAGAGCCAGAAACTCAATCCAGGTCTCCCACGTAGTTGGCAAGGACCCAAGGACTTGAATCATCCCCTGCTGCCCCCCCCACCCCCCAGATGCTCATTAGCAGGAAGCTTGAACTGGAAAGGATCTGGAACTGAACCGACACACTCTGATATGGGATGCAGGGATCCCAAGTGGTGTCTAAAGCACCGTGCCAAAGGCTTGCCCCTCCTTGACCCAGCACCATTTGAATTTCCAGTGTCTTATTCACCTAATGCTTTTAACTTCATTAATCAACAGTCAATTAATTCATCCATTAGTTAAAAAAATCAGGACTTTCAATTAGGGGGTATGAAATGATTTTTAATTAAATCTATTCTATGTTTCTCAGCTGGCATTGTTCTCTAAAGCAGGGCCAACTGGCTCTCCTAACATGCATTTCAGTCTAGAAAACCAAGATAGATGCTTAACTCTTTCTGAACTTTACCAATTTTCAGAATAAGAATTTGGGTTATGAACTGCTTTAGACAGTGACAGATGAGTCTCCCTTTACTTCTGGCTTTATCTTTTTTCAAATTACAGACTTTTGGGTTTTTATATATTCAATTATGTCATTCAATTATATCATTATTCTTTTTGATGCTTATATTATTACTTTTGGGTCAGTAAGAGCCCCTTCAGCTGAATCCTGTATCCTTTTGTTATGACTGTATTAATCTTTGAAAATTTCCTCGACTTTGAGCATTACAAAAGTGTTCCAGCCTCACCTTGTGTCCTTACTATTCTGCCTCTGGAATTAGTTTTTTCTCCAACAAGTCCTGATTTCTTTTCATAGGGAGTGGCCCTAAAGATACAAATAAGGATAGAAGTAGTTTTTATTTTCTTGTCATTTTTGGACATATTCTTAAAAAATTTAAAACTATTCCATATGGCATGTTTTTGGTTTTGGTTTTTTGTAGGAATGTCCTCCTGGGTACCTAGTGCACCATATTGCTAGAAATGAAAATTTCCAGACTGAATAATCTAGTGTCGAGCATTTTATATGCAAGTACATTGTCTGTAAGTGATAAGTGTGGTTAGGACTCTTACTATCATCTCCATTTTAAAGATGATGAAGATGAGGCTGAGAGAGTAACTTGCCTCACATGTCACAGCTGGCGAGTGATAGTAGGTGCTGGAGCCAGGCAGACGGGCTCTGGAGTATAGGCTCGTTGTCACTACACCATGACGTGACTCAGAGGCTCAGTAGCCATTACTCGTAGGAGACTCAGCAGGGAGTAACTTACATGGTATCGATTGTCTTGTGAAGACTGTTTTCAAGATGCAAGGCTTATGAAGCATGCAGAAACAGGGTTAGAAGCAGCAGTCAAAAAATAGGCCCGTGTTGTCTTTTAGTCTTTTATGTCGCTCAGAGCCAGCCCTTTTGTAGACGGCACTCCAGCCATCCTCCTCTGGCCACCCTCAGAACTGAGTAGCCTGACTCCAGAAAGTCTTTTGTAATAATAAGAGCATTGATGTACACTCATCCCTCAGTATTCACCAGGGATTTGTTTCAGGAACCTTGCAGGTACCAAAATCCTGAGCTGCTCAAGTCCCTTATTATTTTTTTAGAAATATTTTTATTTATTTATCTGACAGGTAGAGTTACAGACAGTGAGAAAGACAGAGAGAAAGGTCTTCCTTCTGTTGGTTCACTCCCCAAATGGCCACCATGGCTGGAGCTACGTCGATCCGAAGCCAGGAGCCAGGAGCTTCTTTCCTGGGTGCAGGCGTTCAAGCACTTGGGCCATCCTCCACTGTTTTCCCAGGCCACAGCAGAGAGCTGGACTGGGAGAGAAGCAACTAGACTAGAACCCGGCGCCCATTGGGATGCCAGCGCCGCAGGCGGAGGATTAACCTAGTGTGCCACCGTGCTGGCCCCCTCAAGTTCCTTATATAAAAGGACATAGTATTCGCATATAATTTATTTTTAGGAGAAAAATCTGCATTCTTTTTTTAAAGAAACATTTAATGAGTATAAATTTCATGGGTACATCTTTAGGAATACACTGATTCTTCCCACTATACCTGCCCTCCCACCCCCACTAGCTCCCTCCTTCCTCCTCCCCCTCGCATTCCCAGTACCATTCTCCATTAAGATTCGTTTTCAATTAACTTTATACACGGAAGACACCCCTATACAAAGTAAAAATTTCAACTATTTGCACGCACACACACAAAATATAAAAAACTGAGAAGTTTTACAGTTAAATCTCATAGTACAACTCATTTAGGACAGAGGTCCTGTATGGAGAGTAAGTGCACAGTGAATCCTGTTAATATAACAATTAACACTCTTTACGTATGTATGACGTCAATGATCACTCGAGGCTCTTGCCATGAGTTGCCTGGGCTATGGAAGCCTTTTCAGACCATAGTCTCTGTCAGTATTTAGGCAGAGCCAAAGGCAAAGTGGCATATAATGCATATCTATCCTCTTGAATTCTTCACATCTCTTAATTACTAACAGAATATAAGGTAAATGCTACATAAATATTGTACTTTTAAGATTTGTGCTGCTTTTCATTGTTCTTTTATAAATATTTTCTATCCATGGTTGGCTGAATCTACAGGTGCAGAATCCACAGATAGGGAGCAATGACTGCACGTGCAAAATCACACCTAACATGAGTGTTAGCTATTGAGCATAATCACATAATGGATACCATGAACCCACTAACCGACTGAATAACTAGAGTATTACTAAAATCTGTGACTACTGTGTGCCTTTCTCCTATCCCAGGTTCCTGCCTCTATCTAGACGTTCACCACTATTACTTTTTAAGCAAAATTGTGGTTTTAGCGCTAACGTATGACTAAGAAATGTATTGTTTACCTTTGCTTTTTGAGCACTACAAAAATGAGTCTTCTGTTTCTTGCCTTTTCCTCCTCAAATTGTGTTTCTAGTATTTTCCTCATTGTGTGTAATGGTGGTTCATTTTCTCTGCAATATTGTGCTTTATTGTGTGGATATACCACAATTATCTATTTCCTTGTTGGTCACCATTTGGGTTGGAGTGTGTGTGTGTGTGTGTGTGTGTGTGTGAAGATTTTATTTATTTATTGGAGAGGTAGAGTTACAGACAAAGAGAGAGAACCAAAAAGATCTTCCAGCCATTGGTTCATTCCCCAAATGGCTGCAACAGCTGGAGCTGAGCTGATCTAAAGCCAGGAGCTAGGATCATCTTCCAGGTCTCCCATGTGGGGGTAAGGGTCCAAGCATTTGGGCATCTTCTGCTTTCCCAGGACACAGTGGAGAGCTGGATTGGAAGAGGAAAAGCTGAGACTCAAACTGGCGCCCATATTGGGTACAGGCACTGCAGGCAGAGGAGGATTAACCTACAGCACCGGGCCCTGGTGTTGTTGTTGTTTTTTCTTTCTTTTTTTTTTCTATTTCAGGCATTGCTGATGTCCATATTTATGTCTCTTGTACACAAATGCCAAGTGTAAACTTACTTTTTGTGATTTATGTTAGGAATGAGATGAACAGGCTAGAGAATGTGGACGTTCACTTTGCAAGGCAATGCCTACCAATTTTCCAAAGTGACAGCACTAGTTTACATGCACCAACCATCCACTCACATCATCTCTAATGGGGGCTCTTGTTAAGCTTCTGAATTTTATCAATTTTGAATCGTAATGAAGTTGGCTTTTTTTTTTTTTTTATTTCTATGGGCCACGTCTGCTTCCTCTTCTGTGAAAGGCTGCTCCTTGTAGTTGAATAGTTCCTTTCCCACTTCTGGAGGATGCCTAATAACCCACTGATGGTCAAGGCATAATTCAATCAGTCTTATGGGGCATTTAGTTTTTTCCAATATTTTTTTCCTTTTAAGTAAAACTTCCATGATGATCTTTAGTGTACATTCAACGTTATATCTTTTCAATAAATCTTACAAGTGGAATAGGCTGAGATGGCAGATACGCTTAATTTGGAAAAAGCTTTGGCAAACACTGAGAAATTACCTTCTGAAACAGTGCCAATCTCTGTGGAGGGATTTTTCTTTTTAAATCTGTGTGTGTGTCGGGGCGGGGTGGTGGAAATCTAAGCAGCTTTCCACCTGTGAACAATTTAAAAACCTTTCCAGCCTTTGACAACGTTTTGCTGCAAAGAGTGGAGAGCTCAGAAACAGGGAGCGGTCCTGGGAGATGCTGTGAGGGGATGAAGTTCTGCCTTGCATAGCTCTGCAGAAAACGTGCGGAGTATTCCCGAGTTTGGAGGAGGGTGTGTGGCAAATCAATCGAGGCTCAACCAATGGCTTGGAACCGCCGGCAGTTATCTGAGCATGTACAGGGATTTGGCCGTATGGGGTGCGGAAGCTGGGTACGTGGTCTCTGCGAGGCAGTTCTCTCAGTCTGCACCTTGAGCTCAAGGACGGCAGGTGGGCAGTTCCAAATGGCAAACAGCTGGCAAGTGGGGGAGAGTGCCCCATGTGCATGACCTCAACCTACTGGAAGAGACTGAAACCTGTGCTGGCTCTTGTTGCCTCTGGCTTCCATGGTGTGGGTTTTAGAAGGTTGTAGAAGCCTGGTCCTTCCTCGGGGACCTGGACTCACATGTGAGAGAGAAGGCGAGGCTTTACAGCTGCAGCCTCTGACAGCTAATAGGTGTGTTCTTGTGGATGATCTCATGTCGTCCTCTGTGGGTGTGCAATCATTTCTAAGTGGCAGGTGAGTACGAAGAGATTCCAGAGGGAAAGTGGCTTGCTCAGGTCATTTAGGCAGGGAAGGATGGAACTGGGACGACTACTGGTTTTATTTATATGATCAAGGGGTTTTGAATTCAGATTCAAACGCAGCCTGTGGTTGCTCTGTTTAGCCTTTGAGAGGTGAAGAAATAGATGAATTTGTTATAATTCAAATAGGATAGTTTTATTTTGTTTATCTTGGCGACATCAGTCATTTAATGGAAATGTAACATGATTTAGCTGTTTTAGAAAAAAAAAGAAATGTTAAGGTGTATTTATTTTTAGATTTAATTGATTCTTTAGGTTTAACTTATCAGAAATTCTCCTTAGTGAAAATCAGAATGTTTGAAATGAGAGTGTTTCTGCTTTGGAGAAATGAATGTGGGAATGCTGAAGAGTATTTTGAAAGGTATGGTCAGGCCTGGTTTCTTTAAGTAAATGGGATGAGAAGGGATAGAGAACGGTGGCAAATTGGAGGCACACTTTGGATGCAAGATGATGAGTAAGAAGCAACACTTGGGGGGAAAAAAGGTGCTGTAAGCAGAAGGAAAATACCCATTGTGACACAGGCCAGGCATCAGGGCCAACCCAGAGGGGCTCTCTGAGGCACATTTTATCCATCTGAGTTGTCCTGTGTCAGGCCGAACAGTGGGACCCTCTCAGTCCCTCGGTCTGGGTTGCTACAGGAAGGGTTTGAAGCAGCTCTCTGCCGCTCATGCTGACCCTGCAGGAGCTGAGATCCACAGGTCGTCTGCGGAGCTCACATCCCAGCTGGGCCTCAGGGTCTCCTTGAAGGGGAATCTGCATGGTGCTCCTCCATGACTACCACAGGAACTGTTATAGGTTAAGGAAGACTAAAGGAACTTCAGATAGATGGAGAAGATTCCTGATTCCAACACACACAGTAAGATACTTTGAGACAACTGGGGGACTATGAATTATCAATTTTGTTGGGTTTTAAGACATACCATTTCCCTACACTGACACAGTATTTCTGATACCATATATGTGATTTATTTTCTTTCCTTACACCAAGGAATTTTCCAATTGTTTGCACATTAGCTGAGCATACTACAATTCAACTCAATTTTGACACTATTGACTTGGAGTTAGCATCAGATCCAATATGTACAAGGGCCAGTATCATATAACTGACTCCATTTCAGATGGCGTTCTCATGTTCCAGCCTTTTGTACTTCTGACTGGATGGCTATCCATCAGGGGTTCCCACAACCCCCTCTCTGGCTTTGGGAATTTGCTAGAACGTCTCCCAGATCCCAGGCAAACACTTGACGTGTGTTTACTGGTTAATTATAAGGGACACAACTCAGGAGCAACCAGATGGAAGAGATGCATGGGGCAATATATGAAGTAGGGGAGTGGTTAATGGAGCTTCCATGCTCCCTCTGGGTGCACTGCCTCCCAGCTCTTTCATGTGCTGCTCTTCAGCTTGAACGTCATCAAATCTCATTCAAAAGTTTGTTCTTTCTTCTTTAGATACATTGAATTTTTAAAAAAGATTTATTTATTCACTTGAAAGGCAGAGTTCTAGAGAGGCAGAGAAAGAGGTCTTCCCTATCCAGTGGTTAGCTCCCCAAATGGCTACAATAGATGGAGCTGGGCAGATCCAAAGCCAGGAGCTTGGAGCTTCTTCTGGGTCTCCTACGTGGGTTCAGGGCCCAAGGACTGGAGTCATCTGCTGCTGCTATCCCTGGGTTGGAAGTGGAGCAGCTGGGATCAGCATATGGGATGCTGGCGCTGCAGGCAGCAGCTTTACCCACTACACCACAGCACCAGCCCAATACACTGAATCTTTTTTAAAAATTATTTTGAAATGCAGAGAGAAAAAATGGAAATAGAGATCTCCCATCCTGTGGCTCACACCCCCAATGCTTGCAATAGCCAGGGCTTGGCCAGGCTGAGTCCAGGAACCAGGAACTCAATCCAGGTCTCCTAGATGGGTGACAGGGACCCAAAGGCATGAGCCATCACCTGCTGGTTTCCAAGATGTTCATTGGTAGGAGGCTGGAATTGGGAGCAAAGCTGGACTCGGACTCGGGCCCTCTGATATGAGCATCCCAACCAATGGCTTAACTACACCAAACACCCACCATGTGTTCCAAAGTTTTCACAACACTCAGTCTCCTGATCACAACTCCTCCAGTTACTTGATTAGTGAAAACTCAGGTGTGATAGAATGAGGCACTTTAACCCAAGACTCTCCAGAAACTGCAAGTGTCAGGAATCAGGGACCAAGACCAGATGGATTCTTATTATGCCGCAGGTGTTAGAAAATGTCTGTTTCAGTGAAGGATCTATCCTGAAGTACATGGAGGTTTAATAAGATGTCTAGGTTTTGCTTTAGTGAGACCACACAGCGGCAAAAGTGGAGGGATGACAGCGCAAACAAGAATGCCAAATTGTTGACAACTATCAGTGCTAGAAATGGGAGCACACAGTGTTTCTTGAGCATTCTCTATGTATGTATTTTGAAGGCTAAAAAGTTAATAAAAGGGGCTGGCACTTTGGTTCAGTGAGTTAACACCCTTGCCTGAAGCGTCAGCGTCCCATATGGGTGCCGGTTCTAGTCCAGGCTGCCCCTCTTCCAGTCTAGTTCTCTGCTGTGGCCTGGGAGGGCAGTAGAAGATGGTCTCCCTGCACCTGCGTGGGAAACCCAGAGGAAGCTCCTGGCTTCCGATCAGCACAGCTCCGGCTATTGCGGCCAATTGGGGAGTGAACCATCAGGTAGAAGACCTCTCTATCTCTGCCTCTGCCTCTCTCTGTGTAACTCTGACTTTCAAATAAATAAATCTTTTAAAAAATTAATAAAATATGAAATAAATTAAAAAATATACAAATGTTATATTAGAAATGTTATAGTTACATATAAATATATTAAAAAATAAAGTGAATACATAATGAAAAGTTTAAAAAAACAGCCACCAAAGTTCTTTCAAGAATAAGTACTTCTCTTTTGGAAAAAAAATACTTATAATAATCTGATAATTCTGATAAAGTGAGCATATATTATTGGGTGTCTTTCACAGGCTGGAATTCCACAAAGGAACCTGGAATAAACCTAATTTTGAGTTTCACAACTTGCCCTGTTTAGGAGGCAAAGCATCCTTCGGTGTCAGCTCCTAGCTTTCAGTGTAGTGTAAGGGTTTTCTTGTTGAACAAAGCCAAATGAATAACTGGGAAGGGAGGTACTGGAACACTGGAATGGGAGGAAGGTGGAAAGAAAGGAAACTACCAAATTTTTGGAGTTTTATCCCCCGTACCAGGTGTTTTACATGGAAAAATAGAATTAAAGATAAGCTTATTTTGGTGCAAAAAATTTTTTGAAATCCACACATTGTTTTCATAATCTGAAGTTTCCATGAATGTTGAAAATTGCCCCCCTTCCCAATAATGATATTATTTAATTCTCACAGTAACAACCTCATGGTTTTCAGATTTTCTAGGAGTCACAATTTTTGGGCTAGGATATTAAAACTCAAAAATTCGGGGGCTCACTGGGATTCCAGGTCAGGCTGTGTCTGGTTTTGAGGCCCTTGTACCAGCTCAATGGTGTTTGGAGCTGGTCACTTTTCAGGTTCCAGGGGCATTTGGTAGGACCCCTGAGTCAGCAAATTTTTCTTTCCTGGAAAATCCAAGAAGTGCCAGTGTTCCTCTGGCTGCCGGGCATGCAGGGGTCTCCACAGGCTGGGATGAGCTCTGCTCATGATATTCCTGCCTGACTTCCTTAAACTGGAAAAATTAGAACACGCAGGTGTACTTTTGGATCTTAGCTTGGCTTTCTGAGCTCTTGCTCATCCTCAGGGGCATTTTCCTCTGTATTCATTTTTTGTTGTCATTCATTCATTTGCCCATCTGATGGTTAGGTATAGGTGTCAACTTGACTGCTCACATAGCTGGTAAGTGTCTTTTCTGGGCATGTCGTTGAGACTGTTTCCCAAAGAAATCAGTGTGAGTCAGTAGACTGAGTCGTGAAGATCATGCTCACCAAAGCAGGTGGACATCATCCAATCTCTTGAAGACCTGGATAGAACCAGAAGGTGGAGAAGGGTGGGTTTTCTGTCTGCTTGAGCTGGGATGTCAACCTGCTGCCCATGGGCCTCATAGTCCTCGGTTTTAGGCCTTCAGACTTGGACTGGGATTTAAACCATTGGTCCCCAGTTCTTAGGCTTTCAGACCCTGACTGGTATTAAGGCACAGCTCTCCTGGGTTTCCGGCCTGCAGAGAGAAGACTATGGGCCGCCTTGGCCTCCACAATGGCATGAACCTGTCCTTCATATGCACTTTTCTCTGGTGCTATTTGCATCCTGTTATTTCTGTTTCTCTGGGAGCCCCAATGAATCATCTTCAGGCGATGCACTTTGTAATTTGTGGTCTCTCTGAAACAGGATTTTGGTCTACAATTAAAAGCTAACAACTTTGGGAGAGGAACATGGGAATGTTTTATCAAGAGGTAGTTGTGGATTCTTAATGACAGAGCCTTAAAAATGTGTGTGTGTGTGTGTGTGTGTGTGAGAGAGAGAGAGAGAGAGAGAGAGAGATGGGGGTAGGTAGGTAGGGAGGGAGGAGATGTACACAGGTAGGGAAAGGGGAGGAGCTGATCTCTCCTTACAGCCACACTGTGGGATGCACAGTGAGGACAGAAAGAAGCAGCATCAGGAGGGCAAAGTTCGAGTTCACATCCAGCGCTATTTGTAGTGAGAAGAGATAGAGTCAGTGAACCTGAACTGGAGGGAAGGTGTATCTCTCTGCATGTGTCGAGATGGGCTGTTCAAGACCCTTTTGTGTGAAGCAACCATTGGAAGGCAGCCAGGGCTTGCTCAGTGCTGGTGCCAGCTGCAGGTGTGCCTAGGGCAGTGAGTAGGGCTTGGACACGAGCTGCTAGGATCCCTGCATCAATGGCTTTGTTTAGAATGATTGGTTTATTCCTAAGCCCTTAGTGTTTCATTGAAAAACTCTTTTTGTGGCTCATGACCCTGGTGGAGAAAGCATCAAGGAAGCCAGGCAATGCACTTTGGTATTAAACTGACAAAGTGTTATCAGTTGACTTAGCTTCACACCTGAGTGTGGGGGTGCTTGGAGCTGTAGCTAAATGGCTACATGCTTGCATGGAGAGTGTAAAATTGCAGAAGACTTTGGAAGTGAAGTTTTGGTGAGTGCAGGATTTTAGGATGTGTATATGAAAAGCTGCCCACACGATATGCCATGCCTTCTCCACTTTCACGTTGTCACAGTAGTGTTCGTTCCTCTTGCACTTCTACTGACTTTCTGCTTTCCACTTTTCCTTCAGAAAGCTCCTTGTGCCCTTTGTTCTGCCTCAGGAGAGAGGTAAACAGTGATGCAAAGGACAGAAGTTCCCGGCAGGCAGTGCAGGGGCCCCTCCTTGCAGGTGTGGTTCTCTAGGGAACATTGTTTCTTTGCTGGCCTCTGGGGTTGAAAGCTTGGTGTCCTTCCAAGTCCTTCCACCCCTCGCCTAGGGGGTGGCTGCCTGGGTCATGCAGAAGAGACACTAAATCAGCTTGAAGTCAAAACCGTCCTTCCTGAGTGCTGACCATTTCCTAGTTCCTTATCTTCACTTTTCTTGTGATACTGTCTTGGCTTCTGGTGGATGGAGCAGTCTGGTGCCTTCAGTTTGCTGGCGAGTCCAGCTGACTGGCGCCAGCTTCCTGCTCTGTTTTAGATGTCAGAATCTCTCCCTTCCTTGCAGCTCTGATGTTTCCGTTCTTCCCCATTTAGTCATTGCTGATGCTGTGTATGCCAGGCTTGTGCAAGGATCTGAGAACAGAAAGTTGAACAAAACCTGACCAGCAGCTTGCAGTGACAACTTATTTTATTTGAAAGGAAGAGTTAGAGAAAGAGAGGGAGAGATACACAGAGATAGGTCTTCTATGCTCTGGCTCACTTCCCACATGGTTGCAACAGCTGGAGCTGTGCAGGTCTCCCAGGGGTGCAGGGGTCCAAGGACTTTGGGCCATCTTTCACTGCTTTTCCAGGTGCATTAGTAGGGAACTGGGTTGGAAGTGGAGAAGCCAGGAATTGAACCAATGCCTGTGGGTTGCTGGTGTTATAGGTGTTGTATGCCACAGGGCTAGACCTACCTTTCGTTTTCAGTAAAATTGTACCAGTGTTGTGGTTGAGTGTTTTCCTGGACTGGCTTTAGTCATATTGTATAGGTTATCAAATACTTGCCACCATCATTATTATTGTTATGCTCATGAAAAAGGCTTTTAAATCTCTCCAACTTAAGGGGCCCCTGGTTTCCAGTAAAATGCATGCAGGAAGCATAACCTTAAGGAAAATGATGAAATCATTTAAAGGATTTTTAGTTTTTATCATGGTATTATTTTTTTAAAAAGCCAAAAAGCACCTGCCAAAGAGGAAAATTTTCTCGTCTTGAACTGTATAAAAAAAGACAGATTGACAAGAAAATATCATACAAATTTAACATGTATTTTATGTAAAAATAGTTTTTATAAGGAAATGAAAATTCAAAGAAACAGGAAGAAATGTATCTAAAAATTATTAGGGAGAGGGTAGAGGAGACAGAAAGTGAGAGAATGCTCCCACCTGCTTGTTTACTTTCCAAAAGCCCAAAATGACCAGGACTGGGCTGGGTTGGGGCCAGAGCCAGGAACTCAATCCAGGCCTCCCTTTGTGGTGGTAGGGACCCAACCACTTGAGCCACCACCTGCTGCCTCCCAGGGTGCACAGTAGGAGGAAGCTGGAATTGGGAGCAGAGCTGTGAACTGAACATTGGCATGCTACAGAACACGGGCATCTTAACTCTAAGCACTTACTCTCAAGCTTGTATATTTTTATGTTGAGATTTGATGAAGAATGGATAGTCATAGGGAAAA
Source organism: Sylvilagus floridanus (assembly GCA_949820135.1). Taxonomy (NCBI): domain Eukaryota; kingdom Metazoa; phylum Chordata; class Mammalia; order Lagomorpha; family Leporidae; genus Sylvilagus; species Sylvilagus floridanus. The sequence goes on from OX463241.1 coordinate 101,745,811, forward strand.
ATAATTGGACAGAGTGATAAGATGTAATGATAATAAACTAGAGGAAACTTAGCAGGGCCCGTTTGTTCTGATTCTTCTCTGTGCCCTGTATCTTCAGAGACAAGGCTGCTCTTTTCCTCTGGCTATGTTTGGGTTTGTATGAATCGGGATGTTTTGTTAGGTTCATATGTTACAATTAGTTGAGGTCCCTCTTAAATCATCTCTTCATCTACAAGTTTCCCACATGCCCCCCCCCCCTTTTTTTTGACAGGCAGAGTTAGACAGTGAGAGAGAGAGAGAGACAGAGAAAAAGGTCTTCCTTCCGTTGGTTCACCCCCCAAAAGGCCGTTCTGGCAGGTGCACTGCGCTGATCCGAAGCCAGGAGCCAGGTGCTTCCTCCTGGTCTCCCATGTGGGTGCTGGGCCATCCTCCACTGCCTTCCTCAGCTACAGCAGAGAGCTGGACTGGAAGAGGAGCAACCAGGACAGGATCTGGCGCTCCAACCGGGACTAGAACCTGGGGTGCAGGCGCTGTAGGCGGAGGATTAACCTAGTGAGCCACGGCGCCGGCCCCTACACGCCCTCTTAAACTTAAATTTTTAGATTTTGTTTGAAAAAGAGAGATCTTCCATCTGCTCATTTATTCCCCAAATGCCTCCAACAGCCTGACCTGGGCCAGGCTGGCGCTGGGAGCCCAGAACTCGGGCCTGGTCTCCCACGTGGGTAGCAGGGACTCAAGTACTTGAGCCACCAACTATTGCCTCCCAGGATGAAGGCAGGAAGCTGGGGTGGAAGAGAGCTGCTGGAGCTCAAGTCAGGCACTCTGATGGGAGCTGTGGGTATAGCAAGCAGGTTCTTCATCACCTGCACCAAATGCCACCCCTCTCCTCATGTTCTTTTTCTTTAGAGTTTAGTTGTTGAAGAAATGAATTCTCTAGCAGAGTTTCCCACGTTCTGGATTTTGCTGATTGCTTCCTTGGTGATGTTCAAACCTGTTCCTCTGTTCTCTGTATTTCTGTGAAATTCTTGGTTAGATCTAAGGATTCAGGCTTGAATTTACTTGTTGATTCTTACCTGCCCCATTAGTTCATTAGAGCTTGCTGAATGGCAGTACTCCAATTCTGACATTGTTTCTTGAGATTTAGCCAGAAGACTTCTCTGGCAGCAAAATTTTCTCATCACTATTTGGTTAACCTGAAATGCAGTTTATACAACAAAGGCAGGATCACTGCTGGCTTCTTTCCCTTTGCTAGTATTTCTTTTTAAACGAGATTTATTTACTGATCTGAAAGGAAGAATTACAGTGGGAGGAGGAGGAGAGAGAGCTCCTCCATCTGCTGGTTCACCCTGCAGATGACCACAACGGCTGGGGTTGGACCAGGTTGAAGTCGGGAGCCTGAACTCCAGATAGGTCTCCCCGCCTGGGTGGCAGGGACCCAAGCCTTTGGCCACCTTCTGCTGCTTTCCCAAGTGTGTTAGAGAGCTGGATGGAAAGTGGAGCGTCTGGGACTGGAACCAGTGCTCATGTGGTGCACTGGTATCAAACGCTGGCAGCTTCACTCACTGTGCCAGAATATTGGCCTCTGTTGATATCTCTTAGAGAATTTAAACACAGTAGATATTACAGGCTGTAGCTTCTTCTTCCCCATCTCGTTTTCCCCTTTTCCTTTGGTTCCTTTGAAATCTAGAATTTCCCTGTCTCTTAAATTCAACTTGGTGGAGCTTTGGAGAGAAAATTGTAGATACATTCACACAAGTGTAAATGACCAATACAGCTCAAAGTGTGGCTACTCTGGAGAGAGTTTCTGTATATTTTCCATCAATATCTTAGAGAAAGGAAACCTCTTGGCAGAAAACAGCATTTATGTGAGAACACAGTGTGCTGCTGACTGCTGTGCTAAATGATTTACATGTGATTTTTCATAGAATGCCCGAATGACCCTATGAGTAGGAGTTCTGTCTTTGTTCCCATTTTACAGATGTGGGAACTGAGGCCCAAGTTGTTTCAATAATTTGCCAACTACAATGTGACAAAGGTGAAACTGAAACCTGGGGTTGTGTGGCTTCATAGCCAGACATTCTATCCTGGAATCATGTCCCATTCAGCCTTCCGCGTATCGTTTCAGGCATCTTGAACAAAGAGAAGTGAGTTTGGTGATAGGATGACTTCTCATGCTTGAAATCACCTACTAGGAAGACCCAAGGTACTGTGCCATTGTGTACGGCAGAGCCTTGCGATGGTGAATAAAACCCACCACAGAGGCGACAGGGACACCTTTGCCTAGCCGGCTCCTGTTTCCTTTCCAGATGCCGTTTCCACTGGTTCCAGCCTTCCTGGCCCTTTTCTTCTTACGTAAACTTGGCAAGCTCATTTCCATTTCAGGGATTTGTGTCTACTGTTCTTCATGTGGATTGTTTTGAATTTTTTTTTTTGCTTCATTCAGATATAATTGACAAATGAAATAGTGTAATTTAAGATGTACAATGTGGTGATTTGATGTAAGCATATATTGTGAAATGATTATCACAATCAAGTTACTGTCACTTTACATAGTTATATATAATTTATATATATTTGTGTCTGTAGTAAGAACATTTACGATATACTCTCGGCATTGTCAAGTGCACAATACAATATTGCTAACTAGATTAGATCCCCAGAGCTTATTCATCATTTTTATTAGTCTTCGTGATTAACAAGTAACACTTGTACATTTTTGAGTACAAGACAATATTTTTCAATAGGCAAATAGCTTTGCTAGTTCTTTATCTTTCCTTTGGGTTTGACGCCTACCAGCTCCCTTTCGATTCTTTATACAGAACAAAAAGCATTGCTATGAATGATAGTTACTCCACTGTGCTGTGGAACACTACAACCTATTCTGTCTGACTGTGTTTTGATACTTTATCTGTCTTCTATCTGCCCCACCCCCAATTCCAAACCTCTAAAAATCACTAAAGTTCAAATTGACCATTTTTAAAAATCCATATATGAGATAAAAGAAGGAGGTACCTTTCTCTGAAGGGAGGAGAGAACTTCCACTTTGACTATGACCTTGTCTAAATATGATCAGAGTCGGTGAACTCGAAAGGCTTCCATAGCCTTGGCAACTCATGACAAGAGCCTAGGGTGATTACTGATGCCATAAACAAGAGTGTCAATTTGTTAAGTCAACAACAGGAGTCACTCTGCACTTACTCCTCATGTAGGATCTCTGTCCTTAATGTGCTGTACATTGTGATTTAATGCTATAACTAATACTCAAACAGTATTTTTCACTTTGAGTTTCTGTGTGGGTGCAAACTGTTGAAATCTTTACTTAGTATATATTAAATTGATCTTCTGTATATAAAGATAATTGAAAATGAATCTTGATGAGAATGGAAGGGGAGAGGGAGCAGGAGAGGGCAGGGTCACAGGTGGGCGGGAAGTTACGGGGTGGGGGGAAGCCATTGTAATCCATAAGCTGAACTTCAGAAATTTATATTCATTAAATAAAAGTTAAAAAAATCCATATACGAGAGAGAACAATGTGGTATTTTTCTTTCCTGTCTGGCTCATTTCATTTAATGATTTCTAGTTTCATCCATTTTGCTGACAGTAGTTTATTCTCTATTATGGCAGAATTCCATTGTGTATATACAACATTATTTTCTTATTCACTCATCCGTAGATGGGCACCTAGGTTGATTCTATATCTTGGAAATCGTGAATAGTGCTGCAAGGAACATGGGAATGCAGGCATCCCTTTGATAGGATGAATTCCCATTTCCTTTGGATATATATTGAGAAGTAGGACAGTGGGGTCTAATGGCAGATCTATTTTTAGTTTTTTGAGGAACCTCCATAGTGCTTTCCATAACTGCTGTACCAATTTTCATCCCCACCAACAGTGGGTGAGGGTTCCTTTGTCTCTATGTCCTTGCTAGCATTTGTTATCTTTAATCTTTTTATAATAGCCATTCTTTATTAAAAAAGATTGTATTTATTTATTTGAAAAGCAGAGAGAACACAAAAGGCTGAAGCCAGGATGTGGGAATTCCATCCTGGTTTCTCCCATGCAGGACAGGGGCCTAGGCACTTGGCCCACGCTATGCTACTTTTCCAGGTATTAGTGGGGAGCAGATTAGCTGGGACTTGACCTGGAGCTTTAATATGCCATGTGGGAATCACAAGCAGCAGCTTCACCTGCGGCACAACAGCGGTGGCCTGATGGTAGCCATTCTAACCAGAGTGAGGTAATGCGATGTAGTTTGATTTGCGTTTCCCTGATACTTAGTGATATTGAATTTTTTCACATATTTGTCATTTATATTCTTTTGGGGAATGTCTACTCATATCCTTTTAAAAGATTTATTTATTTATTTATTTATTTGAAAGGCAAAGTTATAGATGGGCAGGGGCAGGGGGAGAGAGTGAGGTCTTCCATTTACTGGTTCACTCCTGAGGTGGCCACAATGGCCAGAACTGCACCGATCTGAAGCCAGGAGCTTCTTCTGGGTCTCTAACACAGATGCAGGGGCTTAAGAACTTGGGCCATCTTCCACTGCTTTCCCAGGCCATAGCAGAGAGCTGGATCACAAGAGGAGCCAGCTGGGTCTTGAACTGTTCCCATATGGGATGCTGGCACTGCAGGTGGCAGCTTTACCCACTATGCCACAATGCTGGCCCTTGCCCGTTTCCTATCTGGATTGTTCATTTTTTGGTTGTTGTTGAGTTCCCTAAATATTCTGGATATTAATCCTTCGTCAGGTGAATAGTGTGCATATATTTTCTCCCATTCTGTTGGTTATCTGTTCACCTGATCATTGTTTCCTTTGCTGCATAGAAGCTTCTTAATTTCATATAATCACGTTTGTCTACCTATACTTTTGTTGCCCATGTTTTTGGCAAATCATTTCTTATGTCTTGAAGTGTTTCTTCAACGTTTTCTCCTAGTAATTTCATAGTTTCAGGTTTTATGTTTAGGTCTTTAATCCATATTAAGTATTTTTTAAATAGGATGAGTGACTAGAAGTAAAGTTGCAGTCTTCTGTGTATGAATATAGTTTTTGCTGTACTACTTACTGATGAGACTGTCCTTTTTCCAGTGTATATATTCGATGCCTTTATCAAGAATCAGGTGGCTACTGATATGTGAATTAATTCCTGGGTTCTCTATTCTGTTCTATTTTTCTGTGTGTCTGGTTCTATGCTGGTCCCATGCTGTTTCAGTTACACTAGCTCTGTAGAGCCTCTTGAAATCGGGTATTTTGATATTTCTAGCTTTGTTTTTGTTAAGATTGATTGGGCTGTCCTAGGTCTTTTGTCCTTTTATATCAATTGTGTAGTGTTTTTCTACTTCTGTGAACAATGTCATTGGCATTTTGATAGAAATTGCCTTGAATCTCTAAGTCACTTTGAGTAGAAGAGACATCTGAATAATCGTGGTTCTTTCAACCCATGAAAATGGGAGTTCTTTTTTTTTTTTTTTTTTTTTTTTTTTTTTTTTTTACAGGCAGAGTGGACAGTGAGAGAGAGAGACAGAGAGAAAGGTCTTCCTTTGCCGTTGGTTCACCCTCCAATGGCCGCCGCGGTCGGCGCGCTGCGGCCGGCGCACCGCGCTCGTCCGATGGCAGGAGCCAGGAGCCAGGTGCTTTTCCTGGTCTCCCCATGGGGTGCAGGGCCCAAGCACCTGGGCCATCCTCCACTGCACTCCTGGGCCACAGCAGAGGGCTGGCCTGGAAGAGGGGCAACCGGGACAGAATCCGGTGCCCCGACCGGGACTAGAACCCGGTGTGCCGGCGCCGCAAGGCGGAGGATTAGCCTGTTGAGCCACGGCGCCGGCCGAAAATGGGAGTTCTTTCCATCTTTTTGTATGCATCTTCAATTTCTTTCATTAACATCTTGTAATTTTCATTGTAGAGGTCTTTCATATGCTTGGTTAAATTTATTTTAAAGCATTTAAATTTTTATAGCTTCAGTGAATGAGATAACCCTTATTTCTTCTCACAAGCATAAAATGCTACTGGCTTTGTATATTGACTTTTTGTTTTGTGACTCCACTGAAATTGTCAGTTATTTGTATTTCTAAGTTTTTTGGCTGAATTTTTAGGCTTTTCTAAATGTAGAATCATAGCATTTGCAAACAGGGATAATTTGGCTTCCCCCTTTCATGTTTCTATGTATTTTCTTTCTTTTGCTTAATTTCTGTGGCTAAAACTTCCAGCACTATATTGATGAAGAGCAGTGGCCGTGGCTGTCCTTGTCTGACTCAAGTCTTAGAGGAAATGCTTTCAGCTTTCCTGCATTCATTATGATGTTGACTGTGGTTTTGTCCTACATAGTCTCTACTATGCTGAGGTTTGCTCCTTCTAGACCTAATTTGTCCTGGATTTTTTTTTTTTTATTGTGAATGGATGTTGAATCTAATTGAATGCTTTTGCTCCATCTGTTGAGATGGTCATATGAGTTTTGTCCTTCATTCTGTTTTTGTTATATATTATCTTCATTGATTTGCATATATTAACCATATCTGCATCCATGAATAAATACCAGTTCATCAAGATGAGTGATCCTTTTGATGTGTTGTTCAATTTCATTCACTAGTTTTTTTTTTTTTTTGCCCATGTGTGCTGGTCAGGGATACATTTTTATTTCTTTCCTTTTTTTTTTTTTTTTTTTGGCATTGTCTAGTTTTGGAGTCAAAGTAGTGCTGGCCTCAAAATCACTATGTTCCTAAAGTTATGAAATGCATGAAGTCGGTATAGCTTAAATAAAAGGTTTCTGGGGGGGAAAAAGGAGAAAAAAGGAATGTGTTTGAAGGACTTTCATCCCTTTAAAGTCTTTGGAGTAGTTCGAGAAGAATTGGTGTTAGTTCATTAAAAGTCCAAAGTATGCTAAACTAGAAGAAAGAACAGGATATAGTGGTGGTTTTAATGAAAGAACAAATGTTGAATATATAAAAAAGAGAAGAATCTGATGGTGAATATGAGTTTGAACATAAGAAGAAAAAGAGGAAAGGCAGTTAGTTGGTCCTGCATCTATATTAAAAGAAGTTGAAGACAAAGAATCAGAGGGAGGATGAGGATGAAGATCTTTCTAAATATAAATTAGATGAGGATGAAGATGAAGATGATGCTGATCTCTCAAAATATAATCTTGATGCCAGTGAAGAAGATAGTAGTAACAAAAAGAAGTCTAGTAGAGGGAGTCGCTCAAAGTCTCAATCTTCACATTCACCGTCTTTATCACACTCATCCTCCCCCTCCAGTTCAAGGTCCAGGTCCAGGTCCTGTTCAAGAAGTTCTTCCAGTTCGCAGTCAAGATCTCGTTCCAGTTCCAGAGAACATTCGCGATCTCGTGGGTCGAAATCAAGATCCAGCTCTAGGTCCCACAGGGGCTCTTCTTCCCCACGAAAAAGATCTTACTCAAGTTTATCATCTTCTTCTGAGAGGAACAGAAAAAGAAGTCGTTCTAGATCTTCTTCATCTGGTGATGGCCAAAAAAAAAAAAAAAAAAAAAAAAAAAAAGACAAACAAGATCACAGTCACCCGAAAGCCAGGTGATTGGAGAAAACACTAAACAGCCCTGAGCTCAGGACCAACCCCTACGGAACCTACTTTACCCAGGCACCACAGGTCATCTTCTGGATCGTCCTATTCTGGTTCCTGTTCAAGTTCAAAAAAGAAATAATGTATTAAAATTTACATCTTAAGGCCAGTGCCGTGGCTCAACAGGCTAATCCTCCGCCTTGCGGCGCCAGCACACCGGGTTCTAGACCCGGTTGGGGCGCCAGATTCTGTCCCGGTTGCCCCTCTTCCAGGCCAGCCCTCTGCTGTGGCCAGGGAGTGCAGTGGAGGATGGCCCAGGTGCTTGGGCCCTGCACCCCATGGGGAGACCAGGAAAAGCACATGGCACCTGGCTCCTGCCATCGGATGAGCGCGGTGCACCGGCCGCAGCGCGCCGACTGCGGCGGCCATTGGAGGGTGAACCAACGGCAAAAGGAAGACCTTTCTCTCTCTCTCTCTCTCTCTCTCTCTCTCACTGTCCACTCTGCCTGTCAAAAATTAAAAAAAAAATTTACATCTTAAAAAAATCCAGTGCAGTGCATGAAACATAATTTTTAAGAAGTTGATGTCTTTCTTGGTCAGAAGTGCTAAATCTGCTAGTAGAGGTGCATGTCTTTCATTGCTTTTTAGGATAATACAGCTGTGTTTATTTGTGAAATTAAAAGTAAATTGCATTTTAAGCCATAATGTCCCTAAATAGATGCTCTATTTATTGTTGATTATTTCCAGCCATTTGCTTCATTTAAAACCATCTCGGCTATAACAGAGTACTTTGTTTCCTAGTTTACATTCTTGTTTTGTTATTTATTTTTTTCACTTCTCCATGTCTCTTGTCTGTTGGGGTACCTAGGCTTGCCTGCACTTTCAGCTCAGAGGCAAGACTAGTAAACTAATTGGAAACATGTTTATGTTAATCCGAGAAAAGAAGTCAACTTGCTTATGTTGTTAAGCTTGTCAAAGTGATTTTTACCAGAAAAAGTTAAACTAAGAAAGAAAACAGCCAGTTGCACATTGATTTATATTGAAATTCCCTGTTCCGAGGGTGCCTTACAATCATTGTCTTTTTTCCAGCTTTTCTCTTTTGCACCATCTCATTTACTACAAAGCAGTCTTATAAATCACAGAAAGAGAAAGGTGATACTCTTTTTCTGACACACAAATTGGGGCAAGAAAAAAGTCTAATGGTTCATCTCTTTTCTGCTGATCTGGTTGCCTACTAGGAAAAGCATCTTTCACAATGTTTGTCTTAAATAAATTTGAGAAGCTTTATGTGATATTTTTAAAAGCTCCAGTTATCAAAATACATTAGGATAGAAAAGGCTAAATCATAGTTAATAAGCGAATTAAAGAAAGCTTTTGGAGTATATTTCTGTTTGGGTTTAAGGCCAACAGATATTGTGAATTTAAGCCAGCATTTGTGTTGAGCTGTTTAAACACATTGCATATAAAGTTTTCTTTTGAATAACAAACGAATGCTTATTTCTACATGTTGTAATCAGAAATCATTATTTTTCTTATCACTTGAAATAACTTATGGCTTAAAATGCTTTCAGAGTTTTATTTCCCAAAATTGAAATCTGGTCAGTTGAGCTTCATTTTGCTTTCTGGTTTCAAAAGAAAAAAGATTTCTCTTAACAGTATCTTCAGTGACAATAAAAGGGAAATATATTAAGGGAAATCAATAATTGGCTTGGGGGCTTTTTGCACTGATGTATTGCTTTATTTTTTCCCCATAATATTGTCTGCTGCAATTTAAATAAAAAGTAAAACATTTTAAGATATTTAGTAGACAGACCAAAACAAAATTATGTTTTTTATTTTGAAGTGAAGTGAATGTGTTTCTCTTCGGGTGATCTAAAGATGAAAGCAAAGCTATGTAGAAATATTTTGATAATTGTTTTCAATGAGCTTCCCCATGTTTTTCATGTTTTAATTTTCTTTGCTATGTTTACTGTAGGTTGCACAAGAACTCTTACTCTCTTGTAATTGTGCCTCAGACTTTTTGAAAGTCCACCTTCTAAAATTTCCCAGATGATCTAGATTTTACTTGTTACCATTGGTTTATTCTTGTGCTTTCTGTATTTAAAACTTTGACTGTTCTAAGCAAGTGCAAGTTTATAAATCTAGCTAATAGTAGTTTACAGACAATTCAGATGATTATGTTTCATTTGGTTTAACTAAGTTGTACTAGTTTATTTCTTAAGGAAATGTAAATAAAGCCTGTGAGTCAAGCATCAAGTGGTGTTTGTTAGAAATAAACTAGAGATTTTTAAAAAACAAACAAAAAGTTTGGTAGATTAAGCCAACTGGTTACTGGGTTTTTCTTTGTGGGAGACTTTTTATAACTGATTCAGTGTCATTACTCATTATTAGTCTATTCAGATTTCATGTGTCTTCATGGTTCAATTTTGTAAGTTTTATATATTATATAAATCTCCAGAAATTTATCTATTTCTTCTAGGTTTCCCAGTTTGACATGCAGTTCATAATAGTCCTAATGATCTTTTGCATTTTTGTGGGATCAATTGTAGATCTCCTTTTTCATCTCTGAATATGAGTTTCAGCATCATTTTTTCTAGATCTGAGAAGAATGTCTTTGGTATTTTGGTATTGCATTGAATCTATAAATTGCTTTCAGTCATGTGAACATTTTGATATTGATTCTTCCAATCCATGAACATGGAAGATTTTTTTCCATTTTTTGGTGTCTTCTTTTTCTTTAATGTTTTGTAATTCTTATCACAGAGATTTTTGACATCCTTGCTTACATTTATTCCAAGGTATTTGATTTTTTTGTAGCTGTTGTGGATGGGATTGATCTGAGAAGTTCTTTCTCAGCCGTGGCATTGTCTGCACCACTATTGTTTTGGAGCCCATCTCTCCCTTTAGACCTAATGGTGCTTGTTTTATAAAACTGTGTGCTCTGGCTTCAGGTTCAAGTACACTTACAATTGTTGTAGCTTCTGCTTGAATTGATCCCTTGATCATAATATAGTGACCTTATTTGTCTCCTTTTCAGTTTTTGTCTTAAAGTCTATTTTGTTTGATGTAAGTATAGCTACTCTTGTTCATTTTTAGTTTCTATTTGCATGAATATTTTTCTGTCCTTTCACTTTGAATTAGTGTGTGTCTTTACTGGTGAAGTGAGTTTCTTACAGGTAACTTTTGGGGCTTATCTTTTTAACCCTTCAACCAGTCCGTATCATTTCATTGGAGAGTTTATTCAATTTACATCCAAGGTTGCTACTGATAAGTAATGCCTTGGCATTTAAAATTTGTATTCTGTTTATTTTGACTATCCTTTATTTTTATCAAGTGTGTTTTGTACTGTCACATATTTTCATTCTTTCTTTGTTTCTGGATTTAGGACTCAGTTAAGCTTCCTTTGTAAGGCCAGTTTCATGATGATAGATTCTTTCAGTTTTTGCTTATTCTAAAATTTTTGTTCCTATTTCATTTATGAAAGATAGCTTTTCTGGGTATAGTATTCTTGGTTGGCAGTATTTTTTTCTTTTAGAATTTGCAATATATCTTTCCATTCCTCTTGACCAGTACATCTCTGCTGAAAAATCTCCCATTAGTTTAAAGGGGATCCTTAAAATAACTTGTTGCTTTTTGTCCTGTCTTTTTTTTTTTTTTTTTTTTACAGGCAGAGTGGACAGTGAGAGAGAGAGACAGAGAGAAAGGTCTTCCTTTTGCCGTTGGTTCACCCTCCAATGGCCGCTGTGGCCGGCGCTCTGCGGCCGGCGCACTGCGCTCATCCAATGGCAGGAGCCAGGAGCCAGGTGCTTTTCCTGGTCTCCCCATGGGGTGCAGGGCCCAAGCACCTGGGCCATCCTCCACTGCACTCCCGGGCCACAGCAGAGGGCTGGCCTGGAAGAGGGGCAACCGGGACAGAATCCGGCACCCCGACCGGGACTAGAACCCGGTGTGCTGGCGCCACAAGGCGGAGGATTAGCCTGTTGAGCCACGGCGCTGGCCTGTCCTGTCATTTTTACAATGTTCTCCTTGCTGTGCTTTTGCCAGCTTGACTAGGTCACAGTGAGAATACTTTCTGGCTTATGTCTGTTTGGCATCCTATGGTCCTCCTTTACTTGGTTGTCTATATATACTTCCCAGGATTGGGGAAGTTTTTAGTTAATAATTCATTGAATGTGTTTTCTCTGCTTTTAGTCTTCTCTTTTAAGGATTCCTATAATTCAAATATTTGGTTGTTTAATGTGTCTCAATGATCCCAGAGCCTATCTTCACTCTTTTTCTTTTCTTTTTGTCTGACTGGTATGTTTCAAAAGACTTGTTTTCAAGGACTGATATTCTTTCTTCATGATTTGGTTTGTTGTTCAGGATTTCCATTACATTTTTTTTTTATTTCACTTATTGAGTTATTCATTCTTAAGATTTTGTTTCTTTTTTAAGACCTTTATCTGTTTGCTGAATTTCTCATCATATTATGCCTCAATTTTCTAATTTTTAACTATTTGTAATCTCTTGGTTTTTTTTTTTGAATTCACTCTTTTTAATTTATGAGGCATTGAGTCAATCTCTTCTTTAGAGTTTGATACTAAAGTGATGCTGTCTGTTCATTTTGGGATGTTCTTGTGTCCATATGTTTATTTGTTCGTTATTATTATTTTTTTTTTTGACAGGCGGAGTTAGACAGTGTGACAGACAGAGAGAAAGGTCTTCCTTTTTCTGTTGGTTCACCCCCCAAATGGCCGCTACAGCCCACGCTACACCAATCTGAAGCCAGGAGCCAGGTGCTTCCTCCTGGTCTCACATGTAGGTGCAGGGCCCAAGCACTTGGGCCATCCTCCACTGCCTTCCCGGGCCACAGCAGAGAGCTGGACTGGAAGAGGAGCAGCCGTGACAGAATCTGGCTCCCTGACTGGGACTAGAACCCAGTGTGCCGGCGCTGCAGGTGGAGGATTAGCCAAGTGATCTGCGGTGCTGGCCCATATGTTGATATTTGTACATCTGGTAAATCAGTGTCTCTGTTGCCTTTATTTAAAATTTACTTTCATTTTATTTGAAAAGTTGAGAGATACAGAGACAGATATTGAATCTGATACTTCACTCCCCAAATGCCCACAATATTTGGGGTTGAGCCAGACTGAAGCTGGGAATCCAGGAATTCAGTATAGGTCTCCTGCATGTGTGGTAGCAAGAACCCCTGTAATGAAGCTATTGCTGAAGCCTCCTAGGTATGCACTAGCAGGAAGCTGGACTAGAAGCAGAGTCAGGACTTGAACCTAGGCACTGTGACATGGGATACGGATATTCTAACTGACATATTAGCTGCTGAACCAAATGCTCATCCTTGTATTGTTTTTATAGGATGACTTTCATGGACTGAGATTGTTTTTCTGAAGATGTGTCTTTGGATATCAGTTTGGCAGACTACTTTGTCTTTGGTTCCTGTTGAACACTGAAGTGTAGTCACCATGTATCATCTTCTAATGTAATCATTGACATTGATACCAGAGCAGGGGAGGGGGGGTGGGGTGGGTGGGTGGCTCCATTTGGTCCAGCTGCCCTCAAAGGGAAGGAGCGTGAATAGTGAGATGAATCCAATACTGTCAAGATAGATGACCTGCTTCTAAATTCTGGAGGAGCAGGATCTGCCCTGCTATGTCCCTATATTGCAGGATACTGCTTGTGTTAGGTGACAGCGTCACTGTTGCTGTTGGGCCTAGCTGGGTTTGTGAGGCTGCAATTCTATTTAATGTGGTGGAAGGTCTGAAGCCCCCAGGAATGTGGGGATATGCAGGGACTTCTGTGTCTTAGTGCAGTGTGGACTGTGATAGTAATTTATTTCTCAGATGGCTGTCATACTGCTGCAGCCTCTGCTCTGAGAGTTGGGAGGAGATAATATAAGTTCCTTCTCTGATGCAAAGCTACAGTGTGGCTCCAAGTCTGTGATAGATATATCTCCTTCATTTATCTGAGATTCTTGATGTCAAGTGTCCCTGGGGATGGGGTCTGCTAAGGCTTTCCTGTCTCCCCTTTCCTTTGCACTGGGGCTTATCCTCAGCCATGGAACCAGGGTCATAGTTGCCAGTGTGCTTCATGCCTCTCATTATGCTGCCATTGTAGGTCTCTCTGTCCTGTGGGGTTCTTGTGTCTCCCTTGCTGAATCTAAATCTTCTCTTGCAGGCACTCGCCTCAAAATGCAGTATCTGCTTGTTATTTTGGTTCTTCTCTGTGCCAGTGGAGGTGATTGCTGGGCATCTATGTTTAGCTGTCCTGGGGAATCACCTATTCATCTCATTTTTGGAAGTTTGTCCTTTGACTGACACCTCCCTGTTTTCTCTATTCCTCAGCCTCTGGCAACTGCTATCTATTATCCGTTTTTATACAGTTTGACTTTTTTAGGTCCATGTATAAGTGAGATTTCCCCTGGGTCTTTACATGCTCAGTTGCCCCTTCACATTCAGGTCTTAGCTTAAATGTCCTCCTCAGAGACTTTCCCCTTGACCCCATTATCTAAAGCAGCCACTCCTTACCTCTTAATCACTGCCTTTCCCAATTCTCCATGCCTTTTCTAGCTCTCATTTCTAGTTGAAAGTGTTAAGTGCATTTCCCTACTAGAATGTAGGCAAAACTAGGAGAAGTTTTGCTCACTGCTGGAGTTCTGATGCCTAGTACAAGGTAGCTAATGTTGTATGGTAAATCAGGTCAGGATTCCTTTGCTCATTGTGCCCTACAATTACACCTGGGGTGGTGAAGGCCTGTCTCACAACCCTAGTTCCAACACGACTGACTTCAGTTAACCAAGAGACCCACCTTGGCTGTTCCAACATGTTCTTCCATCTTTGAAAGTTAAGAGTCCTACCTTTTGTGCTCGTTAACCAAATCTTTTATTTTTATTTTTAAAGTTTTATTTAATGAATATAAATTTCCAAAGTACAGCTTCCCTCCCACCCACAACCCTCCCCTTTCCCGCTCCCTCTCCCCTTCTGTTCACTAGTCCAAGTGATCAATTTCTGTCCACAATTGATCACACTGATAGGTCTAAGAGTCAAAGGGACCACACAAACAAGACTAGTGTCTGCTAATACTAACTGATAGAATAAAAAAGGGAGAGAATGATCCAACATGGGAAGTGGGAGACACAGCAGACTCATAGAATGGCAGATGTCCTAAATAGCACTCTGGCCTCAGAATCAGCCCTTAAGGCATTCGGATATGGCTGAAGAGCCCATGAGAGTATTTTAGGCATGGAAAGCCAAGACACTCTGGGGGGGGGGGGAGAAGACTTAAATGAAAGATCTCTGTGAGTGAGATCCCAGTGGAAAGAACAGGGCCATCAAAGAAGGAGGTACCTTTCTCTGAAGGGAGGAGAGAACTTCCACTTTGACTATGACCCTGTTGGAATAAGATCAAAGTCGGCGAACCCTAAAGGCTTCCATAGCCTTGGCAACTCATGACTAGAGCCTAGGGAGATTACTGATGCCATAAACAAGAGTGTCAAATTGTTAAATCAACATCAGGAGTCACTGTGTACTTACGTCTCACGAGGGATCTGTCCTTAATGTGTTGTCCAATGTGAAGTAATGCTATAACTAGTACTGAAACAGCATTTTTACACTTTGTGTTTCTGTGTGGGTGCAAACTGATGAAATCTTTACTTAATATATACTGAATCAATCTTCTGTATTTAAAGATAATTGAAAATGAGAAAAAAAAAACTTGGCGTTAACCAAATCTTGATTAAAAAATAGACTTGGTTCCAGCTAGGCATTAGGCTGAGGTATGAGATGATTTATGTTCTAACTAAAATCTATTTAATTGAGCTTGGTCTGAATATTTCTATCTCTCAACCTACCAAGTTCATATACTGAATCTCATCGCTGGGGTGGGTGTTTTGGTGCAACAATTAAGATGCCACTTTGATGCCTGTATCCTACTTCAGAGTACATGAGTTTCAGTCCCAATTCCAGTCTGTCCCCATTCCCAACTTCCTGCTAATGGACACTCTGATATGCAGCAGGTGAAGGCTTGAGTGGTTGGGTTTCTGGCTCCTATGTTGGATACCTGGATTGAGTTCCTGGCTCCCAGGAATTTAGGGAGTGAACAAGCAGATGAGAGTTCTCTCTGTCTCTCTGCTTCTCAAGTAAAATAAATAAAAAATAGAGAAACTCCACCAGCAATGTAATGATATTAGGAGGTAGGGTCGTCAATGGTGATTAGTTCGTGAGGGTAAAGACCCCTCCACCCCCCGAGTGAATTAGTACTCTTATAAAATAACCTCCAAAGAGCTGCCTTTCTCCTCCTTCTACCAAGTAAGGTCACAGAAGGAAAGGACTGTATATCAACCGGAGAGTGGGCCCTCACTGGACGCTGAATCACCAGCACCATAATCTTGGGCTTCCCGCAACTGTGAGAAATTTCTATTTATCAACTACCTAGTTTGAGATATTTTGTTATAGCAGCTCAAAAGGACTAAGACAGGACATCTTTCAAAATGTCCCTTCTTGATAAGACTGTTGAATATCCCTATGTGAAATAAGATCATGACAGAATTGGAAGTGTTGCAGGTATTCTTCCAAAGTTGGGTGGTCAAAGCTCCTGAAGCCCTAGAAAGCGGGATCTGAAGCTTTAGGGTTTGCATTAGAGTGAACCAGCAGTTTGGGAGACCGTTAAGGGAATACTACAAGAAATGGTCCTGGAATCACTTTTTTCAGAGTCTGGTGGGAGTGGAGGTAGAGGTTGTTTAAATGTAATTTAGATTACTGAACTACAGTCATATTTAATATATGAACATCTGGTGGTGTAAGGTGAGGCAGGCCTGCTGAGATGCAGTTTAACAAATACTCAGGTGTAGTCTGGAGTGGTTTCAGCATGGAACATTTTTTTAAAAGTTTTTATTTAATGAATGCATTTTTTCATAGGCACAACTTTAGGAATACAGTGGTTCTTTCCCCCATAACACCTCTCACCCTGACTCCCATCCCACCTCCCTCTCCCTCTCTCATTTCCTTCTTCATTATGGTTCATTTTAGTTTGATTTTTATATACAGAGGACCAACTACAGATTTCAACAGTTTGCACCCCCCCAACATATAGAGTACAATTTTGGTTTGTGGGTGGGAGGGTGGTTATGGGGGAAGAACTGCTATAATTCAAAAGTTGTACTTCTGAAATTTATATTTATTAAATAAAAGTCTTCTACTAAAAACGTAGGTGGAAATAAATTTTTTTAAAAAGAGGAAAAAAAACCAATTAACACTCCTATGACGTCAGTGATCACCTGAGGTTCTTGCCATGGGCTGCCAAGGCAATGGAAGCCTTTTTTGACCATAGACTCCATCGGTATTTGGACGTGGCCGTAAGCAAAGTGGAAGTTCTCTCCTCCCTTCAGAGAAGAGTACATCATTCTTTGATGGTCCTTTCTTTCCACTGAGGTCTCATAGAGATCCTCAGTGTAGGATATTTTTGCCACAGAGTCTTGGCTTTCCAGGCCATGGAACATTTTACAAGCGTCTGATTGGCCAAGCTTTTGACCTACCTACTTTTTATTTCACAGGGAGGTGTGGGTAGTGAGACTACCTGACCAAATCTAACCCTCTCCCATCAAAAGAACTTCCTTGCTCTTCAGATGCTGTCATTAGTTCTGGCCCAGGTAAAGTTGTCACTGTCATTACCTTGATGTAAACATTGTTTAATATTCAAAGGATTAGCTGGGTTCAAATCTCTTATGTGTCTACTCATATCTCTATGCATCTTTATCTGAAAACTCCCCCCTCCCTTCAATTTTCATCTCTCTCCTCCCTCTACTTGTCTGAATCTTTCCTATGCTTCAAGAACAAATTCAAGTCTGTCTTCATTTAGTGAACTCCTTTTGTTTCTTCCTCTCTGATTTCCCAAAGCAGTTGTACTATACTGTTTAGTATTTCATTGCATTAAAAGAAGTAGGTTTGAAAATGTTGCTTACCCACATCTGTGCATCCATTCTGGAAAAACCCCAGGAGACATTGCTGGCATGGTGAATGTGGGATGCAGCCTTCAGGGGCCAGCAGAGGGCAGTGGAACACCCGTCGTTCCGTTTGCCATCTCTCTGTTCTATGACCAGGAAAGCAACAAGGAACCATTTGTTGGGTCCCTGAGTTGAAACAAAGCAGTTGCTGTGTCTTCAGAGACGATCTACAACCCTGTCCTACCTTTCTGCACTGGTCTTTGCTTTGTACCATGTAGCCCTACTCTTTCCTGGGCTCAATCCTCTTTCTTCCCTCCTATTACCATCTAAGCTAAAACCTTAGACCATCGTCCCTTCCCACGGGAATAGAACTCCCCTTGCCTACTTCAAATATGAGTTCTTCAGTAGTTAAATTGCAATTTAATACATGTAAGCTGTTGCCTCTCTCTTGGCACATACTGACATTGACCCTGGTGGTGGGGAATTCCAGCCTGTGGCCTGGAGAGGGAGGCAATGGGGGGAGAAGGGTGCCTAGGAAAGAATGACCAGGAATGATCCTGTGCCTCAGCAAAGGGTAAGGGTTAGTTACTGTCTGAAGACAGAAAAAATCCATGTGCCTAAGGGGACAAGTTCCCTCCTTTGATTATTACCAATAGAGTAGCTGGTGGCCATGACTGGCAGAGGCTCACGCACTTTCAGCAGATGTTGTCAGTGGGCTGTTTTCTCACACATCTCTTAACCCCAGTCCTCAAAACAAGACTGGCTACATAACTTGTGGGGCCTAGCGCAAGATGAAAGTGCAAGTCCCTTTATCCAAACATTATGAGCAATTTTATGAGTAACAACATTAAACCCAATGTAGGGCTTATCTGAACATGCAGTACATCTGGGAAGCCAGCCCTGCCCCACAGCATCCATCAGACAAGCTTTTCTTTGCCCCCAACTGGGGACCTTGGGTGAAGTCTTCCCATATGTGACTTATGAGAGGTGGTCAAGAAGGGCCTCATGGATAAACGGCTATCTGAACAAAGACCTGGAGGCAGTGAGGGACTGAGTCCTGCAGGTCTCTGAAGGCTAAGTATCCATGCAGAGGGAATTGCAAGTGCAAAGACCTTGAGGCTTTGCAAGTTTTGGGAAGACAGGATGGTTGGCCTGGATGATTATAGGCTGGGGGCAGGAAGGCAGGTGGAGAGGGGAGGCCAGATCTTACACAGTAAAGACTGGATTTTACTCTGGATAAGATGGAAGCTTTGGAGGATGAAGAGTAGAGGATGCCTGTGATCTCATTTAGGTTTTAGAGGACCCCTCCATGCTCTGCAGCAGCATAAGGATGAAAGCAGGTGGACAGTGGGGGGGCTCTTCGAATAGTGGCTTCAACCAAGGTGCTCATGGTAGAGGTGATGAAAAGAGGCCAGATCCTAGAAAAATCTAGAATTGACCTTGTTTATTGCTGTAATCCTATTGTCAGACACATAGTCTAGCACACATACGTGCTCAATAAATATGGATTCAATGAGCTAGTAAAACAAGAGTACTTAAAAATTAATGAAAAATGGAATTTAAAGACATTAATTTCAGTACAAGAAATTTTGAAATCCAGGCACAGTTTTTTTTTAATAATATGTATTTTTATGAGCTTTTTGAGACAGTCTCCTATATAACAAGATTCTTGTAATAGAGGTATAAGAAACAACACTAAAAGAATGAAGGCAGGATACAACTTTATCATTTATAGCTTTTATCACCACTTGTATTAAGTTTGTTTAGATGTGAATGATCAGTTGGCATAAAATACATTCTGTGTCTTAAGAGCATGCAGCCTAAGAGCTTGCTTGTGCCAGTGGACAGTCTGCCTGTATTTTTAGTATGTGGTCAATAGGTGGCACTGTGTCTTGATAGGGCTTTGTCCTTTGATGTCAGGTGCTCAACTGCAGATCACAGTGCTGAGGCAATTTTAACTGGAGTAGGTACTTAGTCTATTGAAAGATTAGTTTCTTCAACAATTTGGGATGTCTTAGAATTACATATGAAACTAACATTTAAAAATGTCATTCTTCCTTAAGCAGCACATTTACATGTTATTTAAATGATAGAAAATAAATCTCAATATTGGAAATAGAGCAGTGCCCACATGCTGCAGATGCCTTCAAGGCTTGATGGCAATTTTACTGTACTTATCCATGTGATTTTGGTATTTGCATATACTTTGTATTTTTAAAAATAGTTTGTTTATTTATTTGAAAGAGTTATAGAGAAAGAGGGAGAGAAAATCAGAGATAGAGATCTTCCATTTGCTAGTTTACTCTGCAGCTGACCACAATGGCCACAGCTGGACCAAGCTGAAGCCAGGAGCCAGGGGCTTCATCTGGGTCTCCCACATGATTGGCAGGGCCCAAACACTTGGGGCATCCTCCACTGCTTTTCCCAGGCTATTAGCTGGGAGCTGAATTGGCAGTGGAGCAGCCAGGAAATGAACTGGCCAGCATATAGATGCCTGTGTCACAAGTGGCAACTTTACCTGCTATGCCACAGCGCTGGCCCTTTCATGCATTTCCTAGATGTATATTTGGATACTATTTGTAAAAAGACCACATAAGATATCATTTGATTTATTTCTCATACTGAATTTGTGTAGAGAGAGAAGCACAGTGAGGAACAGTGTAGGGAGAGAGAGAAGCAAGGACAAAATGAAGCTGCGGTAAAATTAGGAGGTTGTGTGTTTTTTTCAGGAGAGTCTATGCATACTTTTCAGGTGTTAAGTTTTCCCCCATTGGTAGCTACTGAGCCATCTGACTCCACCCAGGAAATTTCCTGATGCATTGCCAGTACATGCAAAGTTGCATCCCTACAGACCTGTAACTGGCCAATGCTTTATGTCTGATGCCCAGCTTCTTGCCATTGTAATTGGTTCTTGCAGATTCAGGCCAGACACATAGCAGAAGTAGCAGATGATCAAAGATTCTGGGGTAGAGCCATGGCTTTCCTCTGAGTCAGGCTGGATTTTGTAACCCCTAGGGTCCCTGGGTGGATTTCAGAGCATGGGCTCCTGAGGACAAGACTCTGTTCTTTCACAGCATTAACAGTACTGGTCTCTGGAAACGCGAAGCGAAGCCTTTGAGCTGCCTCTGCCTGTGGACCTGTACAAAGTACCCAGGATACCATATTGCCTACAGATGATCTTCTCTCCAGGCAGTCTTTCTTCTACCTTTTCTTTTTTAAAGATTGTAGCTCTGCCTTTCAAATAAATAAATCAGAGAGGCAGAGGCAGAGAGAGAGAGAGGGGTCTTTCATCCACTGGTTCACACCCCAGATGGCCACAATGGCCAGAGCTGCGCTGATCTGAAGCCAGGAACCAGGATCCTCTTCTGGGTCTCCCACGCAGGTGCAGGGGCCCAAGCACTTGGGCCATCTTCCACTGCTTTCCCAGGCCATAGCAGAGAGCTGGATCGGAAGTGGAGCAGCTGGGACTTGAGCTGGCACCAATATGGGATGCTGGCACTGCAGGTGGCAGCTTTACCCACTATGCCACAGTGCCGGCCCCTCTTCTGCTTGTTCTTCCTTGGGGACTGTAACTATAGAGAACAGTTAGTCTTTCCCTTTTGCCCATTAGCCAGCAGCGATTTCCATTTTTGTCATGGTCAGAGACTTCTGTCCAAAGGACAAATTGCTCCAACTTGACCAGCTTACTGTGTCTTCATCCTGCTCAGCTCTGGCCCCTTGCAGAGCCTAGCTGCTGTGCTGGTGTTTCTTCCAGCTGTTGTACCACACTGTCTACTCAGCAAGTGTGTGGTGGGTGCCTGTTGTTGACCACGCTTTGTGCTGGCACTGGGGAACAGCCAGGCACAGTTTCTATCCTCAACCTCTCTTGAGAAAAAGCCTCCTTCCTCTGAACTCATTTCCTCATTCTTTGGGCGTTGCCTGAAGGCTCACTACAGCCTAGGGCTGGAAAGTGGGACTTCTGCCTTTTTACCTCTCGGCATCATTATTGTATTGGCTTTTTGTCATCTCCTGAATGATGAGATGACTCAAAGAACTTTCCTTCATTTAAGAAAGACAGAAAAGGATGCACCCATGGATGTCTGTTCCTGTTACTGGAGAAATGCTTGTTTTCCCAGAGGCTCCTCCTGGCTTTCTGATCACCACATAGTCCCCTTTAGCTAAAAAGAACTGGGAGAAAGAACACCTGGCCTTAGGGAAGGGTTTGAGAAACCATCCCAAAACATCCCACCCCAAGATACTTTCTATCTGGTTGGATTATGTTCTTCTATCCAAGCTGCTGCAAAATATCAACATCCAGGCCACTCTGTCACATCTGTTGACTCCCAGGCTGCCATCTGTGTCTCCTGTTATCATCTGGATGACTTCAGCTTCAGCACTGATGGCTCCTTGTCCTAAGGGTTTCTTGAGTTCCACTTCCCCTTCTGCTGCTCTTCTAGGGCAACCCACTAAGCAGCAAATGTGGAACAGACTTTACCCAGACTTGCTCTTTGTCTTGCATTCCCCTTATTGGATCATGAACGTCCATTGCACCTGTCATTGTAATTGAGACCATGAGAGTCACCCCGTGCTCTTCTTTCTTCTTCACATCTCATACTCGGAGGTCCCTGAGGCCTGCTCAGTGTATCTCTGGTCCAGCTCTGATGGCCTCTTCTGTCTTCAGTGCCGTACCTCTGCTTCAAGTCCTGATTTTCTTACCCTGTTACTCCATCCTCCAAATGGACACAACTATGAGGATACAACTCTAATTGATTTATTTAAGAATCAGAGATGCAGACACACAGTGAATGAGCTCCTATCAGCTGCCTCATCCCCCAGATGCCCAAAAATAGCTGAGGCTGGGTCAAGCTGGAGCCAGGAGTCAGGAACTCAATCCAGGTCTCCCTCATGAGTGGCAGGGACTCAACTACATGAGCCACTATCTGCTGCCTCTCAGGCTGTGCATCAGCAGGAAACTGGAATCAAGCATGAAGTTAGGACCCAAATCCAGATACTTTGAATGGGGTGTAGGCGCCCCAAGCAGCATCTGAACCACTATGCCGAAGGATTCCCTCCATAGATAATTATATAATTTGATTTGGTCAAAATCATTAGTGGTTTCTAATTGCCTTCAAATAAAATAAAAACATGCCATTCAAAATCCTTCCTGCCCAACCCATCATTTGAGCCTGATCTCCTCCATGCTCTTGCCCTTGTCACTCTCAATTTGCAATTTTCCAAACAGGTCTCAGGCCTTTGCTGTGTCCTCCCTCGATGAATCCCTTCGGCGGACAAAGCTCAGACCTAACCTCTTCAACATGGCTCCCTCAGTATCCCAGGAAGGATGGTCACACTGTTTTCTTTAGTCCCATCACACTGCTTGCCTCATATTTGTGACACTATTTTACATGCACATCAGTCCCCTTTAGCACAGGACAGTGTCCTGGATTCAGCTATACATTGCTAGTAGCTGCTGGAGTGCCTGGCAGGTGCTCACTAGAGGCTTGTTGAACAAATATTTTTGGACTATTGTAGAGAGCCATGGAAGAATGTTCTGTGTGTTGTGCATTTGGTACCTTCTTAACATGTGGTAAATATGAATCCTAAAAGTTTAGCACAGAAAACTTCAGAGAACAAATGTTTACCACAGTGTAGAGTTCTGCAGTTTCCAGGATCGGAGGTGGTGTGTGTGGTTGATGTTTTTAGAACAAGGCAATGGCTCAGCCCCGTGGGAGCAGATTGCATGAGACAAGCACCCAGAATGGGGGAGATGATGCCGCCAATCTGTCGGATTTCATCATCTGCTGGTCCTGGGCTGGCAGCATTCTTAACATAAGCCTCCTGTGTTTAAATCTTGTGGGGAGTGCCTTTAAACTCCGTCTTCTGCAGGTGCTTATACAATCCGACGTCTAAAAATAATGTCTTAAGAAAGCATTATTATTTATTTTGAGATTTATAAATGAATCTTGGTATATTTTTGTTGTTGTCGAGCACAAATTCTGATCATTTCTGCTCTGTGATGAAATCTTCAGGCATGGAGAATAGGCATATCTCTTGTAGGTTACTTCTCAGTTAAGCAAGAAATCTTTTCTTTTTATACTGCTATAATTATAATTATAAAACAGCAGTTTCGGGAGTAGTCCATTTATGACTCAAGGATAGACAGAGCTGTTACTGTGGACTGAAAGAAAGGACAAGATTTTTTTTTTTTAAATCTGGGAAACCTACTTTCTTTTGGGATGTGGGTATTGGCAAATAAAATATGTGGGTGGGTAAGTTGTTGGTATAAACTTGCATGACTGTAAGTGAGGGTGTGTGTGTGTTTCAGCAATTACAACAATATTTCCCGAGTTTAGCAAGCCAGTGGGAATGACATGGTGAACTTGAACAGAATCCACCGTGCTTACATATTTTGCTGCCCTTTGGGCTAACAGTGTTGTTAACACCTAGATGGTCTTTCAAACACCTGTTGTTTGAAGACCTTTAAGCACTTTCCTTGAATGTTATTAATGTTCATTTTCTTTGCAGTGCTCCCTTTTCAATCATGCTACAAAGCTAATTAAGGTTGAATTGCTTTTTTTTAAGTAGTGTGAACTGAACTGATGATATTTTATGGGAATTTTCCTATTTTCTTGCCATAGGCGTTAATGATATTTCTTTCCACCAAGTCGAAACAAAGCCAATCAGCCATATCAATATAATATCATAGGGGCTTCCCTAGAACTATATTTTCTGCTTTAAGTGAAGAAATTGTTGGTGGGAAATTGCTAATGCGCTAGAAGGTACTGTTCAGGAAATTTCGATCTTCCATTTTGGAGGTTAAAAAAGAAATCATGCTGATGGTTTAAGTATATCATCTCTGCTGTATTCACATATGGCTTTGTGTGAAAAAGAGACAGTTCTAAATGGGTAACTTGGCAGGAATGCCAGTGCTAGGAGATGACTTTACGGGAGCCAGAACGTGTGTGATAGAAAGAGCAAGCTCAGACACAGAAGGCTGACCTCTTTGGGGTGAAGACTGAGAAGGGCCTGGGTGCATTTCCCGATATTGTTCCAAGGGTGTGGCAACAATATCAAAAACAAAAATCCTCTGTTGGTGCAACGAATGTCAGATTGAAGAAGCATGTGGCAAGCATCCCTTTCGTGTCATGAGCTGAGTCCAGGCTTCGCATTGAGTGATGCCTTAATTGCTGGTAGGTGACCTTTCATTTTTTTTCTTCCACTTAAAAGATTAAGCTTGATTCAGGGCACAGTTGAAGAGAGAACAAAGAGTTAGTAAGTTAGCAGCATTATCTGTTGAGTCATGAGAAAATAAAGGCTTATGCATGCACAGAAACATCTCAGCCCGGCGCACACAAGTCTGTCCCTTAAATGCCAAAGGCACTACCGCTTCCTCCTCCTTCCCTCCCTAAAGGTTTAACACCAGGCTCCTCCCTCCCTCCCTCCCTCTCCCCCATTCCCCTCCCTCTCTGCCTTCCTCCCTCCCTCCCTCTCCCCCTCCCTCTCCCCCTCCCTCTCCCCCTCCCTCTCCCCCTCCCTCTCCCCCTCCCTCTCCCCCTCCCTCTCTCCCCCCTCCTTCTCCCCCTCCCTTTCCCCTTCCCTCTCCCCCTCCCTCTCTCCCTCTCTCCCTCCCTCCCTCTCCCCCCTCCCTCTCTCTCCCCTCCCTCTTTCCCCCTCCCTCTCTCCCTCTCTCCCTCCCTCTCTCCCCCCTCCCTGTTTCCCCCCTCCCTCTCTCCCCCCTCCCTCCCTCCCTCTCTCCCCCCTCCCTGTTTCCCCCCTCCCTCTCTCCCTCTCTCCCCCTCCCTGTTTCCCCCCTCCCCCTTCCCTCTCCCCTCCCCCTTCCCTCTCCCCCTCCCTCTCCCCCTCCCTCTCCCCCTCCCTCTCCCCTTTCCTCTCCCCTTCCCTCTCCCCTTCCCTCTCCCCTTCCCTCTCCCCCTCCCTCCCTCCCTCCCTCCCTCTCCCTTCCCTTTCTCCCTCCCTCCCTCTCTCCCTTCCTCCCCACTGTGTGTGTTTTATAATTTGAGAGCAGTCACTATTTATTAACTGAGCATATTACAAAAATACCACAGTAGGTAGCATAAGTCATCCTTCTAATAAGCCTGTGGATCTGGTCTCCTGCTGCCAGCATCTCCCCTCTCTGCAGTATGGGTGGCCTTTTTCTTCATTCCACTTCCTGCAGAAGATAATTCTGGGGGCCACAGGAAGCTCTTTGCTTCCTTGAAGTGTTTCCCAACAGGTATACATCTTGTGAATCAGCTGCTCCGTGCAGAGATCCCCGGTGATCAGCATTATCCATCAAAGCAGTTCACTGACAGATTCTGCCACAGCCACGCTCGTAGTATTTGTTCATTTACTAACTTCAGATTTGGGTACCTCCATGCAATATGCAATTTTCCACAATCTTGTACACGTTAGGTGAAGCCTTGTTGAGCTTGACGGAGGTGCCATGGAAGATCTGATAAAGGCGAAGCAGATGTAAATACTTCATAGGCTTTGGGTACCTCTGATCCTGACGGGAAATGCCAATTTGGTTCTGCACATGCATCCAAGTTGCCAGCTTTTCTTGCCATCGTCACCATCCGAGTCTCAGTACATCTGCCTGTATTTCTTGTGAGAATAAGCTTTTTCATACACAAGCCTCCTTCTTGCCTTTTGAAGCATCTTTTGAGCAAACTTCTTTCGCTTGATCTTCAGCTCTGCGAAATTCCTCCGGGCACAGCAGGAACCCTCCTCTCTTCTCCTTGGTGTCTTCCATGATTCCTGTCAGAGAAGACCGTCGTCTTTTCATAGCTGAGGTTCTCCTATTGCTTCCTGCAGGTAAAAGGAGAATTATCCTTGCTCCTCGGGAACTGCTCATGAAGGTCACCTTTGACCTTGCTCAACCCAAAGCTCATCTTGCCTGAACTTTGAGCAGCAGCCGGCACAGCTGCTCACTCTCCTGCAGCAAACACTTGTTTCTCTTGACTTCCAAGACCCTGTGCTCCCTTGGTTTCCCAGCTGCTTTGCCCAAGATGGTTGCTGCTTTCTTTGTATGGACACATCCAGGGCTCGGCTCTTTGATCGCTTCATTTTCTCTCCTTCACTCCCTTGGGAATCTCACCTGGGCTCATGCTGTATGCGCTGGCCACTTCCACACCACCAGCCTTCCCCTGTCCCTGGTTTCCAGGCTCGTAGTGTCAACCACCCACCCCATACTGCTGCTTTTCCACCTTTCCATGTCCCAAGCTAAAGTCCAGATTCTCCCTCCAAGTTGGCTTTCCCTGCATTCTTTTCCATCTCAGTTAAGGACAACATCCTTCTTTGAAGTGCTCAGGCCAAACAGGGATGGAAAAAGCCCTGACTCCTTTCCTCTGCTTACATTCCACACCTAGCAATTCAAGAAATCCTGAGGTCTGGAATCTTACTACTCCTCACTATCTCACCGCCATCTCTGCTTCATCACATCCCCCGTGTGCGCTATTGCAGTCGCCTTTTACTTGATCTCCAAGCTTCTAGGCTCCCTTGCTCTCCCTGTGTGGCCAGACAGGAAGATCAGCTCACTTCTCTGCTTCAGTCCCTCCAGGGGCTCCCTGTTCCCTATCAAGGCCAAAGTCTGTGTCAAGCTCTGAAAGACTTGACATGGTCTGTCCCTTCCCCTTCCTGAGACTTCCCTGACTTCCTGTGCTACTAGTTTCCTGTCACTCATTCACCCCAGAGGCAGTGGCCTCTTTGCTGTTCCCTGGGCATTCCAGATGTGTTTGCATTGGAGGACCTTAGCACCTGGTGTTCTTGTGCCGGGACTGTTCTTCCCTGACATGTGTGTACTTGACTCCCTCACTTCAAACCCTTTCTCCAAGATCGCTTTCCTCCTGAGGCCACCTGGATGACCCAAATCACCTCTGTTGGCCCTCCTGACCCCTCTGCTCTGTTTTTTTTTTTCTTGCAACACTGTTATCTAGGAGGACCCTGTATAATGTGTTCATTTTTATATTTCTTTTTTTTTTTTTTTTGACAGGCAGAGTGGACAGTGAGAGAGAGAGACAGAGAGAAAGGTCTTCCTTTGCCGTTGGTTCACCCTCCAATGGCTGCCGCGGTCGGCGCGCTGCGGCTGGCGCACCGCGCTCGTCCGATGGCAGGAGCCAGGTGCTAGGTGCTTTTTCCTGGTCTCCCATGGGGTGCAGGGCCCAAGCACTTGGGCCATCCTCCACTGCACTCCTGGGCCACAGCAGAGGGCTGGCCTGAAAGAGGGGCAACCGGGACAGAATCCGGCGCCCCGACCGGGACTAGAACCCGGAGTGCCGGCGCCGCAAGGTGGAGGATTAGCCTGTTGAGCCATGGTGCCGGCCCCATTTTTATATTTCTTAAATTATTTTTTAAATATTTATTTGTGTTTGAAAGGCAGCATGAGAGAGAGGTGAGACACACAGACACACAAAACAGATCTTCCATTTGCTGATTCACTTCCCAAATGGCTGCAGCAGCCAGGACTGTGTCAGGGTGAAACCAGGAGTTTCACCCAGATCTCCCTCATGGGTTGCAGGGGCCCAAGTATGTGGCCATCTTCTGCTGCCTTCCCAGGCCATTAGCAGGGAGCTGGATATGAAGTGAGCATCTGGAACTTGAACTGGTGCTCTGTTATGGGATGCTGGTGTCACAGGTGGCGGGTTAACCTGCTGTACCACAACAATGGGTCCTATTTTTTTTTTTTTGTTAAACTTGTCAGCCTTTCCCTAATATAATCTCTGTGGAGGTTGCAATTTTGTGTATTTTATATTCCAGCTTCTTAGTATGGTAGGTACATGCACATAGTAAGTTTTCTGTGAGTGTTTGTTGAATGAATGAAAAAAAGCTGTGGACACTGGGCAGCAGGCTGACTAGCTTCCAGGTATGATGAATCACTTTCTCTCCAGGCTTTGTTCTACCAAGACCTTACTTTCTGAAGTGTTTGTTATGGGAATTGGGCAACAGTGAAATTGCTCTTACTGTGGTTTCAGAGAGAAGGAGAAAAAGAGTAAACCTTGCCTGCTACTGTGGGTGCTGAGTTGGCTGGGATGGGGTAGGGAAATCAGAGGCCCAGTCAGATGTATATTGTATTCTGAATATTTTGCTTAACTTTATATCATGAGCACTTGATAGTTTTTAAGTTTTAATGATGACTACTTTATTTTATTTTTTTAAATGAGTGATGAGCAGCACATGTCTTTTTAAAAAAGATTTATTTATTAACTTGAAAGTCAGTTACACAAAGAGAAGGAGAGGCGGGGGGCAGGGTCTTCCATCAGTTGGTTTACTCTTCAATTGGCTGCAACAGCCGGAGCTGCGCCGATCCGAAGCCAGGAGCTTCTTCTGGGTCTCCCATGCAAATGCAGGGGCCCAAGGACCTGGGCCATCTTCTGCTTTCCCAGGCCATAGCAGAGAGCTGGATCGGAAGTGGAGCAGCCGGGACTCGAACCAGTGCCCATGTGGGATGCCAGCACTACAAGGAGCAGCTTTACTCGCTACGCCATGGCGCCAGCCACATGACCCAGGCTTACAAGTGGGTGTGGATAAGCATGGACATTATCATGGACTGCTTTTTCTTTAATTTTTATTTTTGACAGGCAGAGTGGACAGTGAGAGAGAGACAGAGAGAAAGGTCTTCCTTTGCCATTGGTTCACCCTCCAATGGCCGCCGTGGCCGGCGTGCTGTGGCCGGCGCACCGCACTCATCCGATGGCAGGAGCCAGGTGCCAGGTGCTTTTCCTGGTCTCCCATGGGGTGCAGGGCCCAAGCACTTGGGCCATCCTCCACTGCACTCCTGGGCCACAGCACAGAGCTGGCCTGGAAAGAGGGGCAACCGGGACAGAATCTGGCGCCCCAACTGGGACTAGAACCCGGTGTGCCGGTGCCGCAAGGTGGAGGATTAGCCTGTTGAGCCACGGCGCCGGCCCATGGACTGCTTTTTAAGAACCTAAGGATGGTAATAGTCAAGGGCATAGGCATGAGACCAGCTTTGTGCTGCAGCAGGTCCAGTCACTGCCTGCTATGCCAGCATCTCATATGAGTACAGGTTTGAGTGCCGGCTGCTCCACTTCTGATGGAGCTCCCTGGTAATGCACCTGGGAAGGTAGTGGAAGATGGTCTAAATGTTTGGTTCCCTGCACCCACATGGAACGTCTTGGAGTTCCAGGTTTCTGGATTTGGCCTGGTACAGTCCTAGTTGTTGCAGCCATTGGGGAGTAAACCAATGGATGGGAGATATTTCTCTCTCGCGCTCTCTCCCTTTTAAATAAATACATAAATCTTACAAAACACAGGCATGGGTTAGGCTATCTGTGTACAAATCCCGGCCCTGGCCTCTCCCAGCTGTGTGACCTTAGACAACTCACTTGCTTTCCTGTGTTTGACTTTTGTTCTCTATACAATTGATAGAGTACCAAGACCTGGATCTCTAACAGCAACAGTTACATTGAAGAATAAAACTTAATATTGAAAAAGCATGAGAGTGCTTTCATTTGTGAAAAATGTAATTAAAATATGTTTAGAGGCCAGTGTTGAAGCACAGAGGCTAAGGCACTGCCTGCTGCCCCAGTCTTTCATATCCGAGCGCTGGTTTGAGTCTCACCTGCTCCACTTCCAATCCAGCTCCCTGCTAATGAGCATGGGAAGGCAGAGCATGCAAGTGCCTGGGTCCTGCCACCCATGTGGGAAATACAGATGAAATTCCAGGCTCCTGCCTTTGGCTTGGCTCAGTCCTGGCCCTTGTGGCCACATGGGGAGTGAATTAGTGGAAGATCTCTGATAGTCATCTCTATCTCTCCTTCTTTCTATGTCTTTCTACCTTTCAAGTAAGTAAGTAATTTTTCTTTATTTAGAAAAGGATGTTGTTTTGGTGTAAAAAGTTTTCTGAGGGATGGTGCGGTTGTTAAGTTGTAGCTTGAGATGCTTGGTTTGTCTCAGCCCTGTGGTGGAATGAGAAGGCCGTGATTGGATGGCTTTGGAAACCACATGGCAATGAAGCCTGCCTGGCAACAGGTTGTGATTGGATGGCTTCGGATACTGTCTGGCAACAGGCTGTGATTGGTTAGGGCATAAACCGCCCCTTGACCGGATTGGCTGCCTTGGCTATTTAAGCTGTTGTACCAACTGAAATAAATGAGTCTGCGGGCTGCTCGCCTCTAGTCTGCTTTCACCCGACTCCTGGGGTCAGTGTGGTGACTCCGTGCCTCTTGCCCCTACCGCGCTCCTCCTCTCAGAATGAATCCACAGCAACACAGCCCCTCTGCTTTCTATCCAGCTTCCTGCTAATGCACATCTTTGGAGGCAGCAGATGATGGTCCAAGTACCTGGGTCCCTGCCCCTCAGGTAGAAGACCTGGATTGAGTTTCCTGTTCCTGGCTTCAGCCTGACCCAGCATGTTGTAGGCATTTGGGGAGTGAACCAGCAGATATAATACCCATCTCTCTCTTCCTCTCAAGTAAAATGAAAATGCATACAAAATTTTTTGAAATTTATTCAGGTTAGGAAGGGTCTTCAAATAGGTCGTGGGAAAAATGTATTATGAAAAAACTGCACAGATTTCGAATTGTTTTACACCAACACAAGCATCTCAATTTCACTTCCATGAGAAGGCTCACACCTGGACACGTATTACCCAAAGTGTCTCGAGTGCATCAGCATCAGCAGTACCCGGGGACTTGTTAGCTTGGCCCCAGATCTGCTGAATCAGAGTGTGCATCTTGACAAAATCCCTAGGAGCTTGCTACACACATTAGTGGCTGAAAAACTGACTTAAAACAGTGCCCGGGGCATAGCAGATAGGATATCAAGTTGGTTAAATTTGGAGTAGTTGTGATTTTTCAGTGGTCAGGCGTCTGACACTTGTTTCTTGTCTGTGTCAGCCAAGCTTTTCCGGAAAGTAGCAGTGTGATCTCAGGCAGGCCGCTCACTGCCTCCCGCTGGGGTTGAGCTTCCTTGTCGGTAATGAGTAATTTTGGAAGTATTGTGCCAGCTCTCACTCTTGGCAGTTCAATGCTGCTTATGAATTCACATTTTACTGAGCATGGAGTTAAAAAAGACCAAGATTTCTTTTGGAAGCTAGATAAGATGAAGGCCTTGGAAAAATGTTCATGAACATTGCTCGGGATACAAGGTAGCCACCCAGAATGATTGGACTTGTGTTGTTTTGTTCTTTAATCTCACAGGTACATCTCATTCTGTCTTAGTGTCTATTTGGTGACACAAAGAACTCACTGGACCCAGGTGCTCTTGGGGGAAGGTGCTCTATATTTAGTTGTTAACCCTTTTAGAGAAAAAACCTGTATGAATTATCTTTTGGTGACATAATTGCTTCCTAGGCTACACATCAGAGTAAGAAATTCCAAAAGATTGATCTCACAGGCAGTGAGTATCTGTCCACAGTCTGTTGGCCTAGAGGGCTCTGAGAAAATGGCTCTGATTTTGGAGACCAGGAAAATGAAGGTTGATGCTTCCCTGGAAACGTTTTCATGGCTCCCATCCAAGTTCCCAACATCTTTCTACTGTTAACAGAGTAGAGGCCCAATTCCTTGGTGTAGTTAAAGTTCTTCAGATTCATTTTCATTGTATTTGAAATGGGGTAGTGGCTGGGAACTCAGCCAAGGTCTCCCATGTGGGTGGCAGGGATCCAAATACTTGAGCCATCACCTGCTGCCTCCCAGGGTGTGCATTAGTAGAAAGTAGGAAACTGGCTAGTCCTGGTCGGGGCACCGGATTCTGTCCCGGTTGCCCCTATTCCAGTCCAGCTCTGTGCTGTGGCCCAGGAGTGCAGTGGAGGATGGCCGAAGTGCTTGGGCCCTGCACCCCATGGGAGACCAGGAGAAGCACCTGGCTCCTGCCTTCAGATCAGCGCAAAGTGCCAGCTGCGGCGGCCATCGGAGGATGAACCAACGGCAAAGGAAGACCTTTCTCTCTGTCTCTCTCTCACTGTTCACTCTGCCTGTCAAAAAAAAAAAAAAAAAAAAGAAAGAAAGTCGGAAACTGGAATAGGAAACAGAGCTGGGACTGACTCAGAGACTCTGATGTAGGAGGTGGGTTATCTTAAGTGGCATATAAACCTCTGTGCCAAAAGCTCACACCACTCCTTCCCTTGGCATAATTAGTATTTTTGACCCATCTTTTTTTTTTCTTCAAAAATTTATATATTTATTTGAAAAGCAGAGTTACAGAGAGAAAGGGAGAGGTAGAGATCTCCTATCTGCTGATTTATTCCTGCAAATAGCTGCAATGGCCAGGGCTGGGCCAGTCTGAAGCCAGGAGCTTGGAACTTCATCCAAGTCTCCCATGTGGTTGGCAGGGGCCCAAGTACTTGGGCCATTTTCTGCTGCCTTACCAAGAGTATTAGCAGGGAGTTGGATCAGAAGTGGAGCAGCTGGGATTTGAACTGGCACCAGTCTGGGATGCTGGCTTAACCTGCTGTGCCCCAGTGCTGGCCCCTGTTGACCCACCTTGATTTGGCCTGAAACCATCTGTTAGTGACTGAATTGTGCTCTCCATCCTCCACCCCACAGAACCATGCATATGGTGAAGCCCTAACTCCCCATATGTGACTGTATTTGGAGAGAGGGCTTAGAAGGGGGCGTGAAGGTGATATGAGGTCCTGGGAGTGGGGCCCTGGTGTCCTTATTAGAAAAGGAAGAGAGACCAGAGCCCTGGCTGTCTCCTTTCTTGAACAGAGAAGAGGCCATGTGAGGCCACAGCCAGAAGGCACTGTCTACAAGCCAGGAAGAGAGGCCTTACGGGAAACCAACCCTAAAGGCAACTTGATCCTGGATGCCAGCCTCCAGGACTGTGAGAAAGCAAATGTCTTGCTGAAATCACCCAGCCTGGGGCATTTAAAAATATTTATTTTATTTGAAAAGCAAAGTTACAGAGAAAGAGTGAGAGAAAGGGAGAGAAGCCTTTTATCTGCTGATTATGGCCACAATGGCTGGGTCTGGGTCAGGATGAAGGCAGGAGCCTGAAACTCCACCTGGGTCTCCCACATGGGTAGCAGGGGTCCAAGCACTTGGGTCATCTGCTGCTGCTTTCCCAAATGCATTAGCTGGGATCACAAGTTGGGCAGCCAGGACTTGAACTGGTGCTCTGATATGGAATGCATGCATTGCAGGCAGCGGCTTAACCTGCTTTGCTATAATGCTGGCCCCCAGCCTGTGTTATTTTCTGGTGGGAGCCTGAGTAGATAAATACCTTGTCTTTCCAACTTTCTTGCAGCTCCCCGAGGGTGCCTGTCTCTGCCTATGTGCCTAGGACTCATCGGTTTCCATATCTTTGTTCCTGGATCCTCTTAGGATGACTTTCCTTTCTATTGCTGATGCTATAGTCTTCCTTTGTTTTCATGGCCCTGTTTGGATGACATCTGTTCTGGAAAGCCTTCTGTACTTTATTGAAGTGTCTCCCCCAAATTCATGGCCATCTGGAACCTCAGAATGTGGCTTTATTTGGAAGTGAAGTCTAAAGACCGTTGACTAATGTCCTTATAAGGAAAGAAGAGAACAGAGATTCAGGGGAGAAGGCCATGGAGCAGAAATTAGAGTGAGGTTTGCCACAAGTCAAGTCAGGGAGAGCCAGCAGGAGCTGAAATGGACAAGGAAGGGGTTCCCCTAGTGCTCTTGGAGGGAGCACAGCCATGCTAACCCCAGTTTTGGACTTTTGCCCCCGAACTGTTGAAGGAATAATTTCCTGCTGTCTTAAACCACCAAGACTGGTAATTAGCCCCAGGCAGATAATTGGCCTCCTCTGGTCCTCCCAGGGGAAGCTTTCCAGGGACCCTGTGCCTCTTGTCTGGAGCATTCTGCCTTCTTGATTATTATGATTCAAGTGCATACCTAGACTATGACTCCTGGAGCAGAGAATCTTTAAATCAACTAAATACTCCTCACAGAGCCTTGGACATTGCAATGCTCATGGCCCTCAAGAATCTTACATGGGCGAACAGTCAAGGCTGACCTGTCAAATTTCCTAAGGGAAATAATACTTTTCCCCACAACAAAAATGTGAGAGCTTGGCACGTGCGTGTGGTCCATCTGAGTCAATTCGTGTGGAAGCAGGAAGTTGAGGAGAACTTCCCGTACAGTCGACTTAGCGATAGCTTATCCAGTTCTTTATAAGGAACATTATTACAGAGTAGAAAGGACACAAGACCTGGAACACTGGACTCTGGGATTGGGATTTGAGTCCCATGTCCTGCTTGTTAATGGAGGGGGTACCTCAGGCCAGCCACTATGTGAGAGTCATTGTCAATATTAGCAAAGTGAGGGGTGGGCATTATGGTGCCACAGGTGAAGCTGCTGCCTGGAATGTTCACATTCCACATGGGAGTGCCTGGGATCGAGTCTCACCTCCATTTCAATCCAGCTCCCTGCTAATGTGCGTTCTGGGAGGCCGAAAGTGGTGGCTCAGGTAGCTGGGTCTCTGCCATCCAAACAGGAGTTTGGATTGGAGTCCATCCCTTACTTTAGCCTGTCCTAACCCTGGTTGTTCTGGGAATTTGGAGACTGAACCAGTGGATGGAGGGTCGGTCTCTCTCTTCCTCTCTCTTTCTCTCTCTCTCTCTCTCTCTCTCTCTCTCTCTCTCTCTCTCAATGCCTTTCAAACAAAAATAAATAAACCTTAAAAAATCAGCAGGGGTTGCCATTGTAGCACAGCAGGTTGAGCTGCTGTCTGAGATGCTGACATCCCATATCAGGGTACTGGTTTGAGTCCCAGCTGCTCTGCTTTTGATCCAGCTCCCTGATAATGTACCTGGAAGACAGCAGAGGGTGGTTCAAGTGCTTGGGCCCCTGCCACCTATGAGGGAGACCTAGATAGAGTTCCTGGCTTCCTAGACCAGGCTTGTGGCCATTTGCAGAGCAAACCAGCAGATGGGAGGATCTCTCTCTTTCTTCCTCTTCCCTTCCTCTCCCTCTCTTCTTCCTCTCCAACTCTCCTTCCCTTCCTCTCCCACTCTTCTTCCTCTCCGACTCTCCTTTCCTTCCTCTCCCACTCTCCCTTCTCTCTTCCCTACTCCTTTCTGTCTGTCACCCTGCCTGTCAAATCAATAAGTAAATAAATCTTTATTTTGCTCATTTATTTTTTATTTTTTTGACAGGCAGAGTAGACAGTGAGAGAGAGAGAGACAGAGAGAAAGGTCTTCCTTTTGCTGTTGGTTCACCCTCCAATGGCCGCTGCGGTTGGCGTGCTGCAGCTGGCGCACCGCACTGATCTGATGGCAGGAGCCAGGTGCTTCTCCTGGTCTCCCATGGGGTGCAGGGCCCAAGCACTTGGGCCATCCTCCACTGCACTCCTGGGCCACAGCACAGAGCTGGACTGGAATAGGGGCAACCGGAACAGAATCCGGCACCCCGACTGGGACTAGAACCCGTGTGCTGGTGCTGCAAGGCGGAGGATTAGCCTAGTGAGCCGGGGCACCAGCCTATTTTTTATTTTTAAAGATAAAACTACCAGTGCTGCCTACTTCATAGGTGTGTTCTCAACCTTGTATAAGTAAGTTGTGACAGAAAGCTCTGGAAGTTACAAAGCCTTGAGTGAGTTGAGTTGACTATTGTCAAGGGTACCTATGGAGCCACAACCGTTGTCACAGAGCCATAGGACATGGGCCTATAGGGGTTATATAGTGAGTTCCCTATTTCACAGGAGAAATTGAGGCTAAAGGAAGTGGTGGCTCACCTGTATAGTTTGAATTAAGTGGACCCCCTACTGGGAGCCTGCGTGCTTCTGGCTGAGCTGAAATCCTACAGAAGTAAGAACCTAGGAAAGTCTGACCTCGCAGAAACTTGCCATTGAACCCACTGAGGAACAGAAAATTAGCACAAGTGCAGAGTAATTGCCAAAGACACAAAAAGAATGTTATAAATGGTGTGAATTCCTTCAGGAAATGACTGTTTGGAGTTCATGTTGAAGAAAGTGGTGAAGAATTATAACAATTACAGTTCGGTAAGGGAGCGATTTACAAAGGCATTTATTTAGGGTTTGGCTTGTAGGGTAATAGTATGCCTTAGATTATTTGAGAGCCAGGAGTGTGGATTTTTATGGCAAATGGGTGAGGTGGAGATACGCAGGAAGACACTGACCAGTCAGCAGCTCTCACCAGAAGAGTGAAACGGATGATGGTGTCCAGCCTGGTCTTGAACCTGAAACTACGAATTGCTTATTCGGAAAATGTCGGCTGCTTGTTGAGGAAGAAGGTAGAAATCTGTTGTAAGCTGCTATAGATGCAAGTGACAAATCAAGTTTCTTTTTGTTTTTGTTTTTGACAAGTTAACTTTAAAATGCCCTTTACCATAGGCAAGATCACATGGGTGGGTGCCTGAAAGAATGTTTTTTGTGCAAAGGAAATAAACACAAATAAGAAAGCTGCTGCTACCATTTTCAGATAGGAGCTTATTTACTTTCTCATAAAGAACACTTAGAGGGGTTCTGTGGTTGTGGCAAGGAGCACGTTCTCAAAGTTACGCTTTGCTGGATTAGGAGGAGCTGCATCTTTAAATGATTTAACGGGACATTTTTAAGCAACTCAGCACTTGGCAGATTTCATCTTGACAAGCAGGAGCAGGTGGGTGGCTCAGGCTTCTCAACCTTGAAGAGATGACCCCAAATGACTTTGTGTTTTCCTGAGAGCTGCAAGATGAAATAAGGGTTAATTCAAGAACTCGGAAAAGGTACCTCTGTGGTACAGGTGGAGGGGAGAGGCATGTGTGACAGATAAAAGCAGCCAGGCGCCAGGAAAGCCTGGACATGGTAGACTCTGGGAAGCAAGCTGCATGGAGCCTCTGAGGCGTGCTAGTGACTGGAGAGCATGGTTTCCTTTTAGTTCAAGGGAATTAAACCCCCCCAGCAGTCAGGGTGTGCACACAGTCATGAACACTTCTGTGACCCTGGGATGGGAGCGTTCTTTTCCATTCTTCTACAATTGGGCAAGAGACCTACCCCACTGAGAGAATGCACCGCTGCACTGGCTGGTGCCTTTTCTGAGCCTTGACTGGCTCTGAAGGCTCTGAAAAATGAGGCAACTGTTCTGAGCTTGTGGCAAATTGTAACCCTTTGGATATCATCTTTTGCTTTTTCGACTGACTGTTTTCTTCATTGGTGTCCCTCCCTCTCTTCCTCTAATCTCTGTCCCTGCCAGTATGGGTAAAGTTACTGGCACCTGACTTGTTTGCCAGGAAAAAGACAACTGTGGTGAAGGAGAAAGCGTTTTCCTGCTCGCTCTGCTGCCTCAGGATCCTGCACCCTTAGTGGGGAGAGAGAAAGCCGTGGGCTACGCAATGGTTCCCTTGTCCTTGGAGAGGGGGACGTCCCTCCTCGGGTCCGCCTTTTTAGGTTGTGGTAGGTTCAGGGGTTTCATGAAGGTTTTGGACATTTTTGATCTATTTTCTGAAGTCTGTTTATCTTTCTTAAAAAACTCTTGTCGGTTTAATCATTTACTTAACATTTTGCACTGCAGATCAATCCAAAGTCAGAAACCAAACAAGTAAATAGGAATTTATTTGGGGGTCTTCGGAATTGCAATTCAGGAAACAGATTCAGAGAGCTTCTCAAGAGGGCAAAGAAAGCAGGTGCTAAGTGAGCAAACAGCGTTCTTTATTACAAAACAGTAAAAATTCTTTGGGGAAACTTGTGCTGGAGCTGAAAATGGATTTGTGTGACTAATAGAAGATAAGTATGCACATATTTTGTAAAAATGTCCAGAAAACAAGAGACTGGGAATCTCTTGATACAGATCTCAAGTTCTGGACACAGTGTGATCACCTGTTCCAGACTCCTGTGGTCAAAGGGTGGAGGTCTGAACTCTATTTAGAAGAGCATTAGCCTGTGACTATAAAGTAATATAAAATGTTACCTCATAAATTAAAAAGAAAGGAAGGGAGGGAGGGATGGAGGGAGAGGAGTATTATATTCTTAGCATTGTTTCTATAAGCTGGGGTAAATCTGTTCTATTTATATTAATAAAACTATTTAAAAAAAACCATAGGGGTTGGGCGAATAGACTCTGGAATTGGATTCCCTGGAGCTGTGTAGACTTGGACAAGTCCCTTAACTTCAATGTCAGTTGCCTTAGGAAATAATAATAGAACTGACTTCCATGGGCGGTTGTGGGAACTCACTGAGTTCATAACTGCATGGCTCATAATAAATACTATATGGATCAACAACAACAAGAAAACAAAGGGTGAAGCTGGCCAAAGTTCACACTCCTGTGCAGCAGCTGGGGACCTGCAGAGATCCTGCTTCCTTAATGGACTCCAGGCTCCATTTCGCAATGTTGCTTCTGCTCACTTTCCCTTTATTTTCACTGTTTTAGGGGAAGGGTATGACTACGGGAAGAAAGCGTGCTCTGTGGCTTCTGCTACGATCCATGGGTGCTGCAATGAGGAACCTAGGCAAAAGCTACTGCAGGGAAATTTTAAACTCACTCTTTTTCCACTGAAGTTTCAATAAGTTTAGTCTATGAAATAAACTGACAATAGACAGCTGAATAGGAAAAATAGCGTACAAATTTTGGTCCATGTCTAAGGAATGGGTGCATGAAATTCAAGGGCTAGATGGCTGAACCTTATATGGAGCTTAAAGGGACAGAAGGTTGGGCTTTTGTGGAAAAGGAGGTGGCACAGGCTGTTGAAGGCTGGGGGAAGGTGTAGTACAGTGAGCCAGGGTTGCCTACTTACGCCAGTGAGGTATTCCCAGATGCAGTCTGTGGTCCTCTCTGGGCCTAGTGTCAGACCAGCTTCTCTTTTTCCCTGTGAAAGGTTCCTTCCCAAGTAGACAGGGGACAGAATTTTGGAGAAGCCTGTGGCTGCAACCACTGTGGACTAATGTGCACGCATGTGAGTTTCTTTTTACAAAAGGATAGCTTTTCAGAGCGATTCTTGTGTCTGCAGAGGTTTGCAATTTTTGGGAATAAACAACTTGAAATAGTCCAAAGAGATATACTTGGGGTGGGATATTTTACTCTCCCACACTTCTGTCAGCCAATGCTGGGAGAAATCATTGCATTGGTTTGGAGCAGAGCTAGAGTAGGGTATTTAATTTAGTTTTGTTTGGGGTAAAAATTCTTTAAAAATTTTAGTTTTCATTTTATTTGAAAGGAAGAGAAAGAGAGATCTTCCATCTGCTGGTTGACTCTCCCAATGCCCACCGTAGCTGGGCCAGGGCCAGGGCCAGGGCCAAAGCCAGGAACTAAGGACTCAGTCTGGATCTCCCTTGTGGGTAGCAGGGATGCAAGTACTTAAGCCATCAGCTGCAGCCTCCCAAGGTATACATTAGCAGGAAGTTGGAATCCAAAGCAAAGGTAAGATTTGAGCCCAGGGACTTTGATAGAGAATGTGGGCATCCCAAGTGATGTCTTAATGGCCATGCCAAACTCTCACCCTGAATTCTCTTTTAATTCCATTTTCCATGAACTTTTTGAAGCCCCTGCTTTTATTTTGGGGTGATACATTTTTACATTCCCACAAGGTTTTTGACACGTGAGACTTATCTATTTCCATTGATGCATAATGCATTGGCTTGAGGTTTAGGAGAACGACATCAAATGTGTAGAATCCATTCTATTTGCTGTTTTGTGGAGATGAACATAGAATACTACTGTTAAGTCCAGGAACACAAGGACATTTTTCTAGGATTTAGATCAAGGCTTCAACCTTCCACATATTTCCCCCCTCACATTTTGTAGACGTCTCTAGTTCATTGTCGAAGCCTTTGTCCCTTGGTGTTCCTGAATTTAGATCAAAATCTGGAACAGAAATGTGATTAGATAACAAGGAAGTCTGCTTCTGAAAGGCTATCTAGCCACATTATAACAAGCACTTGGGTAAGCAGCAATTCAGTCATGGAGAACCAGCTTGTTGCTAATCTAAGTAATCAAAACTGTTTTGATGATGGAGACTGATCTACCTGACTTTTGAGTCTCTTATAAACAATAATATGTACTACTTAATATGTACTAAACTGATCTTCTGTGTATAAAGAGAATTGAAAATGAATCTTGATGTGAATGGAAGGGGAGAGGGAGCGGGAAAGGGGAGGGTTGCGGGAGGGAGGGAAGTTGTGTGTATGGGGGAGCCATTGTAATCCATAAGCTGTACTTTGGAAATTTATATTCTTTAAATAAAAGCATCATAAGGAAGGAGCATTGTATTAATCTAGGACATTTTTGTTGACTGAGTTAAAGTAAGCCAGGAAAGCCAGATCGCACTTAGTCACAACTAGGGTATTTCTTGAGTCAATTTTCTGTCTGTCCCTTATTTTCTGAAGCCGCCCCTAACTTTGCTTTCTTGAATGTTTTCACGTTCTAACTTTTCACGCATGATGAGTCTGGCTTGTACGTGAGCTGAACAAATGATGCCATGGCATTTATGCTTAAAATCACATTTATAAATATGCGAAGGTTAGCAGCCGAGTTAAATAGGAAGTTTGTACCAAGCAAGGGTGGAGAAGTTCATTTTGTGGTCTCATTTATTTATTCTTTTAGACTGTTTCATGAGAATCGCTTTGATCAATAATCTTTCTCTGGAATATTCTGGGAGCTCTGGCTTGTGGCAACATGACACACTGGCAGGACAGAACAAAAATGAGTTGATGGTTTCAGCTGAACTTCCCAGGCATTTCATTCATGATACTAGAGAGGCAGAATGGGGAGAAAACTGGAACATGTAGCTCCTCATTATCCTTTTGTTACACCTTCCATTCAGCAAATGTTGACAGAATTTCCTTTATGCTTCCTAGCAGGAGACAAGCAGGGAGTATGGCTGGGTTCCCATGGCTACTGTGGGAGGGGCCATGGGGATGTACAAAGGATTCAGGAAATGGAATTAGATGGCCTGGGTTCCCCTGCAGGTGTCACCTCACCAGGTGGCACATCTGAGCCTCAAATTCCTTATGCAAACAACAGCAGGGTTCTGAAAAAGTTTAGTAAGTTTTATTTATTTATTTGAAAGCTATATAAACACACACACCCTACATGTTTACATACATGCATGCATTCATGTTCAGCCCCCAAATACTTGTAATAGCCAGGACTGGGCCAGGCTGAAGCCAGATGCCTAGAACTTCATCTGGTTTCCCACATGGGTGGTAATGACCTAAGTACTTGAGACATCATCTGCTGCCATCCAGGTACACATGAACAGGAATCTGAATTGGAAGCAGAAAAACTGGGACTTGAGCTAGGTATTCTGATATGGCTTGAGAGAGTTTCAAGTACCAGCTTAACCCACTGTACACGAGGCCTGCAAATGAAGACAATACCAGTTTTGTTTACAGTGTGATTGTGAGGGTTAAGTGAAACAGGGTAAAATAAAAAAAATTTTCATGTGTGGATAAGAAAGTTTACACCCTAACATAGCTGCTGTTTTTTAAAGCTTTTATTTATTTAATGAATATAAATTTCCAAAGTACAGCTTACAGATTACAATGGCTTCCCCCCCCCTCCCCAATAACTTCCCTCCCACCGGCAACTCTCCCCTTTCCCGCTCCCTCTCCCCTTCCATTCACATCAAGATTCATTTTCAATTCTCTTTATATACAGAAGATCAGTTTAGTATATATTAAGTAAAGATTTCAACAGTTTAGCAGCTGTTTTTGAGCCCATATAGAAGATGGGAACTGAGTTTCAGGAGTCTGGGGTACAACTCTGCCAGCCAGTAAGATAATATATCTGCTCTGCCTCTCTCAGGGCAGCTGAAGAGTACACATTACATAGAAAAACCCTTGAATGAGGGTAGCATGGGCACAAGCCCAGGCTAGCTGTCCTATTGTCTTTTCAACCTCAAAATGTCAACATTGAACTCATCATATCTTGACCTTGGCTTCATGCCACCATTTGTCCTTCAGGGTCCTTCCTGGCCTTTTGAAGTTAACAGCATGGAAGGCAGCCCTGTCCTCCCACAATGCGTTCCTTGGCTGCCCTGTCAGGGACAGAGA
Organism: Sylvilagus floridanus; assembly: GCA_949820135.1. Taxonomy (NCBI): domain Eukaryota; kingdom Metazoa; phylum Chordata; class Mammalia; order Lagomorpha; family Leporidae; genus Sylvilagus; species Sylvilagus floridanus. The sequence continues at coordinate 101,788,150 of OX463241.1, forward strand.
CTGGGCCAGTGTGGATGTGGCTCTGGTGTCTTATGATTCTTCCTGCTGTAGGCTCACTATTCTGATTACCGAGTCTACCAGGAATGGAGCCCGTCTAGAGTAGGCTTGCACTTAAATCATTCAGAATGTTCAACAGAAGTCACAGGCAAATGATACAACTGGAGAACTGGATTTAGGACTGGATGATCCAGATGATAGCCTGGCCTCTGTATTTACCTTTTGTGAGGCTTTGGAAAGATTACTTTGCCTGTTCATACCCCGGTTTCCTACTCTGGAAAAGGGGACTCATCATATCTGCCATGATCATCTTAGAGGATTACTATGTGGGTCAAATGGGAGGCATGTGGGTACATCATCAACAGAAGTTCTTCCTGTGATGCAATAAACACAGAGCAAATCTGGGTTGTTTTTTGTTAAAGAAGTCAATCGGAAGTAAACTAGAATTTATTGAGCATTGTTTTATGAACCTGACTTCATATACATACAGCTCTCTAGGGGCTGGTGTCATAGCTCACTTGGTTAATCGGAGGATTAACCTGTGGCGCCGGCATCCCATATGGGCACCGAGTTCTAGTCCAAGTTGTTCCTCTTCCAGTCCAGCTCTCTGCTTGTCCCAGGAAGGCAGTGGAGGATGGCCCAGGTGCTTGGGCCCCTGCGCCCTCATGGGAGAGCAGGAGGAAGCACCTGGCTCCTGGCTTCAGATTGGCATAGCTCTGGCTGTAGCGGCCATTTGGGGAGTGAACCAACAGAAGGAAGACCTTTCTCTCTCTCTCACTGTCTAACTCTGTCAAATAAAAAAATACAGCTGTCCTCTGGAATCACGAGGAATTGGCTCCAGGATCCCTCTTGGGGAACAAAATCCATGTATGCTCAAATACCTTCTATGAAATAATATAGTATTTGTATATAACCTACACATTTCCTCTAGAATACTTTATTATAATTTAATTTATATGTTTGTGAGGCAGAGAGCGCGAGCAAGAGAGCATTCTTCATCCCTTTTCACTCACCAAGTGCCTCCAATGGCTGGGCCTGTACTGGGGCTAATGCTGGGCAGTGGCCAAAGTTGGGAGCCAGGAGTTCAACCCGGGTCTCTCACTTGGGGGCAGGAACATAACTACTTGATCCAGCACTGCTGCCTCCCAGGGTTCATGTTAACAGGGAGCTAGAGTCAGGAGTTGGAGGTGGGAATTAAGCCCCCGTACTGTTATGGTTCTCTGGCACTTAACTGCCCATACCCTCTCCACTCCTCTATAGTTTAAATCATCTCTAGATTACTTATATTACCAGATACATTGTACATTCTATGTAAATAGTTGTATTATTTAGAGAATGATGACAAAAATGTACATGTTCAGTACAGATGCAATTAAAAATATTTTCAACCCACCTTTGCTGACTCTGTGGGTGTGGAATCTACAGATCTGTAGGGTTGACTGTATAACTACACTTGATCTTTACAACAATCCAGGGAGGTAGACATTATTATCCCCATTTTTCTCCAAGAAACTGAATAACTTGCTCAAGATTATGCACTGCCAAGTGGCTTTGCAGGATTCAATTCCAGGTCAGGCTGAGTCCCAAACTCTTGCTTTTCATATAACACTGCCTCAGTAGTAGAACAAATAAATATTTTTGACTCAAAGCTGTACATTAGTGATTTCTCTGCTTGGATATACACAGATAAAACCAAAAAGCAAATAAAAAAATCCAATCTTTCTATCTTCATTCAAGTAGGAGTTTTTGTATTTGAGAAAAGAAAGCCAAGGCTAATCTCATATATCAGAGATTCAATGCCGAAGGTTCTTTAGACAACACACCTAAGTGGGTGTTTAATCCGGGAGTATTAGGAGAAGAATGCCAATTGACTGGGCTGCCATGAGATTCCATAGGGACAGTAAACCTCCATTGTGCTAGCCTGAAGCCAAAACACATGGCGTCAGCCAGCAGCTGAATCCACAAATCTGGCTGGCCAGAGCTAAAACTCAGAAGGGTTAAACAAAAACTACTCATAGGAAATTCAGAGAACTCACGGAATAATGTGTTAAGTGGAATCCCAAATGCAAATCTCTATGTGTTCTATGTCTAGGGAATTATGGGAAGAATGAAGAATGTGGGTACTTTAGATCTTCTTGGAATGTGGACAATTTTGTGGCTTTCTGTTAAGAGTTGCATTTTAAAAATGGGCTCTTGGATTGCAGGAAGACAGAAAAACAATATAGCCATTTGGTATGACTTGTTATAAAACTTAGCTAGTGCTTTTTAAAAATAGTTCCAAACCAAATTAGCTCTAGGCACCTGCTAGAGCTTAGTATGTTTTCAGATAGACTTGTTTGCTGTCATCCAAAAAAAAAAAAAAAGTCCAACCCAACAAAACCTTCCACCCACATGGTTTGTTATAAAACCCTACACCCCTAATGCATTTCTAAGATACTTCTAGATCAAATTATTCAGCTAAGAAAATGACATTTGACATCTTAAAAGAATGAGGCAAATTATTTGCTATTAGATTCTCTGAAAGAGTTGGGGGGAGAAGATGAGAAATATTAGACCAATGAGATGTATTAATCCCTTTGTGAAAGTTTTTAAAATTCCTATGTGAATTAATTCCAACACTGCTGTTATTGTATGGCAGAAATTTTGGAATGCTAGGTTGTGTTAGATAGGATCCTTAAACCACCTCCTTTATCATACTGTTTGTATGAAGTGTGTGTGGGTAACTATTTTGAATGATCTGGATTTCTTTTCATTTGTCAAAGAGGTTTAATGGTGATTGATGGCAGTGATGACAGCAACAGAAATCATTTTAAGGAGATTTACTTTTTTTCTGGGCAATATTGAATGCTGTCATCTGCTTGTGAAGGTTGTGAAGAAGACCTGGCCTGACACTGACAAACGCAAACTCATTTCTGCAGTGCTGTGCAGTGCTGTGCACTGACTTAGATTTCACAGCCCTTACTTGAGCTCTGACCCATGCTAGCTCTGCCTGCAGTTGGGAGAGTCGCCCATCTTTTCAAATTTTTCCTGTGTTTCAATGGCGAAGTGGCTTAGAGAAACTGACTTAGCCTCACTAGACCTGTGATGGAAGAAGACACCACTGATTCATACTGCCTTCCTGAATAATTTTGAATAACTTAACTTCCCAGTCACTACAGGTTCTTTAAATCAAATTGGTGTCTTAAAAGTCCTGAAGGGATTAATTATAATAGTAAGGATAATGACTTTTAAGAGTGAAGCACTGAAATAGGTATTTCATGTGCAGTTGTGATACTTGTTAACAACTCTGTAAAACAGTTATTATTAGCTCATTTTCATAAATGTGGGGAAAAGATCTTAGTGTCCATACAGCCATGCGCGCTCCCCCCCCACCCCCCGCAAAAAGGAATAATTGAATTTGAATTGAAGTCAGCCCAATTCAAAACAATATCTTTACACAATACAAAGGGAAAAGGGAAAGGGAGACATTTTCTATGGGAAATGACCCATAAGGTGGCATGCATGCTTTTCTCCCTTTGAGGGTTCTGAGACCTGAGGCTTAAATATGATTAGGACAACTCTTATTAACTCTAAATGAAGAAATGCAGGTCAAAACTTGCCAAAACGTCTAGGCATCCTTCTAAACAGATGTGGTTTAAATTAATCCACAGAGTAGTAGAGTAACAAAAGCTGCCTTATTTGTTTGCCAAAAGGATTGATCAGGTATGACCATTTTCAGTATGTGAGTTCCCTATTATAATCCACTTTTTCCATGAAAATCTTAAACTCTTCTTTACGAATGTGAAGACTCTGATTCTCTTCACTAAACTCTAAACCCTATAATTTTTACTAAGTACCTGAGAGTCTCACAAATGCATTTTACTCTATCAGAAAGAATTTGCTTAGATTATCGTCAAAAATTTGGATTCAGTGTTTCCTACAAGCAGTTGAAATGAAACTAGATTTACCAAATGAAGAAAAATCTTTTAATGGAGTTAATCTTTGATCTGCCTTATTGACAGCAATTTTTACTAAACCATTGACATTACTTATTTACAATATTATTTAAGGCTGTCGGATGAGATTGAAGCATAGCACTGCTCTTCTGTATTTAACTGTGTACCTTGTAGTATCTAGGTATTTGTTGTGCAACCTAAAAAAATGTTTACTGGCTTTGGACTTGCATTTTCATTTTCCTTTTTTGCAGAGAGGACTCAATTTTGTGCCAGTTTTTTACACTTGTGGCTAAATTAGAACATTTGGAAAATCTGGTCAGTTTCATTTGCTACTGATCATTTATAGAGCTGAGTCGTGTACTAAGAATTTGGAAGCGTCTCCCACTACTGCTTGTGTATACTAAGTAAGCCTTCAAATCATTGGACTAGGGTTGTAAATAATTCTATTGTGATTGGTCTGAGGCTATGTGGGCTTGGCTAAGCATATCCTGTCTCATGCATATAGTTTATTAAACAAATTGTAAAGAAAATAATAGCAATGCATTTATTTCATGATAAATGTAATCCTCAGGTCTCTTCTAGCTGAAGTCTCTCTTTTATCCTCAAACTGATACTTGCTTTTTCTGTTTTAAATCTTATTGGCCAAAGTACTTTGATCATATCCTTTTCTCATGTAGGACCGTCTGCTAGGAGATGTCGTTTCTTCGTGCGTATTATCACAGGCTCTTCAGGGTGGAGTGATTACTGAAAGGTTCACCTTTCTCTGTGTGTGGGTTAAGGCAGCTCTGTGCCAATTCTGTGTAGATTCCCCCTTGGCTCTATTTGTCTTGTGTGTTCTTGCCCTACTTAGAGTCCTGTATTTTTTTTTTTAAAGATTATTTGAAAGGTGGCATGACAGGGAGAGACAGAAAGATCTTCCTTCTGCTGGTTTACTATCCAAATGGCTGCAGTGGCTGGGACTGAGCCAGGCCAAAGCCAAAAACCAGGAACTACTGGTCTCCCATATGGGTGACAGAGGCCCAAACCCACTGGGTCATCCTCCTCTGCTTTCCTAGCTGCATTAGCAGGGAGCTGGATTGGAAGTATAGATATATCAGGACTTTGTCAGAGTTAATGAAAAATGGAATTAGATAATTTATTGGGGCCAGTGCTGTGGGGTGATGGGTAAGGCTGCTGTCTGCAGTTCCAGCGTCCCATATGGGCACCAATTTGAATAACCCTCATGTGTGTGGATTTTAAAATGTTAAATAAACTTACATATAAGTTCCACTTTTCCATTAACTTTCTGAAGTCCCCCCCATATTTCTATCTTGTCATTATTTTTTTTCAATTTTTAAAATTTATATGAGGTGTGCCATTATTCACTCAACAAAAGTTTTAGTCACCTGTTCAACACTATGTACTCATTAAACTCCAGAGAACACATGATAAATAAGGCACAGATCCTGCCCTCAGGGAAGCAGGAAGTGTGGGACAGTTGGTGTCCCAGTAGCTCACAGACAGCTCAGCCATATGTTAAATAGAAGAGTGTGTAATAAAGGTACTATTTGTGGATACGATGTGGGACATTCACAAGGGAAGGTACAGAATCTGGTGGCATGTTAGGTGTGGCTTTACAAGGATGAATAGGTGGAAGCCATAGAGAGCCTGGTAGACAAGGTCCCTGGGAGTCAGAGCTCAGACTTGAGATGGAGAATACAGGAGAATATAGAGGACTATAAACCCCACCCTCACTCTCCTGTCCTTTGTTCTCACTATTCAAGCACACTCCTCATGGTAGCCAGGAGACAAGGAATCTCATTGATACGGTCTTTAGAAGGCAGATGTCTGGGAGCAGAGAATGTGGGGACAACAGCTAAGGAGGGGGCAAACAGAAGATATCCAGCATAGTCCATCCTCCTGCTTGCTCTCTATGTCCACTCTTGCCCTTCACCCAATTCAACTCAGGTATACTGACACAGGGAGCATGCAGTATTCCATCCATCAACTCATCATCGATACTGATGTCATCAATCTGCTCACACTCTCAGCTGAAACCTAAAATGGGAACATTCACTAGTGTTCTTCATGTAAAGTAATAATGTGTGGGGGAGGAAGGGGGAACTAGACAATTTATTCATCTAAAATATAGCAGCTACACGTTCTAATTCTACAGCTCTTCAAGTGACTTAATTTGTTATTGTAATTGCCTTAGTTCAGCAACCATTTTCCTCATCCTCTGCTAACATTGCAGCTGGTGCCATCAGCTGGGTTTTTGTGTCCCCTCAAAACCCAATTTTTTTAAAAACTCATTTTTAAAAGATGTATTTGTTTATTTGAAAGGCAGAGTTAGAGGGAGAGATAGATATCAATTTTCCATTGGTTGTTTCACTCCCCAAATGATACCTATTTGCTTATTAATATTTCCTGAAATTAATGAGCTGTGTAGGCTCTTGCTATGAATTCAGAGAAGAATTCTGAATGTTGGCTCAAATAGACCAGGCAGCATGGGAAGATTTTTAAGCTTTTTATTTAGTGAGAGAAATGCATAGGAGAGTGAGGGCTCTATCTAAAAGAGAAAGGGAAGTCTATAGATTCATCCTGAGCAGAGAGTAGGCCAAAAGCCAGCCACATGGAGGGACATGCAGGCCATAAAACCATAGAGCTGGTGGCCCGAAGGCCATGTGCCCTTAAGGTGCTGGGCAGCAAGGCAATCAACGGTAGGGAGGGAAAAAAAGGGCCTAGGCTCACCATGTTCCAGGGCTTTAAGCCACTTCCAAAGGGGAGTGCTTAATTAGCCTGATTGGCAGGTGGGCATCCAGGTGTGGTCAGGAAGGGGCATGACATCACATAGCATGGGTGGGTGTGAAGGCATGGTCTTCCAGCTCACAAATCTAATCAATTTTATCCTGTCTGCCTGCCTACATCACAAATGGCTGCAATGGCAGGGGTTGGGCCAGGCCAAAGCCAGGAGCCAAGAGCTGCTTCTAGATCTCCCAAGAGGGGGCAGAGGCCTAAGTACTTAGACCATCTTCTGCCTTTGCAGGTGCATTAGCAGAGAGCTTGATTAGAAGTGGAATAGCTGGGACATGAACTATCTCCCATAGGGCATGCTGGCATTGCGGGTAGTGACTTAACCTCCTATGCCACAATACCAGCCCCAAAATTCGTATTTTGAATTTCTGTTCCACCATGTGACATCTTTTAGAAGCAATTAGGATTGGATGAAGTCATGAGGGTGAAGTCTTTGTGAATAGCATTTTGAGAGGGATGGGTTTACTTAAGTTCCTTGCTTACTTCCATGGGAAAAAATGATGAGAAGTCAACAGACTATCTGCAAGAAAGCCCTCATGAGTACCTGACCATGCTGACATACTGGACGCAGTCTTTTATCCTCTGTAACTATGAGATATAAATTTCTGTTGTTTATAAGCCAACCAGGTTGACCCCATTAGAGCAGCCCCAAATGACTAAGACACCTGGACAGGGTGCTTAAGCTGGTGAGGTGACCAAACCTTCATTCCTATGGGATCTGAGTCCTTTGTCTAAGTCAATTGCTGACTAGAGCTACTAGGCAAGAGAGAACTGAGCGATGTCTTGGTGAATCTCTTTCAGACATAGTCTGCCATGTTCCTGGTATGTAGCAGCAATATAATTTTCTCCTGGTTGTTGGGATCAATCACCCTGGCCAGCTGAGGGAACTTCTTCTTTCTATAATTTCACAGGCAGCAAAATTTCAAAGAGGACTCTAGAGGACAGTCTCAGAATTTGTCAGAACAGTGACTGTTTCCCGGTAGAATCATGCTTTCTTTCAACACTAAGACATCTGAGCTCAGCTTAAACAAAGTCACATTGAAAGTACACAAACTGGGCCGGCGCCGTGGCTCAATAGGTTAATCCTCTGTCTTGCGGCACCGGCACACCGGGTTCTAGTCCCGGTCGGGGCTCTGGGTTCTGTCCCGGTTGCCCCTCTTCCAGGCCAGCTCTCTGCTGTGGCCTGGGAGTGCATTGGAGGATGGCCCAAGTGCTTGGGCCCTGCACCCCATGGGAGACCAGGAGAAGCACCTGGCTCCTGCCATCGGATCAGCGCGGTGCGCCGGCCGCGGCGGCCATTGGAGGATGGCACAAAGGAAGACCTTTCTCTCTGTCTCTCTCTCACTGTCCACTCTGCCTGTCAAAAGAAAAAAAAAAGAACACAAACTTTCTTTGAGTTGTGGGAACAAGATGAAAAATATCATTAGAAGAAACAATGAGAGAATGTTTCTACTTTTTCCAGTTGGTTCCCAGGCTTATATATTCTAGCTCTGGAGTAGACCACATAGAGGAAACTGGTTTAATACATATTCTATCTCCCATGTAATGGCACCAAACCTCTGTGTGGTCTTCTGACTGGTGTAGTACTTGGCCTATCAGCAGACTGTTCTACATTTTTATCAAGCCAATTGTTTTGGAGGGTAAAACGAATGAATGACATGTTTCCAGCAATCACTGGATTAATGAATGCAGATCCAGTGGCTCATCACCATTCTTCCTTTGCCTCAAAATATTTCTTGTGTGTGGAGAAAAGAATACAGGACACCAATAGCAATGATTAGAGAACTCTGCAAATACCTGTATGGAAAGCATGTTAGGTAGGGGAAAAATATGTGCCCAGAATATGAATCTAACACATGGAGACAAATGAACAACCTTTCCATCATGGAAGAATCTACTGTGACTTTCCTGCCTGTAGGGGACCAGCTAGACCCATGGAGAACTGTGTCATATCAGGAGTTTAGTGTCTGCCTGTGTCTTTGGCAGGTTGGGTGCTCAGCAGCTGCAGCAGTGAGGTAAGCTTGGGTGAGACCATATCCAGCCTGCCATGGACACTTGTCACACAGCTACTTCGAGCAACATTGAGGAGCCCTGGCGGCTGCATGCTGGAAACAGAATAGGTTGTTGTCTTCATCTGATGGGTGAGAGCCTCCCTCTGGTGAAAAGCTTCAGGCTTCATATCTATTCTAGGAGTTCATCCACATCACTCTCACCCTTGCCACCAATTTCCTTTCACCAGTTGTTGGTATGAAGTCCCTGACCAGCCAACCAACACTGTTAGCTCCTGTCTGAGAGTCACTAGGCTTCTATACCTCAACCATTTTTCCTTTCTCAGGAACTGGACAATGAGATGTGGACAACCAGAACCTCCCAAGTTCCATCCACCAGGGGGATTTACAACAAACACTGCTTGTCAGGGACAGCCTGGAAGACACCCTGTGAGATCCACTTGGTATAGGGATGAGGTGTTTTTCTCTGCTCTTCACTGGACACTTTCTTTTTTTAATAGAAAGATTTTATTTAATTTAAAATTCATAAGTACAACTCTTGGATTATAGTGCTTCTTCCCCCCATACCCGCCCTCCCACCCCCAAACCATTCCACCTCCTACTCCTCTTCCATCCCATTCTTCATTAGGATTTATTTTTAATTATATTTATATACAGAAGATCAACTCTATACTAAGTAAATATTTCAACAGTTTGCACCCACACAGAAACAGAGTATAAAGTACTGTTTGAAGACTAGTTTTACTGTTAATTCTCATAGTACAACACATTAAGGACAGAGATCCTACATGGGGAGTAAGTGTAAGTGACTCCTGTTGTTGATTTAACAATTGACACTCTTATTTATGACGTCAGTGATTACATGAGGCTCTTGTTATGAGCTGCCAAGGCTATGGAAGCCTCTTGAGTCCACAAACTCTGACCTTATTTAGACAAGGCCATAATCAAAGTAGAAGTTCTCTCCTCCCTCCAGAGAAAAATACCTCCTTCTTTGATGGCCCCTTCTTTCCACAGTTATCTCAGTCACAGAGATCTTTCATTTAGGTCATTTTTTGGCCACAGTTTCTTGGCTTTCCAAGTCTAAAATACTCTCATGGGCTCTTCAGCCAGATCTGAATGCCTTAAGGGCTGATTCTGAGGCCAGAGTGTTGTTTAACTCATTTGTCATTTCTGAGTCTGCTTTGTGTCCTGCTTCCCATGTTGGATTATTCTCTCCTTTTTAATTCTATTAATTATTATTAGCAGACACTTGGTCTTTTTTATTTTTCTTTTTTATTTGAGAGGTAGAGTTATAGACAGTGAGAGAGAGAGAGAGAAAGGTCTTCCTTCTGTTGGTTGACTCTCCAAATGACTCTATTGCCAGCACTGTGCCGATCGGAAGCCAAGAGCCAGGCACTTCTTCCTGGTCTCCCATGCAGGTGCAGGGGCCCAAGCACTTGGGCCATCTTCTACTGCCCCCCCCCCAAGGCCACAGCAGAGAGCTGGACTGGAAGAGGAGCAGCAGGGACTAGAACCCGGTGCCCCTAAGGAATGCCAGTGCCATAGGTGGAGGATTAACCAAGTGAGCCATGGCACTGGCCCCCAGACACTTGGTCTTATTTATGTGATCCCTTTGACACTTATTCCTATCTTTATGATCAGTTATGCACTTAAACTGATCACTTTAACTAGTAAGATGCTGTTGGTACCTGCCGACTTAACAGGATTTGGAGTACCATGGCAAGATTTTAGCCTTACCCTTAGGGCTAAGTCAGAGGGAACGTGTGCTGAATCGTACATCTCCTCCCTCTCTAATTCCTGCTCTTATTTTTAACAGGGATACATTTTCAATTGGATTTAAACACTCAAGAATAATTCTGTGTAAAGTAAAGAGTTCAACCAATGGTATTAAGTAGAAAAAGAAAATACTAAAAAGAATAAAATAGTAAGCTGTTGTTCCTCAATGGTCAGGACAAGGGCTGACCAAGTCATTGTTTCTCATAGTGTCAGTTTCACTTCTACTGGTTTCCTTTTAGGTGCTCAGTTAATTGTCACAGATCAAGGAGAACATAGGATATTTGTCCCTTTGGGACTGGCTTATTTCACTCAGCATGATGTTTTACAGATTCCTCCATTTTGTTGCAAATTACCAGATTTCATTTTTTTTTTTTTACCGCTGTGTAGTATTCCATAGAGTGTATAACCAATTTTTTATCCAGTCTTCTGTTGATGAGCATTTAAGTTGATTTTATGTCTTGGCTATTGTGAATTGAGCTGCAGTAATTATTGAGGTGCAGATGGCTCTTTTATTTGCCAACTTAATTTCCCTTGGGTAAATTCTGAGGAGTGGGATGGCTGGGTCATGTGGTAGGGCTATATTCAGGTTTATGAGGAATTTCCAAACTGTCTTCCATAGTAGCCTTACTAGTTTGCATTCTCACCAACAGTGGATTAGTGTGCACTGGGCACTCTATGGCACCAGAGTTGGATAGAGAGTTGGAGCTTCCTGTCCATGCCTTTGAAATATAGGCAGGCTCCTCCATATTGGACCATGTCTAATTTATGGTGTACAGTCAGTTTTGTGATTTGATAGATCAGAAAAAAATACATTTTTAATACTTTATATGGCATCTTGTAGCATAGCACCTTCTAACACTTCAGTAGTAAAAATATTTCTGAAAAAATCAATATATTCACCACCTTTAATGTCCAAACCTAGCTTATGATGGGTGGTTCATATTGCAATCACTTTTAAATTATGTCTTGCAGTCATTCTATACCAGGACTTGGTAACAAGTCAGGATCTGGGTTTCAGATGGAGAAGAGGGCATGGCTTGATGAAGGCCCATTGGTGTCACCAATCAACAGGGAGATAAGACACGCAAGTTCTCTTAAAGAGGAGGAGATAAAATGGCATCAAGTTTTGAAAGATGAGTAATATGTGGCTAGGTGGACAAGCATATGCAAAGATATGAAAAAGTGCAATAGCAGGATGCTAAGGTAGTTTGATAGTACTGGTTTATTAGTGTGAGGAGGGGCACTTTGGGCCTGGTCACAGGATGGAGGTGGGGCAGGGTGAAAGTGTGACCCTTGGACCTTGTAGAATAAGTTACTGTTTTCTCCTGTAAGGAAACTGATTCATCTTTATATTTCCTCACGTGCCTTGCATAGTTCCTTACAACGGTAGATCATATAGTTTTCTTGGTTTAGAAATTTAATTGGAAATATATTACAATTTGTGCCTTTCACCATAGCTTTAGGCTATGATAAAAGCACTTCTCTACTGGTCTTCCAAATTACTACCCCCAAACTAAAATGTTTTCTTAGATCAGGCATCCTCCTCAATACATTTCATATGTGACTTGTTTAGATCCTTCTCTGTCTCTCTCATGGTGTAAGCTCATGTAAATAAGAATTGCCTTCTATTCTGCTATTTAATTCTCACCATTCAAATTCCCAACCTATGTGGTTCTTTGCCAAATAACTTTCTAAGAAAAAAGGTTTTACCTCCTCACTTCTGTGAGTAAGAAACTAATGCAAACATGTCCCATCTGTTAACCTTTTTGTATTCCCTTAAGTATATGGAAAAGTATCTTGCTTAAGCTACATGAAATATTCTATGGATAATGAGCCTTGTGTTTTTGTAAGTACATGATGTCTTAAAACATAAGTGAATCAATTGCTAAAATATTTATGGTTCATTCAACGTACACAAACTTGAAGGATGATCAGAGTTGTGGTAGCAGTTATGCAAACTTTTCAAATATCTTAAGGAATATATTACCTTACACTGTTAAATATCACCATTCTACAATGGTGCTTTTCTACTTAGGATGAAAACTTTTGTTGTTCTCTGATAGAAGCAGGGCATGGCACCAGCAGAAAGTGCCATCTGGGCTGGGATCCCAGAAAGAAGGGAAGAGGGAACAAATGGAAGATCAGAAATTTGGATCAGAAGCTCAAGCAGTGTTGAGAGTAGGTCTGAGCATGGTGTGCCTTTGATTTCAGACAGCTCCGTGCCTGGCTGAGTTTTGTAGGTTGTGGAACATGATGATAACTGGTTTTTAGGGCACACAGGGGAACACTGGGCTACCAGAGAAGAAGGCAAAGATGATTAAGTGTGTGAGGCAAGCATTAAGAGTACACTGAACAGAATACCAGGACCTGAACTCCCTTCCTCTAGCACGTGGAGAAAATGTAGATGGATTCAACCATAGGCCAGGACTGGACCTTTTGTGGGGCTGGGATTGAGTCCCTTGATAGTTGAGGATTTGTTAGGTTGTCTATTATCAGAAAAAAGTGGAGATGGAATTGTTTTGCCACTCAATCTTATTTTATCCCTTTACCCTATAAAGCACTACGTGGTTCTAAGATGCCAAGGAGTTCCATCTCATGGAAGTGGTCCACACTTTAGTCTTATTCCTGAAGATATCAATGTAATAGTCACCCATTTATGTTTAACACAAGATAATATTTTGAAGGTAAAAAAAAATTCAACCAAGAACATAAATTCTGAATTTGTCTCCAAAACTAAATGTGATAGTGACAGTATCTAACTATGTGATAGTGACAAACCTCCATTATAACTGAGAGTGTTCAAACATGCATAATTTGTTTTTCTGGCATCATCCAAAAATACTTTGTAAGCCCAAAATTACAGATGGCCTTTTTAAAAACTTTTATTTAATAAATATAAATTTCCAAAGTACAACTTTTGGATTACAGTGGCTTTTTCCTCCCCATAACTTCCCTCCCACCCACAACCCTCCCATCTCCTGCTCCCTCTCCCATTCCATTCACATCAAGATTCATCTTCAATTATCTTTATATACAGAAGATCAATTTAGTATATATATATATATATTTTTTAAAGTACTATTTATTTATTTTTTTTTTTACAGGCAGAGTGGACAGTGAGAGAGAGAGACAGAGAGAAAGGTCTTCCTTTGCCATTGGTTCACCCTCCAATGGCCACCGCGGCCGGCGCACTGCGGCCGGCGCACCGCGCTCGTCCGATGGCAGGAGCCAGGAGCCAGGTGCTTTTCCTGGTCTCCCCATGGAGTGCAGGGCCCAAGCACCTGGGCCATCCTCCACTGCACTCCTGGGCCACAGCAGAGGGCTGGCCTGGAAGAGGGGCAACCAGGACAGAATCCGGCGCCCCGACCGGGACTAGAACCCGGTGTGCCGGCGCCGCAAGGCGGAGGATTAGCCTGTTGAGCCATGGCGCCGGCCCAATTTAGTATATATTAAGTAAAGATTTCAACAGTTTGCACCCACACCAAAACACAAAGTGTAAAGTACTGTTTGAGTACTAGTTATAGCATTAATTTACATTAAAAAATTTTTATAAAGCTTTTATTTAAAGAATATAAATTTCCAAAGTACAGCTTATGGATTACAATAGCTTCCCCCCCATAACTTCCCTCCCATCCACAACCCTCTCCTTTCCTTCTCCCTCTCCCCTTCCATTCACATCAAGATTCATTTTCAATTCTCTTTATATACAGAAGATCAGTTTAGTACATATTACGTAAAGATTTCAACAGTTTGCCCTCACAAAGAGACGCAAAGTGAAAAATACTGTTGGAGTACTGGTTATAGTATTAATTCACAATGTACAGCACATTAAGGACAGAGATCCTACATGATATATTTTTTAGAAAATGATTAATTATCTATGCAATTTCCGATTTAACACCAAGTTTTTTTAATCATTTTCAATTATCTTTATATACAGAAGATCAATTCAGTATACACTAAGTAAACATTTCATCAGTTTGCACCCACATAGAAAAACAAAGTGTAAAAATGCTGTTTCAGTACTAGTTATAGCATTACTTCACATTGGACAACACATTAAGGACAGATCCCTCATGAGATGTAAGTACATAGCGACTCCTGATGTTGATTTAACAATTTGACACTCTTGTTTATGGCGTCAGTAATCTCCCTAGGCTCTAGTCATGAGTTGCTGAGGCTATGGAAGCCTTTAGGGTTCGCCAACTTGGATCTTATTCCAACAGGGTCATAATCAAAGTGGAGGTCCTCTCCTCCCTTTAGAGAAAGGTACCTCCTTCTTTGATGACCTGTTCTTTCCACTGGGATCTCAGTCGCAGAGATCTTAAATTTAGGTCCTCTTTTTTTTTTTTTTTTTGACAGAGTGTCTTGGCTTACAATGCCTAAAATACTCTCATGGGCTTTTCAGCCAGATCTGAATGCCTTAAGGGCTGATTCTGAGGCCAGAGTGCTGTTTAGGACATCTGCCATTCTATGAGTCTGCTGTGTATCCCACTTCCCATGTTGAATTGTTCTCTCCCTTTTTTATTCTATCAGTTAGTATTAGCAGACACTAGTCTTGTATTTGTGATCCCTTTAACTCTTAGACCTATCAGTGTGATCAATTGTGAACTGAAATTGATCACTTGGACTAGTGAGATGGCCTTGGTACATGCCACCTTGATGGGATTGTATTAGAATCCCCTGGCACATTTCTATCTCCATAATTTGGGGCATGTCAGACTGGGAATGTCCCAAATTGTACATCTCCTCCCTCTCTTATTCCCATTCTTATATTTAAAAGAGATCACTTTTCAGTTAAATTTAAACACCTAAGAATAATTGTGTGTTAATTACAGAGTTCAACCAATAGTATTAAGTAGAACAAAAATACTAAAAAGGGTAAAATATTAAATTGTACATCAACAGTCGGGACAAGGGCTAATTATCACTCTTTCTCGTAGTGTCCATTTCACTTCAACAGGTTTCACCTTTGGTGCTCAGTTAGTTGTCACTGATCAGGGAGAACATATGCTATTTGTCCCTTTGGGACTGGCTTATTTCACTCAGCGTGACGTTTTACAGATTCCTCCATTTTGTGCAAATGACCAGATTTCATTGTTTTTTTTTTATTGCTGTATAGAATTCTATAGAGTACATGTCCCATAATTTCTTTATCCAGTCTACTGTTGATGGGCATTTGGGTTGGTTCCAGGTCTTAGCTATTGTGAATTGAGCTGCAATAAACATTAATGTGCAGACAGCTTTTTTGTTTGCCAATTTAATTTCCTTTGGGTAAATTCCAAAGAGTGGGATGGCTGGATAGTATGGTAGGGTTATATTCAGGTTTCTGAGGAATCTCCAGACTGACTTCCATAGTGGCTTTACCAGTTTGCATTTGCAGCAACAGTGGGTTAGTGCAGGAGTATTTTAAATAGCAATGGTGATAGTGGGTATTTTTGTCTGGTTACAAGTCTTAATAGGTATATTTCCACTTTTTCCCCATTCAGTAGAATGCTGCTGTAGGTTTGTGATAAATTGCTTTGATTATGTTGAGGAATATTCCTTCTATCCAAGTTTGCTTACGTTTTTCATACGTTGAATTTTTTCAAAAGCTTTCTCTGCATCTATTGAGATAATTGTGTGGTTTTTTGTCTTCAGTTTCTTAATGTGGTTTATTACATTTATTGATTTTCAGATGTTGGACCACCTCTGCATACCAGGGATAAATCCCACTTGGTCTGGGTGAATGATATTTCTGATGTGTTGTTGGATTCAATTGGCTAGTTATTTTGCTGAGGATTTTTGCATCAGTGATCTTCAGCGATATTGGTCTATAGTTCTCTCTGTCATGTCTTTTTTTGGCTTAGGTATTAAGGTGATATAGGCTTTATAGAAGGAGTTTGGGAGGATTCCATACTTTTTGATTATTTTGAACAGTTTGGGATGTATTGGAGTTATTTCTTCTTTAAATGTCTGGTAGAATTCAGTGGTAAAACTGTCAGACTTGGGCTTTTCTTTGTCAGGAAGGGTCTTATTTCTGATTCAATCTCCATCTTGGTTATTGATCTGTTTATGTGTTTTATGTCTTCATGATTCAATTTAGGGGTAGGTTGCATGTTTCCAGGAATATATCCATTTTTCTAGGTTTCCCAATTTGTTGGTATACAGTGCTTTGTAATATTTCTGATGATTCTTATTTCTGTGATATATGTTGTTATGTTTCCTTTTTCATGTCTTATTTAGTTGATTTCGGTCTTTTCCCTCTTTTTTTATTCATCAGTTGTGTCAATGTTGTGTCTATTTTGTTTATTTTTTCAGATAAGCAGCTCTTTGTTTTATTGATCTTCTGTATTTTTTTTTGGCTTCAGTTTTGTTTCTTCCTTAATTTTAATCATTTCTTTCCTCTTAGTAAGTGGGGTTTGGTTTGTTGTTGTTTTCTACATCCTTGAGATGCATTGACAGCTCATTTATTTGATCTTCCAGGTTTTTTAAATATGATTTTCCAGTTTCTTGATGTATACACTAATTGCTATAAAATTCCCTTTCAACACTACTTTTACTGTATCTTATAAGTTTTAATATGATATATTGTCACCTTCATTTGTTTCCAGAAATTTCTTGATTTTTCTTTCGATTTTATATAAGAGCATATTGGGCTCTGTTCATTTAAGAATGTATTGTTCAGTCTCCATGTATTTGCATATTTCTTGAGATTCATGAGTTGTTTCAAGCTTTAATACATTGTGGTCAGAGAAGATGCATGGTATGATTTTGATTTTTTTTCTTTTAATTTGCTGAGACTTGCTTTTTGGCCTAGTGCATGGTCTATATTAGAGAAAGTTTTGTGCACTGCTGAGAAGAATGCATATTCTGCCACCGTGGGGTGAAAAGTTCTGTGGATGTCAGTTAGGTCCATTTGGTCCATAGTGTTGGTTAGTTCTGTTTTTTTTTTCTTTTATTTTCTGTCTTGTTGATCCATCCGGTGATGAAAGTGGAATATTGAAGTCCCCTGTTACTATTGTATTGGAGTCTATGTCTCCCTTTCTATCCATTAATAGTTATTTTACATAGCTAGGTGCCCTGTAGTTGGGTGCATATACATTTATTATTATTACACCTTTCTGTTGCATTGATCCCTTAATCATCATATAGTGTACTTTATCTCTTCTAACAGCTTTTGTGTTAAAGTCTATTTTGTCTGATATTAGAATGACTACACTTGCTCCCCACTCCCTTTTCCCCATTAGCATGGAGTATGTTTTTCAATCCTTTAACTTTCAGTCTACATGTATCTTTGTTGGTGAATGTGTTTCTTGTAGGCAGAAAATAGATGGATCTTATTTTTTAATCCATTCAGCCAGTCTGTGTCTTTTAATTGGAGGGTTGAGGCCATTTACATTCCAGGTAACTATTGATGAGTAACTACTTTGCCCTGCAATTTTTTCTGTGAATAGTCCTATCATTACTTTGGATTTCTTTTGTGCTTTTATTGGGGGTGTTTCCTGTTTTTGCATTCTTTCATGAGGGTGGCTTTCTTTCTGTGTTTCTGTGTGTAGCGCTTCCTTAAGGATCTTTTGTAAGGCTGGACAAATGGTGACAAATTTTCAATTTCTGTTTGTTATGAAAGGTCTTTATTTCACCTTCATTTATAACTGACTGCTTTGCAGGGTACAATATTCTGGGTTGACAGTTTTTTTCTCTTAAGATTTGGACTATATCTTGCCATTGTCTTCTAGCCTAAAGGGTTTCTGATGAGAAATCAGCTGTAAGTCTAATTGGAGATCCTCTGAAAGTTATCTGGCATTTCTCTCATGTACATTTTAGAATCTTTTCTTTATGCTTTACTGTGGAAAATTTGATTACTAGGTGTCATCATAAAGATTTTTTTCTGGTCATATCTGTTTGGAGGTCTATGTGCTTCCTGTACTTGGATACTCTTTTCTTTCTCCAAGTTAGGGAAGTTTTCTGTAATTATTTCACTAAATAGGTTTTCTAGTCCCTTCTCTTTCCACTCTTTCAGGCACTCCTAAGACTCGTGTATTGGATCTTTTGATAGTATCCCATATATCTCCAATACTGTTTTATGTTTTCTAATTTCTTCTTGTTTTTTGGTCTGACTGTAAAATACCAGAGATTTTTCTTCTAGTTCAGATATTCTTTCTTTTGCATCACTAACTCTGTTATTAAGATTTTCCACTGCATTTTTATTTAATCTTTTGAATTCTTCATATCCAATATTTCATTTTGCTTTCTCTTTAAGATCTAAATTTCATGGGAAAAACTTCTATTCACATCATATATAGTTTCCTTTAGTTCTTGAATTTGCTTCTGATTGTTTTTGAGTAATCCAATGATGAATTTTTTGAATTCCATTTCTGGCATTTCCTCCATCTCTTCATCTTCACATTCTAATATTTAAATGTTGTAGTGCACCTTTGGGGAGCTCATAGTGTCTTCCTTATTCTTGTTTCTTGGTTTTAATCTTTATTTTTAATCATTTGTAGATTTTTTGTTTGTTGCTTTTTATCTTGGATCTATGCCTCTGTGGCTTAGTGGGATGTCTATACTTTTAGTGAATAGCAAGAGGTATGTGCTGGGTATGGCCAGGGAGCTCTGTTCATTGCTCCAGGATGGGGCAAGTATCCAGGGTAACACCTAAGTTGGGCCTGGTAGCTCTCCTGGTTAACTGAATGGAAATAAACAATCACCTCTGGAGCAACCAGCCCTTCTCCTCCCAGCTGAGGAATGTCCAGGTGTTAGTCCCCAGTGTGCTCAGCTCTGATCTGACCCACTGTATGAACTGCACATATGATCTGTGGAGTATTTCCTGTGAGCATGGTTCCCTTTGCTATTAACTGCTCTAGGCAACCAAGGAGCTCTGAGAGTGTGGAGAAGCACTCTGTGGTTGCCTAGAACCTAGCTGCACTCTGCTTCCTCTTATATAATCACAGTGTTTTCTCATTCTCAGCTCCTAGGGCTCTCAAGGTCAAGGAGAGCCAGTGGGGCCACTCTGCCTCTCTAGCCAGTCCTGTCTGCAAGGAAACTGAGGTGTGCCCTGATTAAGTCCAGTCCTCCCAGCCAGATTTGATGTCAGTGGGGACTGTGGGATTTTCTCTCTGGTTAGATCTGTGGTTCACGGGCACACAAAGTACTCACCTGCCACAGCCCTGCTAACTTCACATTTGTGCTGGTTGTGAAGGAGAGTCCTACAGGTGGTTCTCCCTCTCCTCCTGTTGCCAGGTGGGTGTGACTGGCACAGTGGATGCCTTCTCCCTTGGTTTCTCCTGAGTTGTTGTGGGTGCCCTTGCTTACTGGGTGAAAGGTGGCCTCAGTAATTGCTGGGTGTGCACACAGGAGCTAGGGCGGCTGCTGCCTGCCTGTGTTCAAAAATGGCACCAGCCCTCCTACCATTGACTGTAAGTCTCTGTTATAGCAGGGAAGTGGGGAGGGAAAGAGATTCACCACTTCTACCCCACCCCTCTACCCCCACCTCTGGGGGATCCAGAAGGGGCTCTAAAAGGCGCTATCCACTAAACTTTCCCTCCTGCTGTATCAGCAGCACCATTAGCCCATACAGCCTGCTCTCACCTTATTTGTTGTGGTAGGTGCCGTCCTCCCTGAATCCAAACTGGGAGGACTTTTGTGCACAGGTCCGGACCATTTCTACTGCTTTCACCAGATCTCCCACTGCAGTTCCCCTGTGGTTTTACCCTGAGAGTGTACTTTCTCCCATTTTAAAAATATTAGTTTCACCTAGCTTAAATCAGACTGTCCTGTTGCTATCCTGCTGTCTTAGAGACCCCCACACCCTTCTCTTTAAAGATCCCACTCTACCCTCTTCTGATCACTCACTCTGATCCCACGCATCAAGGGTTCTATGAGGGGAAAATGAGGTGCCCCCTGGAGCCTGTACTACCCTCAGTTGTAGACTATACAAAGGGCAACTGATACCTGAGAATTCCCTGTGCACGTTGTCCTGAGCCAGCTTCTAGGACCTGCATGAACCTTGTTTTTAGGTGTGTCATCCTAGGAATGTGCTGGTGCTCTTCAAATGTGCATTTCAAGGCCTGAGAGGGGTCAGCCAAAGTATGTTTGCAGGAAGGATGGACAGGTCTTGGGCACACAGTCTGGGGAGTCTGCAGTGTGTACTTGAGGCCACTGGTGACCAAAACTGGGGGTGGAAGAGAGTGGGGGCTATGAGCTAAGGGCTAGATTCTTGCAGCTGGAGATATCCAAGAATTCTGATTTTAGATCTAGCCTTATAGATTTTTATTAAGGAATATTTATTAAGGTAGGAGAGTTGAAAATATTTTTATTTTTTTTAAGATTTGCTTATTTGAAAGGCAGAGTTAATGCAGGGAGAGAAGGAGAGACATAGAGATAGAGGTCTTCCATTGGTCCACCCTGCAAATGGCTGCAATGACCAGGTGGGGCCAGGTTGAAGCCAGGAGCCAGGAGCTCATCCAGGTCTCCCACATGGGTGCAGGGACACAGGGACTTGGGTCATCTGCTGCTGCTTTTCCAGACGCATTAGCATGGAGCTGGATCAGAAATGGAACAACCAGGACTCAGACTGGTACCCATATGGGTTGCCGGTACTGCAGGGTGTGGCTTTAACCTGCTGCGCCACAGCACTGCCCCCAGTTGAAAACATTTTACCTAGCAATTTGACAATTGTTATAATTTGTTTGAATTATGACTTTTAATTGTTTAGACATACATTAAGTAGCATTACATTTTTATTCTGGTCTCAAAATCTTCTAAAGGTAAGAAACAGGACTGAATGTCTATAACCCATGAGATTTCACCAGAGTTGAGGCTTATCTGTCTTGTTCACTGCTACATCCTCTAATCCTGGAACAGTAACTGAATGTAGTAGGTTTGCAACAGGTATTTGTTGAATGAAAATAAAATCGTCCTCTCTTGCTTTTCCTGAAAAAGAACTTTACCTCTTAAACTACTCAGAGGTTAATATATCTTTTCCTATTTGATTTTGGTTAACATTAGCTTTGTCTATTTTTTCTGTTCCTTTTTCAGTTGCAGACATGTTCTTTTGGGTTCCTCCATTATAAACAGTATTTGACTTAATTTTTTAAATAAGATAATGGGTCTCTCCTTACAGACTATTAACCCTTTCATACTTACTGTGATTACTTATATATTGGATTTATTCTGGCATTCTTTTTTTTTTTCTTTAAGGGAAAGGTTTCTAGCATTCTTAATTTTTTTCTTTCTCTCCTCTCCCTTCATCTTCTCTTTGAACACTATTCCTGATTTTTGGGTGACGATTGAGTTTTCTAGGTTCCATTTCCATACTGCCATTGATCTGGAAGTGACCTATTTTCTGTGAGTAACTTAAATTTTTACCACTTATATTTGAGCATAATTTTCTATCAGCATCTAGAAGTAATTAATATCCTTTCCCTAAGTCACATTGGAACTTGAGCCCATTTGCACTTTTCCCTTTGTTCCAAATTTTCCTTCTACAATCCCATCCTCCTCTGTATCCCTGGCTAACATCTGGAATGTCATGAGTGTTTGGAATTTTCATTAGATTTGTTTGTTCATAATCAGCACTTACTGAGATTTAACACTAATAATTTTTTCTTCTTCATCAGCATTTTGAAGGAATTTCTTATTTATTTGCTTATTTGAGAAGTAGGGAGAGGGAGAGAGAGCAAGGAAGACAGACAGATGCATGCCTGGAGACAGATCTCCTCATTCCCTAGTTCACTCATCAAATGCCTGCAATGGCTAGAGTTGCGTCAACCGGAAGCCAGGAGCCAGGGTCCCAATTACCTGAGCCATTACCTGCTGCCTCCCAGAGTGCACATTATTGGGAAGTTGGAATCAAGATCCAGGACTTGAACCTAGGCTTGCTGATATGTGATGGAGTATCCCAAGTAGCATATTTTTTTTTAGAAATTATTTTATTTTATTATATTTGGACAGGCAGAGTTAGAGAGACAGAGAGAAAGGTCTTCCTTCCATTGGTTCACCCCCAAAATGGCTGCTACAGCCTGTGTGCTGCGCTGATCTGAAGCCAGGAGCCAGGTGCTTCCTCCTGGTCTCCCATGCGGGTACAGGGCCCAAGGACTTGGGCCATCCTCCACTGCCTTCCTAGGCCACAGCAGAGAGCTGGACTGGAAGAGGAGCAACTGGGACACAACCGGCACCCTAACCGAGACTAGAACCCAGGGTGCTGGCACCACAGGTGGAGGATTAGCCTAGTGATCCATGGTGCCAGCCTAAAAAATTTTTACTTAATAAATATAAATTTCAAAAGTACAACTTTTGGATTATAGCGGTTCCCCCCACCCCCATAACCACCTTCCCACATGCAAACCATCCCATCTCCTACTCCCTCTCTCATCCCATTCTTCATTAAGATTCATTTTTAATTATCTATATACAGAAGATCAACTCTCTACTGAGTAAAGATTTCAATAGTCTGCACCCAAACAGACACACAAAGTATAAAGTACTGTTTGAAGACTAGTTTTACCGTTAATTCACATAGTACAACACATTAAGGACAGAGATCCTACATGGGGAGCAAGTGCACAGTGAGTTCTGTTGTTGATTTAACAATTGATACTCTGATTTATGACGTTAGTAAATCACCCGAGGCTCTTGTCATGAGCTGCCAAGGCTATGGAAGCCTCTTAAGTTCACAAACTCCAGCATTATTAAGACCAGGCCATAATAAAAGTTGAAGTTTTCTCCTCCCTTCAAAGAAAAAGGTACCTCCTTTGATGCAACTTCTTTCCACTGTGATCTCAGTCAGAGATCTTTCATTTAGGTCCTTTTTTGCCACAGTGTCTTGGCTTTCCTTTTTTTATTTTTATTTTTGACAGGCAGAGTGGACAGTGAGAGAGAGAGAGACCGAGAGAAAGGTCTTCCATTGCCGTTGGTTCACCTTCCAATGGCTGCCGCGGCCGGCATGCTGCAGCCGGCGCACCACGCTGATCCAAAGGCAGGAGCCAGGTGCTTCTCCTGGTCTCCCATGGGGTGCAGGGCCCAAGCGCTTGGGCCATCCTCCACTGCACTCCCTGGCCACAGCAGAGAGCTGGCCTGGAAGAGGGGCAACCGGGACAGAATCTGGTGCCCCGACTAGGACTAGAACCCGGTGTGCCGGCGCCACAAAGTGGAGGATTAACCTATTGAGCCACAGCTCCGGCCAGTGTCTTGGCTTTTCATGCCTGAAATACTCTCATGGGCCAAGCAACATCTTAACCACTAGCCCAATGCCTTCCCCAACACTTTGCTTCTTTCTTTTGACTATATTTTTTATTTGGGATAAAGACTGGCTTTCCTGTATTGTTTCAGGAATCCTTCCAAGTCTGAAATGCCTATCTCTTAATGTTACTATGAATGGATGTAGAATTTTAAGATCATAATTTTATTTACTTATTAATCTGAGAGGAGAAGGGGAAAGAGAGAGAGGTCCAATCTCTTGGTTTACTCCGCAGTTGTCCACAATGGCTAGTATGGGCTGGCCCAAAGCTAGGTGCTGAGAACTCCTTTTGGGTCTCCTTTGTCTGTGGCAGGGACCCAAGTACTTGAGTCATTATCAGCTATGTCCCAAGATACATTAGAAGGAAGATGGAGTGGAAATGGAACTGGAATTTGAACCCAGGCACTTTGTAATGGGATGTGGACATCCCAAGCTGTGTCTTAGCCACTGAGCCAAATGTCCTGCCCCCAATCATAATTAATTTATCCAAGCAAGTTAGTATAGTGTTGTAGGGGCTGATGTTGTGGCATAGAAAGTTAAACTTTTGCCTTTGATGCCAATGTGCCATATCTGAGTACCAGTCAGGATGGCTCTGCTTCTGATCCAGCTCCCTGCTAATGAACCTGCAAAAGTGGCAGAAGATGGCCCAAGTACCTGGAACCCTGCCACTCATGTGGGAGACCTGGGTGGAATTCCTTGCTTCCTAGGTTCAGCTTGGTCTAGCCCTGGCTATTGTGGCCTTTCAGGGGGTGAAACAACAGATAGAAGTTATCTCTCTTTCCCTTTCTGCCACTCTGCAGTTAATATTTGCCCATAACCATTGAACTTCATCTTGGTGTGTTTGGTTATTTGTCTGTTGTCATTCATCTTACTAAATATTTTGGAATCTATTTATTCTAAGTATTTTTATTCTACAAATTTTATTTTTATTTTAAATAATTTTTAATAGATTCAGTATGATTTGTAGATACACATCTAAGAACATAATGATATTACCTTCCTCCTTTCCTCTCACCTTTCTTCCATTTTTTTTTTAGTTTTTTGAGATAACATTTTAAATTTACATTGCAGTAAAAAAAGTCTTAATACTTTACTGAGTAAGAAGTTTAACAAGTAGAAAGTAAAAATACCCTAGTTTAGTGGGAATATATTCAATGGTTATACACAATAATTGAATGGAAAAATGACCATCTCATGTACAGTTTATTGTTGATTAGTCATTCATAATTTATTTAAATGAAATAGAAAAATTACAATGTAACATCTAAATATTTCTTAAATATTAAGTTCATTTATACTTTAAGCCACTTCCTTTCAACAATTTATACACAGGAATCATTTTATGCAGATTGCAGTGCAAGTAAGTACACATTACATTTTTTATACTCAGTCACCAGAGATCAGGAAAAACATATTATCTTTGCCTTTTTGGGACTAGCTTATTTCATGAAGTATAATGGTTTCCAGTTGCATCCATTTTGTTGCAAAAGATAGAATTTCATTCTTTTTTAGGGCTGAGTAGTAGTCTATAGTATTCTATATACCATATATCTATATGTATATGTAGATATAATGTATTCTATAGTATATAGAAATATATACTATATTTTAGTACTATATTATATATACTATACTTTAGTACTATGTTATTATACTATATTATAGTATATATAGATATATACTACATTCTATAGTATTCTATATTCCACGTTTTCTTTATCCAGTCATTGGTTGATGGGCATTTGGGTTGATTCCATATCTTAGCTATTGTGAATTGAGCTGCAATAAACATAGTGGTATAGATAGCATTCGGTTTGGGTAAATTCCCAAAGTGGGATGGCTGGATTATATGGTGTATCTATTCTTAGCTTTCTGAGGAATCTTCTTATTGTCGTTCTTTTTTTTTTCTTTTTTAAAATTTTTGACAGGTAGAGTGGACAGTGAGAGAGAGAGAGAGAGAGAGAGAGAGAGAAAGGTCTTCCTTTGCCATTGGTTCACCCTCCAATGGCTGCCGCGGCCGGCGTGCTGTAGTTGGTGCACTGCGCTGATCCAATGGCAGGAGCCAGGTGCTTCTCCTGGTCTCCCATGGGGTGCAGGTCCCAAGCACTTGGGCCATCCTCCACTGCACTCCTGGGCCGCAGCAGAGAGCTGGCCTGGAAGAGGGGCAACCGGGACAGAATCCGGCGCCCCGACTGGGACTAGAACCTGGTGTGTCAGCGCCGCAAGGCGGAGGTTTAGCCTGTTGAGCCACGACGCCGGCCCTTATTGTCTTTCACAATAGCTGCACTAGTTTGCACCCCCACCAAGAGTAAATTATGGAACATTTTTTTCCCACATCCTAGCCAGCATTTATTGTTTTCTGATTTCAGTATGAGAGTCATTCAAACTGGAATGAGGTAAAACCTCATTGTGATTTTGATTTGCATTTCTCTGGTGACTAGTGATGTTGAGAATTTTTACTGTGTCTGTTGGCCATTTGATTTTCATCTTTTGAAAAATACCTGCTCAAGTCCTTTGCCCATTTCTTAACTGGATCCTTTTTTGTTGTTGTTGAGTTTCTTGAATTATTTATAGATTCTGCATATTAATCCTTTATCACTTATATGCTTGCAAATATTTTCTCCCATTGTGTCAATTACCACATAACTTTATTAAGTGTTTCCTATGCAGTGCTGAAGACTCTTAGCTTGATATAATCACATTTGTCAATTTTTGCCTTGCCTGCCTGTGCTTCTGGGGTCTTTTCCAGAATTCTTTGCCTATGCCAATATTTTGCAGAGTTTCCTAAATGTTCTCCTCTAGTAATTTTGTGGTGTCAGATAATGAACTTAGATGCTTGATCCATTTTGAGTTTATTTTTTTGTATAAGGTGTAAGGTAGTGTTCTTGTTTCATACTTCTGTATGTGCACATCCAATTTTCCCAACATCTTTTGTTGAAGAGACTTTGCTTTTACCAGGGATAGATTTAATCTCCTTTGTCAAATATAAGTTTATTGTAGATGTGTGGATTGATTTTTGAGGATTCTATTCTATTCTATTGATCTACCTGCCTATTGTACCAGTATCAGGCTGTTTTGATTGTAACTGCCCGTAGTATGTCTTGAAATATGGTATGGTAATGCCTGCAGCTTTGTTTTGTTAATTTCTTTAGCTATTTGGGATTTGTTGTGTTTGCATATGAATTTTAGTATTGAGAAGAGTATCATTGGTATTTTGATTGGGATCACATTGAATCTGTTAATTGCTTTTGGTAGTATGGACATTTTGATGATATTAATTCTTCCAATCCACTAACATGGAAGATTGCGGTGACTCTTCCTTGCCACTGCCGGAGAATTAGGCAGGCTGCCTGCAGCTTGCCTTGGCTAAGGAGGGTAAGTGCGCCACCCGCCACTCAGCCTTTCCTGAACCCTGGGGGACAATCAGACACAGTGGGGGAGCCAAGTCAAAGCAGGATCTCACTTCATTGTAAAAGGGAGGTGTATATATAGCTGAAGTACAGAGTGGATGGTACAGAGTGGATGTGGGCAAGGGGTGGGGTAATGTGATGCAAAAGAGTCTTAGCCACTCTTATTATACCACCTTAGTGATCATTAGGCAAAAGCGCCCTGGGGCTGGGGTGTAGATATATACTTATATTGGGAGGTTTTCTGCTTTCTCATTCTTTAATAGAGATGCCTGTCTGTGTTTCTTATATAGCACATCCTTAAGCAATGTTAGTAAGGTTGGATGAGTGGTAAATTATTTTCATTTCTTTTAATTTCTGCTTGTGAAAGGTCTTTATTTAACTTTCACTCATAGGGTACAGTATTCCATGTTGACAGTTTTTCTTTTAAGAGTTGTGGTATGTCTTACCATTCTCTCCTATACTGTATGGTTTCTGATGAGAAATCAGCTTCCAATCTTACTAGAGAGCCTCTGAAGCTAATCTGGTGTTTATCTTGTGGAATCTTTTGTTTTACTGTTGACAGTTTGACTATGATGTATCATGTGAAGTGAAATTATCATGTGGTGGAGACTACCTGTGCATCCTTCACAGAGTGAATAACCTTTTCTGTTCTTCAATTTCCAACATGTATGGTAAAATAAGGTTGTGAGAGAATGGGTGCAAATTGCTTAGCTATCAATTTTTTCTTCATAGTTGCTATTTACTTGTCCTTTTAGAGTTGTGTTCTAGGAGAATCCATAGTTGTATCATCCAGGATGGGGAATCTTTTTCCTACCAAGGTTCATTTGGATATTTATAATATTACTCATAGGACAATTATAAACTTAAAAATTAGCCTGCTATAGATTAATTGAATTTGAGTGTCACCTGTGGTTGTCCTGAAAAGGCCAGACAAAATGATTTCATGGACTTTCGATGGCCCACGATCTGAACATTCCCCAGCCCTATATCATTCTTTAGTTTTACTTTCCTATTATTCATGTTCATTGAGTTTTTAAAAAGTTTAAAAATTACTTATTTTTGTGGAAGACAGAATAACATGGGAGGGAGGGAGAGGAAGGGAGAGGGGAGGGAGGGAGAGGAAGGGTGGGAGAGAGAGAGAGAGAGAGAGAGAGAGAGAGAGAGAGAGAGAGAGATTGATTCTCCATCTCATGGTTCACTCTCTACATGCCCACAACAGCTAGGCTAGGGAAGGCAGAAGCCAGGAAGCAAGAACCTAATCATGGTCTCCTAAGCACTTAGACCATCATCTGCTACCTCCCAGGTGTATTTGAAGGGAGTTGGTTCAGAAGCAGGACTCATCACAGGCACTCTGATATGGGATGTGGACATCCCAAGTGGTGACTTAACCCCTTATGCCACAATGCCTGCCAAGGTTTTTTTTTTTTTAAGTTTTAATAATCAAAGTATTCCTCTCCAAGATCTCTAGTTCTCATTCTTGCAAACCTGTTTTTTAGTTTAACGGAGCCATTATTCTCTTTCAGTCCTCTGAGGATATTAGTTATATGTACCACATTTAAAAAATATTTATTTATTTAAAAGGCAGCATTACAGAGGCAGAGATGGATGGAGGGAGGGAGGAAGGGAGGGAAGGAGGAGTCTTCCATTTGCTGGTTCACTTCCCAAGTGGCTGCAATGGCTGGAGCTGGACCGATCCATAGCCAGGAGCCAGGAGCTTCTTCCTGGTCTCCCATGTGAGTGCAGGGACTTGGGCTGCCTTCTACTGCTTTCCCAGGCCATGGCAGAGAGCTGGATCAGATGTGGAGCAGTTGGGACTTGAACTGGCACTCATATGGCTTCACAAGTGGTAGCTTTACCTGCTGTGCCACAGCCCTTTGCCACACTTCCTTTAAAGTCTCATTTGTTCTATATTTATACCTTTGATTCTTTGGATGCTAGTTTATCCATATGATGAGCATGGTGCCTTCCTTCAGAAGATCCACTGTTCCTGAAATATTTGCTGGGCTTGGCTGCATGCTTATTTGGAACTTGAGCTCCTATATATTAGTGTTTGTCTGCTATATCTGATTACCTTGCCTGTGTCCAGGATTCCAGGCAGAGATGGGCCTGTGGCATTGAAGGTCGGTCCCTCCTTCCCTCCCTGCCCCCCTTCCTCCCTGCCCCCCTTCCTCCCTCCCTTCCTTCCTTCCTTCCAGATGGCAGTGAGTACCGACACATTCCTGGATGCTCACGGTTCCTGTTTCGGGGAAGAAGCTGCTATTGAACCTGTGTAGCACCAGTAAAAGAGGGACAATTGGTTCAGTTACCGGATGCCTTTGTACCCATCAGCCAGCCTTCCTGTTGACCCCTGGGTCCTCTTGTGCTCTTTTCATTTATTGCCTCTCCTATCTTAGGTCTTTTTGGCCATTATTTCTTCCTTCAATATAAACTCATGTGCCTTTAATTTTTCAGGAATTTCCATAATTTCTGTTCTATTGAGGGTACTAAATCTTATTTTCTATGCTGTTTTCAATTAAATTTTTTCTTGCAATTTATGGCAATTTGAGATGGAGGGGAAAATCTAACATGTCCTTAGTTTGCAGTCTTGATCTCATTTCCTCATGCTCTGTTGTGAAGCATGTTAACCCAATTTAAAGGAAGCACGTTAGTTCATCTGGCAGGTAGTATTTATTCCTGGCTTCAGATTCTAGTGGAAATTTATACTGTGAGTGTACGTTAATATGTATTAGCACTTATTATATTCCTGCTTGTTGATGCCTTTAGTTTGACCCTGTCAAAATCCCGAGATATCTGAGTTCTATAATAGGAAAACAGAAACTTAGAATACTTTATCCAAAGTCTGACAGCAGGAGACAGAGTCAGGACACATGGTTATGTCTTGCCTTGACAACAGCTGTCTTGCATTCAGAGACATATGGTAATGATAATGGACAGTGTTTGCACTGTGGGACATCAACCGAAGACACTTAGCACTCACTAGAGGAAGTGCTGTTAGAAATCATGAAATCAGTAATTACTGGTCGGCTGACAAATTATCTGTGATAATCACTGAACCAACTGCATCTCTCAATTCCATTCTGTTGCCTTGTCCATAGATTTATTCTTAAAAGTAATCTGTGAACGTCAGTGTTCTGTTCCGGTGGGCAGTGCACATACGTGGGATGCTTATATTAGTAAACATCTCCACAGTGTTGGCAAGTGGAGGTTCTATTTTGAATTGAGTTTTCTCAGAGCCTTCAGCTGAGGTTTATTTTCAAGTCAGCAGTAATTACAGAACACAATTGCCTCAGAGGGTAAAATGTGTGTGTGTATGTATGTATTTTATATATATATATGTATATATATAATACATATACACGTATATATATATAATGTGACATGGTATAATTATGTGAGTTATTTCACAGAAATCTTTCTTACAATTGTGATATACAGGATTCAAGGTCAATAAAGGTAGAGTGTAGATGTTTAAGCTTTTGTTGAAATCTCTATTTGTTTAAGAAGCATGTCTGGAAAATCTACCATAATAAACAGTTGTGAAATTGAGAGATGGATATAGAAATAAAAACATTTTGCATTTTAGTTGAGAAGCTTTAAATGCACAAGTGCTAGAGGACTTGAAAGTGTTGTCAGAATGTAATGAGATCCTTCAGGGAAGGCACACAGCATGGAGTAGAATTGGCAGTTGTAGTGTTGAATCTGAGTAAAAATGCTTCTGGGCTTATTTACTTTTTTTAGTTTCTTTTTTCATTAGCCTAGACTGTTTTTAAAATGTTCATTTTATTTATTTGAGAGGCAGAGCTACAGAGAGACCAAGAGTGAGAGAAGAGAGATCTTCCGTCCATTGGTTTACTCCCTGAAATGTCCACAATAGCCAGGTCTGGGTCAGGCTGAAGCCAGGAGGCAGGAACTCCATCTGAGTCTCCCATGCTGGTGGCAGGGACCCAAGCACTTGAGGTATCACCCACTGCCTCTATGGTATGCAGTATCAGGAAGGAAGATTCGGAAACAGGCAGGATTGCAACCCAGGCACTCCAATATGAGATGTTAGCTTCCCAAGTGGTGCCTTAACCTGCTGTACCACAACACCCACCCACTCTTTCACTTATGGTAATCCCTTTGAAGGTTGAAAATGTTAAGTTGGGAATGCATTTAATGACACCTAACATACCAAGCACCATAGTGTACTTCAAGCAAGCTTAGAACAAGTACAGTAGCCTTTGGCTGGGTGCAAATAGTTTGACACAAGCCTATTTTATAATAAAGGGTTGAAAGTCTCATGTAATTTACTGAATACTGCAAGTATTGAGAGTAAAAAATAAAATGTAATTCTTATTATTTATTTTAAAAATTTATATTCATTTAGGTGATATTTATATATATGTATATGTATATATATATATATATATAGAGAGAGAGAGAGAGAGAGAGAGAGAGCGCGCGCACGCGCGCGAGAGAGATCTATCTATCTATCTCCCATCTGCTGGTTTACTCCCCAAATGCTTGCAATAGCTGAGGCTGGGACAGGCTAAAATCAGGAGACAGAAAGTTAATCAGCATCTTAGATGTGGGTAACAGAGACCCAAGTACTTGAGCCATCACCTACTGCCTCCCATGGTGTATAACAGCAGGAAATAACAATCAAGATTAGAGCTGTGGGGCTGGTACGGTGGCGCAGTGGGTTAATGCCCTGGCCTGAAGTGCCAGCATCCCTTATGGGTGCCCGTTCAAAACCTGGCTGCTCTTCTTCCGATCCACCTCTCTGATATGGCTTGGGAGAGCAGTGGAAGATGGCTCAAGTCCTTGGGCCCCTGCACTCATGTGGAAGACCAAGAAGAAGCTCCTGGCTTTGGTCAGTACAGCTCTGGCCATTGCAGCCAATTGGAGGGTGAACCAGAGTATAGAAGACATCTTTCTCTCTCTTTCTCTGCCTTTCTGCCTCTCCTCTCCCTGTGTAACTCTGACTTTCAAATAAATAAAATAATTTTTTTTGACAAGCAGAGTTAGAGACAGAGAGAAAGGTCTTCCTTTTCCTGTTGGTTCACCCCCAAAATGGCTGCTACGGCTGGCCTGCTGTGCTGATCCAAAGCCAGGGGCCAGATGCTTCCTCCTGGTCTCCCATGCAGGTGCAGGGCCCAAGCACTTGGGCCATCCTCCACTCCTTCCCAGGCCACAGCAGAGAGCTGGACTGGAAGAGGAGCAACCAGGACAGAATCCAGAATCTGGTGCCCCACCGGGACTGGAACCCGGGGTGCTGGTGCCACAGGCGGAGGATTAGCCAAGTGAGGTGCAGCAACGGCCCATAAAATAAATTTAAGAAAAAAATCTAAATAAGGAAAATAAAGTGTATATATTAAAAAAAAATCAGAGCTGGGACTTGGACCCAGGCAGTCCAATATGGATGGGGGTGTCCCAAATGACATTTTAATCCTTGCCAAATGTCCATTCCAATCTTCATTATTTTAAGTCAAATTCTTGGTCAACTAAAACAAAACAAATGGTACTCCAGCCACTGTAAAGTTAAATGAAATTATCATGTGGTGG
The DNA here is from genome assembly GCA_949820135.1 of Sylvilagus floridanus. Classification (NCBI taxonomy): domain Eukaryota; kingdom Metazoa; phylum Chordata; class Mammalia; order Lagomorpha; family Leporidae; genus Sylvilagus; species Sylvilagus floridanus. The sequence continues at coordinate 101,820,833 of OX463241.1, forward strand.
AGACTACCTGTGCATTCTTCACAGAGTGAATATCCTTTTCTGCTCTTCAATTTCCAACATATGTGGTAAAATAAGGTTATGAGAGAATGGGTGCAAATTGCTTAGCTATCAATTTTTTTTTTAAGATTTTATTTGAGAGGTAGAGTTGCAGACAGGGACAGGGAGAGACAGAGAGAAAGGCCTTTCATTGGCTGATTCATTTCCCAAAAGGCCCCAATGGCTGGAGCTGAGGCAATCTGAAGCCACGAGCCAGGAGCTTCTGCTAGGTCCCCCACGTGGGTGCAGGGACCCAAGCACTTGTGCCATTTTCCACTACTTTGCCAGACCATAAGCAGAGAGCTGAATCAGAAGAGGAGCATCTGGGACATGAACTGAGGCCCATATCGGATCCTGGCATCTCAGGTGGAGGCTTAACCTATGCCACAAAGCTGGCCCCTGGGATTCACTTTTGACCAATCATTATTTGAAGCAAATTTTTTACGCTAATCCCAGATGCCTTTCTCACATCTCTATGTAGTTTCCTCTGCACCCAACCAAGGGTGGCCCAGGTAGCCAATGCCAACAAGAACAGCAGAGGTAAGCAATCTAAAGAGCAAATTCAAAGGGACCTAGAGTCAGGTGTCTGCTTTGGGGACTTTGGTCCAGATGATACATAATCCTTCCCGCCAATGACTAAATTCTAAGTTCCAAAGAAGTGGACCTATATAGGTAGCCTTTCTGTTTCTAGGGAAAGCCTTGCTATGATGAATTTTTCTTCCCCAATGTAGAAGTGAAGTCAAATTCCAAGTCTTCTGCTAGGACACAAGTATAGGACTCAGACTCTGCCAATCACATGCACCCTCTGAATCTGGAATTCAGACTGTGAAGAACAGAAGAACACATGTCAGGGATGGAGCTTCCATTTTTGGGGATTGTGTTGCTGGTGGTAGTGTTTTTTTCCAGTGCTCAGTAGCTCGGGGATTTCCTTGTTTGGCCAATTCTGTGGTTTGAAATTATGCTTTTTGTTTTAAATTTAAATCTTGTATCTGGTTCTCCAGCCCTCCTAGAGATTTGTTTGCTACCCAATATCTGGTTAATAAACAGTTTTCCAATTAATCAGCTGGGTAGCATTTAAATATATTTATTTGAAAGGAGAGAGGGAGGAATAATGAGAGGAAGGGAAGGAAGGAGATAGAAAAATAGATCAATAAATCTTCTGTCCACTGGTTCATTCCCCAAGTACCTACAGTAGATAGGGGCCATCCATGGCTGGGCCAAGGAGAAACCTGGGAGGAACATAGAACTCAATCTAGGTCTCCCGCATAGTGGCAGGGAACCAATTACTTGAGAAATCTCTGTTGCTTCCTAGGGTACACATTAGCCAGAAGTTGGAATCAGGAGTAGAGCCAGGACTTGTGCCCAGGTACCCTGATATATGATGCAGGTGTTTGAAGCAATGTTTTTTTTTTTTTTTTTGACAGAGAGTAGACAGTGAGAGAGAGAGAGAGACAGAGAGAAAGGTCTTCGTTTACTGTTGGTTCACCCTCCAATGGCCACTGCAGCCGGCACACCACGCTGATCTGAAGCCAGGAGCCAGGTGTTTCTCCTGGTCTCCCATGCAGGTGCACAGCCCAAGCACTTGGGCCATCCTCCACTGCACTCCCTGGCCACAGCAGAGAGCTGGCCTGGAAGAGGGGCAACCAGGACTGAATCCGGCACCCCAACCGGGACTAGAACCCAGTGTGCTTGTGCTGCGGGTGGAAGATTTAGCCTATTGAGCTGCGGTGCCGGCTCGAAGCAATGTTTTAACAACTGTGCCAAATGCCCACTTCGAGGAATCATTCTTGATAAAATTAATCTGGTGTGTTTGTGCTCTCTGGCATGGCTCATCTTTAAAGAACATCCTGTTTTCTCATAAATTAAAGAGTCTTTGGGTTGAATTGATTCATGTGCTCAATCAACAGCATTAGTTTCCTTCTGTGACTAAGAAACTGTTAGGTACTGAGGATTCAATGAAGACTATTCCTGGACTGTGGACTTGAACTCCTGTAGACAAACATGAGCGTATAAGCCAAAAGTGCTTAGAATAGTGAACCAAAGGTGACCTCTGAATGTGATTATAATTGATAAAATGGTCATAGTCACTCCCAGCTATTTAGCAGAACTTAAGAATAAAACAGCTGGGGGTAATTTATAATAGAATAACAATATATTAAAAGAACTTTCTTTTTCTTAAAGCTTTCTTTGAGAACTGGTATAAATGTTTTTTTTTTTTTTTTTGACAGGCAGAGTGGACAGTGAGAGAGAGAGAGACAGAGAGAAAGGTCTTCCTTTGCCGTTGGTTCACCCTCCAATGGCCGCCGCAGCTGGCGCACCACACTGATCCGAAGGCAGGAGCCAGGTGCTTCTCCTGGTCTCCCATGGGGTGCAGGGCCCAAGCACTTGGGCCATCCTCCACTGCACTCCCTAGCCACAGCAGAGAGCTGGCCTGGAAGAGGGGCAACTGGGACAGAATCCGGTGCCCCGACCAGGACTAGAACCTGGTGTGCCAGCGCTGCTAGGCCAAGGATTAGTCTATTGAGCCGCGGTGCCGGCGGTATAAATGTTTGAATTTGTTTTATTTCAAGCTTGTGGACCACTTGAAATAGGGAAGGTAGAGTGCTGGAGTTTTGAAACCCTTTAATATTATTCTTTTTTAGGAAAGATTTATATTTTTTTGAAAGGAAGAGATATACAGAGAAGAGAGAGAGAGAGATAGATACAGAGAGTGCTTCCATCTGTTGGTTCACTCCCAAATGGCTACAACAGCCAGGGCTTGGCTAGGCCAAAGTCAGGAGCTTCTTCAGGGTCTCCCATGTGGGTGCAGGGGCCCAAGTACTTGGGCCATCTTCAGCTGCTTTCTCGGGCATATTAGCAGGGAGCTGGATCAGAAGAGGAGCAGCTGGGACTTGAACTGGTGCCCACATGGGCTGCTGACCCTGCAAGCAGAGGCTTAACCTTCTGTGCCACAGTGCCGGCTCCTAATATTATTCTTTAAAAAAGTTCTTCATTTTCATCTACTTTAAAGGCAGAATGAGAAAGGGAGAGGAAGGGATAAAGAGAAAGATATCTTTAGTCTGCTGTTTGACTCCCCAAATGCCTACAATAGGTAGGGCTGAACTCTGGCAAAGCTAGGAGCCTGGGTCTCCCATATGGATGTTTGGGGTCCAGGCACTTGAGCCACCATCTGTCACATCCCAGGATGCATTGCAGGAAGTAGCCAGGACTGGAACCAAGCACTCTGATATAGGGTCCTATGAGACAGCTTAACTTGCTGAAGCACAACGACTACTCCTAATGTTATTCTTGGTGATGATTTGACCGAAGGATGAAAGAGAGAGAAAACTTAACAGGTGGCACCAAATGCATGTACCTAATTTAACATCTGTGTCCCATCTTGGAATGCTTGGGTTCAAGTGCCATCTCCATTTCTGATTCCAGCTTTCTGCTAATGTGCGCACTGGGAGGCAGCAGGTGATGGTCAAGTAGTTGGGTTATTACCACCCACAGGACACTGGAATTGACTTTTGGCTCCTGCCTTTGGCCTGGGACTAGGCATTTGGGGAGTAAAATAGTAGATGGAAGATCTGTCTTTGTTTCTATCTCCCTCCCTAAATCTGTTCCTCTTTCTGCCTTTCAAGTGAAAAAAGAGAAAAGTTATATTTAGGTTCTACTGTTATTTGCTGAGTAGTGGGCACTTTGCTAGGGGTTTCCAAAAGTTATTTCAATCAGTTTTTTTCTTTCTCCTTCCATCTCTCCTTGTATATGTGTAAGTCTCTGAGTTGCATTTTTTTCCACTTGTAACTTAAACTGGCCACAGCAAAAGGAATGTTTTGGTCCATGTTACTGAGACAGGTATAGCAAAACTACATCTAGGTTCTCAATGACATTGGGAATTTGTGTCTATCTCTTGGCACTCTTTTCCTCTCTGTTGGTTTTATCTTCTTATTTCTCATATGAAGAAACCTCCAGGTCACATCCTACCAGATGAGCCATGTTAATGGAAGAACATTTTTCCAAGAGTGACAATAAAAATTTAACTGGAATCCATTAGTATGGTTTTGACCACAAGTAATGTGACTATTGGATAAGAGGGAAGGGAAGTTCCAAAGTTAGATAGTCAGGGGATCAGCACTCTCGGGGAACTTGGTCAGCCCTCTGTGTATCACTTGGCCCCCTTGTATAGTTTTAGTTGTTTGCAGTAGCACATCTTAATGAGACAGTGTCCCAAGGTTGGAGGGAGGAGGTCCTTCTTGAGTGCAGAAAAACTCCCACAACTGGCTGAACAGAGCTCTTTTTTTTTTCTTTTTTATAACGCTTTTATTTAAAGAATATAAATTTCCAAAATACAGCTTATAGATTACAATGGCTTGCCCCCCATAACTTCCCCCACCCGCAACCCTCCCCTTTCCCACTCCCTCTCCCCTTGCTTCACATCAAGATTCATTTTCAATTCTCTTTATATACAGAAGATCAGTTTACTATATATTAAGTAAAGATTTCAACAGTTTGCCCTCACATAGCAACACAAAGTGAAAAATACTGTTGGAGTACTAGTTATACTATTAATTCACAATGTATAGCACTTTAAGGACAGAGATCCTACATGATATATTTTTTTAAAAAATTGATTAATTTTCTAGGCAATTTCCAATTTAACACCAAGATTTTTTTTTCATTTTTAATTATCTATATACAGAAGATTGATTCAGTACATACTAAGTAAAGATTTCATCAGTTTACACCCACACAGAAACACAAAGTGTAAAGTACTGTTTCAGTGCTAGTTATAGCATTACTTCACATTGGACAACACATTAAGGACAGATCCCTATGAGAATAAGTACACTGTGACTCCTGATGTTGATTTAACAATTTGACACTCTTGTTTATGGCGTCAGGAATCTCCCTAGGCTCTAGTCATGAGTTGCCAAGGCTATGGAAGCCTTTAGGGTTCGCCAACTTCAATCTTATTCTGACAGGGTCATAGTCAAAGTGGAAGTTCTCTCCTCCCTTCAGAGAAAGGTACCTCCTTCTTTGATGGCCCCATTCGTTCCACTGGGATCTCATTCGCAGAGATCTTTCATTTAGGTTTTTTTTTTTTTTTCCAGAGTGTCTTGGCTTTCCATGCCTAAAATACTCTCATGGGCTCTTGAGCCAGATCTGAATGCTTTAAGGGCTGATTCTGAGGCCAGAGTGCTATGTAGGACATCTGCCATTCTATGAGTCTGCTGTTGTCTCCCACTTCCCGTGTTGGATCATTCTCTCCCTTTTTGATTCTATCAGTTAGTATTAGCAGACACTAGTCTTGTTTGTGTGATCCCTTTGACTCTTAGACCTATCAGTGTGATCAACTGTGAACTGAAATTGATCACTTGGACTAGTGAGATGGCATTGGTGCATGCCACCTTGATGGGATTGTATTGGAATCCCCTGGCACATTTCTAACTCCATCATTTGGGGCACTTCTGATTGAGCATGTCCCAAATTGTACATCTCCTCCCTCTCTTATTCCCACAGTTATATTTCACAGGGATCACTTTTCAGTTAAAATTTAAACACCTAAGAATAATTGTTTGTTAATTACAGAGTTCAACCAAAAGTCCTAGAACAAAAAATACTAAAATGGATAAAGTATTACATTGTACAACAACAGTCAGCACAAGAGCTGATCAAGTTACTGTTTCTCATAGTGTCCATTTCACTTCAATAGGTTTCACCTTTGGTGCTCAATTAGTTGTCACCGATCAGGGAGAACATATGATATTTGTCCCTTTGGGACTGGCTTAATTCACTCAGAATGATGTTTTCCAGATTCCTCCATCTTATTGCAAATGACCGGATTTCATTGTTTTTGACTGCTGTATAGTATTCTATAGAGTACATGTCCCATAATTTCTTTATCCAAATGTATGCTTTGAATTCCCTGTGATCTTTTGCTGTGAGGTTCCCTTCGTTTATCTTCTTTCATGTTGATGGCCGTGTTTCTGTGTTTCTGTGTGTAACACATCTTTAAGTATCTTTTGCAGGGCTGGACGAGTGGCAACAAATTCTTTCAATTTTTGTTTGTTATGAACGGTCTTTATTTTACCTTCATTCACAAATGAGAGCTTGGCAGGATATAATATTCTGGGCTGGCAGTTTTTCTCTCTAAGTACCTGGGCTATGTCTCGCCATTCCCTTCTAGCTTGTAGGGTTTCTGATGAGAAGTCTGCCGTGAGTCTAATTGGAGATCCTCTGAGTGTAATCTGACGTTTCTCTCTTGCACATTTTAGGATCTTTTCTTTCTGTTTCACTGTGGTGAGTTTAATTACAACGTGTCGTGGTGAGGACCTCTTTTGGTCATGTTTACTAGGGGTTCTATGAGCTTCCTGTACTAGGATGTCTCTGTCCTTCTCCAAAACTGGGAAATTTTCTGCTATTATCTCACTAAAAAGGCCTTCTAATCCTTTCTCCCTCTCCATGCCTTCAGGAACTCCTAGAACTCGAATGTTGGGTTTTTTAATAGTATCCTGTAGATTCCCAACAATATTTTTTAAATTTCTAATTTCCTCTTTTTGTCTTTGGTTTGACTGTATAGTTTCCTGTGCTCTGTCTTCTAAGTCCGATATTCTCTCTTCTGCCTCACCCATTCTGTTTGTAAGGCTCTCTAATGTGTTTTTCATTTGATCTATTGAATTCTTCACTTCATTATGATTTCTCGTCACTATCACAGTTTCATGTTCTACTAGTTGTTTCATTTCAGCTTGATTTCTCCTTAATATTTCATTTTCACGAGAGAGATTTTCTACCTTGTCCATTAAGGATTTCTGTAGTTCAAGAATTTGTTTTTGAGTACTTCTTAGTGTTCTTATCAATTTTTTGAGAACTGCTTCTTGCATCTCTTCTATCTCATCATCTTCGTAATCTTGAATTGGGGTGTCTTTTTCATTTGGGGATGCCATAGTGTCTTCCTTGTTCTTATTACCTCGGTTTTTGCATTTGTTGTTTGGCATATTGGTTTCTTCACTGTGGTGTTTTTTTCTTGTTATACTATGACTCTAGATTAAGTGGACTGTCTGCTTTTGATGGAGCCTTAGAGGCTTGAGATGGGTGTGGCCTGAGAGCTCTGTTTGGTTCCTCAGGGTTGAGGGTGTGTCAAAGGAGACACTCCCAGGTTAGGCGTGGTAAATCTCTCTCTGTTACTTTTTTTTTTTTTGGTTCAAAAGGGAAGTAATTCCACACAGCTGAATGGAATTGGGGGTGGTTAGCAGGCGAATGATATACCCACAGGAGCCAGAGATCGGAAGCTCTTTCCCAAGGACCAGAGAAGGAATCTTTGCGGCCCTTTGTGTGGGCTGAGATTCTCCTGTAGTCTCCCACTGGGCTGCCAGGCTACTGAACTGTAGTGTCTCTGGAGAGTACTCACATGAATTCGTGATTTCCGTGAGTTCTCTCCCCCACTGTCTCTTTTTTCACAGTCTCAGTTCATTAGCACCACACATTCATTAGGTTCTAATCTCCTGTTATTTCACCCCTCCCACCCAGAGTCAGGTTTTTCTGCTTGGCTCAGGGCCGGTGCCGACCCGAGGTCGCCCTGCTTATGACGTATTCCAAAATGGCGCCTGCTCTTTGTCTTGTTCACCTTTGAGACGTGAGTGGAGAGAGAGAAGCTTGTGTCTGTATGGGTCACTTTTTTTTTATTCCCTCTCTCTCTCTCTCTCTTCTAGTTAGCCTGGTGAACTTTTCCCAGCAGGGTTTCAAGCCTTGTTTGCTCTAGGCTCCCTTTTCCGCTTCCCTCTGGTATCTCGGGCTATTGAGGTTCTACTCACCTCGTGTTCCAGTGCTGGTGTGTTGAATCTGCTGCTGGTATCCCAAACTGCGGGCTCCCATGCTCTCCACACAGGTCCACTGTGAATCTCCAGTTCCGGAAGGGTTTTCTCTGCTGTTTCTTCCCCTACTCTTCCTTGAACCTGCAGTATCTCCACTTTTATTAAACTGTCTCTCCCCAGACTATCGGTGTGCTCCCTTCCTATTCCGCCATCTTACCGCTCTCCCTCCAGAGCTCTTTTTTTTTTTGACAGGCAGAGTGGACAGTGAGAGACAGACAGAAAGGTCTGCCTTTGCAGTTTGTTCCTCCAATGGCCGCTACGGCTGGTGCGCTGCGCTGATCTGAAGGCAGGAGCCAGGTGCTTCTCCTGGTCTCCCATGGGGTGCAGGGCCCAAGGACTTGGGCCACCCTGCACTGCACTCCCTGGCGACAGCAGAGAGCTGGCCTGGAAGAGGAGCAACCGAGTGAACAGAGCTCTTGTTATGTCCCATTTGGTAGAGCTACATGCACTCTCAAGCTTTACCAATCCTATTTAAGGGAGATATGATTACCTTGATAGTTTTAGCGTTATTGCCATTTATCCCTTGTACCCATGGATGTTGTCCAGTTCACTGAATAACAAAATTGGAGTTTGATTAGCAAGTAATGACAAGTGGTGGACTGGAGCATGGTAATAGTCAAGTCCTCAACAATATCTGTCACTGTCTCACTGGATTAACTCAGGTTATAGAAATCCAATCCTGAAAGAATCACAATGACCACCCCTACTCATGAGCCTACTTGAGCGGTGGTGGTGGCAACTATGGTGGTAGGGCGGCAGCTATGTCAGTGCATCTGACTCATGCAAACTGACAGCAGAAGAGGTTGGGTCACCATTATTCTGCATCTCCTAATCTAACTCTCATGGAAAAAGAAACGTGAAAATCCTTTGTTAGGTCTTTGATTACATTTTTATTTAAAAAAGAGTTCTTATTTCTGCAGTCTTACTCCAAAATTTTGAGTAGCTCATAAATATTTTGATATCAACATAAAAGAAGACTTAGGTGGTGAAGGTTAAAGGAAAGCATATGTTAAATAGGGTTTCTCACCACAGAAGACATAAGCTGCTCAACACAAACACTATTATTATGAGCCATCTGCAAGAACATGGAAATATTTGTTTGAGTCACTTATTATAATGACACTTGGTATCACGAAATTTCACTGTTACTCTACTGCTTCAGTTTGGTATATCTAATAAGTTTCCTTTCAAAATTATCTGTATAAATGTAGATGATCTGAGGGACTTAATGAAGAAATGGTAATTTGATAATGAGCTGCTACATAAATACTCATGTGATCAATCTTTTAAACTATGTTTTGATTGAGTGGTTAAACATGTTCGCCATGTCATTCTTTTCAAAATGTAGAAAGTTCCTGTTCTCTACTGGATTGAGACCATATTTTCAGGACCCCAAATAATCTGCTTCCCATTGGCTTTTCAGTCCAAATGCCTATATTCTCTACATTTCCCTCTAAACTCCTCACTCAGACTTTCAGTTCCCTTCTCTGTGTTGAGCATTTCCTAACCACCTGATTGGATCATGCATGTTCTGACCATAGGAATAACTTTTATCTGATTGTCTAAGTACTATTTATCCTTCAAGGCCTACTTCCCTTTACCCTGCTCTGCCAGTTGACATAGCACTGCTCTTGGAACTCTTACTCCATGAAGATTCCCATTTAAGGCAAGTTGCCATACAAAACCATGTTTCTGTGTCTCTTGTCTCCTTAGTTTTGTCTCCTAACAGGCATCTTGGCACAAATGTTTCTCTTTGCACCAAGTGGCCACTGAAGATCTGAACTTAGGTATCTCAGCAGCATCTCAACCCTAGCATATCTGAAGTGGTACCTGTTATCTGCCCCTCTCTGCTCCAACCCACTCTTGTACCTGTTCTCAGTATCTATAGATAAGCTCCTATTCAGTTACCCAAGCTAGACCCTCCTGGAGTCACTCTTGATTTCATCATTTCTTTCATAAACCATCTCATGTAGTTGTCAAGACCATCCGTTCAATTCTATAACACTTCTTGGAACTCTCTACTCCATATCCAGTATGCCTTACTTGGTTGAAGTATTTGCCATTCTTCACCTTGACTTGGTCTTTAACTTTGCAATGATCTTCTTTTTTGATTTTTAATTATTATTAACATAAAGAGAACCGATTTCAAGTGTACAATTTTAAAAAAGATAACCATAATTTCCTTCCACCCTCTCTCTCCCTCAATGCCCCTCCTTCCTTTCTTTTTTTATTTTTGCAAAAAAAAAATTTCAATTCACTCCATAATCGCTTAATGTACAACTAACTGTGATATTAAACAAATAAAAAGTAGAGAGATCACAGTTGAATGAGAGAGAGAGGGCTAGAAACAACAATTGAATCACAAAATAACCATTTCATTCCTATACATTTTTTTGGTATTATAATTTAACTGCAACATATCAGAGAAAACATATGCTATGTATCTTTTTGTGACTGACTTATTTCACTAAGCATAATGGTTTCCAGTTGCATCCATTTTGTCGTAAAAGACAGGATTTCATTCTTTTTATGGCTAAGTAGTATTACATTGTGTGTGTGTATGCTCCATATCTTTGCTATTTGAATTCAAATAAGTCTTTCATATGCTGATTTGATTTTGTTTAGCTAAATTCCCAGGAATGAGATGGCTGTGTCATATGGTAGATCAATTTTTAGATCTGAGGAATCTCCATACTGCTTCCACAATGGCTATACTAGTTTATATTCCCACCAGTAGTGGATTAAGTTAACTGTTTCCCCCACATCCTTGCCAGTGTTTATCGTTTTTGGTTTTTGGATTATAGGCATTCAAACTAGGGTGAGATGAAACCTCATTTTGGTTTGGATTTGCATTTCCCTGAGGGCTAATGATCAAAAAAAATTTTTTATGTGTCCATTGGCCATTTGTATTTCATCCTTTGAAAAATGCTTGTTCATGTCCTTTGCATTTCTTAACAGGATTGATTGTTTCATTGTTGTTGAGTTTCTTGAACTCTTTATAGATCCTGGATTTTTTTTTCTTTGCATATTTTTGATTTAGTAAATATAAATTTCCAAAGTACAGTTTATGGATTACAATGGCTCCCCCCCATAATTTCCCTCCCACTCGCACCCCTCCCATCTCCCGCTCCCTCTCTCATTCCATTAACATCAAGATTCATTTTAAATTATCTTTATATACAGAAGACCGATTCAGTATATACTAAGTAAATATTTCTTTTTTTTTATAACGCTTTTATTTAAAGAATATAAATTTCCAAAATACAGCTTATAGATTACAATGGCTTCCCCCCCATAACTTCCCCCCCACCCGCAACCCTCCCCTTTCCCACTCCCTCTCCCCCTGCTTCACATCAAGATTCATTTTTTTTTTTTTTTACAGGCAGAGTGGACAGTGAGAGAGAGAGACAGAGAGAAAGGTCTTCCTTTGCCGTTGGTTCACCCTCCAATGGCCGCCGCGGCCGGCGCGCTGCGGCCGGCGCACCGCACTCGTCTGATGGCAGGAGCCAGGAGCCAGGTGCTTTTCCTGGTCTCCCCATGGGGTGCAGGGCCCAAGCACCTGGGCCATCCTCCACTGCACTCCTGGGCCACAGCAGAGGGCTGGCCTGGAAGAGGGGCAACCGGGACAGAATCGGTGCCCCGACCGGGACTAGAACCTGGTGTGCCGGCGCCGCAAGGCGGAGGATTAGCCTGTTGAGCCACGGCGCCGGCCAAGATTCATTTTCAATTCTCTTTATATACAGAAGATCAGTTTACTATATATTTAGTAAAGGTTTCAACAGTTTGCCCTCACATAGCAACACAAAGTGAAAAATACTGTTGGAGTACTAGTTATAGTATTAAATCACAATGTATAGCACATTAAGGACAGAGATCCTACATGATATATTTTTAATTGATTAATTTTCTATGCAATTTCCAATTTAACACCAAGATTTTTTAATCATTTTCAATTATCTTTAAATACAGAAGATTGATTCAGTATATACTAAGTAAAGATTTCATCAGTTTGCACCCACACAGAAACACAAAGTGTAAAGTACTGGTTCAGTACTAGTTATAGCATTACTTCACATTGGACAACACATTAAGGACAGATCCCACATGAGACGTAAGTATACAATGACTCCTGTTGTTGCTTAACAATTTGACACTCTTGTTTATGGCGTCAGTAATCTCCCTAGGCTCTAGTCATGAGTTGCCGAGGCTATGGAAGCCTTTTAGGGTTTGCTGACTTTGATCTTATTCCTACAGTGTCATAGTCAAAGTGGAAGTTCTCTCCTCCCTTCAGAGAAAGGTACCTCCTTCTTTGATGGCCCCATTTTTTCCACTGGGATCTCTCTCAGAGAACTTTCATTTGGGTCTTCTTTTTTTTCAAGAGTGCCTTGTCTTTCCATGCCTAAAAATTCTCATGGGCTCTTGAGCCAGATCTGAATGCCTTAAGGGCTGATTCTGAGGCCAAAGTGCTATTTATGCTATTTATTTAGAGTGTCATTCTATGAGTCTGCTGTATATCTCGCTTCACATGTTGGATTGTTCTCTCCCTTTTTGGTTCAATCAGTTAGTATTAGCAGACACTAGTCTTGTTTGTGTGATCCTTTGACTCTTAGACCTATCAGTGTGATCAATTGTGAACTGAAATTGATCACTTGGACTAGTGAGATGGCCTTGGTACATGCCACCTTGATAGGATTGTATTGGAATTCCCTGGCACAATTCTAACTCCATCATTTGGGACACGTCAGAATGGGCATGTACCAAATTGTACATCTCCTCCCTCTCTTATTCCCACTCCTATATTTCACAGGGAACACTTCTCAGTTAAAATTTAAACACCTAAGAATAATTGTGTGTTAATTACAGAGTTCAACCAATAGTACTAAAATAAAAAAATACTAAAATGGATAAAGTATTACATTGTACATAAACAGGACAAGAGCTGATCAAGTTACTGTTTCTCATAGTGTCCATTTCACTTCAACAGGTTTCCCCTTTGGTGCTCAGTTAGTTGTTGCCGATCAGGGAGAACATATGCTATTTTTCCCTTTGGGGCTGGCTTAATTCACTCAGAATGATGTTTTCCAGATTCCTCCATCTTGTTGCAAATGACTGGATTTCATTGTTTTTGACTACTGTATAGTATTCTATAGAGTACATGTCCCATAATTTCTTTATCCAGTCTACTGTTGATGGGCATTTGGGTTGGTTCCAGGTCTTAGCTATTGTGAATTGAGCTGCAGTAAACATTAATGTGCAGACGGCTTTTTTGTTTGCCAATTTAATTTCCTTTGGGTAAATTCCAAGGAGTGGGATGGCTGGGTTGAATGGTAGGGTTATATTCAGGTTTCTGAGGAATCTCCAGACTGACTTCCATAGTGGCTTCACCAGTTTGCATTTCCACCAACAGTGGGTTAGTGTCCCTTTTCCCCCACATCCTCTCCAGCATCTATTGTTGGTAGATTTCTGAATGTGTGCCATTCTGACCAGGGTGAGATGAAACCTCATTGTGGTTTTGATTTGCATTTCCCTGATTGCTAGTGATCTTGAACATTTTTTCATGTGTCTGTTGGACATTTGGATTTCCTCTTTTGAAAAATGTCTGTTGATGTTCTTGGTCCAACTCTTAAGTGGGTTGTTTTTTTTTGATGTTGTGGCATTTCTTGATTTCTTTGTAGATTCTGGCTATCAACCCTTTATCTGTTGTGTAGTTTGCAAATATTTTTTCCCATTCTGTGATTCTGCACATGGAAATCCAATTTTTCCAGCACCATTTATTGAATAGACTGTCCTTACTCCAGGGATTGGTTTTGGATCCTTGATTAAATATAAGTTGGATGTAGATGTTTGGGTTGAGTTCTGGTGTTTCTATTCTGTTCCATTTGTCTATCCATCTGTTTCTGTACCAGTACCATGCTGTTTTGATAACAACTACCCTGTCGTATGTCCTGAAATCTGGTATTGTGATGCCTCCAGCTTTGTTTTTGTTATACAAGAGTGCTTTAGCTATTCGAGCTCTCCTGCGTCTCCATATGAATTTCAGCATCATTCTTTCCAGTTCTGAGTAGAATGTCTTTGGTATTTTGATTTGTATTGCATTGAATCTGTAAATTGCTTTGGGAGAATGGACATTTTTATGATATTGATTCTTCCAATCCATGAGCATGGAAGATTTTTCCCTTTTTTGGTATCCTCTTCTATTTCTTTCTTTAAGGTTTTGTAATTTTCATCGTAGAGATCTTTAACGTCCTTGGTTAAGTTTATTCCAAGGTATTTGATTGTTTTTGTAGCTATTGTGAATGGCATTGATTATAGGAGTTCTTCCTTAGCCATGGCATTGCCTGTGTATACAAAGGCTGTTGACTTTTGTGCATTGATTTTATATCCTGCTACTTTGCCAAACTCTTCTATGAGTTCCAATAGTCTCTTAGAAGAGTTCTTTGGGTCCCCTAGATAAAGAATCATGTCATTTGCAAAGAGGGATAGTTTGAGTTCTTCCTTCCCAATTTGTATCCCTTTATTTTTCTTGCCTAATAGCTCTGGCTAAGACTTCCAGAACTATATTGAATAGCAGTGGTGAGATTGGGCATCCCTGTCTGGTACCAGATCTCAGTGGAAATGCTTCCAACTTTTCCCCATTCAATAGGATACTGGCCGTGGGTTTTTCATAAATTGCTTTGATTGTATTGAGGAATGTGCCTTCCATACCCAGTTTGCTTTGAGTTTTCATCATTAAAGGGTGTTGTATTTTATTGAATTCTTTCTCTGCGTCTAGTGAGATAATCATATGGTTTTTCTTCGGCAGTCTGTTAATGTGGTGTATCACGTTGATAGTTTTGCGAATATTAAACCATCTCTGAATACCAGAGATAAATCCCACATGGTCTGGGTGGATGATCTTTCTGATGTGTTGTTGCAGTCTATTGGCCAGAATTTTATTGAGGATTTTTGCATCTATGTTCATGAGGGATATTGGTCTGTAATTCTCTTTCAATGCTGCTACTTTTTCTGGCTTAGGAATTAAGGTGATGCTGGCTTCATAGAAAGAATTTGGGAGGATTGCATCTTTTTTGAATGTTCCGAATAGTTTGAGAAGAATAGGAGTTAGTTCTTCTTTAAATTTCTGGTAGAATTCAGCAGTGAATCCATCTGGTCCTGGGCTTTTCTTTGTTGGGAGGGCCTTAATTACTGCTTTAATATCTGTCTCAGTTATGGGTCTGTTTAGGTTTTCTATGTCTTCCTGGTTTAATTTAGGTAGGTTTCATGTGTCCAAGAATCTATCCATTTCTGATAGGTTTTCCTATTTGCTGGCATACAAGTCCTTGTAGTAATTTCTGATGATTCTTTTGATTTCTGTGGTGTCTGTTGTTATGTTTCCTTTTTAATCTCTGAATTTATTGATTTGGGTCTTTTCTCTTATTTTTTTAATTAGTTGGGCTGATGGAGTGTCAATTTTGTTTATTTTTTCAAAAAACCAGCTCCTCGTTTGGCTGATTTTTTGTAATGTTTTTTTGGATTCAATCCTGTTGATTTCTTCTCTGATTTTGATTATTTCTCTTCTTCTACTAGATTTGAGTCTGGTTTGCTGCATATTTTCTAGATCCTTGAGATGTACTGTGAGCTCATCTATTTGGTGTCTTTCCAATTTCTTGATGTAGGCACCTATTGATATAAACTTTCCTCTTAACACTGCTTTTGCTGTATCCCATAAGTTTTGGTATGTTGTGCTATTATCCTCATTTACTTCCAGAAAATTTTTGATTTCTCTTTTAATTTTTTCTATGACCCATTGTTCATTCAGGAGCATGTTGTTCAATCTCCATGTGTTTGCATATGCTCTAGGGATTCCTGAGTTGCTAATTTCCAACTTCATTCCTTTATGGTCTGAGAAGCTGCATGGTATGATTCTAATTCTTTTGAATTTGCTGAGACTTGCTTTATGGCCTAGTGGTCAATCCTAGAGAAGGTTCCATGTACTGCTGAGAAGAATGTAAATGCTTTATGTGTAGGATGAAATGTTCTGTAGATATCTGTTAGATCCCTTTGGGCTATAGTGCCATTTAAATCTACTGTCTCCTTGTTGATCTTCTGTCCTGTTGATCTGTCTGTTTCTGAGTGGAGTATTGAAGTCCCCCAGTACTATTGTGTTGGGTTCTAAGTCTCCCTTTAAGTCTCTTAACAAATCTTTTAAATAAACCAGTGCCCTGTAATTAGGTGCATATACATTGATAATTGTTATATCTTCTTGTTGATTGGATCCCTTAATCATTATACAGTGCCCCCTTTGTGTCTCTTAACAGTTTTTGTGTTAAAGTTTGTGTTGTCCAATATTAAGATGGCTATGCTCACTCTTTTTTTTTTTTAACTTTTATTTAGGATATAAATTTCCAAGGTATGACTTATGGATTACAATGGCTTTCCCCCCATATTTTCCCTCTCCCCCCACAAACCTCCCCCCTTGCCTGCTCCCTCCACGCTTTCGTTCACATGCAGATTCATTTTCAATTCTCTTTGTATACATGAGATCAATTTAGCATGTGTTAAGTAAAAAATTCATCCATTTGCCCTCATATAGTAACACAAAGTGAAATATACTCTTTGAGTTCTCGTTTTAGCATTGAGTCACTTTGTACAGCACATTAAGGACAGAGATCCTACATGAAATATATATATATATTTGAAACTGATTAATTTTTTGATGCAGTTTCCAATGTAACACTGAGTTTTTCTTTTATTTTTCATTTTCGATTATGTTTATATAGAGAAGATCGGTTCAGTATGTATTAAGTAAAAATTTTCATCAGTTTGCATCTACACAGAAACACAAAGTGTAAAAATACTGTTTCAGCACTAGTTACAGGCTACACTCACTCTTTTTTCATTTCTGTTGGCATGGTATATATTTTTGCAGCCTTTTACTTTCAGTCTGTATGGATCTTCGTTGGAAAGATGTGTTTCTTCTAAGCAGCAAATAGATGGGTTTTGTTCCTTAACCCAATCAGTCAATTGGTGTCTTTTAACTGGACAGTTTAGACTATTAACGTTCAATGTGACTATTGATAAGTGGTAACTTTGCCCTGCCATTTGCCAAAGATATTTTCTAATGTATGCTTTGAACTTCCTGTGATCTTTTGCTGTCAGTTTTCCCTCCTTTACCTTTTTTCATATTGATGACCATATTTCTGTGTTTCTGTGTGTAACACATCTTTAAGCATCTTTTGCAGGGCTGGATGAGTGGCGACAAATTGTTTTCAATTTTTGTTTGCTATGAAAGGTCTTTATTTCACCTTTATTCACAAATGAGAGCTTCGCAGGATATAATATTCTGGGCTGGCAGTTTTTCTCTCTTAGTACCAGGGCTATGTCTCGCCATTCCCTTCTAGCTTGTAGGGTTTCTGATGAGAAGTCTGCTGTGAGTCTGATTGGAGATCCTCTGAGAGTAATCTGACATTTCTCTCTTGCACATTTTAGAATCTTTTCTTTATGTGTCACTGTGTTGAGTTTGATTACAACATGTCGTGGTAGGGATTTCTTTTGGTCATGTTTTTACTAGGGGTTCTATGAGCTTCCTGTACTAGGATGTCTCTGTCCTTATCCAAACCCTGGAAGTTCTCTGCAAGTATCTCACTAAAAATGCATTCCAATCCTTTACCCCTCTCCATGCCTTCAGGAACTCCTAAAACCCAAATGTTGGTTTTTTTAATAGTATCCTGTAGATTCCCAACAATATTCTTTAGATTTCTAATTTCCTCTTCTTGTCTTTGGTTTGACTGTATACTTTCCTGTGCTCTGTCTCCTAAATCTAATATTCTCTTTTCTGTTTCACTGACTGTTTTTAAGGCTCTCTAATGTGTTTTTCATTTGATCTATTGAGTTCTTCATTTTGATTTCCCTTCACTATCACACTTCCCTGTTTTCCTTTTCTGCGCTTCATTTTGATTCCTCCTTAAGATTTCTTTTTCTCAAAGGAGATTTCTATCCTGTCCAGTAAGTAATTCTGTAGCTCATGCATTTGTTTTTGAAGACTTCTAATTGTTCTTATCATAAATTTTTTGAAATTCGTATCTTGCATTTCTTCCATCTCCTCATTTTCATAATCTTTGCTTGGGGTGTCTTGTTCATTTGGGAGTGTCATAATGTCTTCCTTGTTCTTGTTTCCTCGATTTCTGTTTTTGTTGCTTGCCATTGTGGTGATATTCTTTGGATTCTTCTTCCCTCGTTGCAGTGTTTTTTTTTTTTTGTTATACTATAACTGTATTAAGCGGACTGTCTGCTTGTGATGGAGCCTTAGAGGCTTGAGACGGGTGTGGCCTGAGAGCTCTGGTTCCTCAGGGTTAAGGGTGTGCCAAAGGTGACACTCCCAGGTTTGGCATGGTAAATCTCTTTCTTTTTTTCTTTGATTTAAAAGGGAAGTAATTCCACACAGCTGAATGGAATTGCGGGTGGTTAGCAGGCGAATGATATACCCACAGAGCCAGAGAGCGGAATCTCTTTCCCAAGGACCACACAGGGAATCTGTGCTGCCCTCAGTGTGGGCTCAAATTCTCCTGCAGTCTCCCACTGGGCTGCCAATGCTACCGAATTGTAGCGTCTCTGGAGAGTACTCATGTGAATTCTGTGAGTTCTCTCCCTCACTGTCTCTTTTTGCACAGTGTCAGTTCAGTAGCACCACACATTCACTAGTTCCTAATATCCTGTTATTTTATCCCCCACCCCCAGAGTCAGGTTTTTTTGCTAGGCTGATGGCTGGTGCAACCTGAGGTCGCCCTGCTTATGACGTTATGTCCAAAATGGCGCCTGCTCTTTGTCTCTCGCCTTTGAGAGGTGAGCAGAGAGAGAGAAACGTGTGTCGGTATTGGTCACTTTTTTTTCCTCTCTCTCTTCTAGTTAGCCTGGTGAACTTTTCCCCACAGGGTTTCAAGCCTTGTTCGCTCTAGACTCCTCTTTCTGCTTCCCTGCCGGTGTCTCGGGCTATTGAGGTTCATCTCACCTCGCGTTCCAGTGCTGGTGTGTTGAGTTTGCTGCTGGTGTCCTGAACTGTGGGCTCCCATGCTCTCCACACAGGTCCACTGTGAATCACTAGTTCAGGAAGAGTTTCCTCTGCTGTTTCTCCCCCTACTCTTCCTTGAACCTGCAGTATCTCCACTTTTATTAAACTGTCTCTCCCCGGACCATCAGTGTGCTCCCTTCCTATTCTGCCATCTTGCCACTCTCTGATCCTGGATATTAATCCTTTATCAGTTTCATGGTTTGCAAATATTTTTCCCATTCTGCTGGTTTTCTCTTTACTTTGTTGAGTGTTTCCTTTGCTGTGCAGATGCTTCTTAGCTTGATGTAATTCGTTTGTCTATTTTTGCTTTGATTACTTGTGCTTATGGAGACTTTTCCAAGAAGTCTTTGCCTATGCCAATGTCTTGCACTTCTCCACTTTTATCCTCTAGAAGTTTGGTTGTACAGGTCATAGATTTAGATTTATTTTCAGTTGATTTTTTCATATCTGTAAGATAGCGTCTTGTTTCATACTTCTGCATGCAGGGATCTACTTTTCCTAGCACCATTTTTTTATTTTTTAAATTTTTTTAAAGATGTATTTATTAGGCCGGCGCCGTGGCTCAACAGGCTAATCCTCCGCCTTGCGGCGCCGGCACACCGGGTTCTAGTCCCGGTCGGGGCACCGGATTCTGTCCCGGTTGCCCCTCTTCCAGGCCAGCTCTCTGCTGTGGCCCGGGAGTGCAGTGGAGGATGGCCCAGGTGCTTGGGCCCTGCACCCCATGGGGAGACCAGGAAAAGCACCTGGCTCCTGGCTCCTGCCATCGGACGAGCGCGTTGCGCCGGCCGCAGCGCACCGACCGCGGCGGCCATTGGAGGGTGAACCAACGGCAAAGGAAGACCTTTCTCTCTGTCTGTCTCTCTCACTGTCCACTCTGCCTGTCAAAAAAAAAAAAAGATGTATTTATTAGAAAGACAGAGTTATATAGAGAGGTAGGGACAGAGAGGTCTTCCATCTGATGATTCACTCTCTGGATGACTGCAACAGCTGGAGCTGCCAAGCTGAAGCCAGGAGCCAGGAGCTTCCTCCAGGTCTCCCACATGGGTGCAGGGGACTGAGGACTCAGACCACCTTCTGCTTTCTCTTTTAACAGCTTTTTATGTTAAAGTCTAGTTTGATATTAGGATGGCTACTCTTGCTTTTGTCTGCTTTCTGTTAACATGGAATATCTTTTTTCCATTTTTTCATTTTCAGTCTGTGTTTTCTTTGTTGGTGAGGTGTGTTTCTTGTAGGTAGCAAATAGATGGGTCTTATTTTCTAATCCATTCAGCCAATCTGTATCTTTTCATTGGAAAGTTTGGCCATTTATATTCAAGGTCATTATTGATAAGTAATGATATAGTCCTGCCATTTTCCCATAAATAATCTTATTGTTTTCCTTAGATTTCCTTTATACTTTAACTAGGTGATTTTCTGTCTTCATAGTCTTTCTTGATGACCAAATATCTGTGTTTCTGTGTGACATGCTGAAATATCATATTTAGGTCTGGACCAGTGCTGATAAATTCTTTCAATTTTTTTTTGTTATGGGATGTCTTTATTTCACCTTAATTTACAAATAAGAGCTTTGCTGGATATAGTATTCTTGGTTGACATTTTTTTTCTTTAGGACTTGGACTGTGTGTCTCCATTCTCTTCTAGGCTGTAGAGTTTCTGATGAGAAATCAGATGTCAGTCTACTTAGAGATCATTTGAAGGTAATGTGGCATTTCGTAGAAATTTAAAAATCTTTTCTTTATGTTTTATTTTAAAATTTTTATCATAATGTGTTGTACTGAAGATCTTTTTCTGATCATGTCTGTTAGGAGTTACATGTTCTTCCTGTACTAGCATGTCCCTTTCTGCAAATTAGGAAAGTTCTCTGCTATTGTTTCATTGAAATAGTCTTTCAATCCATTCTCTTTCCACATCTTCAGGAACTCCTAAGACATGTATGTTTGGACTTTTCATAGTATTCCATAAATCTTGAACCTTATTTTCACAATTCTTTCTTCTTTTTTGTCTCGTTGAGGTATTTTAAAGATTTATCTTCTAGCTTGGAAACTATTTCTTCTGCCTCACCAGGTCTTTTGTTAAGGCTTTCTGTTATTTTCTGTTGGTCATTTTGAATCTTTATTTGTAATATTTCAGTTTGATTTCTTTTCAATATCTCTATCTCCTGGCAGAATTTTTTATCCATGTTGTATATGGATTTCTTTAATTTGTGTGATTGCTTCTCTGTGTTTTAGAGTAATCTCATGATAATTATTTTAATTCCTTTTCAGGAATTTTATCAGTCTCTTCATCTTCATAATCTAATATTGAAGTGTTGTGTTCCTTTGGGGAAGTCATATTTTTTTCCTTTTTTGTGTTTCGTTTATTTCTACATTTATTGTTAGGCATTTATAGAAACATTTGTTGGTTTTCTCCTCTGCTGGCTTTTAACTCTGAAATATGCTTCTCTGGGTTAGTGGAATGTCTGCTCCTTTAGTGGATACCTGAAGGCATATGCTAGATGGGACCAAGGAGCTCTTAAGGTTGGGACAATAATTCAGGGTGGCACCCCAGTTGGGCTACCACAGATACCCTCTGTGGTCAGCAGGGGGAATGGTATTATTGTGTTGGCTGGTGTGATCATAGTGTCAGCCCCTCTCTGTCTAGGTGAACCAACAACTCAGGGTGAGCCCACAGTGTCCAGGCTCCTCACCCATGCAGTGCACAAAAGATCTGTGCACTCCACAGTATGAGAATGGAACCCTGAGCCTCTGGACCTGGACAAAATGATTACTCAAAGGCCAAACCACACCCTGTCATATGCCCTATTGTACAGTCACAGAATTCCCACTGCCATAGGGCATGAGTCTCCCATAGTCACAGGCAGTAGAAGATCCATTCTCACCTCCACAAGTCTCCCCAATGTGAGGAAAGAGCCATGGCATTCTGAGTCAGTTGCCTAACTGATAGAGGTTGGTCAGTGCTTTGCTTTGTAAATCAAGTCCAGAGGGGAGGTGAGTGCTTCTTTGGACTAAGTGGATGCCCTTTCCCCTATCAACCATCTAGGACAGACTCAGTCAGTGGCAATCATGGATTTATCCTTCTAGTAAAATCTCCCAGTCATGCAAGCTACAGTAGTCGCTACTCACCTTCTTGAGATGGCCTTTCTTCCCTGCTGGTTGCCAGGTGCCTTGTGCTAAGAAGAGGGCATCCCCATCCAGTCACTGGCTGCCAGAGTCTCTGATAATGTACTGCTCACTTCTGTGTGACTGAACTGTCCCTGCTGCTCTGTGGTATGTTCCCTCCCTCCTTCCCTCCCTCCCTCCCTTAAGATTTTATTTACTTGACAGGTAGAGTTACAGACAGGGAGAGAGAGAGAAACAGAGAGAAAGGTCTTCCTTCCATTGGTTCACTCTTCAAATGGCTGCAATGGCTGGAACTGTGCCGATCCGAAGCCAGGTGCCTCTTCCCGGGCTCCCATGTGGGTGCAGGGACCCAAGCACCTGGGCCATCTTCCACTGCTATCCAAGACCACAGCAGAGAGCTGGACTAGAAGAAGAGCAACTGGGACTAGAACCGGCACCCATATGGGATGAGATGCCGGCACCACAGGCGGAGGATTAACGTAGTGTGACACAGCACCAGCTCCCTTCCCTTCCCTTCCCTTCCCTTCCCTTCCCTTCCCTTCCCTTCCCTTCCCTTCCCTTCCCTTCCCTTCCCTTCCCTTCCCTTCCCTTCCCTTCCCTTCCCTTCCCTTCCCTTCCCTTCCCTTCCCTTCCCTTCCCTTCCCTTCCCTTCCCTTCCCTTCCCTTCCCTTCCAATTCTTGAATTTCTTTTCTTTCTTAAATTTCTTTTTTTCTTGAATTTTTTTTCCACAAACTTCTCTCCAACTGTCCCCTGGGAATACAGTTTCTCCCCTTTTCTTCTGTGGTCAGGAGCATATCTTTTCCCTATTCAGCCATTTTAGGTCTCCTGCAATGACCTGATAGCCTCCCTCAGTCCAGAGTCACTTCTTTCTTCTCTTTGTCTTTACTGTTGCTCAGAAAAATAGAGATTATGCCACACCTCTGCATACAAAACCTTCAGACATTTCTTCTTGTCTGTTTAAAAAAGCCAGGCTTCTCAACATAGCTCACAAAGTCATTAGCAATCCAGGTAAAGTCAGTGTCCCAGCTTTCCAATATCATGCCCTGCATTTTTGAAAGAATATTTGACCCCAGTGAAATTGAACTTATGGGAGTCATGTAAATACCTGCACTCATTGTGTTCAGACAGAGAGGATTAAGCATCTATAATTACCAGGCACTGTTCTCAATGCCTCATAGTATCTTCACTATATGTTAATATTTTTCTTTACTCCATGGGACTGTGAGATTTTGTGTCTTAAGGATAAGCACAAACTCGAACTCCATAAGTGACAGATGAGTGAGAGGATGATGATCTGTGAACTCTGTCTATATGAGAGGATTTTGCTTCAACTCTCTCACAGATATATAGGTTCAACACAGGCGTTCTATGCATATGAGAAATTGTCTTTGGATGGACTGTTGGCTAATACTCAAGTTGAGGAGTCTGGTGTGTCTACTAAAATAGCCTTAGAATCTATTTGTGTTTTTATCTTTATTAAATGCATTAATGACTAGGTTTTAGGAACAGGTGCCTCTTTTTTTTTTAGCTCTTTAATTTCTAGTTCTTTAATAGATAGACTCATGGGTTTGTTGAGGATGACCACTGCTCATGGTCTCTGGTGGCATGGAGTCTTCTTAGATTCAGCCTATAATAGATCATCTAAATAATAGATTATTAAAAGGAACAAGAATACATAAATTAAAGCATATATTAGAGATGGAAGCTCATTACCAACCATCTTTTAGGTTGTCATTAATTTATTTTAAACACCACATTTTGGGTGCAAGTATAATGTAAACAAGTGTAAATATGTAAGGCAAACTGGACAAAAGTTTTCAAGGGAAAGTCTAAGTGGTTGAGTTCTGTTATCTTGAAATTAACATCCAGGAGAGGAACTTCCCCTGAGATAACGTGTGTTCATAATGAAAGCAGTGTCATTGAACAGAAATACAGCATGGCGTCATTGACCTGTTATTAGGAATTCTTCAAAGAATATTCTCTATGACTCAGTCTTAACCCTTTCAACCTTAAAACTTTTTAATTGGGTGGATGGAAATTTTAATAATAGAAAATGATCATTCATCTTACTGCTTAAGACAGTGATTGCTCGACTTTGTAATAGAGTGATTTTTTGGAGGTGAGTAGGTTCAATCCTTTTCCAAATTCCTCAAATGGTGTTGGCAGTAGCTACTGATATTCTCTTTGCTCTTCAGATGCCAAATTGTTCTAATATTTTTTCCTTTTCCTCTGTGTTAGCAGCTCTCATCCACTGTCCCCTCTTGCTGCTAGTGATTTTTGTGGTCTTTGCTGCTTTTCATCTTGAACACTGTATCTTCTATTTACCACCTCTGCAGCTTGTCATTCCTTTCCTTCTGTGTTCTACCTTTCATTTTAATTTTTTGGTCTCTATTTTTTCTTTTTTGACATTGGAGCTTTTAATTTTCAACTATTTCTAGCCAACTGTATTAGCCTTTTGCTACTTACAGTGAAATTCTTAAGTTACTTATGAGGGAAGGAGGCTTGTTTAAGCTTATTTTATTGGTTTGGGAAGTTCACAATCCAAGATCAGGGAGGCCCCATTGTTTCAGCTATCTGGCAAGACTAGAGGAAGACAATGAGATGTACAGAGGAAGGCAAGTCGGGAGGCTCAGAGAGAGTTACTGAGACCAGGGAAGGTTTATATAATTTGCATTCTCATGAGAACTACCTTCCAAGGGTATCCCACCATGACCTATGGACCTCCCACTATGCCCACATCCAGGCACCATAATTGGATAAAATATCCATTCTCCACACATCACCAAACAATGATATTAGGGTTTAAAGCCCTACCTAAGTTTGAGAATCAAATCCTGTTCAAACTACAGCACTAACTATACTCTTTCCTTGTTTTGATTAACACCAAAGGTCCAGTTTGCTTCTTAGTTGGAAACAGTACTGTTGCCCATGGTTTCCTGATGGATGGACATCTGGTATATGGGGCAATATGGCAAAAATATTAGAAATATTAGAAATAGAGCATTTCATTTGAAGGAAAGTATTGCATTTATTCATGATCTAGTAAGAGAGAAAATATGATTATAATTACTAATTTACATATCTTTTCTATACTGGGATAGAAGGGTAGAAAATAAGCCATATCAATCTCAGCTGTCATTACACATATTATACATACACATATATGTTTATGTACATACATAAATATATACATATCCTACAAACACATGCATTGAATAGCACCTGGAAATCATGAAATGTTCAAATCTTGCTTTTTTTCTTAAAGATTTATTAATTTACTTGAAATCAGAGTTATACAGAGAGAGGAGAAGTAGAGAGAGAGAGAGAGAGAGGTCTTCCATCTGCTGGTTCACTCCCCAGTTGGCTGCAATGGCTGGAGCTGTGTGGATCTAAAGCCAGGAGTTTCTTCTGATCTCCCCCATGGTAAAAGCTTGCTTCTTGAATGAATGACAGAATGACTAAATAAGATGTATAGAAAGGTATTAGAACAGTGTTTTTAGCCAGGAGTCAGGAAATCAAACTCTGTTGCTCCAGGGACCCAAACGCTAGAACCATCACCTGCTGACTCCCAGGTATGTGTCAGCAGGAAGCTGGAATCAAGAGCAGAGTTTTGACTGGCAGAGTTAGTGAGAGAGAGAGAGAGAGACAAAGGTCTTCCTTCCGTTGTTTCACCCCAGATGGCTGCTACCGCCAGCGCGCTGTGGCCGGCGTGCCACACCAATCCAAAGCCAGGAGCCAGGTGCTTCCTCCTGGACTCCTATGTGGGTGCAGGGCCCAAGCACTTGGGCCATCCTCCACTGCTTTCCCAGGCCACAGCAGAGAGCTGGACTGGAAGAGGAGCAATCGGGACAGAATCTGGTGCCCCAACCAGGACTAGAACTCAGAGTGCCGGTGCCACAGGCAGAGGATTAGCCTAGTGAGCCGTGGCGCCAGCCAGCAGCATAACTCTTAACTGTTAAGTCAAATACCCACCTCTACTTTTTAAAAAATAATTAATTTGAGAGGTAGGGCAAGAGAGAAAGACCTCCTATTTGCTGTTTCACTTTACAAGTATCTGTAAAAGCCAGGATTGAGCTGAGCTGAAACCAGGAGTTAGGAACCCAATACAAGTCTCTCCTGTTGGTGACAGGGGCCCAACTCCTTGGCCCATCACATACTGCCTGTACATTAGCAGGAAGCTGGAATTGGGAGTGGAACAGGAACTCCAACCCAGGCCCTTTGGTATGGGATGTGAGTGTTCCAAATGGTAGGCCAAACCCACCCCAGGGCAGTGGTTCTCAATAGAATCACTTGCAGCTTGCTTAAAACACATCAGTGCCTGGTCCTCAGACCAATCCAACAACCACTAAAGTTGATTCTGAGATGCATTTCCCTGTGTATTTTCACACTTCTGAATTCAACAGTTCTCATAGATGCTTCTTAAAATCAGTGGGATAGGATAGGCATTATAATTATTTTGAAACCGTTTTTCCTCCTTTGTGCATAAAAGTATATTTCAGATAGCCAACAGCATCTTGGTTTTGATGAACTAAATCAGACTGTCTGGAGGCTGTAGCAAGTGCAAAAGTATTGTTTAAAGAACCTGGAGTCAGCCCGATGCACATTGGTAGTCAGGAGGACTGTATTATGAGGCTTTAATGAGAAAGAAATTAACAAGAGACCACTTTTCTGTCTCCCTCTGAATCCTCATCACAGTACCTGGGCCATTTTATATAACCAGTCCTCACCTGATGAACCAAATGTGATTATTTTGGTCATTAAAGAAGCCATCAAAATTGATGATAGAAAATCTACCCTGAAAGACAAATAGGAATTTTTCAGACAAGAAAAAACAATTAAAGAAAACACTGTGTACAGGGACAGAGGAGATGACGCCTTCAAGGGAATCTGGAGAAGAGCAAGCGGAAGTTGTGATGGGAGGCGGCGGCATGGGCGGCGTCGGGGCAGAGGAGGCTGGGACGGGGGTGGTTTTACTCTTTCATTCAGTCCCTGTGGAAATGAATTTCAGACAAGGGTCCCGGGGAGTTAGGAATTCACAGCAAATTTGAGTACCAGCTTCTGATCTATCAAAATTCCAAGTGGTCCAAGAATTTCTTCAACCACCTGCACTTTTCATTTGGTTGAGGTTTTATTTTCCCATCAGATGCCCATGGTCCTCATGCACTACTTAGTGGCCCAGGGGTCCTGCTGGGCTTCTTTCCTTTCCTTTCCTTGTTTCAACCTCACTCTCACCTGAAATCGCTAGTATATCACTGGCTTATCTTTGCTTCAGAGCTGCTCAGCCCTGGGGAGGGGCCATCTGTGCTGTGGTGTTTGTGGATGCAGCTCAGTGGCTCTGGGGCCACTGGGCTCTAGGTGTTGGTAAGAGGAAGGGCTTTGGAGCAAAATTGGGACTTTGCAGATCCTGCCACTTACAAGCTGTAACACAGCGACACATGGTTTACTACTTGTGCCTTGGTTTTCTCTTCTGCAAAATGGGGATATGAATAGCACATCTCTCATTGAGTTGTAAGGATTAAATGGTTTAAATGTGGAGAAGCTTCTGAAAAAGTGTTTGGCATATAATAAGCATATCAAATCCTAAGCTAATATTTACTCAGTCCTCCCTCCCTCCCTTCCTCCCTCCCTTCCTCCGTTCCTCCCTCCCTTCCTCCCTTCCTTCCTCTTCATTTTTATTTGAAAGGCAGTGAGACAAAGAGAAAAAGAGACTGAAAGAAAGAAAGAAATCTTCCATCTGCTGGATTATTTCCCAAAGGCAACAGCTGGGACTGGGCTGGTATAAAGCCAGCAGCCTGGAACTCCATCCAGGTCTCATGAGTGACAGACAACCAAGAACTTGAGACATCTGCTGTCTCCCAGGGTACAGTTAACAGGAAGCTGGAATAGGGAGTGAAGTAGCCAGGACTCGAACTTGGCACTCTGACATGGGATGCAGGTGTCCCATGGGGTGACTTAACCAATGCATCAAAGGCCCATCCTACTTGCCTCTTTTCATACCTAGAAAATTTATTTTTTAGATCACAAGTAATTTCCTGTTTCTAAGAGTTGCTTGCAACTGTGGTCCAGCTATTACTATTCATCTGGCTACCAATAGCAAAAATGTAGCCAGAAATATGCTGGTAATTTAGCAGTAACTCTTGTTGCAGGTTTAATTGTTTCGCTAAATATCAGGATTACAGTTTTGGTAAGAATTCTCTGCTTTACTCTGTTCTATTTGGCAGAATATGATGGAATTCATGGGAGGATGGAAATTAATGTTGTGGAAGCCATTTCATTATCATGCATCAGCATTCTCTGGAATGTTTCCACTTAGAGATTATAAAATGATCTGCCTAAAGTCAATCTAGAACATTGGCAGGAAGATAAGTGTCACACCTTCCTCTCCCTGAGATTTAGACTCTAAACCTCGGATCAACATTATGTGTTTCATTTTTAAATGGTTTAACTTCATGCTTTTGTGTGTGTGTGTGTGTGTGTGTGTGTTTGAGACAAAGACACAGAGCTCTCATCCCTTGTTTACTCCCTAAATGGCTGCAAAAACTGGGGCTGGGCCAGGTTAAAGCCAGGAGCTGGGAACACAATACAGGTCTCCTACCTGAGTGCAGGAACCCAATTACTTGAATCATCACTGCTGCCACCCAGGGCTCGCATTAATTCTATGTAGGACATGAGCGTCTTAACAGCTAGACTAAATATCCATTCCATGTCTTCAAATTTTGTGCAAGTTTATTGGTGCATCTGTATGACCATATAACCAGCAGCCTTGACTTGAAGGAGGCATAAGCTCATTGTTGGAAGTGTTTTATGTCATGGTAAACTGTCAGAACCCACCTGAGGCAAAGCCCGTTAGGTCTCCCCAAGCACATTTTAACACGGTTTGCTGTAAAGAGGGCTGTCCCAGGGTTTTCAGTTAGTGTTAATTATGAAACAGTGTCAGAAGGAGCAGGCTGAATATCTGTAACCCATTTTGAAAATCAGGTCAAACTTAGCGTCTGGAGAATAACTTGTAATTTGGTTGAAAATAATGGAACAAATTTAACACACAATTCAATCAAGGGTTTAAGGCTATTCTAAGTTTAAAGTTCAGAGGGAAATTTACTCAGCCCAAGGTTCTTGGGAGCTGTTAATGATCCCCATGTATAAGAGCCTATCTGGATTTTTTTTTGCAGAATTTGTATTTCTCTTATTAAAAGATGATTGCAGCAAGTCATTATTTTAGCATATATGAAAATTATACATATTGATGGGGTATTGTGTGGTGTTGTGATACGTGAAATACATAATCTTCAACTGGGGTAAATAGATCTAACTCCTCAGTATTCAAAATTTCTTTATGATGGAAACATTCAAAATCCTACCTTCCATTTTTTAATAGAGAAATATACAGTAGGCTAATATTGCATATGGTCACCCTACTGTAAAATAGGACCCTGGAACACCTTACACCTACCTAGTTCTAATTTAGTACCCGTCAAGCAGCCTTTCCCCTTCTCCTCCACAACCTTCCATTACAGTTTTAACTTTTATGAGGTCACCTACAATTTAGATACCACATGTGAGTGAGATCACAGGATACGGCTCCTTCTGTGTTTGGCTCACTTCACTTAACATTTTTGCAAATGACAAGATTTTATCGCTTCTTTTGGCTGAGTACTATTCCAGTGTGCATATGTACCACATTTTCCTTATGTATTCATCAATGGATGGGCACTTTACTGTTTCCAATTATTTCTTTAAAAAGTTTTTATTTGTTTGAAAGGCAGAGTGACATGGAGAGTGAGGTATCTTACACTTGTAGTTCACTCCTCGAGTACCTGCAATAACTAGGGCTGGGTCAGGCTGAAGCCAGAGCCTAGAAGTCCACTTGGGTTTTTCACGTGGGTGGCAGAAGCCCAAGTACTTGGGCCATCATTTGCTGCCTCCCACATACATTGGCAGGAAACTGGATGGGCAGTTGAGGTGTAATTCAACCTCAAACATTTTGATATGGGGTGCAGGTATCTCAACTGGTGTTTTAATCACTATGCTGAACACCCACCCTGGTAGTTTCCACTTCTTGGTTACTGTGAATAGTGCTGCAATAAACATGAGAGCACAGATGGGTCTTCTACAAACATTTATTTTCCATGATTGGGATTACTGGATCATATGGTAGAAATTTTTGATTTCTTGAGGAACCTTCACACTGTTAGACTCACTCTTGGTATTTCTTATTCAATTTTAATTAACTTAGAAGGCAGAGAGACAGAGATCTCCCATTCATCAGTTGGTTCACTTCCCAGGTGCCTGCAACATGCAGGGCTGTGCCAAGCTAGGAGCCTGAAACCTGATGCAAGCCTCCCATGTGGATGGCAGGGACTCAGGTAATGGAGCCATCACCTGCTGCCTCCTAGGGTGGGCACTAGCAGAGTGGAGGTGGGCAGAGCCGGGACTCAAACCTAATGTCTCTGCTATGGGATGTGGGTATATCAAGCAGTGTATTAACCTGCTGAGGCAAATGTCTACCCTGCTGGTGGTATTTTTTTAGAAAGACATAAGGAGAGCTAGTGGTCTCTTTATAGCATGTAAACTTTGCTGATGTATGTAGAAGGAATGTAGAAGGTAGGAGTTTGAATTCACTCTTAGGAGGAAGGAGGAAGAGGAAAGGTACAGGGAGAGTTATTTCAGACATGTTCTTCTGGAGCAGACTTGGAGAGAAGAGTCACGTGCAGGTGAGGTATTAAAGATGGTAGCTTAGAAGGCCAGTGAGGGTGGGGGGCAAGCAACCTGCGCAAGGCAGGCCCAGGGGTAGCTTCATCCTGACATTTCAGGAGAACTCTGTGCAGAGGTGGTGCCCCAGACTTGGCCTAACTCCAAGCCTGGGAGCAGAAGCTTTTTTTTTTTTTCATTTTCAATTCTCTTTATATACAGAAGATCAGTTTACTATATATTAAGTAAAGATTTCAACAGTTTGCCCTCATATAGCAACACAAAGTGAAAAATACTGTTGGAGTACTAGTTATAGTATTAATTCACAGTGTATAGCACATTAAGGACAGAGATCCTACATGATATATTTTTTTAAATTGATTAATTTTCTATGCAATTTCCAATTTAACACCAAGATTTTTTTTTTTCATTTTTAATTATCTATATACAGAAGATTGATTCAGTATATACTAAGTAAGGATTTCATCAGTTTGCACCCACACAGAAACACAAAGTGTAAAAATACTGTTTCAGTGCTAGTTATAGCATTACTTCACATTGGACAACAAATTAAGGACAGATCCCACATGAGACATAAGTACATAGTGACTCCTGAAGTTGATTTAACAATTTGACACTCTTGTTTATGGTGTCAGTAATCTCCCTAGGGTCTAGTCATGAGTTGCCGAGGCTATGGAAGCCTTTAGGGTTCGCCGACTTCAATCTTATTCCGACAGGGTCATAGTCAAAGTGGAGCTTCTCTCCTCCCTTCAGAGAAAGGTACCTCCTTCTTTGATGGCCCCATTCGTTCCACTGGGATCTCACTCACAGAGATCTTTCATTTAGGTCTTCTTTTTTTTCCAGAGTGTCTTAGCTTTCCATGCCTAGAATATTCTCATGGGCTCTTGAGCCAGGTCTGAATGCCTTAAGGGCTGATTCTGAGGCCAGAGTGCTATTTAGGACATCTGCCATTCTATGAGTCTGCTGTGTATCTTGCTTCCCATGTTGGATCATTCTCTCCCTTTTTTTTTTTTGATTTTATCAGTTAGTATTAGCAGACACTAGTCTTGTTTGTGTGATCCCTTTGACTCTTAGACCTATCAGTGTGATCAATTGTGAACTGAAATTGATCACTTGGACTAGTGAGATGGCCTTGGTACATGCCACCTTGATGGGATTGTATTGGAATTCCCTGGCACGTTTCTAACTCCATCATTTGGGGCACGACTGATTGAGCATGTCCCAAATTGTACATCTCCTCCCTCTCTTATTCCTACTCTTACATTTCACAGGGATCACTTTTCAGTTAAAATTTAAACACCTAAGAATAATTGTTTGTTAATTACAGAGTTCAACCAAAAGTCCTAGAACAAAAAATACTAAAATGGATAAAGTATTACATTGTACAACAACAGTCAGCACAAGAGCTGATCAAGTTACTGTTTCTCATAGTGTCCATTTCACTTCAACAGGTTTCCCCTTTGGTGCTCAATTAGTTGTCACCAATCAGGGAGAACATATGCTATTTGTCCCTTTGGGACTGGCTTAATTCACTCAGAATGATGTTTTCCAGATTCCTCCATCTTGTTGCAAATGACCGGATTTCATTGTTTTTGACTGCTGTTTAGTATTCTATAGAGTACATGTCCCATAATTTCTTTATCCAAATGTATGCTTTGAATTCCCTGTGATCTTTTGCTGTGAGGTTCCCTTCGTTTACCTTCTTTCATGTTGATGGCTGTGTTTCTGTGTTTCTGTGTGTAACACATCTTTAAGCATCTTTTGCAGGGCTGGACGAGTGGCAACAAATTCTTTCAATTTCTGTTTGCAATGAAAGGTGTTTATTTTACCTTCATTCACAAAGGAGAGCTTTGCAGGATATAATATTCTGGGCTGGCAGTTTTTCTCTCTAAGTACCTGGGCTATGTCTCGCCATTCCCTTCTAGCTTGTAGGGTTTCTGATGAGAAGCCTGCTGTGAGTCTAATTGGAGATCCTCTGAGAGTAATCTGACGTTTCTCTCTTGCGCATTTTAGGATCTTTTCTTTCTGTTTCACTGAGGTGAGTTTAATTACAATGTGTCGTGATGAGGATCTCTTTTGGTCATGTTTCCTAGGGGTTCTATGAACTTCCTGTACTAGGATGTCTCTGTCCTTCTCCAAACCTGGGGAATTTTCTGCTATTATCTCACTAAAAAGGCCTTCTAATCCTTTCTCCCTCTCCATGCCTTCAGGAACTCCTAGAACTCGAATGTTGAGTTTTTTAATAGTATCCTGTAGATTCCCAACAATATTTTTTATATTTCTAATTTCCTCTTCTTTTCTTTGGTTTGACTGTATATTTTCCTGTGCTCTGTCTTCTAAGTCCGATATGCTCTCTTCTGCCTCACCCATTCTGTTTGTAAGGCTCTCTAATGTGTTTTTCATTTGATCTATTGAATTCTTCACTTCATTATGATTTCTCGTCACTATCACAGTTTCATGTTCTACTAGTTTCATTTCAGCTTGATTCCTCCTTAATATTTCATTTTCACGAGAGAGATTTTCTACCTTGTCCAGTAAGGATTTCTTTAGTTCAAGAATTTGTTTTTGAGTACTTCTTAGTGTTCTTATCAATTTTTTGAGATCTGCTTCTTGCATTTCTTCTATCTCATCATCTTCGTAATCTTGAATTGGGGTGTCTTTTTCATTTGGGGGTGTCATAGTGTCTTCCTTGTTCTTATTACCTCGGTTTTTGCGTTTGTTGTTTGGCATATTGGTTTCTTCCTTGTGGTGTTTTTCCTGTTATACTATGACTCTAGATAAGTGGACTGTCTGCTTTTGATGGAGCCTTAGAGGCTTGAGATGGGTGTGGCCTGATAGCTCTGTTTGGTTCCTCAGGGTTGAGGGTGTGTCAAAGGAGACACTCCCAGGTTAGGCGTGGTAAATCTCTCTCTCTTACTTTTTTTTTGGTTCAAAAGGGAAGTAATTCCACACAGCTGAATGGAATTGGGGGTGGTTAGCAGGCGAATGATATACCCACAGGAGCCAGAGATCAGAAGCTCTTTCCCAAGGACCAGAGAGGGAATCTTGGCGGCCCTTAGTGTGGGCTGAGATTCTCCTGTAGGCTCCCACTGGGCTGCCAAGGCTACTGAACTGTAGCATCTCTGGAGAGTACTCACATGAATTCGTGATTTCTGTGAGTTCTCTCCCCCACTGTCTCTTTTTTCACAGTCTCAGTTCATTAGCACCACACATTCATTAGGTTCTAATCTCCTGTTATTTCACCCCTCCCACCCAGAGTCAGGTTTTTCTGCTAGGCTCGGGGCCGGTGCCGACCCGAGGTCTCCCTGCTTATGACGTATTCCAAAATGTCGCCTGCTCTTTGTCTTGCTCACCTTTGAGAGGTGAGCGGAGAGAGAGAAGCTCCTGTCCGTATGGGTCACTCCCCCCCCCCCTCTTCTAGTTAGCCTGGTGAACTTTTCCCCACAGGGTTTCAATCCTTGTTCGCTCTAGTCTCCTCTTTCCACTTCCTTGCCGGTGTCTTGGGCTATTGAGGATTGGCTCACCTGGCGTTCCAGCGCTGGTGTGTTGAATCTGCTGCTGGTGTCCCAAACTGTGGGCTCCCACGCTCTCCACACAGGTCCACCGTGAATCACCAGTTCTGGAAGGGTTTCCTCTGCTGTTTCTTCCCCTACTCTTCCTTGAACCTGCAGTATCTCCACTTTTATTAAACTGTCTCTCCCCAGACTATCGGTGTGCTCCCTTCCTATTCCGCCATCTTGCCACCAATGGAGCAGAAGCTTTCATAGTCCTGCCCTATTAACCGATGGTTGAGGACCACAGGGAGAGGGAAGTGGTTACTGGGGGTGCAAATTCTCAAACATCACCACTTTTCTCATACATGGGCCAAGGAGGCTCTGGTAGCATTTGCAGGAATGATCTCCAGGGGTTACTGAGGATACAAACCCAGGAAAGCCAGGGAACCCTAAAACTGTATAAAGGAACCCAAGAGACACAGGCACAGCACCAACCAGAGAAGGGAGGGAGAAAGACAGTGGGGAGAGAGTGAGTGAGCAAGAGAGAGTAGGATTAAGGTCAGGGCTTCTTCAATTTTCCCTGCTTCCCCATCTCTGGGCCAAAATGTAATGAGGGAAGGGGCATCCAGTAACATTAAACAAAGTGGGATACCTGTAAAGCTTTTGTGGGGGGGCAGTCAGGCTGGCACATTTGAGAGTGGGGACATGGCTCATCAGGCAGAGATGGATCTCGAAGGAAGCCCGAGTCTCCTTTGCCTTCCATGTAGCAGGAAAGGTGTGCAGATGCCCACAAGCTGCCGGACTGCATTGGGTCAGGGCCAACCAGGAGTGGCTGAACCTCTGGTGTGCCTTGTGCCAGTAGCACCAAGGTGGGAAACAAGTCAGTCAGCTAGTGGGCCACAAGGTCACAATGCTGGGGGTGGAGAAATGGTAAGTGAGTTTTCAGTAGAAGATGTTTAATGGAACACCCCAAAGGCGGCTGGGGTTGCCTTTTCGTCTGCGCCTTTATCTGGATTTCTGTTTAGAAGGATTTTCCCTTTCTTCCTCCCCAACTGCTGCCCTGTCCTTCTTTAAAAAATATTTAATAAATTTGAACAGAAGACAGAATGAGAATGAATGTGAGCTCCTATGCACTGGTTCATTTCCCAAACGACTGTATCAGCAGGGGTTAGGCCAGCCTCAGCCAAATAGCCAGGAGCTAGGAACTCAATCAAGGTCACCCACATGGGTGGCAGGGACCAAAACACTTGAGCCATCATCTGGTGCCTCCCAGGGTGCACATTAGCAGGAAGCTGGAATTGGGATTGGAGCCAGACTCAAACCCAGGGACGCTAACATGTGATGCAGTCACCCCAAGACTGCCACATGCCCACCCCTGGAAGGCTCCTTTCTGTTCTGGAGACTGAGAAGGCCCTGCAGCAGGGGTGTCAAGGAGTTGAGTGCTTTGGTCTCATTCTGGACTCTCAGTCCAAGGACAAGACATACAGGGGACCTTAAAAACATCACTGGAAAGGAAGGGAGGCAGATCAGGGTTCTGGGGAAAAGCCTTCCTTGTGCATAGTGTGAAAGTGCAACTGGTTGTCTGCTGCTGCCTACTGCACAGCTTGGTCCTGGCAGAGAGATGGGTACAGGAGGGTGAGAGACAAGGCAGGGAAAACCCATTGTGTTTTGTGTGTCAGTGTCTTTTGTATCCATTTTTGTAAAACTTTCCTCCTCTAGTTGACCCTGGATGCCTTAATCATGCAAGTGTGACCCTATGCCTAGGCTGGCTGCATCTAATGTAGAGCTAGTCTACTCTGTTCACGCCAGTCAGGCAAACTATTTCCTCAGCTGATGGCTTTCTCA